>OW626786.1:14253287-15469786 GCA_939628115.1 Tribolium freemani | reverse complement strand
CGATGGGAACAAACCGCTTTTGTTGCCACCACTTCGAGTGGTTCCTTCAAGTAAACCATCGTCCGTGGTCCCGGTCACTAGTGATTTTTTTGGAAAAAATTAAAAATTTGGGCACACCTTGTATAATAATAATTAGAGACCGGAGTTTTAGGGGGTTACAAATTTTATTTAGGTGTCAAAAAATTTGGTATTAAAATCTAGTAATTTAATTCCTACTGCAGGAAACATAAAAACATTACAAAAACAAATAAAATGGAATACGTTTTGTAAAAAAAATCTCCATTGCACTAAAAAACTATAAAGAAGTTAATTAATCGTTGAACCTAGATATTGTTGAAATTTGCTGATGGAAAAGTAGTTCGTTTTTCTGTAAGAATTCATTTAAACCCAGAAAATTAATTCACTGCATGAAAATACCTACAGGTTTTTCATTCAATGAGGGTTTCCAATGATTTTTTTAAATTTTTTTAAATTAAAGTTTAATGCAATTCTATGCGAAATGTGAGATTTCAGTGGTCAAAACGTTTTCTAAATGCTCTAAAAAAAATTGTAAAATATAAGGCGGGAAAGTGGCGAATTCAAAACGAAGTCTTAAGACCAAGTTGAACAAAGGCTTGTTGCCAAATTTCTCAATTGAATTATTTTTTTAAAGGCTTGAAAAATTAAAGAAAACGACGTAAAAATTATCTTAACATATACGGTTTTATATTTTACACCTAATACTATGCATTGAACATAGTAATTTATTTTCTTGGGCAAATATTCGTTCACTACAAGTTGAGATTTGACAACGTGGCATGTTACTTTAATTTTATTGGTTCAGCGGTTTGCCGCCGAAACAGTCAAGTTTAAAATAGTTAGTTGAAAACTTGCTTTTTCATAATTTTTTGTAGTGACTATTGATAACTTTTTCTCATTTATTTTTTTAGATTCGTAGGTTATGGGGTATGTACTTTGAATATCTATTATTCTACCATTCATTGGAAACCCCCATTAGCATTTTTATATTTAGTAGATTTTTATATCCAGAATTTTTTTGTATAGTTTGTCACTAATTTTTCTACAACTCCTAGAATATTTTTTTACAAAAATTTACACTTTATTCACGAGTTCAATAGCTTCAGTAAGTGACAGGCCTACTGTTTCTATTTTTGTTATGCTATTTATTGAAATTTCAGAGTGAGAAAGTACCTAAGTCATTTTCCAAAGTGGCTTAACTAAAATAATGCTGTGCTTTTGTAAGAGCTCCTGAATATTCAGAATTAAAAGACAGTGGAATCAAAAAATAATTTAATACAGGGTGCTCAAAAAATGGCGCACCAACTCAATGTTGTGATAGAGAACTGCTTACATATAAAGGTAAAAATAATAAAAAAAATCTTTGTATTAAAATTATTAATAAATAACAAATTTTAAATAAATGAAATGTGGCAACAGTCGTGATCACAATAGAATTTGATCAACAATAAAAATGAATTAATTTTGAAACGGTTTCCTAGGAAATAATTCCCAGTGTTGGCACATCTACAAATTGTGATTTTTTTGATGAATTTTAATTTTTTTAAATTCAAAAAACTGTTAAAGTCTGATAGTAAATTTAAAAATAATTATTCATCGTTTTGTTAGTGAACGATTACTTAGTGTGACACATAAAAACATTAAAAATAATGAAAACTGAAGAAGTTAACAAAATAAGTTTGAAGCTCCTGATTTTTTAAAATATGACTTTAGGAATTTTTTCAAGATTTTTCTCAATATGTTTCTCAATAACGTACTACTGAGTTGGTGCGCCACTTTTTGAGCACCCTGTATACAACTAGACTATTTTCAAAAATTAAAAAATCAAACACTGCCAAAGTAACTTCAACGCTGAGAAATTAAAAAGTTGAAACAAAAAAATAAATAAAAAATTGTCAGACTAAAATTTTGAAAAACAGAGAAACTGAAAAAACTGTAGAACTGGAAAAGAGAAACACTAATAAACTAAACATTAGATTTTGAACGAAAAAAACAAAACACTAACAGACTGAAATGTTAAAAAATTAAAAAAAATTGAATTCAAAAAGACAAAAAAAACAGTAAGATTAAAATTCTGTAGATCTAAGTAACTGTAAGAGTGATAAATTAAAAAACTATAGAACTGCGAAGTAAGAACATCAAGAAATTGGAATATTGAAATTATAAGACAGTGAAACAACGAAAAATTGAAAAATTTAGCAAATACATATGAACATATGAAACATGGGGAAATTAAAAAACTAAAAAGCTGAAATACTAAGAATAAACTGAATAACTGTGTGATTGAAATATTGGAAGCCTGAGAATGCAAAAAAATAAAAAGTTGAATAACTTGAAAAAGTTAAATGGAACACTCTGTTGTTTTTGCTTCTCAAAGATTATTAAATTGTTTATATAAAAACATAACTCATAAGTTTCAAATGCCCAAATTAATAACTAAAAAAATATAAAGATTTTTGACCAAATTTGGTACATTTGTGTTTTGTGAGAGAATTTTGGGAAACAATTGAGTTTGTGCTGAAAAACGTGCGAAATGTTTGAGTTCGAACACGAATTAATTACGAGAATTTCAAAAACAAATCAATCCACGATTTTTGAACCCAAGTGTAATAGAAAACTTGAAAATTTCTTAGAAAACAGCGAAATTCCAGTGGGTTTGACCGACATTTACAAAATAATCAAACAACAGTTTTTTGCTCAGTTTTAATCGCATTATGATTGGTCTGTTTTACAGTTGGGAGTGCAATCTCCCACCCATATCCAATAAGAAACGCTTCAATCGTTTTGCAATTTTTTGTGCACCTGATAAACAAGTAGGAGGTGATTTTTATATTTTTATTGGTCAAATTACTAACTCCTGGAACAAATAAGCCACTAGTAAACAGGTTTTAGGGCCGGACTTTCTCACAGAACGGGATTTTGCCTTAGATGCGAATAAAATGGTCGATTCTGCTTAGTTTTTGAAATAATTTGATTTTTTTTTGAAGAAAACATTTTTTCTTAAAAATTTATTACACAAAAACTAAGAATCCTAGAAAAGTAGGACTTTCACACAACTAATTAAAATTTACACTGTCGTTTTGGAAAAATTAATAATTACAATAATTATAACTAAAATAAATAAATTTTTAAAAACCAAAGTTAACAATTGGCAAACATTGCAATTTTGACACTTCTAGGTAAATTATTTTTTATTCTAAAACCAAGGCTGATACAAAAATTGTTTAAAATTAAAAAATAATTTAATATACTACTAGAGTAGGTACTTTCAAAAATTAAAAGTTCAAAAAGTGACAAAGTAACTAGTGCTGAGAAACTAAAAAACCGGAACACAAAAAACTAGAAAATAGTGAGGCTGAAATTCTGAAGAACTAAGGGACTGAAAAACAGAGAAATTGAAAAAACTATAGAACTGGAAAAGAGAAAAACTAATAAATTAAAACATGACATTCTGAATAAAAAAGCAATACTCTAAAAGACTGAAAGGCTGAAAAACTTAAAAACTGGAATACTAAAAAACTAAAAAACAGTAAGATTAAAATTCTGTAGATCTAAAAAGTGACTGAAAGAGTGATAAATTAAAAAACTATAGAACAGCAAAGTTAGAACATTATGAAATTGAAAAACTAAAATTATAAGACAGTGAAACAACGAAAAACTGAAACATTTAGGAAACGAATATGAAATATGGGAAAATTAAGAAACAAAATATTCTAGATGTAAAATAAAATAACTATGAAATTGAAAAATCTAATGTAGTGTTTTTGAACTAAATACTACTACTAATAAAAAATTTGAAGAAATTTCTTATTTTAAATTAGGAAGTTTAAACACAACTGTAGGATGTTTAAAGTAAAAAATATAAAATCAAAAAAATGATGACATTGAAATTCTGAAGAACTAAGTGACTGAAAAACTGAGAAACTGAAAAAACTATAGAACTGGAAAAGAAAAACACTTATAAATTGACACATTAGATTCTGATTAAAACACCAATAAACTAAGAGACTGAAATGCTAAAAAACTTGAAAACTCAAAATACAAAAAAAACTGAAAAGTAGTAAAAAAAAAGTGTAGATCTAAATGACTGAAAGAGTGATAAATTAAAAAAACTATAGAACTGCAGAGTAAGAACTTTAAGAAATTGAAGAATTAAAACTATACGATAATGAACCACAAAAAAGTGAAAAATTTAGGAAATGAATATGAAATATGGAGAAATTAAGAAACTAAAAATCTGAATAAACTAAAAAACTGTGTGATTGAAACACTAAGAAATTATGAGATTGAAAGACTGGAATCCTGAGAACGTAAAAAAATAAGAAGTTTGTTAAAAGTTGAACAACCTGAAAAAGTTAAATGGAACACTGTTGTTTTTGCTTCTCAAAGATTATTAAATTGTTTATATAAAAACATAACTCACAAGTTTCAAATGCCCAAGTTAATAACTAAAAAACTGTAAAGATTTTTTACCTAATTTGAAAAATTTTTGAGTTTTGTGAGAGAATTTTGCAAAACAATTGAGTTTGTGCTAAAAAAAGTGCGAAATGTTTGAGTTTGAACTCGAACAAATTACGAGAATCAATTTTTATCAAAAACAAATCGATCCACAATTTATCCACGATTTTTGAACCCAAATGTAATAGAAAACTTGAAATTGTCTTAGAAAACAGCGAAATTCCAGTTGGTTTGGCCAACATTTACAAAATAATCAAACAACAGTTTTTTGCTAAGTTTTGAACGCCTTATGATTGGTCTGTTTTACAATTGGGAGTGCAATCTCCCACCCATATATCCAATAAGAAACGTTTCAATCGTCTTGCAATTTTTTGTGCACCAGATAAACAAGTAGGAGGTGATTTTTATATTTTTATTGGTCAAATTACTCACTCCAGGAACAAATAAGACACTAATAAACAGGTTTTAGGGCCAGTCTTTCTCACAAAACAGGATTTCACCTTAGATGCGAATAAAATGGTCGAAATAATTTCATTTTTTTTGACGAAAACACAAAAACTAAGAATTTTAGAAAAGTAGGACTTTCACAAAACTAATTAAAATCTACACTGTCGTTTTAGCAAAATTAATAATTACAATTATAATAATTAAAATAAATAAAACCCAAAATTAGCAAATAATGGCGAATTGGCGAAGATACAAAAATTGTTTAAAATTAAAAAATAATTTAATATACAACCAGAATATTTCCGAAAGCAGAAAAATTGAAAGTTTAAAAAACAAAAAAAATAAAAAAACATGAGAATGAAATTTTGAAGACTATAAGCGACTGAAAAATCTAAAAAAACTATAGAACTAGAAAAGAGAAACACTAATAAATTGAAACATTAGATTTTGAATAAAAAACCTATACACTAAAACTAAAAAGCTGAAATACTGATGAGAAATTTGAAAACTATAAATAGACTGGAAGACTCGAAGAAAAATAACTATGAAATTGAAAAATCTAACATAATGTTTGTAAATTAAATGAAATTAGTAAACAGTAAACACAAGGATGTTTAAAAGGGGGCAAAAAAGGTTGTAAATAAAGTGTAGGTATTTTTCTTAAAATGTTCAAATATAAAACCAAATATTTTCAAAAAAATTTAATTAAAATAAAAGTGCGCGGGCAAAACTAAAATTGAACAAAAATTTTTTAAGCAAAATGTTTCTGAGCAAAACGGAATATCGCAAAGCGTTCAAAAACAAAATCCTCGTGCAAAACACAATTTAGGTCCTATTTATATTATAATAATAGTCAATGTTATGTTTTTCGTGATAGCAACAATTTTGTTTCAAACTTTGCTAAAAATTAACTAAAAGGTTGTATTTATAAAGGCATGTATTATTAAATTATTAATTAAAATTATTAAATTTTTTAGGAATTAACAGTTTACACAAAATTAGCTTTGATTCTTTCAAATTTTGTATTTTTTGTATTTACCGTATAATACGTATTTTTGACTTAAACATTTTATAAAATTTGCTTTTTATTTTGAACTTTTTGACAGTGAACCATCCTCCGTTTAAAACACATTTAGTCAATTTAGGAACAAATTTATTTCGAGTTTGAAGAAAATCCCTTAAAAATTGCAAGTTGGTGAAGTTTCCTAAGATCCGATCTCTACAGGGGCGGATCCAGAAATTAATTTTGGGGGGGGGGGCTTCCAAAATTGTTTAGAATGGTGAAGCTATTGAATATTGAATGAAACTTTTGTTATGTTAAAATACATATTTAAATAAATTTGCACAAAATTTAAGCCCAAAAACTTTTTTCCAAAAAAATTTTACAATGCCAATTTATATTTTCTCAAATAAAACACTCTACATGTTGTGCATTTTTTGGATATTCATAGGTAGTTGTTGATCATAACGTTTTTTTACTAGTCGGTTTCGCTAAGTTTTTGAAATAATTAGTTCTCATTGACAAAAACAACACACTCTTTTTAATTATTAAAAAAACTACAACATAAAATACAACAGGCAATGTTAAGTTATATACAGTTAAGTAAGTTTAAGTAATAAAAAATTGTGGACGTAAAAAAATTTCTAAGCAACTTCCTTGTTTTACTTTTCGAGAATCTTCGCATAATATTTTATTAAGTGGTAATAATTTATTTTCATTGTATGGAAAGGTATTTGGTATTTTTTGGCTATCATCGAAAAAAAATACAACTTTCTAAAAACGTTTCGATGTTAATTTAATTTTCTTTAGGCCGTCAATTGTTTTTAATAAACGGATTGAAGAAGATTAAATTAAGACGAAACGTTGCCAGAAAATTGTGATTTTCTAAGTGATAGTCTAAAAAACACCAAAGAGGTACCTTTCCTTATACTGAAACTAAACAAAATGGACACAAACACATTAGAAATGTGCATTAAAAAGACTTTTAATGTGATTATTTAAAAAACATTTGTTCATTAAGCTTTTATATTATTTATTAAAAAATTAAAATTGGATCCGCCCTTGGATCTCTAATAATAATAAAACGTAATCATTTTTTGAATGTGTCCGGAGGCAAGGTCACCAAGATGATTAAAATCGAATTGAGTTATAAATGATTCGATCATTGGACCAACCTTCAATGATGTCTCCCTCTCTGATATTGATATGTCCATCCTCTTGTGTATTGTACGCCTCAATACAGACAACCATAGTTCCGGGAGTTGCCAAATAAGTGGTATCCGAATTAGCCGTTCCAACTCCGGAGCTATCACTGATGATATCACTCGTATCTCCGAGACTCTTATCTGCAACACCCAGTGCAAGCACTGAGTTGCATCAAATCATTTACAAAAGGTGCATCAGTAATGCAATTGGTTGTGCAATGCACATGCAATTAAAGAAAGCGTCCGGAGTTTGGCGGGTGTCAACCAAACTCCGGTTCGGTTTTTGAAGCAGCAAACGACTATAAATACCTGTGATGATGCTGGCAGTGTCTGTTTCGTGGCCTGGGGGCGCACTGCTGCTATCGCTTAGACTGGAACTGGCCGAACTGAAAGGGGCCGAGGAGCGGTCACTGGGACAGGGACTTGGAGGTAGGGCTAAAGTGGTCATGGATGGGGCTCTGTTCAGCCATCCCAGGGCTGCTGACCTACGCTTCGGATTATAGCTGGGTGGGCCGCGGTACGGGACTGAAATTTTAACGCTAAATTGCTAGAAAGTGCTCAAAGGCTATTAGACATCGATCACATGGTTGCACTTCTATCTACACATATCTATCTAACATTTAAGGTTGAACTATACTGCGAAAGCGCTAATTTGGAACTCAATTTTTAAGAAAAATAATAAACAAAATTATTTTTTTACAATTGGATGTTGTTCCTAGGTTAACTTACTACCTCACAGACCAGCTCTTATCTCGATTTAGATATTTGTAACCAAGTTATAACGGGGTAAACAGCGTAATAATTTTAATGCTTCTATGGAAAAACCTAAAGTTCAAATGGCATGAAAAAAATACAGTATTACAAGTAAATCATATACAAGACCCATAAAAAAAATTATCAAAAAACATAGTACCATTTTTTAATAAAAAAATAAAATGAGTAAAAAGTGATGTTTTTTTCATTTTATTTTTAAATGACACTAGCAATTTTTTTCAAATTTTTGTATATTGTTGCTAAGGTTTTCAGAAAGTTATCATATTTTTTTCATGCAATTTGAACATACAATTTTTTTAATAGAACAATAAATTAAATCGACTTTTAAACTCGGTTACAAATACTTAAAATGAGATACAAACTGACCTGTGAGGTAATGACTGAATTTAGGAACAACATACAGTTGTAAAGTAAGCATTTTGTTTATTACTGTTCTTAAAAATCCAATTTCAAATTTTGCGTTCACGCGCTTACTTGAACAGCTCCTCTTCGGACGTTGTGAGTATAGTTCAACCTTAAGAGAAATTACCTCGCATTTGATTTTTTTTTTTTTTGGTCGCCGGTAGAGGGATTCTTAGCTTTATTTATTAAATTACAATCGAGGAATAAAATAAAAATTCTACACAAACCACTGGGGATTTCACCAATATCTTCCACTGGAAAACTACTCGACAAGCAAAAACTAAAATCGGGGAATATTGAGGCAAAAAAAGGATAACAACAGTTTAGTTAATTACTTTAATGCCAATCCACGAAATAGCGTTTAAAAAAAAATTATAATAAAACAATAAAATATTTTGTAATCCATCCTCTACAGGCTGTTTTGTCTAAACCATAATCTTTTCAAGATGGCGACACTTTCGGTTTAAATGGAATGCTATATTTTTTAATGCGTTTTTGAATTACTGGAGTTATTTTAAGGTAGTTTTCATAAGCTGTTCCTATACCCAAATTTAGCCGTTTACGAAATATTTATGGTTTTTAAAATTTTTTTGGATTTGCACCTTCCAGTTCAAAAATCGATAACTCTGCGATTTTTAAAAATTTGAAAATATTTTTGAGCTCATTTGAAAGAGGAAGCCTAGATCTTTCCTTTGGTGTTTTCAAATTTCTAAAAAAGAATAACAAACTCCAAATTTTTAAAATTCAGTTTGCAAAACTTTAAGCACCCATAACTCATTTTTTTCAAATGAAATGACAAAAGTTTTATTTCACTAGATGGTAGAGAATTTAATTCTGCTTCGATCTGTGTTAACATTCCCTATACTTATGTTTAATAGTTTTCAAGTTAGAATAACTTTTTGTTGGGATTGAGAAATTCATTAGCCATAGGCCTTTTCTCATAGGTTGCCATGGAAACGAATGAAAAAAGGTGAGAAATTAAACAACACCCAATGAATTTATTTTGTTTTCACAGACTAATAACACAATTTTGAACAAAGTTTTGTCGTTTAAGTTTAATCAGAAATGTTTTTATGGCAAACTGTGTAAAAATAGCTGTGGTTAGTAAGAAATTTCCTACAATGTCAAAAAAACCAACATAACTTGAAAATTATCACAGATAGGTATAGGGAATGCTAATACAGATAGATGCAGAAAAAAATTCTCCTCCATCTAGTAGAATAAAAATTGGGATATCCCATTTGAAAAAATTAAGTTTTGGGTACTTGAAGTTGTCCAAACTTAACCTTAAAATTTTTGGGTTTATTAACTTCAATTCCAATTTTGATCACACTGAACAACAGATATAAGCTTTCTCTTTCAATTCTCCAAACATGATTTCGAAATCTCTAGAACTAAGCGAGTTACCGATTTTTTTAAGGACAGGTGCAAATTCAAAAATTTTCAAATAATCCTAAATATCTCGAAAACGGTTAAACTTGGGTATAGGAAAATCTGATAAAAACTCCCTTAAAATAACTCAACTAATCCAAAAACGCAGTGAAAAGCATAGCTTTCCAGTGAAAATAAGAAAGTTAATAGCGGCTTCCGGTATAACCGGAAGTGCTGCCATCTTGAAAATATTTTCATTGCGCAGAACTCAACAGATTATGCCTGAGTACCAACTCTCAGATAAATATCTTTATTAGAACTTTCAATACTTCTAATGTGGGGTTTAGACGGAACAGCCTGTATATTAACACATTAGAATAAATGGAATAAGATTTTCCCACTTTTGTTGTAACTTAAAGCGCTGTTGTCTTTTCGTTTTTGAGGTAAAAAATTTGAAAAATCACAGAACTAGATCAAAAATGGCAAAATTTCAAGTAAATTAAACTGAATAAAAAAATGTTTTTTCAAAAAAGCTTTTATTTAAAAGGCACTAAAAAGTAAAAAATAGTGAATTTCAATCACAGGAGAATATTTTTTCTTACAGGTTAAAATTCTAAAATTTGTAAAAGCTTTGGGAGTTATAAAACTACGGCATTACAGAATTACTTTATTCAGTTGACAACTCCCAAAGTTTTATAAATTTTAGAATTTTAACCTGTATGAAAAAATATTCTCCTGTGATTGAAATACATTATTTTTTACTTTTTAGTGCATCTTTTAAATAAACGCTTAAAAAAAAACATTTTTTTATATATTTTTATTTTTTGCTTTTTAGTCTTTATTTATTGTTATTACACTGTGCATCTACCGTGACGTCCAAATGACCAACATACCGTCTATGTCGGTATAAGTTACGGTATGTACAAATCGAAAACCCTTATGTAAACATAACCTAAAATTTTAAAACCCCATTTAATACCTTTAGGGGGTATTTAACTACATAGGATTGCATTGTCACGCAGATTAAGTAAGTATGCAAAATTTCAATTCAGTGGGACAACGGGAACCCTTTCAAATTTGGCTCCGAAAAAATAACTGACAGACAGATAACATTGTGAGTTAAATAAAAGCTTTTAAAAATCGCATTTTATCGGTCAATCAATTGATTATTTTCCGATTTTTTTTAAATACCGAAAAAAACGTTAACGTGGAATTTTTTTGTATTTTACTTACCATTGTATTCTTGTGTCAAAAATTGCCTTTTCGGGCTCTTAAATACGTATTTAAACTAAAAACTTGGAGGTAGTATTTGTCAAAAAACATATAAAACCGCTGAATTTTATAATCAGAGTATGAATTATTTTACAAAATTTCTTTAAAACTACAAAAAAAAACGAAAATTGTGTTATTTTTCACTTTTTCGAGCGCTGAAGTACGTAAAAACTCAATTTTTGACATTAATTATCATTTTATTTGGACATGTTCAGCCAAAAACGCAATAATTCGGCAAAATTTCGTCAAAAATTACCCAAAGGATCAAAAGATTTTCTGGCACTTAAATACGTCTAAAAACACGAAATTTCGACTAAAATAACCAGAAAAACCGCTGAAGAGAATAATTATTTTACGAAATTTCTTTAAAAAATACAGAAAAAAATTGTTGAAATTGGTGTTATTTTTGCCTTTTTTCGAGCGCTTAAACAATAAAAAAATTTTCATATTACTTACCATTTTTGCATTACTTTTTCACGTTTTTCAGCCATTATTCCGCGACATTTTTGTCAAAAATTACCCAAAAAGGAATGACTGAATTGGGTTCGGAAAATGACTCTCATCCGAGAACGCAATATTTTGCGAAATTATGATAAAAATAAACCAAAAAAACGCCGAATTGGGTCAAAAATGCTCTTAGTTTTGCTTTTTAGAATATAATGATACAATGTATATTTTTCTGTCAGACAATCGATTACTTCATGAAAGAATCGTTGAATTGAATTCAATTATAATTTGGTTAAATAATAACATAAAGACTGTAAAATTGAAACAAAGATAAGACAACTATTAGTTTCTAAGAAAATATGTACGCAATTACCTATGAAAAAAATGTGATTATAATTTGGAAAGCTAAGTGAAATCACGTTTTTCGAGATTTTTTATTGATATTCGTAGAAGTTTTGAGAAGGTTCTTCCTAATTTTTGTTTTGTTTGATTGTATTATTAAAGTTAAATAATTTCCCAATAATTATATGCATTTTTTATCGCTCTAACCCCTTTTCTTTTCTACTTATCCCAAAAAAAAACAAACAAACTGACGATATTCTAAATATGCTGGAGTTCTTGAAGTATACACTCAATTTTTTTATTGCCTAAGCTTTTATTTAAAAGATGCACTAAAAAGTAAAAAATAATGTATTCAATCACAGGCGAATATTTTTTCTTACAGGTTAAAATTCTAAAATTTATAAAAGCTTTGAGAGTTGTCAACTGAACAAAGCAATTCTGTAATGCCGTAGTTTTATAACTCCCAAAGCTTTTATAAATTTTAGAATTTTAACCTGTAAGAAAAAATATTTTCCTGTGATTGAAATACATTATTTTTTACTTTTTAGTGCATCTTTTAAATAAAATCTTTTTTTAAAAAACATTTTTTTTATATAATTTTATTTTTTGCATTTTAGTCTTTATTGTTTTTTACACTGTGACGTCCAAATGACCAACATACCGTCTATGTCGGTATAAGTTCCGGTATGTACAAATCGAGAACTCCTTTGTAAACATAACCTAAAATTTCAAAACCCCATTTAACCCCTTTCGGGGGTATTTAATTTGCATTGTCACGCAGATTAAGTAAGTATGCAAGATTTCAATTCAGTGGGACAACGGGAACCCTTTCAAATTTGGCTCCGAAAAAATAACCGACAGACAGACAACATTGTGAGTTAAATAAAAGCTCTTAAAAAATCCATGGACATATCTTTCCAAATTAAAATTTTATCAAACTTTATACTGTCTTTCTTCTTCGTTTCAATATCTGGCACGTTTATCAATTTCGACACAAATTTTTATTGAACATTAATAAAATTAGCGCAAGATTATTAAAATCTGTAACGTTCACTTAATCGGCTTAAACTGTGGTAATTAGATCGATGGAAGGGAAATTGCACGTAATTCAGTATTTGCGTAAAAACACAGTTTAATCTGACGGTAAAATTGTATTTTTCTATTTTGTGTTCCTACAAGTGGAAGACTTGGAGCGTAACCATCTGAATCTAAATATCACATGAAATGTTAATACCAGAAATTTTACGAAACCAACATCCGTAGTATTTTACTCACTAGTTCCTGCATAACAAATGATACACGGGAAAGAGTCTCAAAAAACAGCAACATGCCGAAGAAGAAAAGAAGAAAAAAAAACAGGGAAAAGAAAGAAACACGATTTAAATTTCTGTATCAAAACGTGCAATAAAGATGCAACCATGCCTCGGAACCTCACTTACCAACATCCTCCTGTCTGTAATTCTGGATGATTTCCGCCAGTTCCATATTGCCAGCAATAACAGCGACTTGACATGGAGTCTGATTAGCATAATTTAAAGCTTGTCGATCAGCTCCTCTAAACAGCAATTGTCTGGCACAAGACTCCTGGTTATTAACAGCGCAAACGTGCAGTGGTGTATTTCCAGAGGCATTTCTGGCATTCATATCCGCTCCATAGAACAGTAAGTGCTCCAGGTGGTGCATCATCCCCGTCTTGCAAGCCTGGTGCACCTCTTGCCACCCTTGCAAGTCCTGCGCCCCTGTGGTTGCGTGGTCGTGGAGGAGGGTTTCGGTGAATTGGGGATCGACATTGTGAGTGATAGTGAGATAGAGAGGAGTCAGGCCTTTGGAGTCTTTGTAGTTTGGGGATGCGCCTAGTTCGAGGAGGGTTTTCATGGCTTCGAGACTGTTGTGCTCGATGGAGCGGTGCATGGCTGTGGAGCCGTCTTTGGTGCGGTAGTCCAGGAGGGCGCCACCGTTCACCAAAGCTATTAGGACTTTTGATGGTTTTTTGATGCCAGTTGCAAGCGTCAGGGGTGTTTCTGGTGGTGGAAAAAACAAATATTGATTGATTCTTTAAAGCCTACATTGGAAACTTTTTAGCTTCTAATACAGCCAAATTTTACTGAGAAGGTGAATACAAAAATGCAAAAAATATACACGATGTCCCACGAACGAGTGCAAATATTTTAACCATAAATTGACAATTAAAAATTAATTGATACGTATTTTTTATTTTTTCAAAAAAAAATTTTGTTTTCGAGTTATTAATTTTTAAAAACCCAAGTAGCACACACAGTTTTTATTTGGTCACCGCAGCAAAATGAACAGCCATTTAGCATTTACAGCTATCCACAGAAGCGCTTTGGTAAGGTTTCTGTGACGTTGTACAGGGTGCTGCATTTTGGATGTCCGAATAGGGAATCTCCGAAACTAAGAAGTTTAGAGAAAAACGAGTGACACATTCTCGGGTCCGTTTTTTGAAAAAATAATTTTGGTCAAAACCGCATCCCGCTATCGTCTTTTGTTTTCGACTTATAAACAAAAGTTGACATTTCAGCGAAATCTTAAAAAATTCATATCTTCCTTATTATAAAAGATATACATTTGAAACAATAACATTATCCAGGCACTTTTTTACAGAGAATCTAATAATGTTATCAGCGATTTTTTTTAATCATTAGTTTAGCTGTAATAACATAAAGTTGTATTTTTTTAAATAGGAATTATAGGCGGCTGTGATCTATTTGAAAAGCTTATTTTTTTCTGATTTCATATTTCTATTTGTGTAATACATTATTTTTAAATATTTAAATAAAACATAACTTTTCGCCATGAAAAAATTTTGGATTTTCAATTAAAACTATGAAAAATATATTACCCAACAAGTATTTATAATTTAATAATTTTTTAAACACTAATTAATTCAAAAACAGCATAATAAATTATTATTAGATCAAATTTTTGCAATTAATAAAAATTATTTATTTTTAGATTTAAAATGGCAAGCTTACTTCTTGCTATTCTATTTTCTAATTAAACATGCAATGTCGGAAAAAGAAAAATCTTATTAATTGTGTGATTGCTTGTCAATAAAATTTTATTTTACAAAAAAATGTCAATCCAAATACCAATATTAAATCCCATCTGCGGTAAAAAAAATACATAACATTATCAAGATCACTTCACTAAATCATAAAAAAGTGTTACCAAATGGTAGTGACACATCGTTTTAAATTTTCTGCACATTTTTTATGTAATTAAAATCTGGGAAGATCGTATATTTGTTCAATTGAAAATAACTTTAACATAGCTATTTTTATAATTTCACATTTTTTACTTTAATAACCGTTCACAAAATTTCTAGATTATTCACACCTTTTATGTGAAATAATTTTTCCATGGCTAACTACTTTCAAATATTTTAAATATATTTTTTATCAAAAGTATATAAAAATATCAAACTGTATTTATAATGTTTTTAGTTCAAGAAAAAATTAGCTATTCGAAAATGTCATAGCCAACTATGATTCCTATTTAAAAAAAATACAACTTTATGTTATTTACAGCTAAACGAATGATTAAAAAAAATCGCTGATAACATTATTAAATTCTCTGTAAAAAAGTGCCTGTATAATGTCTTTATTTCAAATGTGTATGTTTTATAATAAGGAAGATATAAATTTTTTAAGATTTCGCTAAAATGTCAACTTTTGTTTATAAGTCGAAAACAAAAGACGATAGCGGGATGCGGTTTTGACCAAAATTATTTTCTCAAAAAACGGACCCGAAAATGTGTCACTTGTTTTTCTCTAAACCTCTTAGTTTCGGAGATCCCCTATTCGGACATCCAAAATGCAGCACCCTGTACAGTCACCCAAAATGAAAATGACGCATCCATAAACGAACGCCTACCGTGCAACCCCGATCCCTTGACCGCAACCAACCTCTGCTATAAATCATTAGAGATCGTAAACTAGTTTTGAGTCGAGTTCCACATTTCATTTATCGGCTTTTGAAATGTTTAAGGATTTCTTGATGGAAATTGTTGGTTATCCCAAA
The DNA here is from genome assembly GCA_939628115.1 of Tribolium freemani. Lineage (NCBI taxonomy): Eukaryota > Metazoa > Arthropoda > Insecta > Coleoptera > Tenebrionidae > Tribolium > Tribolium freemani. The sequence continues at coordinate 15,454,009 of OW626786.1, read as the reverse complement.
TGTGAAATAATACAATTTTTATATATTATTGAGAGAAGGTCACAAAAATAAAATTGTTAGTTGGTTTGCAAATTTAATTTATTATTTGGTTGATGCAAAATAAGTTTTAGTGTGCAATTAAAATCTGCTGAATAAAAAACATTAAAGGTCTTTGTCTGATATTTGAAATACGATTGGATTACAATTTTTGTTTTAATAGTAAATACTTAATTAAGACAAGATTGAGTACGAAAATAAGTTGTAATCTTAAAATTCCAAAAATTGAAACCGGTCTCAAAAATAAAATCTAATTTTATCGTGTTGCATAATAAATAACTAAACTACTTATAAGTTTTTAATTTTATTCATGAATTGGAAATAGTATTATAACATTGTTTTTTTTGCATCAACTAAAATATAATAAATTAAATAAAAAAAATACATTTTTTTGACCTCTCAAAGTGACGAAATGTGGCGACGAAGATGATATTTTTTTTATTTCTCATATGTCTTCTAAGAAAATTAATAAATGTTTATGTTATGAAGAATTTGAAAATTTTTTCCTTGAAATTTTGGCCTTTAGTTATCCCCTGCGGTAAGAGTTTGTTTGTCATTTCCTGTGAACCTTATTTGCAGTAATGGTCAGAATTTCATTCGGGTATTTCCATGAATGAATTGCCGTAACGTCATTGATAACTTTTATTCTGATTATTCCAATTTTTTGAAACGTCTTTGTTTAAAATTTGAAATACAATTGCATTAAGACATTTTAATTTTAATAGTAAATACTTAATTAAGACACGATTGACTACAAAAATCTTAAGATAAAGAAGTTATAATTAACAAAAATTAGTGGTAATTCGATTTTAAAGAGGGAAACATTTTTAGTGATCTTTTTGGAGGTTCTTCTAAAATTTAAACAAATGCAGAAAACAGTAAAAATTTAACTACTTATAATATTTAATTTTATTCATTATTTCGAAATGGTATTCTAAAATCAATAAGACTTGCAGTGTTTATTTATTATAATAAACTTAGTTTAACTTATTTTGCATCAATTAAATAGTAAATTAAATTTGCAAAAAACAAATTGATTTTCTTTGACCTCTCAAAGTGTCGAACGTGGCGACGAACATGAAACTTTTTTTTACTTTTCATTTGTCTTCCAAGAAAATTTATAAATGTTTAACAATTCGGAGAAGAATTTGAAAATTCTTTCGTTGCAGTTTTGGGCTTAAGTTATCCCCTGTGGTGTTACGGGTTTGTTAATTATTTTCCCGTAAATCTTATTTGCGGTAATAGTCGGAATTTTAATCCGGGTATTCCCATGAATGAATTGCCGAAACATTTATTGCTAACTTTTATTCTGGCGATTCTAATTTTTCAAAACGTTAAGGACAGGCTTATAAAAAAGCTCCATTAAAATTTAACACGTTGTTAACAACGAACTAAAATTTAATGGAGCTTTCTATAAACCGGCACTAATAAACTAAAATGTTCACAAAAACGATTGTGCAATTAATAATTAAAACCATTAAGAGTGTAGACGACTTTGCTTGAAATTTAAAATAACAATTGGATTTCGATATTTTTATTTTATCTTGTTTTATGCACAACTATTATTGCAATAAGTTTTATATTCTTAAGAAATAAACTATAAAGACGATCAAATTTTTAGTTACAGTTTGTGACAATCAGATTTTAAGTATAATAATTATTTTGAATTGAAATAATTTTTGGACAATGGATATCAAAGTGATCGTTTCGCGATCGCATCACAATCCGCGAAATTTAATTTAATGATAATTTAAACAAAATGAAATAAGAATCCACGTTTAGCCGTGTTTTTTATTCCGCAGATTTTAATTGCACACTAAAACTTATTTTGCATCAACCAAATAATAAATTAAATTTGCAAACCAACTAACAATTTTATTTTTGTGATCGGGGTTGCACGGTAGGCGTTTTTATGGACGCGTCATTTTCATTTTGGGTGACTGTACTGACCGATTTGGCGCACCATTTTTTGGCATTTACAGCTTTAAAACAGCCAAATACAGCCATTTGATTGTGAGAATTGCAAAATAGCAGCTCTGAAGCTTTTAAAGCTAACAAGCTGAAATGTAGGAAAAAAATGCTAAATAGCCATAAAAACATCTTTTCAAGATAATTTGCTCTTATGGCCAAATGGTCAAAATATTTACTTTTGGGGAGAAAATGGTTATATTGTAGGATAAAGAAGAGCAAAAACTATAAAGTAACAAATTGTAATATGTAACAGTAATAAGAAATAAGTGCTGGAATGATTTAGTAAACATAAGGAAACGGTGTCCCACGAACGAGTGCAAATATTTTAACCATAAATTGACAATTAAAAATAAATTGATATTAATTGATGTATTTTTTATTTTTTCAAAAAAAATTTGTTTTCGAGTTATTAATTTTTAAAAACCCAAGTAGCACACACAGTTTTTATTTGGTCACCTCAGCAAAATGAACAGCCATTTAGCATTTACAGCTATCCATAGAAGCGCTTTGGTAAGGTTTCTGTGACGATTTGGCGCACCATTTTTTGGCATTTGAAACAGCCAAATACAGCCATTTGGCTGTGAGAATTGCAAAGTAGCAGCTTTGAAGCTTTTAAAGCTAACAAGCTGAAATGTAGGAAAAAAATGCTAAATAGCCATAAAAACATCTTTTCAAGCTAATTTGCTCTTATGGCCAAATGGTCAAAATATTTGGTTTTGGGGAGAAAATGGTTATATTGTAGATAAAGAAGAGCAAAAACTTGTAAATGCTGCTATGCATCTATCCAGAAAATTAAATAACTATAACATATCTACACCAGATGTAAGACTCTGTTATAGGAATGGCGGATGATGTTACTTTTTTTGTGTTCTTGATAAATAATATTAGGCTTGATATTCAGTCCCAGTAATATAAAAGTTTGTGCGAACTGAGGTTTATTGACAAATACGCATAAAAAAGATCCGAAAAAGTAATGCGCCTTCAAAATAACAGAAAATACAATAAATCTTTCATTGTTGCAATTTTTTAATACATCTATAAAAAAAAAATTAATTTGAAAAAAAAAATTACATCTTTAGTAACATTACACTTGTATATTGAGACGGTAAATTGAATAAATCTGCTAGAAATTTATTATTTGCTATTTTTTTTTAATTTTAAAACAACATGTAGGATCTTTCGCTTTCATCCAACTATAAGACTGTGATGTGGAATAATATATTAGTTTTCAGCTTAATTTTCCCTAAAATGTATTTTACAGCTATTTGGCTGAAATCTGGCGGGCAGACCAAGAATGGTACCTGCAGTTATCTCTTTCTAACTTTCTAATGTCTTACACTTTCTCTTCCTGTCTGTGAGGGGTGACAGATAACATTGTGAGTTGAATAAAAGCTTTTAATAAAAATGTATGGTTACTATTTAAAATTTCAAAATTTGAAAAATTGAAACTTCTAACTGTATTAGAAGTTAAAAAGTTTCTAATGTAGGCCTTAAAAAATGACCCTGTATAATACTTTGGAAACGGATGACATTAGAATTTATCAAATCAAAATTAATTAGCCAATTTAGGAAAAAAGAAGAAAGAAAATGAGAATAAAGGTATGTCCTGAGAAGAAAAAATGTCGGTTTTGTCAAAAGATGGAACTCTTTAAACGAGATTGTTGGCATTATAAAAATCAAAACAGAAAACAAATCAAAAAAAATAAGAATCTGTTGAAGAAGAAAAGAAATAAAACATTTGATTTGAATCATTAAGAAAAAATGCAACTGGCAAATGGAACGAAGTTAATTTGTTTTGATAAAAGCAATAAGAGAAACGAAGTTGAAGTGTAGCAAGTCTTTCAAACATTTACTACCAGTGCAAAATTTAAATTAATTGGAACTAGAATTGTGTTTAAAGGGAAATTAAGAAAGGGAATAGAATAATTGTTTATGATTCAATAAAGAATTATACAAATTGAATTGTTCAAGTACTGAACACTTCAGTGAAAGTTTTAAAAAAGATAGTTCAAGTTGTGTTCACTTATAGCATAGAAGCTATAAAAAAGATATTAAAATTAAATTTCCATGTGAAATTGTTTCAAATGTGAATCACCATTAATACATGTGGTAAACGAAAAAAAAATGTATGTATTTATATACAATGTGTTTTTAAATGATTCTCATCTAGTTAACTTTGAAATTGGTTTACATGTAAAAAAATTTGTGCCGCTCTGTTCAATTGAATTCTCTGTCAATAAATGTCAAAACTGTCAATTGTGAAATTCACAAATTGTCAATTAATTTATTTTAAAAAATTCAGTTAAAAGCAACTAAATTGTTACACTGTGCAAGAAAACACTTTTATTATCGAATTGGAGACTTAATAAATGGAGAATGGTAATATTCGGTGTCTAAATGCATGTCATTAGTTCTACAAAGCGGCATTTCTGATTTTACATGAGAAATTCACAGACGATTAGATGAGAATAATTTAAAAACACATTGTATTTATCTGCTTGAAGCAAAGTTGTTAGATTCCTAAAATATTATTACATTGAAAAACTTAAGAACATTTGTTTGGGAGAAAGCCAAAAATAATTCGTTCGGATGGAGGTGGAGAATATGAATCATGATATTGAAGAAGACATTTTGAAGAAAGAAGGCTAAAAACAATTAGTTGTAAATGGGTCTACAAAATGTAGAAAGATTTAGACAAAGTGATACAATTATTATTAACAAAGAGAAGGAAATAAGTTTGGTTTGTAAATTGAAAAAAAGTATGGTCTTGGAATGAAAGAATTAATATTTGAAAATATTGGATTCAGAAGGGAAACAGTAGATACTTGTCTATATTCCAAGAAAGAAAATTATTTATTGATGACATTTTAATAGCAAGTAAATCGTCAGAATTAATAAAAAGCACAGTAACCAAGAACTGGAAATAAAATCTTTGAATGAGCGAAAGTATTATTTGGGTTTGCAAATAACAGGAGATAAAGACAATTTGCTTTATACTTCAAGAATGCTTAAGGATTCTAACTACTACAAATTAAAACATTAGAAATTGTTAAGAGATAAGGAGGAATACAAAAGAGCAATTTGATGTTGATTATACAAGACTAGATAGATATTCCAGTAAGCGCTTCAATATTGAGTAGAAAAATCAGTAAGCCAAATTAAACTGATTGGAATGAAGTAAGAAGAATTCTCCAATATTTAAAGTCTACCATGTAAAAAAAATCGAATTAGGAGAAACCGAGAAAAAATTGAAAATACAATATTGATTATGCTGATGCTGATTGAAGTGAAGACAAAACAGATAGAAAATCAAACAATGGTTATTTGTTTAAATTTTTGTAGACACAAGCGAATAAAAAAACAAGAAGTTGTTACTTTATCTTTAACAGCAGCTGAGTTAAGTAAGCTACTGATGGATTTTAGCATGAATTGATGATTTTTGATAATAACCAAAGCTGCTTAAAATTATTGCAAACATATTAATAATAGATTTATGATCGAATAAAGAAATAGTTCTTAAATATTGTCCTACTGAAGACCTGGAGCTAGGGAAACTTACCACCTGAGTCTTGGCAGTGAAAATTGGGATCGAGTCCTTTTGAGCACATTTTCGTGATTTTCTCCACTTGTCCGTTGTGAACGTAGTCGAGGAAACGTCTAAGATTAGCACGTGTGTGCAAACTTTTTAGCTGTTTCTCGTCCAGAGCCATCATTTTGTAGACGCGCCGTTTGTACTTTAACTAGAGGAGAAAAAATTCCAGGATAAAATTACCAATGATTGCTTGGCATACAAATACCTCGAGATAGCCCACAGGTCCACTGAATGGATAATCGCCCAATCTCCGTTCTTCGTCCAGGAATTTTCCCGCCTTGCCGTTCTCCGGAGGGCAAAACAGTCCATAATTGAAGCTTTCTTTCAGTTCCTGCAACCACATCGAACGAGTTAAAAGCGAGCTCAGAGAGGCAAAGACATGCAAATGCAAAAGGTTAAGATGCATTAAACAGCGAAATTATTGGGGTACAATCAGTCACCCAAAATGGAAGTCTTGACACATTTCGTTTAACATTCTATTCGAAAAAGTGGAACTATTTCCGTGAAATTCACTGGCGTCGAGAAAATCGCCAAATTCCCAACAGTTTTTTAGTTATGAATTTTTTTTAATTTTACCTACTTTTGCTTTTTTTCAAAATTTTCTCGAAAACTATAAGTCGGAGAACAATAATCTTTTTTTGAAAAAGATAAATAATTAAAAGAGCTTTCCAACAATAATAACTTTATAAGTTTATCTCTAATAATTCCGGAATTATTGCTCGATAAATGTTCCGGGTACCAAAAATCGACCAAAATCGTGACAAAATTGCAAAAATAAAAAATTTTAAAATCGAACATATTAACTTTTTTTCTACTTTTAACAACTCCAGAGGGTTGTAAGAGCATACAAAAGTCCATAAAACTTTGCTAGAATGAGTTTAAAAAAAATATTTTTTTTCATTTTTATGAAGGTAAGTGCCTTGACCATTAAAATTTTTAGCAAAAAAATTCAAAATTTTAAATCTCATGAAAAGTTGATATAATACGGAAAATGAACAGCAGAATTCACTGGAACAAACCCTTTTGACCTACGACTTTTAGTTTTTGAGTTACGAATTTTTTTTATTGAAGAATTAGATACCACTGAAATGGCAAACCCAATTTTAAACAAAAAATTTCAAATTTTTAAATCGCGTGAAAAACTAATATAATATGTAAAATGAGCCGTAGAATTCACTGGAACAAACCGTTTTGCTCTACGACTTTAAGTTTTTTAATTATGAATTTTTTTAGTGTCAAACTTTAAATGCCTCTGCACCCGGAACCGGTGCCCGGAGCGGCTCCGGGTTTAATCGAGAAAATAGACAATTTTAAGCGCTATCTGATGCATTCTTAAAATTTGCTCTAAGTTTTATAGTTTCCGAGAAAAACGCAAAAAAAGGTTGCCATTTTGACTTTTTTCTAATTTTTAAACGCCGATTACGGCGAAACTATAAGAGTTAGAGAAAATCGGTAAAATCGATTAGAACCGGTATAAAAAGGCCTACATAATGGCGTAGGTTTCAAGGCGATATCTCGCAAAAAAAATTCAATTTTCAAACGTCGATTACGGCCAAACTAAAAGAGCTAGAGGAAAACGCTTTGCTCCATTGTAAAGAGCACATCAAAATCTATAAGATAGGATGGGTTTGAATTGATTTTGAGACACTTTAAAAATTGGCCATTTTTAAGGGGGGGGGGGGGGGGGGTGGTGATTACAAATTTTTTAATTTTTTTATTTTTTCAATTACGGCAAAACTATTCGAAAATGTGGAACTATTTTTATCCTTACCGATGCAAAATGATCCGGGGAATCGATTGGTGTCGAGAAAATCGCCAAATTCCCAATAGTTTTTTAGTTATGATTTTTTTAAAATTTGACATACTTTTGAATTTTTTCGAAATTTTCTCGAAAACTATAAGTCGGAGAACAATAATCTTTTTTGAAAAAATAGTTCCGGAGTTATTACTCGATGAATGTTCCGGGTACCGGAAATCGACCAAAATCGCGACAAAAATTGCAAAAATAAAATTTTTTTAAATTGAACATTTTAATTTTTTTATACTTTTAACAACTCCAGAGGGTTGTAAGAGCATACAAAAGTCCATAAAACTTTACTAGAGTAAGTTTAAAATTTTTTTATTTTTTTCATTTTTATGAAGGTAAGTGCCTTGACCATTAAAATTTTTAGCAAAAAAATTCAAAATTTTAAATCTCATGTAAAGTTAATATAATACGTAGAATAAGCCGCAGAATTCAATGGAACAAACCGTTTTGCTCTACGATGTTTAGTTTTTAAGTTATGAATTTCTTTGTTGATGAATAAAATACTCCACTATGAAATGGCTGACCTAATTTTAAGCAAAAAAATTCAAAATTTTAAATCTCGTGAAATGCTGGTATAATACGGAAAATGAGCCGTAGAATTAATTCACTGGAACAAACCGTTTTGCTCTACGACTTTTAGTTTTTTAATTATGAATTTTTTTATTGTCAAACTTTAAATGCCTCTGTACCCGGAACCGGTGCCCGGAGCGACTCCGGGTTTAATCGAGAAAATAGACAATTTTAAGCGCTATCTGATGCATTCTTAAAATTTGCTCTAAGTCTTATAGTTTCCGAGAAAAGCGCAAAAAAATGTTGCCATTTTCACTTTTTTTGAATTTTCAAACGCCGATTACGGCCAAACTAAAAGAGCTAGGAGAAAACTCTTTTTTCCATCGTAAAGAGCACATGAAAATCTATAAGATAAGATGGGTTTAAATTGATTTTGAGACACTTTAAAAATTGACCATTTTGTAGGGGGGGTGCTAACAAATTTTTCAATTTTTTTATTTTCTCACTTACGGCAAAACTATTCGAAAATGTGGAACTATTTTTATCCTTACCGATGCAAAATGATCCGGGGAATCGATTGGTGTCGAGAAAATCGCCAAATTCCCAATAGTTTTTTAGTTATGATTTTTTTAAAATTTTACCTACTTTTGATTTTTTTCGAAATTTTCTCGAAAACTATAAGTCGGAGAACAATAATCTTTTTTGAAAAAGATAGACAATTAAAAGAGCTTTCCAACGATAATAAACTTCATAGGGTTATCTCTAATAGATCCGGAGTTATTACTCGATGAATGTTCCGGGTACCGGAAATCGAACAAAATCGCGACAAAAATTGCAAAAATCGAATTTGTTGATGTTTTGTGCATTTAAAAAACTATAAAGAGTTCTAAAAGCATATAAAAGTCCATTAAACTTTGCTACAGCGGGTTAAAAAAAAGTATGTAATTGCGTTTGTGACTTAAAAATGTGCCCAAAAAAATTTAAGATAAGATATTTTAAATTGGTGTTTTTTCGGTCTCGGCAAAATTAACGTTTTTTGACCAAATCTCGTAAAATATATGGGAATTTCATTAAAAAATTAATTGCTACACGGTGGCGTTCATTTTCATTTTGGGTGACTGTACATAATTATCAGTTCAAATTTTAGTCAATTTTTATCGAACTGATAATTATTGTATTTTTATTTTTTGCAAGGATGGTACTAGTTGAAAATTCATCGGAACAAGGTTTTAAACAACACAACGGGGCGGTGGACTGTGTCATTTATAATTATTGCCATTAAATTCAACCTTCAATAATTGGTTATTGCACGAACGCACGTCCGTGCTTTTTTATACAACGCCTACACGTTCTGGCGGGACGAAGAATATTAATTATTGCGCTCTGTGTAATTAACTCAAGGAGGGATTCAACTATATTTCTTGGAATATCGAGGGGTTTCACAGATACTTATCAAAAAAAAAAAAAAACTTTGTCCTAGTTTTGTTTTATTCCCACAAGCGAAATTATGTATTTTCTGGTGCTTTGATTCGTGACTCTATTGTTGGAACATAATTATTATCAGATTTGATAAACAAAAGAGACACAAATCTTTTGCTTGCAGGCGCCAGGTATGTGATAATTATTTTTTTGAGATAATGAGTTAATCTAGATTAGTTGCCCAAGTAGTACAGCTTCAACCATCCAAAAGATAGTCATGAAAACGTCATCAAAACCGAATCAAATGTCTTTCTTTGCTGCGAATTACCTTATTGCTTTTCAGTCAGCTGTAAATCAACAATTTCAACTCATGTCTAAGCCAAAATACAGCCACAGCAGTATCTTCCATTTTTAAGTTGGATGGTGTCATCAAAGAAATATGTTAAAATCCAGTTAACGGCAAGAGCCTAATGATCCATTTAGTAAAGCCAGAAAATATCGATTACAGCAAAAAAATGACAATATACAGCTACAGCCAAATAGCTGATTTTGAGACATTTGCTTAGCTTTCCTAAACCTTATTGCAACCATATTACAGTTCTATAGCTGTGAAAATTTTTTGGCTGTTAATAAGTCACGGAAGCCAATACGCTGCATTATCAGTGTTGCAGCATTTTAGCCAAATTTTGGAATTAGTAAACAAAATGGTTGTTTATACTTGATTTTAGCTAAAAAATCTGTTGACCAAAATATTGCTTAGAATCTTATTACAACCTTATTTTCGTTATGTTAGCTGTTAGTAAGTAATAAAAGCCAATACGCTGTGATATATCGTTACGGATCTATGGAAACATTTTAGCTATTGATAAATTATGCACTTATTGGGTGAAGTAAGAAGACTTCTCTTTTATTTCGACTTTTACATCATTTCAGTCATACTTCAACACGTGCCCTTAAAGTTTAAAGTTACTAAATGTGGAAGCCACGGCTATTGTCCCCTATTTTGGGCAGTAAGAAAGTGGAAAATTTGATTTGTATCGTTTCGTGGTTCATTGCAAGGCAAAGGACAAAAAAAATAAATGCGGATTAGAACAAAATCGAGTTAGTAAGAGAAAGTCAATAAAATTTGGTAACTTTTCATGTCATTCAGCCACATTGGGGTGGTTTTATTGTTATCTCTTTCTAACGGTACAATGCGGTACTTTCAATACCTAAATTTTTGCGCCATCTGTCTCATCTCATTGTCACAGATCTTTCCCGCTATTTTAGAGGAATTTACAACCAAAGGCGCAAACCCCTCACAGACAGAAAGAGAAAGTGTAACACATTAGAAAGTTAGAAAGAGATAACTGCAGGTACTCATGGTCTGCCGGCCAGATTTCAGCCAAATAGCTGTAAAATACATTTTAGGGAAAATTAAGCTGAAAACTAACATATTATTCCACATAGCCTTACAGTTTTAAATGGCGGTACAAGGGAGCAGGAGGACATGTTGGATGAAAGCGAAAGATCCTCCATGTTGTTTTAAAATAAAAAAAAAATAGCAAATAATAAATTTCTAGCAGATTTATTCAATTTACCGCCGCAATATACAAATGTAACGTTAATAAAGATGTAGAAATTTTTTTTCAAATTATTTTTTTTTAAATGTATTAAAAAATTGCAACAATGAAAGATTTATTGTATTTTCTGTTATTCTAAAGGCGCATTACTTTTTCGGATCTTTTTTATGCGTATCTGTAAATAAACCTCAGTTCGCACAAACTTTTATGTTACTGGGACTAAATATCAAGCCTAATATTATTTATCAAGAACACAAAAAAAGTAACATTCCTATAACAGAGTCTTACATCTGGTGTAGCCATGTTATAGTTATTTAATTTTCTGGATAGATGCATAGCAGCATTTACAGGTTTTTGCTCTTCTTTATCTACAATATAATCAATTTCTCCCCAAAAGCAAATATTTTGACATTTGGCCATAAGAGCAAATTAGGTTCAGAAGATGTTTTTATGGCTATTTAGCTTTTTTTCCTACATTTTAGCTTGTTAGCTTTAAAAGCCTAAAAGCTGCTACTTTGCAATTCTCACAGCCAAATGGCTGTATTTCAGCAAATATTGATGGCTGTTTTAAAGCTGTAAATGCCAAAAAATGGTGCGCCAAATCTGTCAGTACAACGTCACAGAAACCACTGTGGATAGCTGTTCATTTTGCTGCGAAAACGTTTTGGTGACCAAATAAAAACTGTGTGTGCTACTTGGGTGAGTTCAATATTAAATTTCACATCAAAAAGGCAATAGTACAAGTTGTAAAAAATGGGTTCTATCATTCCACTTGATGACCTTGACCGGCTTTATACATTATTTTCCTCTTATTTTAGAATTTATTATGCAGAAAATAAAGTTGTTTAGCATCAAAATCATGCAATAAACATCATGAAATTATTGCTAATGTGGCCACCACCGTCTCTTACAAGACACAACAACATAAAATCGATTATAAATGATGCCAAGAAAATCATGCACGTGGCGATTTTCACACAATTCGGGGATTTTGGAGGGGAAAAATAAGGAAGAGATTATGCAATCTATATCTCACAGGTATCAAACTAAAATAACTGTAGTATTTATTATCCCATTGTCTGCTTATCTCAGATTTGGTTTATCGAAGGTATTTATTGTTAAAGATTGTCAAAAAACAAACTGATGATGTAATGATTGTGTCATCTCATTCAGCAGACTGGCAATAAAAGATTTTGTTAAAAAATTCTCAAATGTGTGCCTCAATTGGCTATTTAGCGTAATGTCGCTCAATAAAACTCTCGGAGACTGAAAAATGTACCAAGAAAATGGCTAAATATATCTTCGTAGCTGTAAATAATTCCGTTAGAAATTCTCCATCGCTGTTTCTGCCCTATCTACAAGCAATTATGGAAAAAATCGTTACCATGTAAGGACAAGTCGGCTTGTTAATCAGTGTGCAAACATAAAACCTTGCGAGATTGCAGTTTGATGAAAAGTTAGATCATGCAATCATGCGTTAGTAATTACGAAAAAAGCTAGTCCATTCAAAAATTACCTACCCGATACCAAGTGGCCACCTGGGAGCAGCGCCACCGGAAAAAGAAAAGTTAAAAAAAACAGAATTTTTTATTTTGTCTAATAACTAAAAGTGTCAAAACCTACACAAAGTTACAGTTTACTTGTCAAGCAGTGCCTCTGTTTTTTTTTCTGTGTGTGTTGTGTGTTGCATTGAATGTTTTTTCGAATTTTTATAATTTACCTTGGGTAATGCGGCTAGACATTGTTGTTTGACGTCCCAAACGAGTTGGTCCCGAGGAAACTGGAGGCACTTCTGCACGTTGAGCTCCGGGACGTGGATCCTGACCAGGAGGTAGCCCTCGTCGGGGCCGCGCTCGCCCTCCTCCTCCATAGGCGCCCTAGCTGCTCACATCTGTAAAAAGAAGGACGTTTCTAAGCCAAAAATCGACAAAATTCTTTCTTTTGCAAAATTTAATTCAGTAAATTCGATTGAAGTTGATGCTTTTTTGCCTATTCCACTCGGTTTAATTCATTTTTGGATGAGATATACAATTATTTTACATTTGGTCAGCTGGTCAGGTCAGGTCAGGTCAATTTCTAAGCTAAAAATTATCAAAATCAAATGAGTTTCTTCACTAAATTCGATTGAAGTTGATATTATTTTAGCCTATTCCACTCGGTTAAATTCATTTTTGGATGAAATACGTAATTATATTACATTTGGTCAAGTCAGGTCAGGTCAGGTTAGATCAGTTTCTAAGCCAAAAATCGACAAAATCAAATGAGTTTGTTTGTAAATTTAATTCACTAAATTCGATTGAAGTTGATATTATTTTAGCCTATTCCACTCGGTTAAATTCATTTTTGGATGAGATACGCAATTATTTTACATTTGGTCAAGTCAGGTCAGGTCAGGTTAGATCAGTTTCTAAGCCAAAAATCGACAAAATTAAATGAGTTTGTATGCAAATTTAATTCACTAAATTCGATTGAAGTTGATATTATTTTAGCCTATTCCACTCGGTTAAATTCATTTTTGGATGAAATACGTAATTATATTACATTTGGTCAAGTCAGGTCAGGTCAGGTTAGATCAGTTTCTAAGCCAAAAATCGACAAAATCAAATGAGTTTGTTTGTAAATTTAATTCACTAAATTCGATTGAAGTTGATATTATTTTAGCCTATTCCACTCGGTTAAATTCATTTTTGGATGAGATACGCAATTATTTTACATTTGGTCAAGTCAGGTCAGGTCAGGTTAGATCAGTTTCTAAGCCAAAAATCGACAAAATTAAATGAGTTTGTCTGCAAATCTAATTCACTAAATTCGATTAAAGTTGATATTATTTTAGCCTATACCACTCGGTTAAATTCATTTTTGGATGAGATACGCAATTATATTACATTTGGTCAAGTCAGGTCAGGTCAGGTTAGATCAGTTTCTAAGCCAAAAATCGACAAAATTAAATGAGTTTGTTTACAAATTTAATTCACTAAATTTGATTGAAGTTGATATTATTTTAGCCTATTCCACTCGGTTAAATTCATTTTTGGATGTAATACGCAATTATTTTATATTTGGTCAGGTCAGGTCAGGTCAATTTCTAAGCTAAAAATTATCAAAATCAAATGAGTTTCTTTGTAAATTTAATTCACTAAATTCGATTGAAGTTGATATTATTTTAGCTTATTCCACTCGGTTAAATTCATTTTTGGATGAGATACGCAATTATATTACATTTGGTCAAGTCAGGTCAGGTCAGGTTAGATCAGTTTCTAAGCCAAAAATCGACAAAATTAAATGAGTTTGTTTACAAATTTAATTCACTAAATTTGATTGAAGTTGATATTATTTTAGCCTATTCCACTCGGTTAAATTCATTTTTGGATGTAATACGCAATTATTTTATATTTGGTCAGGTCAGGTCAGGTCAATTTCTAAGCTAAAAATTATCAAAATCAAATGAGTTTGTTTGTAAATTTAATTCAGTAAATTAAATTGAAGTTGATGTTATTTTAACTTATTTCACTCGGTTTAATTCATTTTTGCATTTACTTTACATTTGGTCAGGTGAAGTCAGGTCAGCTCAGTTTTTAAAATTGTCAAATAAGTGAATTATACAAACAAATTCATTCATATATTTTGTAAAATTTCTTTAAGCGTAAAATCACCAAAATAGGCCGAAAATGATAAAGTTTAAACAAAACACTTTGATTAATTTCGCCAAACACTGGCTGAAAAAAATACGATTTTATTGCGTTTGAACTTTTGCAAGATCATGCCAAAGTTTTATATAATTTGTCTCACTCGAATTAGCTCGTTTTTGAGCGAAATGTCTTCAAAACTAAGCCGAAAAACAATAAAGTTTGGTCGAAAATGTGTTATTTTTATATTTTACAGGCAATTAAACATGTGTTTGAAGTTATATCCTTAGGTTTTTTTTTTTGAGAAACACAGTGAAAAATCATTAATTTAGTCGAATAAGTCATTTTTTTTCTTTGATCTCCATCTCTTAAAATTTTATAAAAAACACACCTGAATTTCACCAATTTGGACCGAAAATTGTGTGAATTCTATGTTCTCGAATTTTTAAACACATTTTGACACAAAAACGTAAGGTTTTTTTTAGAAAAATTCTGCTACAAGTAGGTGAAAATTAGGTTATTTCAACCAGCTTTCAATTAGAGATTCACTTATTGCACAAAATAATAAAACACGTTTTAGATCTAAAATCTCAGTTTTTCCCGAGATTTTAGTAAAAAAGACCGAAAAATGAACAATTTAAATTCAAAATTATCCTATTTTTGCCTTTTTTAATCAAAATTTTCAACCAGAAACGCAAATTTTTCGCAAAACTTGGTCAAAAATAGACCGAAAAATCACTCAATTATACTAAAGTATAAGTCTTATTGGAGTAAAAATTAACTTTTTTTCTCGAAAAACCAAATTGGATAAAAAATCACCGAATTAGATCGAAATTAATGTTATCTTATCTTTTTTAGGACGAGACTGATTTATTTTGCAAGAACTTATCAAAACACACCTAAAGTTATAGTTTCTCTCGATAGCTCATTTTTGAGCGAAATTTCGTCAAAAATCACAAGATTTGGTCGAAAATATCATGTTCTGTTTGCCAGAAACGCAATTATTTAGTAAAGTTTCGTTAAAAACAGATCGAAAAGTCACCCAATTATATTACAATGAATGTTATTTTAGCCTTGTTCGAGTCTTGTTGTTTTTATTTAAAAAAAATTACCTGAAATTGGATAAAAAAACACAGAATTGAATTAAGTAGATCGAAAGTGAAGTTATTTTAGCTTTTTTAGGTCGACATTGAATTGCAAGAAGTTGTCAAAACAGACTTAAAAATCTTCTTACTTTGCATGTTTCACTCGATTATTTCGTTAGTTTTTGAACGAAATTTCGTCAAAAATGAGAGAATTTGGTCGAAAACGGAGTTATTCCTACTTTTTATTCAAGCTTTTAAATACGCTTTTGATTTTCTTACCGAGGTGAATAATCACCGAATTGGACCAAAACTTTTACAGAAATACACAAATACAAAAATTGACAAGAATAAGCCAAAAAATTGTCGAAAAATTTCATTAATCTTCAATACGAAATTGTATTAAATTAAAAAATATATATAAAAAAATGTTTTTTAAAAAAAGCTTTTATTTAAAAGATGCACTAAAAAGTAAAAAGTAATATATTTCAATCACAGGAGAATATTTTTTCTTACAGGTTAAAATTGTAAAATTTATAAAAGCTTTGGGAGTTGTCAACTGAACAAAGTAATTCTGTAATGCCGTAGTTGTATAACTCCCAAAGCCTGTAAGAAAAAATATTCTCCTGTATTGAAATACATTATTTTTTACTTTTTAGTGCATCTTTTAAATAAAAGCTTTTTTAAAAAAAACATTTTTTATATATTTTTATTTTTTGGTTTATAGTCTTTATTTATTGCATAGATTTATTGTTATTACACTGTGCATCTACCGTGACGTCCAAATGACCAACATACCGTCTATGTCGGTATAAATTACGGTATGTACAAATCGAGAACCTCTATGTAAACATAACCTAAAATCTTAAAACCCCATTTAACACTTTTAGGGGGTAATTAACTATATGGAATTGCATTGTCACGCAGATTACGTAAGCATGTTAAATTTCATGTCATTGCGACTACAGGAACCCTCTCAAATTTACAAATCGAGAACTCCTTTGTAAACATAACCTAAAACTTCAAAACCCCATTTAACCCCTTTAGGGGGTATTTAACTACATAGGATTGCATTGTCACGCAGATTAAATAAGTATGCAAAATTTCAATTCAGTGGGACAACGGGAACCCTTTCAAATTTGGCTCCGAAAAAATAACCGACAGACAGACAACATTGTGAGCTAAATAAAAGCTTTTAATAAGAATCGGTACGGTAAAGTGTATTGTTTTTTTTTCGTAATGTAATCCAGAATTGTAAGCCGACACGAATTGTTCCATATTCGAGATTAGAACGTAACGAAGGTTATCTACGTGGGATGTATATGGTTTAGAAAGTGGGAAATGGACGTAATAGACCATGGAGTTGTAACTGAATCATTGATAAAAATTTTCGCACAATAAAACCAGCTAAACACAACAGCTTGCTGGACTAGTTTTCACGTAAAATATGCAGAACTAATCGAATAACTGAAACCTTATTAGCGTAATAGGTGTACGTAACAATTCCTAGTATTTTAATCGAGACAAATTTGGCTTAATTAGTTCTGAAAAGTGAGTTGCGTAAACAACAATAGTGTCAAAACATTTTCAACCATCAAATTTAATATCATTGTTTTTGTTTCAAATAGATAAATCCTGTCTTTGCAAAGGAATTACCTCCTCATAAATTTTATCCCACATGATGTGGCAAAAAACTTTGTAAATTTTTGCACATTTAAATAAATATCAATGTGGTTGGTTTGCTGTTGAATTTATTTATCGCACGACTAGACTTGCAAAATTTTTATTTCGTTTGACTGATATGTTACAAGCAAATCGATCTTTTGGACATGCCATTTAAGAGAAAAGCTTTTTGTGTTTGGAAAGTTACGTGATGTTAGGTAATGGCACAAAGATTGATCGAATCACACACCTCTTATATCCAGCTTTTTAAAAGCTTCTATTTAGCTCACAATGTTATCTTTCTGTCTGCTATTTTTTCGGAGCCAAATTTGAAAGGGTTCCTGTTGTCCCACTGAAGTGAAATTTTGCATACTTACATAATCTGCGTGACAATGCAATTCTATATAGTTAATTACCCTCTAAAGGTGTTAAAGGAGGTTTTAAAATTTTAGGTTATGTTTACAAATGGGTTCTCGATTTGTACATACCGTAACTTATACCGACATAGATGGTATGTTGGTCATTTGGACGTCACGGTAGATCACAAAGTAATAACAATAAATCTAAATAAAGACTAAAAAGCAAAAATTAAAAATATATAAAAAAATGTTTTTTAAAAAAAGCTTTTATTTAACAGATGCACAATAAAGTAAAAAATAATGTATTTCAATCACACGAGAATATTGTTTCCTACAGGTTAAAATTCTAAAATTTATAAAAGCTTTGGGAGTTATAAAACTACGGCATTACAGAATTACTTTGTTCAGTTGACAACTCCCAAAGCTTTAATAAATTTTAGAATTTTAACCTGTAAGAAAAAATATTCTCCTGTGATTGAAATATATTATTTTTTACTTTTTAGTGCATCTTTTAAATAAAAGCTTTTTTTAAAAAACATTTTTTTATTTCTGACGAAAAGGAAAGTTGGTACTAATTAATCCCGTCCAATAAAACCCAATTACCAGTTGGTCTTTTTGTTTACGGTCTCGCAGTGTAGATAAATCTATAAAAAGCTGATTTTATACCGTATAAAGTTCAGTTTCTAAGCCAAAAATCGACAAAATTAAATAAGTTTGTTTGCAAATTTAATTCACTAAATTCGATTGAAGTTGATATTATTTTAGCCTATTCCATTCGGTTAAATTCATTTTTGGATGAAATACGCAATTATATTACATTTGGTCAAGTCAGGTCAGGTCAGGTTAGATTAGTTTAAAAGCCAAAAATCGACAAAATTAAATGAGTTTCTTTGCAAATTTAATTCACTAAATTCGATTGAAGTTGATATTATTTTAGTCTATTCCACTCGGTTAAATTCATTTTTGGATGTAATAGCAATTATATTACATTTGGTCAAGTCAGGTCAGGTCAGGTTAGATCAGTTTCTAAGCCAAAAATCGACAAAATTAAATGAGTTTATCTGCAAATTTAATTCACTAAATTCGATTGAAGTTGATGCTATTTTTGCCTATTCCACTCGGTTAAATTCATTTTTGGATGAGATACGCAATTATATTACATTTGGTCAAGTCAGGTCAGGTCAGGTCAGGTTAGATCACTTCCTAAGCTAAAAATTATCAAAATCAAATGAGTTTGTCTGCAAATTTAATTCAGTAAATTAAATTGAAGTTGATGTTATTTTAACCTATTTCACTCGGTTTAATTCATTTTTGCATTTACTTTACATTTGGTCAGGTCAAGTCAGGTCAGCTCAGTTTTTAAAATTGTCAAATAAGTTTGTTTGTATAATTCATTCGGTTTAATTTATTTTTAAATCAGACATCTTTTGATTTATTTAACGATACTTCGTCAAAAAACAAAATTCAAAAAAATACTTAAGTTTTAATTTGGAGTAGATGCACAAAGTAATAACAATAAACCTAAATAAAGACTAAAAAGCAAAAAATAAAAATATATAAAAAAATGTTTTTTAAAAAAAGCTTTTATTTAAAAGATGCACTAAAAAGTAAAAAATAATGTATTTCAATCACACGAGAATATTTTTTCCTACAGGTTAAAATTGTAAAATTTATAAAAGCTTTGGGAGTTATAAAACTACGGCATTATAGAATTACTTTGTTCAGTTGACAACTCCCAAAGCTTTTATAAATTTTAGAATTTGAACCTGTGAGAAAAAATATTCTCCTGTGATTGAAATACATTATGTTTTACATTTTAGTGCATCTTTTAAATAAAAGCTTTTTTTAAAAAACATTTTTTTATTTCTAACGAATTAGAAAAGGAAAGTTGGTACTAATTAATCCCGTCCAATAAAACCCAATTACCAGTTGGTCTTTTTGTTTACGGTCTCGCAGTGTAGATAAATCTATAAAAAGCCGATTTTATACCGTATAAAGTTCCATTGAACCTAAGAAAAGCTAGTAATTTCACACGATATCTGTTACTTTATTTTTCAGCAAGAGAGTAACAAGAGAACTCATTAAAATCGGTGTTATCCTTTTTACTATTTTACATACCCATCTGACTTATCGAACGACTCGTAATCCAATGTAAAGAACAATAAAGATTGCGGAATTTACGTTCATCAGGTGGTTTTAACAAGGTTGAGGTCACCTCACACTTGACCTAGCACGAGAAGTGTCTTTTTCCTTTTATTATTTTATTCACACTTTTATTACAATAAAACACATTCACAAGCGATCACCTTGACAATACAGGTGGTACTACTTTTTCCAAACTGTGATAACTTATCAACAAAGATTAAGATCTAGAAATATTATTGGCCAAAGTACACAAAGGGAAGTGGAAATTAAGTACTTGTTACTACAAAGAATTGAATAAAAACTTTTGATAGTTCTGTAATTTTGAAAAAAAAAATAATTATTTGTGGTGGCCTCATTTTGGAAGCAAAGTCCTTGGAGCCTCGTTTACGGTTAAATTCATTGGTGACTATCATTAAATTTGCGGGGAATTACCGGAAGCCCGGAACCGGACATACCACTTAACACTCACCCGCTTAATCTGTGATCCTTAATTAATTCTCATGTAGTCGCATTCAGTTACGACTACACGAAAATTCGTATCATTTCATTGCGTTTTTAATTGGCGCAGTCAGTAGGATTAGCATTATTAAACTTGATTGATATTTTTTTCAGACTGTTGTAGTCAATAGACATTATCTTGGGCTATAATTGTACAAAATTTCATTGTTGAAATTGATCGGGTTTCAAAGATATAAATTTCTGAAGTGAAGTTGAAGGAAAATTATATTTTTGCCATCTTACACCAAACATTAATTTTTTTCGCAAAGTTGCAATCGATATTTTCGAACGAAATGTTGGGAGCTAATAGCCATAGTACAGTTATATAATTGTGCAAAATCACATTTAAAAAAATAGTCGGGTTCGGAAGATATGAATTTTTAAATTTAGGTTGAGGGAAAATTAGATGATTGCCTCTTCACACAAACAAAACTTTTTTCAGACTGTTGTAGTCAATCTTTTTTAATGACGTTTTGGGAATTAATAGACATTATCTTGGGCTATAATTGTACAAAATTTCATTGTTGAAATAAGTCTGGTCTCGAAGATGTAAATTTTTGAAGTGAAGTTGAAGAAAAATTAGATTTTTGCTTTTTTACACCAAACATGATTTTTTTTCGCACAGTTTTAGTCAATATTTTTAAACGAATTTTTGTAAGCTAATAGTCATTTTCCACATCTGTAATTGTCCCAAATTTCATTTAGAAAAAAAGTCGGGTTCGGAAGATATGAATTTTAAAATATAAGTTGAGGAAAAATTAGATTTTTGCTTCCTCACTCAATTTTTTTTTTCAGATTGTTGTAGCTAATATTTTTTAACGATATTTTGGGGGTTAATAGACATTATCCCGGACTATAACTGTACAAAAATTCATTGTTGAAAGAAATCAGGTTTGAAAGTTAAAAATTTTTGAAGTGAAGTTGAAGAAAAATTAGATTTTTGCCATCTTACAACAAACATGAATTTTTCTCGCAAAGTTGCCATCGATATTTTCGAACGAAATTCTGGGAGCTAATAGCCATTGTCCAGTTATATAACGGTGCAAAATTTCATTTAAAAAAATAGTCGGGTTCGGAAGATATGAATTTTTAAATTTAAATTGAGGGAAAATTAGATTATTGCCTCTTCACACAAACAAAACGTTTTTCAGACTGTTGTAGTCAATCTTTTTTAATGACGTTTTGAGAATTAATAGACATTATCTTGGGCTATAATTATACAAAATTTCATTGTTGAAATAAGTCGGGTTTCGAAGATGTAAATTTTTGAAATGAAGTTGAAGGAAAATTAGATTTTTGCTTTTTTACACCAAACATGATTTTTTTTCGCACAGTTCTAGTCAATATTTTTAAACAAATTTTTGGAAGCTAATAGTCATTGTCCACATCTGTAATTGTACCAAATATCATTTAGAAAAAAAGTCGGGTTCAGAAGATATGAATTTTTAAATATAAGTTGGGAGTTAATAGACATTATCTCGGACTATAACTGTACAAAAATTCATTGTTGAAATAAATCAGGTTTGAAAGATATACATTTTTGAAATGAAATTGAAGGAAAATTATATTTTTGCCATCTTACAACAAACATTAATTTTTTTCGCAAAGTTGCAATCGATATTTTCGAACGAAATGTTGGGAGCTAATAGCCATTATACAGTTATATAATTGTGCAAAATCTCATTTAAAAAAATAATCGGGTTCGGAAGATATGAATTTTTAAATTTAAGTTGAGGGGATATTATGATTTTTATTTCGTCACACTAAAATTTTTTCAGATTGTTGTAGCTAATATTTTTTAACAATATTTTGGAAATTAATAGACATTATCTTGGACTATAATTGTGCAAAAGTTCATTGTTGAAAAAAGTCGGGTTTCGAAGTTTTAAATTTTTTAAGTGAAGTTGAAGGAAAATTAGATTTTTGCTTTTTTACACCAAACATGATTTTTTTTCGCACAGTTTTAGTCAATATTTTTAAACGAATTTTTGGAAGCTAATAGTCATTGTCCACATCTGTAATTGCGAGAAATCTCATTTAGAAAAAAAGTCGGGTTC
Organism: Tribolium freemani; assembly: GCA_939628115.1. NCBI lineage: Eukaryota > Metazoa > Arthropoda > Insecta > Coleoptera > Tenebrionidae > Tribolium > Tribolium freemani. The sequence continues at coordinate 15,431,683 of OW626786.1, read as the reverse complement.
GGCAGATATGAATTTTTAAATTTAAGTTGAGGGAAAATTAGATTTTTATTTAATAATAATAATAATAAATGCCTTTATTAATTAATTAATTAATACAAACAATATTGGCATCTATCGTCACACAAAAAATTTTTCAGATTGTTGTAGCTAATATTTTTTAACGATATTTTGGGAACTAATAGACATTATCTCGGACTATAACTGTACAAAACTTCATTGTTGAAAGAGATCAAGTTTGAAAGATATAAATTTTTGAAATGAAGTTGAAGGAAAATTAGATTTTTGCCATCTTACAACAAACATGAATTTTTCTCGCAAAGTTGCCATCGATATTTTCGAACGAAATTCTGGGAGCTAATAACCATTATACAATTATACATACAATGTCCAGTTATATAATTGTGCAAAATCTCATTTAAGAAAATAGTCAGGTTCGGAAGATATGAATTTTTAAATTTAAGTTGAGGGAATATTAGATGATTGCCTCTTCACACAAACAAAACTTTTTTCAGGCTGTTGTAGTCAATATTTTTTAATGACGTTTTGGGAATTAATAGACATTATCCTGGGCTATAATTGTACAAAATTTCATTGTTGAAATAAATCGGGTTTCGAAGATGTAAATTTTTGAAGTGAAGTTGAAGGAAAATTAAATTTTTGCTTTTTTACACCAAACATGATTTTTTTTCGCACAGTTTTAGTCAATATTTTTAAACGAATTTTTGGAAGCTAATAGTCATTGTCTACATCTGTAATTGCCCCAAGTCTCATTTAGAAAAAAAGTCGGGTTCGGAAGATATGAATTTTTAAATATAAGTTGAGGAAAAATTAGTTTTTTGCTTCCTCACTCAATTTTTTTTTCAGATTGTTGTAGCTAATATTTTTTAACGATATTTTGGAAGTTAATAGATATTGTCTCGGACTACAACTGTACAAAAATCCAATGTTGAAAGAAATCAGGTTTGAAAGATAAAATTTTTTGAAGTGAAGTTGAAGAAAAATTAGATTTTTGCCATCTTACAACAAACATGAATTTTTCTCGCCAAGGTGCCATCGATATTTTCGAACGAAATTCTGGGAGCTAATAGCCATTGTCCAGTTATATAATTGTGCAAAATTTCATTTAAAAAAAAAGTCGGGTTCGGAAGATATGAATTTTTAAATTTAAGTTGAGGAAAAATTAGATTTTTGCTTCCTGACTCAATTTTTTTTTCAGATTGTTGTAGCTAATATTTTTTAACGATATTTTGGGAATTAATAGACATTATCACGGACTATAACTGTACAAAAATTCATTGTTGAAATAAATCAGGTTTGAAAGATATAAATTTTTAAAATGTAATTGAAGGAAAATTATATTTTTACCATCTTACACCAAACATTAATTTTTTTCGCAAAGTTGCAATCGATATTTTCGAACGAAATGATGGGAGCTAATAGCCATAGTACAGTTAGACAATTGTGCAAAATTTCGTTTAAAAAAATAGTCGGGTTCGGAAGATATGAATTTTTAAATTTAAGTAAAGAGAAAAAAATCCCTCTAGAATTTTATAAAGCAAGCTTGCACAAATTTACTCTGAGAGAAGATTTTTCTCAAAGTAATTGTTGGGCATAATTTACGACTAGGATAATTCATGGTCATAATAAAATATTAATGGACTGTGTGTTTATTTTGTAAGTAATAAAACAAAGATTGATGTTTATAGTTAATAGAAAGATTTTATTTTCTTGAGTCGACGAATTCTCACCCTATGAATTTTTAATTAACATTATGCTTTAACAAGCCGAACACGTTTTTTTACCAGAAACGTGCTCAGAATTAATCGCATTATGAATTCGAGATATGCAATAAGAGGAAATGTAAACAGCTGATACTTGTTCAAAAATATCACCTCAAGTACCAAATATTTGAGATAAGGAGATTATTATAAACGTTTATTTTTTTTATGTTTTGCATAGAACTTCTACACTTTTCTTATTACATGTCGTATTTTACTATCCTCTGGGGATTGTAGGGGAGACCAGGGGAGAGACGAATTGCTTTGAATACAATTTCTCTCACCACAACAGCTGAAGCATTTGAGTCTAAACTCGAGAATTTGTCAATTTGTTTGAAATTGGTTGAAATAACATAATTTAGAACTAATCCGGTGATTTTTTTACATTTTTAGCGAAATTTTTTGATATAATTCTTATTCTTTGAGGATCGTAATAAAGATCGAGGTGCAGAAATAGCTGAAATTTTTTTTCGGCGTGTTTCGAAATAATGAAATAATGTAATTACACCTAACTGGGATATTTTTTTGCACTTTGTTTCTGCTTGAATGAGTTAATTCCTGGTTCAAAAAAAGCGGAATTGTCTAGCATTAGCTGAAATAAAGTAATTCAGTCTTAAACTGCTGCATTTTTTAGCTTGTTTTGCCAAAATCTTGTAAAATAAAAGAATTTGTGGCTTAAAAACAATCTAAGTCGCTTAAAATGAGTTCAAATAACATGATTTAGACCTAATCCGGACCTTTTTTTTATTTTTATTTTTGGCAAAATATGTTGAGGTCTGAGTCAAAAAAACTTTAAAAAAAATTTCTGTAAAAAACTTTCGTTTTATTTATCTCTTGAAATAAATAAGTTTCTGGTTCCAAAAAGAGCTAAACTATCTAAAAATGGCGCAAATGAAATAATTCAAGACTTAGTTTCTTGACTTTTTTGCTTGTTTGGACAAAAAATAAATATGTTAAAATAACATAATTTGGCCTAGTTGGCGGTTTTTCTCTTTTTCAGCAAAATTATCTTACGTCTGGCTCAAATCACGCAACGACGTTTCAATTTGTTTAAAAAAGTCGCTGAAATAAAAGAATTTCTTGCTGAAAAAAGTGCAGAACCACCCAAAATTAGCTGAAATAAAGCATTTCAAGGTTGGTTTGTTATGTTTTTCAGTTTTTTTTTCGATACAATCTTGCGTTTGTGGCTCTAAAACAACCTAAAATTGAAATAACGAAGTTTTAGACCTAACCTGGAGATTTTTTACTTTATTCAATTAAAGTTTTTGGAATGGTTACTTTTTAACGGGTTCCAAAAAAAATTCGTGAAATAAAATTTTGAAGCATTTTTTTACTCTTTTGAAATTGTTTGGGTTTTTAAAAGCTTTTATTTAACTCACAATGTTGTCTCAAATTTGAAAGGGTTCCTGTTGTCTCACTGAATTGAAATTTTGCATACTTACTTAATCTGCGTGACAATGCAATCCTATGTAGTTAAATACCCCCTAAAGGAGTTAAATGGGGTTTTGAAGTTTTAGGTTATGTTAGGTTAGGAGGAGTTATAAAACTACGGCATTACAGAATTACTTTGTTCAGTTGACAACTCCCAAAGCTTTTATAAATTTTAGAATTTTAACCTGTAAGAAAAAATATTCTCCTGTGATTGAAATACATTATTTTTTACTTTTTAGTGCATCTTTTAAATAAAAACTTTTTTTAAAAAACATTTTTTTATATATTTTTCTCCAACATTTCTTCCACTTTTGTTATTATGTAATTAAATAAATTTTCTTAGTGTTTTATTTTTTGAATTAAAAAATCTTCGAACCAAATCTAAATTATCTACAACATTTTAGCCAATTTTAAGTGATTTTTGAGCACACTCATTTATTTTACAGGAAAAAACTAAGACTGACTTGCATTTCAACAAATTCTAGACGTTCATTTATTTCAAGAGATTTCTTCAAAATTAATCGAAACAGATAGACGAGTTCTAAGTGATTCATGAACTAAAAACTTTTATTATTTCAAGGAATTCCGTTAAATAAAAGTAAAAAATCTCCGAATTGAGTGTAAGCTACCTTAGTTACCAATTTTAAGCGATTTAGATCGTCTTTGAATTAGGCCACTTATTTCGTAAGATTTTTTTCGAAAAGTCACGAAACTAGGCCAATTCTGGATGATTAATTAGCTCTTTTTTTTCAGATAATTTTTCAAAACAAGCCAAAAAATTCTTAAAAGAGAAAAAAATTACACACTTCTGAGTGATTTAGTTTTTGCTTGAATCAGAGATAGTAAAAAAAAGTTACTTAATCACAAAAAACTAGCCCAAGTAAGTCTGAATTACGTTATTTTAGTTCTGAATCTTTATCATTTATTTCAAAAGATTTCTTCAAAATTAATCTAAACAATCCTAAGATGCTTTAGCTCTTTTTTGGGCCAGAAGTTCACTTATTTCATATTATCTATAGCCGTATTTCACTATCCTTAAGGGCCGGTTGCTCAGTTCGAGCTTAAGCTTTGGCTTACGTAAACTCGGCTTAAATTTAAACTAAGTTTAAACCACCAGTGGAAAGTTTAGCTAAGCCGCGCTGAACTTGTCACTTATGCGGTTGGTAGTACTGTACGCTTGCGCACTTCAACTTGTTTTGACAGTTCTGATTTTGAAAAGTTAGGTTCAGTTGAATCATTATTTTAGTACATTGGAGGAACAATATCGCTATAATATGTTTAAAAATGTATCTCAATATATAATTATTAATTACTAGAATGGTTTTTTTCTTATTTCATGCGCTGCATATTCAAATTGTACTTCCTTCTGAAAAAATTCAATTCATCGTTTCCTTTCAGAGCACAGCAATAAATTGATTTGCACAGTTTATTTGTTGCTTTTGTGCATTTAAAGACTTGGCCGTCCTCAGTTTTAAAGCATAACAATTTTAACTGTTTAAAAATTTGTGCTATAATTAAAATCACATAAGATTTACATATCAGTCATTTCTAATATCATTCTTTCCTTGACTGACGGATTCTGCTGCAGCAATTAAAAAAATCATGTTTAATACTAGAATAAAAGTAAGTAAGTAAATTATTATCATTATATTTTTTTTTAGTTTTTTTTAATATACTAACTTACAACATGTTGTTGCCATACCCTCTACTCTACTCTACAATAACATTACTGTTATTGTCAGTGTTGCCAGGTGAATTTTTTTGTAATCCCTAGATGCTATGGTCAAAAATCCCTAGAAATCCCTAGACATTGCATTTTCCACTTTCGGTATACAGGATATTTTAAAATTGGTGAATTCCGAGTTCAGAGCATTGAAAAGAATAACTTCAGTGGTCCAATATAGAAAAATAAATAAATAAAGAATCGGGACTTCCCACGAAAATACAATGGTTTGAAGGTGCACTAAATTAGCTTAATTTGGGAGTAAAAAAATCTTTGCAATTTTCCATTTCATTTTTAAGAAAAATTCCAAAAATTAAAGATTTTTTTACTCCAAAATAAAGTAAATGTTTCAAGAAATTAATTTACGAGACACCCTGTAACATTGGGTTTCATAAACAATTAGGATTTCGAAGAAAAGTTTATCTAACCATTTTTGCTTTAACCATTTAATTAATTACACAATATTTAATTAAAAAAGTCAGATGTGATAATTAAATTTTGGTAATTCCCTCTCGAAATACATCAATAGGTCAGTAGGTAATGAGTAATCTTCATAATTCCCTTCCTGTGATAAGTTTGTTCAACTTTTCATCACTAGAAAGATTAATTGTTTTAATGTTTTGTTAAAAACATGTGAATTATTAAATTGTTCTCTAATTTGTGACTCTGAACACAAAAACACCCAAAAATCCCTGGATTATGCCGAAAAAACTGAAAAAATCCCTTTGTCCCTCAGCAGTTTAAAAATCACTAGATTCGGGATAAATCCCTAGACCTGGCAACCCTGGTTATTGTTCAAATTTATTTGTTTATTACAAGTTTAACTCAAACTGAACTGAAATGTATTAAAAAAAGCTGTTTCTGTGCATCATCAGCAAATTCACTGTCGAATTCAGTAATTTATTGGTTCCTTATCACTAATTATCATTAAAAGCAATTTTTTTCCATTGTGAAAGTAAGTAGTATTTGGGCTTGATGGCTCTCCACCAGTCTATTTTTTATAAATTGTTGGTCTGCATATTTTATGATTTTTTAATTGTGGCATATTTTTCGTAATGTAGGTGTCTGCTGTTGCATTAAATCTTAGTGCAATTTGGGCCATGGTCTATTTTTTTCACCGAACAAAAGCAAGTAACTTTTTTACACTCTAGTGTTAGTTGAATAAAATTAACCAATTTTATTTTCTTTGTGCGTAAAATTCTGTATATTAATAACGTTAATATTAAAAGTATTTAGAGATAAGCCAACATCGACCGCTTAGTTAAACCAATGCTAAGCTTTGGCTTAGTCGATATTTCGTAACTGAGCAACACTCGGTGCCGGCTTAAGCTTAAGCTTAGTTAAACTCGGTTTAAGCTCGAACTGAGCAACCGGGCCTTAGGGGACAGTTTATCTCCACATGAGGTATTTATTTCCTCACAAAGTTTCATAAATTCTTTGGCAAAGTGCAAAGTGTTACCCAAGCCTATTATGTCTAGTTTGGTCATTTAATAACACAGATTCGTTAAAAAATTGCGTAAGCGTAACTAATGAAATTAACTAGAATTACTAATCATTGGAGAAAAATTTGAAATTGTTTGAGAATTGAAAAGGTCACAATCATGACTATAATTGATGGTTAAACAATGATAAAGAAAACCGTAACACGCTGATTGTTTTCCAACTCGTTCCAAATCTAACGGAGACACTCTAATAAAATATCCAAAAAGACTTATACAATAATTAATCAATTGTGTTTTTGTGTCTGGCGCTTGCAAAGTGTGAACGATCCAAGAACCGTTACAAGACTCCGGTTTTCTACTAGAAAATTGATTTAGCTATCTGCTGGCCACGACCGATCCCGTATTAACCGTAACAGCGATTAATTTTTGCTTTATTCAAAAGTGATGCGAAACCGAAAGTTATGTGATAGCCGATGGTTGTACCGAAAGTGAAGAGGTTAAGTCGGGTTGGGATCGAAACAATGCCGTTGTCGTGCTCATCGTTTCTCATGACCAGACAGACGACGACCCCGCTCCAGGCGAATTTCGCTGCTGTACCATGAACCCATCATGGGTTTATGATACCAACACCATCAAACCGACACAACCATTGGCTCACTGCTGGATTTTTCAATCACTCTGCATGTGCAAAATTTAATGGAAAAAATACAAAAAAATCGCTTCACAAGGCTCAATTTTGGGACCACTTCTATTTTTTAATACAGGGTGTTCCGTCTAAACCCCACATTAGAAGTATCGAAAGTTCTAATAAAGATATTTAACTGAGAGTTGGTACTCAGGCATAATCTGTTGAGTTCTGCGCAATGAAAATATTTTCAAGATGGCAGCACTTCCGGTTATACCGGAAGCCGCTATTAACTCTTTTGTTTTAAATGGAAAGCTATGTTTTTCACTGCGTTTTTGGATTAATTGAGTTATTTTAAGGGAGTTTTTATCAGCTTTCCCTATACCCAAATTTAACCGTTTTCGAGATATTTAGGATTTTTGAAATTTTTTTGAATTTGCACCTGTCCCTTAAAAAATCGGTAACTCGCTTAGTTTTAGAGATTTAGAAATCATATTTGGAGAATCGAAAGGGAAAGCCTATATCTGTTGTTCAGTGTGTTCAAAATTGGAATTGAATTTAATAAACCCAAAAATGTTAAGATCAAGTTTGGACAACTTCAAGTATCCAAAACATATTTTTTTCAAATGAGATGTTCCAATTTTTATTTTACTAGATGGAGGAGAATTTTGTTCTGCATCTATCTGTATTAGCATTCCCTATACCTATCTGTGATAATTTTCAAGTTATGTTGGTTTTTTTGTTATTGTAGGAAATTTCTTACTAACCACAGCTATTTTTGCATAGTTTGCCATAAAAACATTTCTGATTAAACTTAAACGACAAACTCTGTTCAAAATTGTGTTATCAGACTGTGAAAACAAAATAAATTCATTGGTTGTTGGTTTGAAAAACTTTAATTTCTCACCTTTTTTCATTCGTTTCCATGGCAACCTATGAGAAAAGACCTATGGCTAATGAATTTCTCAATCCCAACAAAAAGCTATTGTAACTTGAAAACTATTAAACATAAGTATAGGGAATGTTAATAAAGATCGAAGCAGAATTAAATTCTCTACCATCTAGTGAAATAAAACTTTTGTCATTTCATTTGAAAAAAATGAGTTATGGGTGCTTAAAGTTTTGCAAACTTAATTTTAAAAATTTGGAGTTTGTTATTCGTTTTTAGAAATTTGAAAACACCAAAGGAAAGATCTAGGCTTCCTCTTTCAAATGAGCTCAAAAATATTTCCAAATTTTTAAAAATCGCAGAGTTATCGATTTTTGAACTGGAAAGTGCAAATCCAAAAAAATTTGAAAAACCATAAATATTTCGTAAACGGCTAAATTTAGGTATAGGAACAGCTTATGAAAACTACCTTAAAATAACTCTAGTAATTCAAAAACGCATTAAAAAATATAGCATTCCATTTAAAATAAGGAAATTGATAACGACTTCCGGTATAACCGGAAGTGCTGCTATCTTGAGAATATTTTAATTGAGCAGGACCTAAAAGATTATGGTTGTACACAAATTTTCAGATGACTATGATTATTAGAACTCCCAATACTTCTAATGTGGGGTTTAGACAAAACAGCCTGTATATTAAAATTGAAAATTTAAATAATAACCAGACATTTTTATTGCAATTTTGAATTCGGAATTGCGAATTAGAGAACAATATGTCAATTTGATTGTAAAAATAAGGTCTTAAAAATGCTATATTCAAACTACAGGGTGTTTCAAGTTTTAGTGCCAGTCAAAAAAAAAAGTTCTAGTTGTCCAAAATAAACCTGACCTGACCTGACCAGACAGACGACAACCCCGCTCCAGGCGAATTTCGCTGCTGTACCATGAACCCACCATGGGTTTATGATACCAACACCATCAAACCGACACAACCATTGGCTCACTGCTGGATTTTTCAATCACTCTTATGTGCAAAATTTAATGGAAAAAATACAAAAAATTGCTCCACAAGGCTCAATTTTGGGACCACTTCTATTTTTAATATATTAAATGTGAAATTTTAAATAGTCACCACATACTTTTATTGCATTTTTGAATTCGGAATCACGAATTAGAGAACAATATGTTGACTTGATAGTAAAAATATTCAATCTACAGAGTGTTTCAAGTTTTAGTGCCAGTCAAAAAATAAATACATCTAGTTGCCCAAAATAAAAGAATTATATGGCAAACGATAGAGTTTCTAACACGCTCCAATTTGATGGTTTAACGGTATCCAAAATTCTCATGGTATAAGCGTGAAATGCAAAAAACTACATTAAAAATTTTTTTGTTTTTAAATTATTGCAATCGTTTTCTCATAATAAAATTCCTCCTTTTTTTTAAGTGAGAATTCCGAAACTGAAATAGTAAAAAACTCAAGGCGTTTTGCGTAATTGAAATTTTAATGTGGATAATATTTTAGTTCTTATTTATTATTCACGTTTAGATTATCGATCTAAGTATCATTAAAAAAAATACAAAACTCACGTTCTCGTTTCATTTATCGATTAGGAAAATTTGATGATGTGCCGCAAAAAATAAAAAAATAATAATAATAATAGTTTATTTGTGGTAACATGAATACAACGTTAATACAATATAATGGTAAAATACTGCTACAATAAAAGTTTTATTGTTCTACAAATTATTGTTCTTACCACAAATTGGACAAAAAGGCAGCAAAACTGATCAACCAAAAAATGAATAAGAAATAATGATAATAATAAATAAGAAAAAAAAAAACATGATTAACAAAAATACAGGCCCAACAATTCGAAAAAGCTACATAACTTGTTTATTATTAGAGATAATGAATTTTTCTTTTTTTTAATATTATAGCTGCGTTCCTGCTGCATATTTTTTAAATATTTCGGTATATGTTTTTCCAAATAAAACACCTTAAATTTTATTGCATTTTTGAAATAATTTGATTTTTTGACGAAAACACGATTTATTTAAAATTTTATTACACAAAAACGAAGAATCGTAGAAAAGTAGAACTGTCACCATTTTAAAGGGAAAAGTTGAAACTTAACTCAGTTCTGATTGTTTAGCGTATTGCAATTATTAGAAATGTAGAAAAATTAAGAAGTTTAAAAGTTGAATAACTTGAAAAAGTTAAATGGAAGACCCTATTTTTTGTTGTTGCTTCTCAAAGATTATTAAATTGTCTATCTAAAAATATATAAAAAAATGTTTTTTAAAAAAAGCTTTTATTTAAAAGATGCACTAAAAAGTAAAAAATAATGTATTTCAATCACAGGAAAATATTTTTTCTTTAAAAGCTTTGGGAGTTGTCAACTGAACAAAGTAATTCTGTAATGCCATAGTTTTATAACTCCCAAAGTTTTTATAAATTTTAGAATTTTAACCTGTAAGAAAAAATATTCTTCTGTGATTGAAATACATTATTTTTTACTTTTTAGTGCATCTTTTAAATAAAAGCTTTTTTATATATTTTTATTTTTTGCTTTTTAGTCTTTACTTATTGCATAGATTTATTGTTATTACCGTTACGTCCAAATGACCAACATACCGTCTATGTCGGTATAAGTTACGATATGTACAAATTGAGAACCCCTTTGTAAACATAACCTAAAATTTTAAAACCCCATTTAACACCTTTAGGGGGTAATTAACTATATAGAATTGCATTGTCACGCAGATTACGTAAGCATGTTAAATTTCATTTCATTGCGACTTCAGGAACCCTCTCAAATTTACAAATCGAGAACCCCTTTGTAAACATAACCTAAAACTTCAAAACCACATTTAACCCCTTTAGGGGGTATTTAACTACATAGGATTGCATTGTCACGCAGATTAAGTAAGTATGCAAAATTTCAATTCAGTGGGACAACGGGAACCCTTTCAAATTTGGTTGCGAAAAAATAACCGACAGACAGATGACATTGTGAGTTAAATGCGTAAAATTAATAACTAAAAAGTTACTTGAGTTTAAAAGTTAATTTCAGCAACAATGCACATTATCTATGTGCATTTGTTGTTACCATAACAGGGTAACTCCACCAAGGACCATTTGTTGGAGTTGATAAGGGATTTAAAAATTCAGCAAAAATATTAAAATTTTATTTATTTATTAAAGTCATTATTAGCTGAAAATTTCACTTTTCAACTACTGAAACAATAGTTAATATTTTTTTTTAATGTTTAAAGTTAAATATCTTTTAATTAATCAGCAAGAGACACTTAACTGTCAATGTTTTTAGAGAGACAATTTAAAGAAAGGTCTTTTAGATGCAAAAATAAAAAAATTAACTTGCAACAAATCTTTTCAGTTTGAACTTTTTTATTAAAAGAGGTGAAAGCCCTACTTTTCTAAGATTCTTAGTTTTTATGAAATATTTTTTTAAAAAAGCTTGTTTTTGTAAAAAAATATTTCAAATTTTTAAAAAGCTACATTCAAAAATGCAAAAAATATAAGGTGTTCCATTTAAAAAAACAAGTCTGTATTGTAGCTAATTTCGGAAACGCCCTGTATACTTGAAAACAATTTTAGGTAAGTTAGAGGATTAGTATTTACGGCTTTCGTAAAAGAAAAGGTTAATATTCTTTTAAAGGTCACCCTGTATATCTAATTCTATTTAACAAAATTATTTTAGAAGAAACATTCCAAATTTGAATTAGGTACCAATATCAGTTCTACAAATTCTTTTGCGTTTTATTTTTTTCTTGTTGTTTTATTATTGAGTGCAATTTTCGTAAATTTCCATTCATTCACTCACTGTTTATTTATTTTGTTATTAAAAAAGCCAGACGTGGCGATTAAATAATACCCTAACAAATTTCAATCACTTTTTAATTTTTTTTTCCGCCCAGAAAGAAGTTCAGCGAAGCCAGACAAGCAGACGCAAAACAAATTAAAAATTTGCATCGGAATTGGGTTTTGGCAGTCGCCTCAAGGCATCTAGTCGGCTTTTCTTCATACTTACGTCTGAAAAAGTCAAATAATTTCGGTTTCGAATCGTTTGAACGGCTTGTAGTTTGTGTCCATTAGAGCGATTTCACGTTACGAAATGCCTCTATCTGAAACAAAAAATAGGTCATTGAACCCTTGGCACGTGTCCAAACCGCCCCAAAATTCCGAAAATTTCTAATTTTAACCAAGCAGTTTAAATTAACGACTGGCGTGCAATTGTAAACAAACAAGCTGAAATTGTTACAATTTTCTCTGGTCGGGTGCAAGAGAGAGGGACTAGGATAGACAAAGAGCAAAGAAAAAAGCTAGAGATGAGGAGGATGTTGCTAGGCAACGAATCAGACGCCGTCTGATCAATAACAGGAGACTCGAAGCGTTGCCAACAAAATAGGAATTTTCATTGAATTATTACTACTTCTGGTGGATGCGCCAGGACAAGTCATATACTATACATTTTTTTCGAAACAAAGTTCAAACACCTCGTTGGTTATTTACCAGCTTCTTTAGGCCGGAACTAATCGTTCAAATAGCTAAGTTTCTAAAACTGAACATTTTGGTAATAAATAAATAAACCTAAATGTTGTTAAGGGCCGGTTGCTCAGTTCGAGCTTACGTAAACTCGGCTTAAATTTAAACTAAGTTTAAATTGTGTTGCTCAGTGGAAAGTTTAGGTAAGCCGAGCTGAACTTGTCACTTATGCGGTTGGTAGTACTGTACGCTTGCGCACTTCAACTTGTTTTGACAGTTCTGATTTTGAAAAGTTAGGTTCAGATGAATCATTATTTTAGTACATTGGAGGAACAATATCGCTATAATACGTTTAAAAATGTATCTCAATATAATTATTAATTACTAGAATGGTTTTTTTCTTATTTCATGCGCGGCATATTCAAATTGTGCTTCCTTCTGAAAAAATTCAATTCATCGTTTCCTTTCAGAGCACAGCAATAAATTGATTTGCACAGTTTATTTGTTGCCTTTGTGCATTTAAAGACTTGGGCGTCCTCATTTTTGAAGCATAACAATTTTAACTGTTTAAAAATTTGTGCTATAATTAAAATCACATAAGATTTACATATCAGTAATTTCTAATATCATTCTTTCCTTGACTGACGGATTCTGCTGCAGCAATTAAAAAATTATGTTTAATACTAGAATAAAAATAAGTAAGTAAATTATTATCATTATACTTTTTTTTAGTTTTTTTTAATATACTAACTTACAACATGTTGTTGTCATGGCCCTCTACTCATTACTGTTATTGTTCAAATTTATTTGTTTAACTCAAACTGAACTGAAATTTATTAAAAAAAGCTGTTTCTGTGCATTATCAGCAAATTTATTGGTTCCTTATCACTAATTATCATTAAAAGCAATTTTTTTCCATTGTGAAAGTAAGTAGTATATGGGCTTGATGGCCCTCCACCAGTCTATTTTTTATAACATTGTTGGTCTGCATATTTTATGATTTTTTTAATTGTCGCATATTTTTCGTAATGTAGGTGTCTGCTGTTGCATTAAATCTTAGTGCAATGTGGGCCATGGTCTATTTTTTTCATCGAACAAAAGCAAGTAACTTTTTTACACTCTAGTGTTAGTTGAATAAAATTAACCAATTTTATTTTCTTTGCGCATAAAATTGCTACTTTGGTTTCTTTTATACACCTGTTAACGATTTCAATAAAATTATAAAGTTATGTATACAGGGTGATTCTTTTAGGGCCTACATTAGAAACTTTTTAACTTCTAGTATAGATAGAAGTTTAAAATTTAGTATACGATCCAAATCGACCATTCTGAGTTCAACTAAATTATTTTCAAAATGGCTGAACTTCCGGAACGTGGAGAAATTGGCGCCAACTTTGAAATTTTAAATAGTAACCACCTATTTTTATTACATTTTTGAATTCGCCTTTTGAAACTGACTAAAATATACCCTAGTTGTTAGTACTTATCTGTCATAGTTTTTGACGTATGTCAATTTTTTTTTGCAAATTTTCATTTACCGGGGTTTATTTAAAATATCACAACTCTTGAACCCTTTACAGTAAGTGAATATTTCTTTTTGCATTTGATAACCAAAGGTTTGAAGGATCTTCTAAAATCTTCAGAATTTTAAACTGTCAAATTGCAAGGCTACTATGATTTTTTGAAAATGATGATCAAGAAATAATTATAATTCAGTTTTTTCAAATGGAATGACCTTGTTTTTTCAATGGCAATCAAAAGAACATCGATTTATATGGAGACTTTTATCAACATCTTCTATATCTATCTCTTACAGTTTTTGAAATAATCGCAAAAAACTGATTTTTAGATCATTATTTTCATTTTTAATCGAGTAAACTTTCAAAAAATGCGATAAAGTTGTGCTATTAATTAAAAGAAATGTTTGATTTGTCTACCATTTTCATTCAAGAAGTTCAAAATTCGATGGCATACTGACTGAGTTACTTTACATAATTCACTAAGTTATAATAAACCATAATTAAATATTATTGTTTTACTGCTTATTCGATTATGAACCATCTAATAACTAAATAAAATGTTGAAGTTTGACAACTGTTGACCATTTTACAAGACCTACTTGATTAACGATGAAAATTACAAAGTAAAATTCGTTTTTTGTGATTTTTTTCAAAAACTGTACGAGATAGGTATAGGAAATGTACATAAGTCACCATAAATGTCGATGTTCTTTCAATTGCCGTTAGAAAATACGGTCGTTCCATTTGAAAAAACTGAGTTATAGCCGTTTTTTGATAACCATTTTGAAAAAATCACACTACCCTTGAATTTTGACAGATGTCAATTTTGAAAATTCTAGAAGGCTCTTCAAACCTTCTGTTATCGAATACAAAAAAAATTATTCACTTATCGTAAAGGGTTGAAGGGCTGTCACATTTTAAATAAACTCCTGCAAGTGAAAATTTTAACAAAAAAATTGACAAATGTCAAAAACTATGACAGATAAGTACCAACAACTAAGGTACATTTTAGTCAGTTTGAGAAGGTGAATTCAAAAATGCAATAAAAATGTTTGGTTACTATTTAAAATTTCAAAGTTGGCGCCCATTTCTCGTAGTTCCGGAAGTTCAGTCATTTTGAAAATAATTTAATTGAATTCAGAATGGTCGATTTAGATCGTACACAAAATTTTAAAGCTCTAGCTATATTAGAAGTTAAAAAGTTTCTAATGTAGGCCCTAAAAGAATCAGCCTGTATTAATAACGTTAATATTAAAAGTACTTAAAGATAAGCCAATGCTTAAGCGGCCAACATCGACCGCTTAGTTAAACCAATGCTAAGCTTTGGCTTAGTCGATATTTCGTAACTGAGCAACACTCGGTGCCGGCTTAAGCTTAAGCTTAGTTAAACTCGGTTTAAGCTCGAATTGAGCAACCGGGCCTAAGAAATAAAAATGGTCCTTCTACATGTTTCGACACACATTCGTGGTCATCTTCAGGCTATCGAAAAAAGTTACACTAACTTTTTTAATTCACCATTCACAAAGTGGTGAATTTAAAAAAAAAAAATTGGTGTAACTTTTTTCGATAGCCTGAATATGACCACGAATGTGTGTCGAAACATGTAGCGTTTTTTAACAAATACAATTTTGAGGAACCATTTTTATTTCTTAACAACATTCACATAACATAACCTCTCACATGGATCCGAACAATCTAAATAAATAAACCTTGGGAACAAAGTGGGCTTTGATTTTAAATTAAGTTTGCAATACTGAAATTTGACAGATCTTGTTCACTAAAAAACTTGCGAAATTGTTCAAAAACGTTGTTAATAAAATTAATATTTTGAAAATCTAGATTCGTCTTATAATTATTTCTCCTAATATTTGGGGCTTTTTTCTTTTGCAAAAAGGGTAGGTAATAATAAAAAAATCAACTAAAAGTTGGTTTGAAACAAAATTTCGGTCTAATTCACAGATTTTTTCCTTTTTTTTAAACTTTTGAGTTTGTTATTCTTGCAAAATAAGCGAGTTTCTGACTCAAAAACGGTCTAAACCGATTAATTCTGGTGTAAGTAATATACAAACCACTAAAAAATACTCGTAAGAACCTTTAGCCAGCGAAATTGGTCAAAAAAAGTTGATTTTCAATTACAATTTTTTAATTTAAATTTGTGTATGTTTTTAGGGATTTTTTTCAATTTTCGAGGTTGTTTCGAAGAACCTCTTACTTCGACAAAATTTTGCAAAATAAGTGAGTTTCTAGGTCAAAAATTAAATCGTTTAAAATCCTGGTAAAAATAATATAATTTATTTGTTTTAGTTTTTTCAGCAATAATCTTAAAATAAGTGAGTTTCTGGGTCGAAATCACCTAAAAGAAATTCGCTGATATGAAGTGATTTAGACTTAGTTTGGTGACTGTTTTTAGCTTTTTTCGACAAAATCTTGTCAAACAAATTGGCTGAAATAAGGTAATAGGTCTAAATTACCTTGTTTAAAGCAATTCCGAGATTTTCTTAAACTTTTTCAGCCAAATTTTTGGCTCAGAAATAAGCCAAATTACTCAGAATTGGCGAAAACTTTCTTCTTTTTCTATTTAAAAACCTTGGACAAAATAAGTGAACTTCTGGCCCAAAAAAAAGCTAAAGCATCTTAGGATTGTTTAGCTTAATTTTGAAGAAATCTTTTGAAATAAATGATAAGGATTCAGAACTGAATTTACGTAATTCAGACTTACTTGGGCTAGTTTTTTGTGATTAAGTAACTTTTTTTTACTATTTCTGACTCAAGAAAAAACGAAATCACTCAGAAGTGTGTAATTTTTTCTCCTTTAAGAATTTTTTGGCTTGTTTCGAAAAAGTGTCTGAAAAAAAGTACTAATTAATCATCCAGAATTGGCCTAATTTCGTGACTTTTCGAAAAAAATCTTACAAAATAAGTGGCCTAATTCAAAGGTAATTTACACTCAATTCGGAGATTTTTTACTTTTATTTAACGGAATTCCTTGAAATAATAAAAGTTTTTAGTTTATGAATCACTTAGAACTCGTCTATCTGTTTCGATTAATTTTGAAGAAATCTCTTGAAATAAATGAACGTCTAGAATTTGTTGAAATGTAATTCAGTCTTAGTTTTTTCCTGTAAAATAAATTAGTGTGCTCAAAAATCACTTAAAATTGGTTAAAATGTTGTAGATAATTTACATTTGGTTCGAAGATTTTTTAATTCAAAAAATAAAACACTAAGAAAATTTATTTAATTACATAATAACAAAGGTGGAAGAAATGTTGGAGAAAAATATATAAAAAAATGTTTTAAAAAAAAAGCTTTGATTTAAAAGATGCACCAGCATTACAAATTTTAGAAATTTAACCTGTAAGAAAAAATATTCTCCTGTGATTAAAATACATTATTTTTGACTTTTTAGTGCATCTTTTAAATAAAAGCTTTTAAAAAAAATTTTTTTTATATATTTTTATTTTTTACTTTTTTGTCATTTTTTATTGTTATTACACTGTGCATCTACCGTGACGTCCAAATGACCAACATACCGTCTATGTCGGTATAAGTTACGGTATGTACAAATCGAGAACCCCTTTATAAACATAACCTAAAATTTTAAAACCCCATTTAACACCTTTAGGGGGTAATTAACTATATAGAATTGCATTATCACGCATATTACGTAAGCATGTTAAATTTCATTTCATTGCGACTACAGGAACCCTCTCAAATTTACAAATCGAGAACCCCTTTGTAAACATAACCTAAAACTTCAAAACCCCATTTAACCCCTTTCGGGGGTATTTAACTACATAGGATTGCATTGTCATGCAGATTAAGTAAGTATGCAAAATTTCAATTCAGTGGGACAACAGGAACCCTTTCAAATTTGGCTCCGAAAAAATAACCGACAGACAGACAACATTGTGAGTTAAATAAATGGCACGAAATTGTTGCAATTCCCGTTTGAGTGTTTCGGATTTGTTCAAGAATTCTAATTACAGCTAAAACGCAACCCCTCTGTAATTTTCGTTTCCAACCCCTTGGAAATAATTTATCCTTTTGTTGGGGTGTAATGCATTAAAGTCCATTGGACGAAATGAACACCTTTCCGGACCGCGTTTGATCACCCCTCTAAATATCATGTTCATGTTTTCGTTAGGGGTTGAAATATGCCGCTTGGAAACTGTTTGCATTTTTGGTTAGTTATATTGTAGGCGACTTATTACGTAAAAATTTCGGTCGGAATTAATTTGTGAAAAAAGAAACTTTTGCCGATTTTAATTTGGAAAGTTTGAATTGTAGGATGTTCGATACAATGGCTGTTTCTTTTTTGTAACCGCCTTATGAAGAAGGAGCGTAGGTAAATGATTATGCAAGTTACGACAATATTGTAAGCAAATCAATTAGCTCCATGTAAAAAATTCAACAGAAGTTGGGTTTTCTGCAAAGTCATTGGCCTGTTTCTTCAACGGTAGTGATTGATGCATTCGATACATTTTGCGAAATAGGAATAAGTTTTTTTTTCAACAAGTGTTCCCACATTTTATTTAGTAATAAATCGAGACAAAGAAAGTGTGCTAATTCATAGTTTTCACTGCACTATTGTGTTCTAAAGCGTGTTTTAACACCCATTGAAATCCAACAACTTCCTGCCAAGAATGAAAACTAGGTTGTCTTCATCATCCCGGATTTGATGACATTATTACTATTATACAGGCTGTTCCGTCTAAACCCCACATTAGAAGTATCGAAAGTTCTAATAAAGGTATTTAACTGAGAGTTGGTACTCAGGCATAATCTGTTGAGTTCTGCGCAATGAAAATATTTTCAAGATGGCAGCACTTCCGGTTATACCGGAAGTCGCAATTAACTCTCTTGTTTCAAATGGAAAGCTATGTTTTTCACTGCGTTTTTGGATTAGTTGAGTTATTTTAAGGGAGTTTTTAACAGCTTTCCCTATACCCAAATTTAACCGTTTTCGAGATATTTAAGATTTTTGAAAATTTTTTGAATTTGCACCTGTCCTTTAAAAAATCGGTAACTTGCTTACTTTTAGAGATTTCGAAATCATGTTTGGAGAATTGAAAGAGAAAGCCTATATCTGTTGTTTAGTGTGATCAAAATTGGAATTGAAGTTAATAAACCCAAAAATTTTAAGATTAAGTTTGGACAACTTCAAGTACCCATAACTTAATTTTTTCAGATAGGATGTCCCAATTTTTATTCTACTAGATGGAGGAGAATTTTTTTCTGCATCTATCTGTATTAGCATTCCCTATACCTATCTGTGATAATTTTCAAGTTATGTTGGTTTTTTGTTATTGTAGGAAATTTCTTACTAACCACAGCTATTTTTGCATAGTTTGCCATAAAAACATTTCTGATTAAACTTAAACGACAAACTGTTCAAAATTGTGTTATCAGACTGTGAAAACAAAATAAATTCATTGGGTGTTGGTTTGAAAAACTTTAATTTCTCACCTTTTTTCATTCGTTTTCATGGCAACCTATAAGAAAAGGCCTATGGCTAATGAATTTCTCAATCCCAACAAAAAGTTATTGTAACTTGAAAACTATTAAACATAAGTATAGGGAATGTTAACACAGATCGAAGCAAAATTAAATTCTCTACCATCTAGTGAAATAAAACTTTTGTCATTTCATTTGAAAAAAATGAGTTATGGGTGCTTAAAGTTTTGCAAACTTAATTTTAAAAATTTGGAGTTTGTTATTCTTTTTTAGAAATTTGAAAACACCAAAGGAAAGATCTAAGCTTCCTCTCTCAAATGAGCTCAAAAATATTTCCAAATTTTTAAAAATCGCAGAGTTATCGATTTTTGAACTGGAAGGTACAAATCTAAAAAAAATTTAAAAACCATAAATATTTCGTAAACGGGTAAATTTAGGTATAGGGACAGCTTATTATTATGTCCTAGATAATTTTGTTACGATTAAATATGCAAAAAATCATCTAAAAATTTTCCTAATTGGATAAACAAATCAACAAGATCTTTAATCGTCAAAAAGAAAATCGCTCACAAAAAATATAAAGGTAGTAATCTATTAAATGATTATGAACAATTTTGTGTATTAAGAGATCAGTGTAAAAATGCCACAAGGAATTGTAAAAAACAATTTCTTGATAAAGTAGAACAAAATATTATAACTAATAGTAGAGCATTTTGGTCATATGTCAAATCAAAAAATACTATACAGGATTATCCAAAAAAAATGTCGCATAATGAAAACTCGTGTGATTCACTTAGTGGGATTGTAAACCTTTTTGCCTCTCATTTCGAATCTGTTTATCTTGATCAACCTAAATTACCCGATTTAGAATTTTCTAAAAACAGTCAAAATGTACTTTTAAATACCGTTGAACTTTCTGCCGAAGCTATTTTCTCAAAATTGATAAATCTTGAAGACAACTACAAAACCGGACCCGATGGTATATCTCAGCTGTTTTTAAAAAATTGTGCTTATGAATTGACAACTCCACTACAAATGCTATTCAACAAATCCCTTCGTCAGTCTCAATTTCCGGATATTTGGAAAATTTCTGATATCAGGCCTGTCTTTAAAAATGGTAGTCGTGAAAACATTTCCAACTATAGACCAATTTGCACCCCATCATATACAGGCTGATTCTTTTAGGGCCTACATTAGAAACTTTTTAACTTCTAATATAGCTAGAGCTTTAAAATTTTGTGTACGATCTAAATCGACCATTCTGAATTCAATTAAATTATTTTCAAAATGACTGAACTTCCGGAACTACGATAAATGGGCGCCAACTTTAAAGTTTTAAATAGTAACCCCACATTTTTATTGCATTTTTGAATTCACCTTCTCAAACTGACTAAAATGTACTTTAGTTGTTGGTACTTATCTGTCATAGTTTTTGACATTTGTCAATTTTTTTGTTAAAATTTTCACTTGCAGGAGTGTATTTAAAATGTGACAGCCCTTCAACCCTTTGCGATAAGTGAATAATTTTTTTTGTATTCGATAACAGAAGGTTTGAAGAGCCTTCTAGAATTTTCAAAATTGTCATCTGTTAAAATTCAAGGGTAGTGTGATTTTTTCAAAATGGTTATCAAAAAACGGCTATAACTCAGTTTTTTCAAATGGAACGACACTATTTTCTTAACGGCAGTTGAAAGAACATCGACATTTATGGTCACTTTTATCAACATGTCCTATACCTATCTCTCGCAGTTTTTGAAATAATCAAAAAAAAACGGATTTTACTTTGTAATTTTCATCGTTAATCAAGTAGGTCTTGTAAAATGGTCAACAGTTGTCAATCTTCAACATTTTATTTAGTTATTAGATGGTTCATAATCGAATAAGCAGTAAAACAATAATATTTAATTATGGTTTATTATAACTTAGTGAATTATGTAAAGTAACTCAGTCAGTATGCCATCGAATTTTGAACTTCTTGAATGAAAATGGTAGACAAATCAAACATTTCTTTTAATTAATAGCACAACTTTATCGCATTTTTTGAAAGTTTACTCGATTAAAAATGAAAATAATGATCTAAAAATCAGTTTTTTGCGATTATTTCAAAAACTGTAAGAGATAGATATAGAAGATGTTGATAAAAGTCTCCATATAAATCGATGTTTTTTTGATTGCCATTGAAAAAACAAGGTCATTCCATTTGAAAAAACTGAATTATAATTATTTCTTGATCATCATTTTCAAAAAATCATAGTAGCCTTGCAATTTGACAGTTCAAAATTGTGAAGATTTTAGAAGATCCGTCAAACCTTTGGTTATCAAATGCAAAAAGAATTATTCACTTACTGTAAAGGGTTCAAGAGTTGTGATATTTTAAATAAACCCCGGTAAATGAAAATTTGCAAAAAAAATTGACATACGTCAAAAACAATGACAGATAAGTACTAACAACTAGGGTATATTTTAGTCAGTTTCAAAAGGCGAATTCAAAAATGTAATAAAAATAGGTGGTTACTATTTAAAATTTCAAAGTTGGCGCCAATTTCTCCACGTTCCGGAAGTTCAGCCATTTTGAAAATAATTTAGTTGAACTCAGAATGGTCGATTTGGATCGTATACTAAATTTTAAACTTCTATCTATACTAGAAGTTAAAAAGTTTCTAATGTAGGCCCTAAAAGAATCACCCTGTATATCAAAAGTTTTTGACTCGATAATGGCTGACATTATATAATTTTCTGTAAAGCATTCTATTATTGAAGAACAAATGGGTTTTTAAAGGGTCGCTCTACGATGACCAATCTTTTTTTGTTTACTGATTATATTACGTTAAATCTCGAAAATGGATTTCAAATTGATTGTATATACACCGACATGTCAAAAGCTTTTGATCGCATTTCTATTGAGTTGTTAATTTTAAAATTAGATAATCCAGTTCTCAGTTGGATTTATTCTTTTTTATCCAATCGTGTACAGTACGTAACTATAAATGGTGTTAAGTCACGCGAAATTCGGCCATCCACAGGTGTACCTCAGGGATCACATCTAGGACCAATTCTTTTTTACCTCTATGTAAATGATGTCTAAACAGCTATTGAAAGTTCTAAAATCCTTCTTTTTGCCGACGATTTAAAGATATTTAAAGTTATTAATAATCAAAACGACTGTGATATGTTACAATGTGATTTAAATAGTCTTTGTATGTGGTGTAAACAAAATAATTTAGAATTGAACATAAATAAATGTAAAGTACTAAAATTTTCTAGAAAATTACATTACAATTCACCGTCCTACTTTATATCAGGTAACCAACTTGAATGTGTCACACATCTTCGTGATTTAGGTGTTATTGTAGATAGCCAGTTAAGTTTTGATTTTCACATTAACTATATTTTGTCGAAAGCAAACAAAACATTAGGATTTATAAAAAGACAATGTTTTCATTTTTCAAGTTTACGTGTTCTACAATAGTTATGTTCGTCCAATTTTAGAATATTGCACAATTATTTGGCAACCTTATTATAATGTACAGGGTGTTTCAAGTTTTAGGTCCAGTCAAAAAATAAATACTTCTAGTTGTCCAAAAGAAAAAAAATATATCTCAAACGATAGAGTTTCTAACACGCTTCAATTTGATGCTTTAATGTTATACGAAATTTTCATGGTATGAGCGTGAATTGTGAAAAACTAGATAAAAAATTTTTTGTTTCCAAATTATTGCAATCGTTTTCTCATAATAAAATTCCTCCTATTTTTTAAGTAAGACTTCCGAAACTGAAACAGTAAAAAACCCAAGGCGTATTGAGCAATTGAAATTCCAATTTGCAAAAGATCAAATAAATGTTTTATCTTAGTCACCTTTGAAAAAACAGAGCTCGTGTCTTTGCTTGATTCACAAAAAATTGAAACGTCATTAACTGTCAGACTAAAATTTTACTTGTCAATTAAAAAACGCCCATTTTTTGCAAATTGAAATTTCAATTGCTCAATACGCCTTGGGTTTTTTACTGTTTCAGTTTCGGAAGTCTTACTTAAAAAATAGGAGGAATTTTATTATAAAAAAATTATTGGCATAATTTGAAAAAAAAATTTTTTTAATGTAGTTTTTTGCATTTTACGCTTATATCATGAAAATTTGGGATATCAGCAAAGCATCAAATTGAAGCGTGTTAGAAACTCTATCGTTTGCGATATATATTTTTTATTTTGGAATACTAGAAGTATTTATTTTTTGACTGGACCTAAAACTTGAAACACCCTGTACATATTAATCGTATTGAAAATGTTCAGAAAAAATTTGTTAAATTTGTATGTTACAAATTTAACATATTTTACGATAAAAATAATTATATATACACTTTAAGCTATTTAGGACTATCCTTATTATCTTCCCGTAGAATATTTTATGACGCATCGTTTGTACATATATCGTATACTGTCTGGTAATATTAATTGTAATTCTATTTTATCACTATTTTTAATACATATACCTGTTTGTAATATTAGAGAACCTAGAATGCTTGTAGTCCCCATACCACCGTACGACTTATGGAAAAAATTCTGTAGTTTCTAGACTCTCCAAAACATGTAACGAACTTGCAAATAATGTTGATTTTATAGGTTTACCAATAAATAAATTTCTAAAAAACTTAAAAACTGTGATTGAAAATAGTGATTTGAACTTTTTTTTAAATTTAACACTACTTTTATATGTTTACCAATTGTATTGTATCTATTTATGTTTTAAATTTTATTTATATTAACTATTGTAATTGGCGTGGCCGTTAATAAACATTATTATAATTCTTATGAAAACTACCTTAAAATAACTCTAGTAAACGCATTAAACAATATCTTGAGAATATTTTCATTGAGCAGGACCTAAAAGATTATGGTTGTACACAAATTTTCAGATGACTATGATTATTAGAACTCCCAATATTTCTAATGTGGGGTTTAGACAAAACACCCTGTATGGTTCAAGACACAGATTTTAGAAAATGAAAATAATTAAATTACTAAAACAGCTAGAAGACAAATAGTTTGCACCGTTATCTTAATATGTGGTTTCAAATTAACACATGTGGTGCTGCTATTTACTAGATAAATATGAGTACTGTCACTTTATTGTTTAACAGCTATTTGTATGAAAGATGTGATTGCGATAAACACATAACCGGTGCATGTTGCAGCACAGCAATTAGTTCCACAGCGAGATATTACCACAAATATGTGACTACAATAAAAAACTTATTAATGTGTTAATCAGGACGGCAATTAATTCGAGATCACCTCTCAACAGTTTGTGGCTCATTTCATTCACAGAATTTATGACAACAATGTGAAATACCATGGTCGTATTGATTTAATTTGCCTGAGTGGGCTTACTAATTCATTCAGATCAATTCAGCTGAAAAGACATATTTCCCCATTTTTGTTTTAATATTTTAAAAGTAAGTCTAGTGTTTTTTTTAGAAACATTTTGCTATAAATAGATGAAAATTGGATTATTTCAACCAATTTTGGTAAAACTTAATGTTATTCCTACCTTTTTGGAGCACTTGAGTACAGTTTATAGCTAACATCTCACAGAGGCGGATCCAAAAATTTTTAGAATGATGTTGCACAAAATTTAAGCCCAACAAAATTTTACAATGCAAATTTATATTTTCTCAAATAAAACACCCTATACAGGGTGAGTCACTGATATGGGCATGCTCGATTACACCTACACCGTCAATGATATCGAAATGAGTCAAAGGGCACTGCAAATGGGAGGCCAAAGTGCATTTACTAAAATTATTTTGCTCTATACAAGGTGTTCCATTTTTACAGTGCAGCCTATCACATAGTTTTTTTAAATGGCACCGCCTGTATATTTGAACATATTTCAATTTGTATTTCTGTCAGTTTAGATATATATCGTTAAAAGAAGCGGAAAAATCAAAAAATTGTGCGAAATAAATTGTTGTGATTTTTGCTTTTTAAAAGCTTTTATTTAGTTCACAATGTTATCTGTCTGTCGGTTATTTTTTCGGAGCCAAATTTGAAAGGGTTCCCGTTGTCCCACTGAATTGAAATTTTGCATACTTACTTAATCTGCGTGACAATGCAATCCTATGTAGTTAAACACCCCCGAAAGGGGTTAAAAAGGGTTTTGAAGTTTTGGGTTATGTTTAGAAAGGGGTTCTCGATTTGTAAATTTGAGAGGGTTCCTGCAGTCGCAATGAAATGAAATTTAACATGCTTACGTAATCTGCGTGACAATGCAAGTCTATATAGTTAATTACCACCTAAAGGTGTTAAATGGAGTTTTAAAATTTTAGGTTATGTTCACAAAGGAGTTCTCGATTTGTACATACCGTAACTTATACCGACATAGACGGAATGTTGGTCATTTGGACGTCACGGCAGATGCACAGTGTAATAACAATAAATCTATGCAATAAATAAAACTAAAAAGCAAAAAATAAAAATATAAAAAAATGTTTAAAATAAAGCTTTTATTTAAAAGATGCACTAAAAAGTAAAAAATAATGTATTTCAATCACAGGAGAATATTTTTTCTTAGTTATAAAACTACGGTATTACGGAATTACTTTGTTCAGTTGACAACTCCCATATAAATAATAAATAATTATAAATTTTAGAATTTGAACCTGTAAGAAAAAATATTCTCCTGTGATCGAAATACATTATTTTTTACTTTTTAGTGACATTTTAAATAAAAGCTTTTTTAAAAAACATTTTTTTATATATTTTTATTTCAAATGGTTAACACACTAAGGTTTTTCTCTCGAAAATTCGCTAAAACTGGCCGAAAAATCACCAAATTTGATCGAAATTGATATTAATTTTAACTTTTTTCCATTAGTGAAACTCATTTATTTTGTTAGTTCTTGTCAAAACGCCTTAAAATCACAAAAAATTAAACCACAGTTACTTTGCCTGTTTCACTCAATTTTGTTAGTTTTTGAGCGAAATTGTGTCAATAATGATACGAAAAATGAGAAAATTTGAAAAACTTTTTTCAAGTTTTTAAACTCGTTTTTGAGTTTATTTCCTAAATAAAGTAGCATTTTCCAATTTTTGCCTTTTATTACCACGTTTTTGATGTAGAAATTAAATAGACGGCTAAGGATAGAAACTTGAAATTTTTACAGTAGATAGCTTTTGTAACGTAGGGGTGTACTAAGAAAGGATTTTTCGAAAATCACCCCCCAAGAGGGTTAAATAGGGTGTTAAAATTTGAATAAAAATCCGTCATTTTTTAAGTTATATCTTTGAAAATTAGTATTTGGGCTTTCGGTTAAAAATAAAGAAAGACGTGTTTCAGGATTTTTGGAAAATCAACCCCTAAAGGGGATAAATGGAGAGTTGAATTTAGAATTAGAGTTTAGAAAATCTGTCATTTTTAAAGTTATATTGAACTTACATCCTTGAAAATTAGTATTTGGGCTTTTGGTTAAAAATGAAGAAATACGTGTTTTCGGATTTTCGCAAAATCAACCCCTAAGAGGGTTAAATGGCGTAATAAAATTTGTATAAATATTCGTAACTTTTGAATTTACATTAATTGAAGCTGGTATTTGGGCTTTCAGTGAAAAGTGAAGAAACACGTGTTTTAGTTGGAAATACCAACCCCAATAAGGGGGTTTGAACACGGGTTAGAATTTGTATAAAAATCCGTAATTTTTAATTTGTATCCATGCAAATGGTACTTGAGCTTTCGGTTATAGATGAAAAACGTGTGTTTAAGAACATTTGGAATTTCCACCCCTAAGGGGGTTAAATATAAAAATCCGTAATTTTTGAACTTATATTTATAAAAATTGGTTTTTGGGCATTCGGTGAAAAATAAAGAAACAAGTATTTTATTATTTTTAGAAATTCCACCCCCAAAAAGGGTTAAACATAAAAATCGTCATTTTTGAAGCTATATTAATGATCTTTCGGTTAAAAATGAAAAAAGACGTGTTTCTGGATTTTGAAAGTTCCACCCCCAAGAGGGTTGAATATAAAAAAATGTCATTTTCGAAGTTATAACCAAGAGAATTGGTATTTGGGCATTCGTCTAAATATAAAAAAGGCGTGTTTCAGGTTTGTTGAAAACTCCACTCCAAGGGGGTTAAACAAAAAATCCTTCATTGTTGAAGTTATACATATAAAAAATTCGTTATTGTTGAAGTTATCAATTGATATCTTAGACATTCGGTTAAAAAGGAAGAGGCGTATATTTCAGAATTTTTAGAAATTCCACCCCAAAATTCCTGCATTTTTGAAGTCATATCCAAGAAAATTGTCATTTGGACTTCCGGTTAAAAATAAAGAAAATTACATCCACAAGAGGGTTAAACAGGGAATGAGTTGAGAACAAGCATTGGGTCACGGTTTTAAAGTTCACAATAAAATTTTCTGTTTCTATTTTTTGTTATACTAAGTTTTTCTGTGTTTCAAAGTGGTTGTGGACATGCGTGCGAAGCCGTGGCCAACTGCTAGTTGTCAATAATAAGGCAAAAAATCGTCGAAGAATTAATTAATTCAAAACAATTTCTCAACAAAAAAAAAATATTTGTCCCTAATCTCTCAACTAGTTGAAGCCTTTGAAACACAACCCAATGCTATTATTAAGGTGGTACCAACCAAGCCATCTCTCCTTGAATTTATCGAGTGATAAATAAAACTTGTAAAAGCTGCACTTAATTCCGCCACACAAGCTGGTGGTTTTAGATCGATAAAAGACTGGCAATCAACCCTGACCTATTAGGGGTCGTTCACACCACTAAATATTGAATTGTTCGGTGGTTGGACATACCGTAATAGTGAATCGGTAAATCCCCTGTGGACACATCCTTGCATAATCCTTGAATCGAATCACAATCGCGAATTGTCAGCCATTAGACAGACTGTTGTTGGGAAAGCAAACAAGCGCACTCCCACACTCAATGACAACGACTGGGGCTTGCTGCCAGGTCTTAGGGGTGAAAATCGATGTTGCCATCTAAAGGCGCAAACGTGGGCGAAGAGACAGCTTTTACACGATTTTGAGGAAATGTGACAACGCCGAACGCAAGAGTTGTAACAGGTGTTTTTTTTTTAATTTAACTGTCAAGAACTGTTTCTGTAATAACTGTAGAGATCGGATCTTGTCTTGAATTTTTTTCACATTATTTTTTAATTTTAAACATTTTTTGTAATAAAAATATAATAATTTTGGTTTTCAACATTTATAACATAACTGTATTTTATTATTTTTAATATTTTAACTGTATTATTTTTATTAATTTTTCCAAAACGACAGTGTAGATTTTACTTAGTTGGGTTCTTGGATTCTTAGTTTTCTGTAACAAATTTTTAAGAAAAAGTGTGTTTTTATTCGCATCTAAGGCGAAATCCCGTTCTGTGAGAAAGACCGGCCCTAAAACCTGTTTACTAGTGTCTTATTTGTTCCTGGAGTTAGTAATTTGACCAATAAAAATATAAAAATCACCTCCTACATGTTTATCTGGTGCACAAAAAATTGCAAGACGATTGAAGCGTTTCTTATTGGATATTGCACTCCCAACTGTAAAACAAACCAATCATAAGGTGATTAAAACTGAGCAAAAAACTGTTGTTTGATTATTTTGTAAATGTCGGTCAAACTCACTGGAATTTCGCTGTTTTCTAAGACAATTTCAAGTTTTCTATTACACTTGGGTTCAAAAATCGGGAATAAATTGTGGATCGGTTTGTTTTTGATAAAAATTGATTCTCATAATTAATTCGTGTTCAAACTCAAACATTTCGTACGTTTTTCAGCACAAACTCAATTGTTTCGCAAAATTCTCTCACAAAACTCAAAAATGTACCAAATTAGGTCAAAAATCTTTATATTTTTTTAGTTATTAACTTGGGCATTTGAAACTTGTGAGTTATGTTTTTACATAAACAATTTAGTAATCTTTGAGAAGCAAAAACAACAGTGTTCCATTTAACTTTTTCAAGTTATTCAACTTTTAACAAACTTCTTATTTTTTTACGTTCTCAGGCTTCCAGTCTTTCAATCTCATAGTTTCTTAGTGTTTCAACCACACAGTTTTTAAGTTTATTCAGCTTTTTAGTTTCTTAATTTCCCCATATTTCATATTCATTTCCTAAATTTTTCACTTTTTTGTGGTTCATTATCGTATAATTTTAATTCTGCAATTTCTTAAAGTCCTTACTTTGCAGTTCTATAGTTTTTTAATTTATCACTCTTTCAGTCACTTAGATCTACAAATTTTTTTACTGTTTTTTAGTTTTCAAGTTTTTTCGCTTTTCAGTCTCTTAGTTTATTGGTTTTTTAATCAGAATCTAATGTGTCAATTTATAAGTGTTTTTCTTTTCCAGTTCTATAGTTTTTTCAGTTTCTCAGTTTTTCAGTCACTTAGTTCTTCAGAATTTCAGTCACCATTTTTTTGATTTTATATTTTTTACTTTAAACATCCTACAGTTGTGTTTAAACTTCCTAATTTAAAATAAGAAATTTCTTCACATTTTTTATTAGTAGTAGTATTTAGTTCAAAAACACTACAACAGATTTTTCAATTTCATAGTTATTTTATTTTACATCTAAAATATTTAGTTTCTTAATTTTCCCATATTTCATATTCGTTTCCTAAATGTTTCAGTTTTTCGTTGTTTCACTGTCTTATAATTTTAGTTTTTCAATTTCATAATGTTCTAACTTTGCTGTTCTATAGTTTTTTAATTTATCACTCTTTCAGTCACTTTTTAGATCTACAGAATTTTAATCTTACTGTTTTTTAGTTTTTTAGTATTCCAGTTTTTAAGTTTTTCAGCTTTTCAGTCTTTTAGAGTATTGCTTTTTTATTCAGAATGTCATGTTTTAATTTATTAGTCTTTCTAACTGGAAAAGTCCAGTTCTATAGTTTTTTCAATTTCTCTGTTTTTCAGTCGCTTAGTTCTTCAAAATTTCAGCCTCACTATTTTCTAGTTTTTTGTGTTCCGGCTTTTTAGTTTCTCAGCACTCGTTACTTTTAATTTTTGAAAATACTCTAGTTGTATATTAAATTATTTTTTAATTTTAAACAATTTTTGTATCTTATAAAATATTTATATCAGCCTTGGTTTTAGAATAAAAAATTAATTTACCTAGAAGTGTCAAAATTGCAGTGTTTGCCAATTGTTAACTTTGGTTTTCAAAAATTTATTTATTTTAGTTATAATTATTGTAATTATTAATTTTTCCAAAACGACAGTGTAAATTTTAATTAGTTGTGTGAAAGTTCTCCTTTTCTAGGATTCTTAGTTTTTGTGTAATAAATTTTTAAGAAAAAGTGGTTTCTCCAAAAAAAAATCAAATTATTTCAAAAACTAAGCAGAATCGACCATTTTATTCGCATGTAAGGCGAAATCCTGTTCTGTGAGAAAGTCCGACCCTAAAACCTGTTTATTTGTGTCTTATTTGTTCCTGGAGTTAGTAATTTGACCAATAAAAATATAAAAATCACCTCCTACTTGTTTATCAGGTGCACAAAAAATTGCAAGACGATTGAAGTGTTTCTTATTGGATATATGGGTGGGAGATTGCACTCCCAACTGTAAAACAGACCAATCATAAAGCGTTCAAAATTCAGCAAAAAACTGTTGGTTGATTATATTGTAAATGTCGGACAAACCAACTGAAATTTCGCTGTTTTCTAAGACAATTTCAAGTTTTCTATTACACTTGGGTTCAAAAATCGTGGATAAATTGTGGATCGCTTTGTTTTTGATAAAAATTGATTCTCGCAATTAGTTCGTATTCAAACTCAAACATTTCGCACGTTTTTCAGCACAAACTCAATTCATTCGCAAAATTTTCTCACAAAACTCAAAAATGTACCAAATTAGGTTAAAAATCTCTATTATTTTTTTAGTTATTAACTTGGGCATTTGAAACTTGTGAGTTATGTTTTTATACAAACAATTTAATAATCCTTGAGAAGCAAAAACAACAGAGTGTTCCAGTTAACTTTTTCAAGTTATTCAACTTTGAACAAACTTCTTATTTTTTTACGCTTTCAGGCTTCCAGTCTTTCAATCTCATAGTTTCTTAGTGTTTCAATCACACAGTTTTTCAGTTTAGGTATACTGAGTATTTCAGATTTTTACTTTCTTAATTTTCCCATATTTCATATTCTTTTTCTTTTTTTTTCAGTTTTTCTTGTTTTTCTGTCTTATAATTCAATTTCTTAATGTTCATAATTTGTAATTCTATAGTTTTTTAATTTATCACTCTTTTAGTTACCTACTACAGCAATTGAATCTTACTGTGTTTTAGTTCTTTTGTATTCCTGTTTTTAATTTTTTAGCTTTTCAGTTTCTTTGGTTTTTCAATTCCTTTTCCAGTTCTATAGTTTTTCAGAGGCTTAGTTCTTCACAATTTTTTAGTTTTTTTGTGTTTCAGCTTTTTAGTTTCTCAGCATTACAGTCAGTTTCTGAAATTTTAATTTTTGAAAATACTCTAGGGGCCGGTTTATAGAAAGCTCTGTTAAAATTTAACTCGTTGTTAAAAGTTAACAACGCAAATTGACCAACCAAATTGTTTCAATTCGGTCACGTGACCAGTTAATCACGCATTTAAGTGCGAATTAAATTAATGACGCTTTAATAAACCGGTTCTAGTTGTAGTATATTAAATTTTTTCAGGTTGACCTGAAATTCACGAACCCTTGCAAAAGTACAGCATTATTTTAGTCAAAAATTAGTGACAAACTACACAAAAAAATTCTAAATCATAAAAATCTACTGAAAATTAGAATGGTTGAGATAAATTCTTACAACAAATTTAGAACAATATTTAGGTTCAATGATTAATTTAATTCTTTATATAGAATTTTAAACTTTCTAGAAAACGCATTTCGTTTTGTTTGCGACCGGAAATTCAGTCGCAAAATTTTCTGCATCACACGATGCCTCAGGCGGTGTTACATGAAGGAATCATGTTCTCATGCATTAACAACAACAACATGTAAATATAATCACTCGTTTTCCCATAATCATTCCGAAAAGTAAAGTTTAATGTGTGAAAGTTAGCTTAATAACGGATATACGCTCTTATCACAAGAACTGGATAGCGTCTGGGAAGAGATGGAAATTCCTATCGATAGTAGGTAATTAGATAAATCATTGATTAATTTCAAACGTACGGTTTAATTATGCTAAAAAGTTAATTTATGTGGGAGCGTTCTGTGAAGTTGAATTTTCAAAAATTTCATGTAGTCATTTGCTACAGAGAACATTTTAATTTTAAATGTGTAACGTATTGTCTCTCCAATTGGACTAAAAATCAAATAAATTACCAAAGTCCAGATTTTAGGTCAAAAAATTTAAGGTTAATCTAATCATTAATAAAGATTAATTTCATTACTTTACAGTTGAAGGTTTTTGACAAGCTTTGTTTTCTGCAAAAAATAAAAATAATTAAAAAAAGTTTTTTTTAAAAAAACATAATGTATTTCAATCACAGGAGAATATTTTTTCTTAATTCTTACAGGTTAAAATTCTAAAATTTATAAAAGGGAGTTGTCAACTGAACAAAGTAATTCTGTAATGCCGTAGTTTTATAACTCCTAAAGCTTTTATAAATTTTAGAATTTTAACCTGTAAGAAAAAAAATTCTCCTGTGATTGAAATACATTATTTTTTACTTTTTAGTGCATCTTTTCAATAAAAGCTTTTTTAAAAAACATTTTTTTATATATTTTTATTTTTTGCTTTTTAGTCTTTATTTATTGTTATTACACTGTGCATCTATCTTGACGTCCAAATAACCAACATGCCGTCTATGTCGGTATAAGTTACGGTATGTACAAATCGAGAACCCCTTTGTGAACATAACCTAAAATTTTAAAACCCCATTTAACACCTTTAGGGGGTAATTAACTGTATAGAATTGCATTGTCATGCAGATTACGTGAGCATGTCAAATTTCATTTCATTGCGACCACAGGAACCCTCTCAAATTTACAAATCGAGAACCCCTTTGTAAACATAACCTAAAACTTCAAAACCCCTTTTAACCCCTTTCGGGGGTATTTAACTACATAGGATTGCATTGTCACGCAGATTAAGTAAGTATGCAAAATTTCAATTCAGTGGGACAACAGGAACCCTTTCAAATTTGGCTCTGAAAAAATAGCAGACAGAAAGATAACATTGTGAGCTAAATAAAAGCTTTTAAAAAGTGGGAAAATCGCTTGAGAAATTATTGTGTACCTACTTTTTTTTCTTGTTGAAAATCGTTCCAAATCCACAAAAAAAGCAAAAATAATGCTTTTCGGAACTAATTTACCGAATTTCTGCTACCGAATTTTGTAATCCACTGAATATTTCTGTCTTGCCTGGCAATTTTTAAGACATTCTCAGTAATAAAAAAAATTCGGAAATTTTTTCCCTATTTTTACAGAAAAAATCAAAAAACAGGCGATGGTTAATTTTGCAATTTTCTACCTTATTGTTTTGTTGCAATTTCAATGTTTTCTCTCAGAAACACCCTCTAAATTCAACAGAAAAAGACAAACTGATTTTGTTTCAAAAATTTGTGACCATCTCAAAAATTTTTTTGACAAAATCGCTTAAATGGAAGTTTCCAATTATTTTTTTTTTAATTTTTTAAATTAAAGTTTAATGCAATTCTATGCGAATTCTTGACTATACAGTCAAGTTTAAAATGGTTAGTTGAAAACTTGCTTTTCATAATTTTTTGTAGTGACTATTGATAACTTTTTCTCATTTATTTTTTTAGATTCGTAGGTGTATTGAATATCTATTAACAAATCTTTATTCTACCATTCATTGGAAACCCCCATTTTCTAAGATTCTCCATCTTTCGTAATGTTGTATTTTCTGATTTCTGTAATGCGTTGAAATTTTCTGTACTGACAAATATTCCGAATTTTGTGAGCTCAGTAAACAAACTCTCCTAAATTCATTTTAGAGCAAATTTCAGAATTTTGCAAAAAATCTTCGTTAAATCTTGTTAAATTAATTTAACTTCAACGTTTTTCTTTATTAATTTAGCGAGTTCGAAATGCACAATTTTGCCTTTTAAAATGTCAATCCTACCTCAATTGCCAAATTCTTTCCCATGGTCAACGAGTTTCCATAATTTGGAATATTTTCGACACCTACGTGCATTCTTGAATCGAATGTTGAACAAAACACACCGGAAAATCAAATAATCCTGCAGCTGATTAATATAACCGGAACTGCCTTTGTAATAAATTAATTCAAATTGAGCGTAACTCTACTTAAGTCACTTACATAAACATTGAGAGAAAGAGCCGAAAAGCGAGAAATGTAATTAATAATAATGAGTTTTTAGGTGATAGAATTATGAACGACCGGACGCTGTAATAACTAATAACTGCTTGGTGTTCCATTTATTGGAAAGTTTTCGTCTAGTCTTGGAGTCATAAATTAATAACACGAATCGAATCGATAAACCGGCGACAATAAACATAACGAACGAACGAACGAACGAACGAGATAAAAGTTATGGTGCGAATAAGTCGTAAATAAAAGCAATTGGCAGTTTTCAATGTAAAGACACCGAAAGCAATTGATGGGATCATTAAAGTGGAGAAAAAATTCGTCAAGGGCGAATGTAAAGCACAATTAATTCAATTAAAACGCAATTTGAGAAAATACAAAAAGTGCTGATTTTGGTCAACTTCAACTACCAGTATCTACTAAACTATAAGAGATACGACTTTGATTTGTTAACATCTTTCACTAAGTACTTACCAAATTTCAATAATGTACATAAAAAATTCATCGAGTTAATCTCAAGAACCATAATACGTAGATAAATCGGACTGGGACCATTTGAAAACACACAAAAATATCTAGTGACATTACCCACTTCCGAAAAAAATTGACTTTTAATTAAAAAAATACGTTTGATATCTCTGTGAAAGAAACGAAATTTGGTGTAGAAAGTTGGTAATCTCACTAGATATAGTCGATTGAAACGATTTGGAGTTTGTCGTTTTTAAAAATGTTTGTTCGTTCTCGAGATTATCTCAAAAAACAATTTTTTGTTAGTTCTGGGACCGGCCACCAGTTGGCGCTTCAAATTTGAGCTGTCTGAATTGTCGCCTAAGACAAAATATTGTAATTTATTGTAAATTTTATTTGTCCTCATTGTTGTGGCAAAGTTGGAGTAAATAAGATGATTTCGGTACTCACTGCTTGATCTTTAGAAAAGGATTTACATTGATTTATAAAATCCTTTTCAAATTCATTATTAAAATTTTGATTCCGCCTGGGTCGGATTTAAAATCCACACGTGTTAGAATTAAATTTTAATTTCACGTTCTATAAATTGACCGACCCCTAGTAGTAATTTTATACTTAACTGATTATACCACTAATTTTTTGCAGTAATTATTGATTTTTTGGATTTTTGTGAAATTCGATTAGAAAATGTTTTTATACTCGTTTCAGTTAGTAAAACGTCAATTTTTTAGCATTCTAAAAAAATAACTCTTATGAAGTTGACAAATGTGAAAAATTAGTTTTAGAAGAACATTATTTTCCAAAAGATTTTTCAAACGAGTTGTCATTGGTTATTATAATTTGCTTGGAACCCTGCGGATACAACGTTTACAAAAAGTTTTATCAAATAATTTTTAATTTATTCACACTCTGTTTTGTACGAAGTCTATCGATAAATAATAATAATTATTACTTTATCGATAATAATAATAATACTTTAACTTGTATGGAAACGCTAATTATCATAATTTATCAAGCTGAAGAGTCAAATAAAAACATTTCTACAGGTAGTATTTCGTTAGAATACATTTTTTCCCTCAGTTTGCATTATTTTATCATTCACAAAGAAAAAAAAATTTACAATATTCTTACGAATATTATAACAAATTTTGCCAACAGTTATCTTCTTTTTCTATTTGATTAAAAATTTAATAATAACAATTTAAAAATTAATAATTATAATTATCAAAAATTTGCATAAACTCTCAATATTTCGTAAATACATGCATACGATGCCTCTCTGAATCGAACATTGCATGAGTAATATTTTGAATATTTCGATTCATAACAAGCCACTAGCCCTGTCCGAAGTACAGTCACCCAAAATGAAAATGACGCGTCCATAAACGAACCCCTGCTATAAATCATTAGAGATCGTAAATATCGGCTTTTGAAATGTTTAAGGATTTCTTGATGGAAATTGTTGGTTATCCCAAATGTGAAATAATACAATTTTTATATATTATTGAGAGAAGGTCACAAAAATAAAATTGTTAGTTGGTTTGCAAATTTAATTTATTATTTGGTTGATGCAAAATAAGTTTTAGTGTGCAATTCAAATCTGCAAAATAAAAAACACGGCAAAACATGGATTCTTATTTAATTTTGTTTAAATTATCATTAAATTAAATTTCGCGGATTGTGATGCGATCGCGAAACGATCACTGTTCAAAAATTATTTCAATTCAAAATTATTATTATACTTAAAATCTGATTGTCACAAACTGTAACTAAAAATTTGATCGTCTTTATAGTTTATTTCTTAAGAATATAAAACTTATTGCAATAATAGTTGTGCATAAAACAAGATAAAATAAAAATGTAGAAATCCAATTGTTATTTTAAATTTCAAGCAAAGACGTTTACACTCTTAATGGTTTTAATTATTAATTGCACAATCGTTTTTGTGAACATTTTGGTTTACTAGTGCCGGTTTATAGTAAGTTCCATTTTAATTCGTTGTTAAAAGCTAACGATCATTGATAACTTTTATTCTGACTATTCCAATTTTTTTAGACGTCTTTGTTTGATATTTGAAATACAATTGGATTACAATTTTTGCTTTAATAGTAAATACTTAATTAAGACAAGATTGAGTACGAAAATAAGTTGTAATCTTAAAATTCCAAAAATTGAAACCGCTCTCAAAAATAAAATCTAATTTTATCGTGTTGTATAATAAATAACTAAACTATTTATAATAAGTATTTAATTTTATTCATGAATTGGAAATAGTATTATAACATTGTTTTTTTTTGCATCAACTAAAATATAATAAATTAAATAAAAACAAATACATTTTTTTGACCTCTCAAAGTGACGAAATGTGGCGACGAAGATGATATTTTTTTTATTTCTCATTTGTCTTCTAAGAAAATTAATAAATGTTTATGTTATGAAGAATTTGAAAATTCTTTCCTTGAAATTTTGGCCTTTAGTTATCCCCTGCGGTAAGAGTTTGTTTGTCATTTCCTATGAACCTTATTTGCAGTAATGGTCAGAATTTCATTCGGGTATTTCCATGAATGAATTGCCGTAACGTCATTGATAACTTTTATTCTGATTATTCCAATTTTTTGAAACGTCTTTGTTTAAAATTTGAAATAGAATTGTATTAAGACATTTTAATTTTAATAGTAAATACTTAATTAAGACACGATTGACTACGAAAATCTTAAGATAAAGAAGTTATAATTAACAAAAATTAGTGGTAATTCAATTTTAAAGAGGGAAACATTTTTAGTGATCTTTTTGTGGGTTCTTCTAAAATTTAAACAAATGCAGAAAACAGTAAAAATTTGACTACTTATAATATTTAATTTTATTCATTATTTCGAAATGGTATTCTAAAATCAATAAGACTTGGAGTGTTTATTTATTATAATAAACTTAGTTTAACTTATTTTGCATCAATTAAATAGTAAATTAAATTTGCAAAAAAACAAATTGATTTTCTTTGACCTCTCAAAATGTCGAAACGTGGCAACGAACATGAAACTTTTTTTTACTTCTCATTTGTCTTCCAAGAAAATTAATAAATGTTTATCAATTCGGAGAAGAATTTGAAATTTCTTTCGTTGCAGTTTTGATTTTAAGTTATCCCCTGTGGTGTTACGGGTTTGTTAATTAT
This sequence comes from Tribolium freemani, assembly GCA_939628115.1. Classification (NCBI taxonomy): domain Eukaryota; kingdom Metazoa; phylum Arthropoda; class Insecta; order Coleoptera; family Tenebrionidae; genus Tribolium; species Tribolium freemani. The sequence goes on along the minus strand of OW626786.1, from coordinate 15,393,374 downwards.
TTTCCATTGAATCTTATTGGCGGTAATAGTCGGAATTTTAATCCGGGTATTCCCATGAATGAATTGCCGAAACATTTATTGATAACGTTTATTCTGGCGATTCTAATTTTTCAAAACATTAAGGGCAGGCTTATAAAAAACTCCATTAAAATTTAACACGTTAACAACGAACTAAAATTTAATGGAGCTTTCTATAAACCGGCACTAATAAACTAAAATGTTCACAAAAACGTTTGTGCAATTAATAATTAAAACCATTAAGAGTGTAGACGTCTTTGCTTGAAATTTAAAATAACAATTGGATTTCGATATTTTTATTTTATCTTGTTTTATGCACAACTATTATTGCAATAAGTTTTATATTCTTAAGAAATAAACTATAAAGACGATCAAATTTTTAGTTACAGTTTGTGACAATCAGATTTTAAGTATAATAATTATTTTGAATTGAAATAATTTTTGGACAATGGATATCAAAGTGATCGTTTCGCGATCGCATCACAATCCGCGAAATTTAATTTAATGATAATTTAAACAAAATGAAATAAGAATCCATGTTTTGCCGTGTTTTTTATTTTGCAGATTTTAATTGCACACTAAAACTTATTTTGCATCAACCAAATAATAAATTAAATTTGCAAACCAACTAACAATTTTATTTTTGTGACCTTCTCTCAATAATATATAAAAATTGTATTATTTCACATTTGGGATAACCAACAATTTCCATCAAGAAATCCTTAAACATTTCAAAAGCCGATATTTACGATATCTAATGATTTATAGCAGGCGTTCGTTTATGGACGCGTCATTTTCATTTTGGGTGACTGTACCTGCTTGAGATAAAGGTCCCAACGTTAAATGTATCATTAATAAAGACGTGATGATAGAGAGAGGCAACTTAACGGTGATTTATGTGTGAGCACGCTCTTATGATAAGACATGAACGAACGGTTTCATCAAATCATCGTGATTTTTGTTCAATCAATCAAAATTGACGAAAAACCGGCTCGAAACAACCAATTATTTTTCGAACAAGCGCATTGTTGTTGTGGTTATATTAAGTGTTTCATAATCTAACCACATACCAGTAGTTTTGACATGGCAAAGGCTATTTATTAAGCAGCACAAAAATAAACATTCCTGTAACGGATCCAAGAAGTAGTGTATTGCAAAAAATCAATTTAATTTTGCAATGTGGGCACGAAAAACAGTTGTCACCTTTGAAATCCAAGAAGTTGCTTGTAAAAAAAAAAAAGGAAAATGTAACAAGTCTCCAATTGCATCTCTGATATGTGCATGCAGGAAGTCATTCTAAACTACTTTTATAAAGTTGTATTCCCTATTTCATTATTTTGATCGTTCGCTATTTTTCCTTGGACTGAACTTTGAAATGTTTAGAAGAAATAATATTTACTATTGAAATTTGTTTACATTTAGATGAAAGCAGGACAAAATCAAAATTTGATACAATACTGTCTTGTTTTCAGGCTTGCTTCATTAAGCTCTTTTAATTGTCTATCCTTTTCAAAAAAAATTATTGTTCTCCGACTTATAGTTTTCGAGAAAAATAGTTCCACATTTTCATTTGAGAAAATAACAAAAATTGAAAAATTAGGGTAATTCGTCAACAAAAAAATTCATAACTCAAAAACTAAAAGTCGTAGAGCAAAACGGTTTCTTCCAGTGAATTCTGCTACTAATTCTACGTATTATACCAGCTTTTCACAAGATTTAAAATTTTGAATTTTTTTGCCTAAAATTTTATCACAAAAATTAAAAAAAATATATTTTTTCAAAACCCCCTTTACCAAAGTTTTATACACTTTTTTATGCTTTTACAACCCTTTGGAGTTATTAAAAGTAGAAAAAAGGCAATAGGTTCGATTTTAAAAATTTTGGTTTATGCAATTTTGTCGCGATTTTGGTCGATTTCCGGTATCCGGAACATTCATCGAGTAATAACTCCGGAACTATTAGAGATAACCCTATGAAGTTTATTATCGTTGGAAAGCTCTTTTAATTGTCTATCTTTTTCAAAAAAGATTATTGTTCTCCGACTTATAGTTTTCGAGAAAATTTCGAAAAAAATCAAAAGTAGGTCAAATTTTAAAAAATTCATAACTAAAAAACGATTGGGAATTTGGCGATTTTCTCGACGCCAATCGATTCCCCGGATCATTTTGCATCGGTAAGGATAGAAATAGTTCCACATTTTCGAATAGTTTAGCCGTAATTGAGAAAATAAAAAAAATAAAAAATTTGTAAACACCCCCCCCCCCTTCAAAATGTTAAATTTTTAAAGTGTTTTTTTTTTAGTTTGGCCGTAATCGACGTTTGAAAATTGAAAATTTTTTTATACCAGTTCTAATCGATTTTACCGTTTTTCTGTAACTCTTATAGTTTCGCCGTAATCGGCGTTTAAAAATTAGAAAAAAGTCAAAATGGCAACCTTTTTTTGCGTTTTTCTCGGAAACTATAAAACTTAGAGCAAATTTTAAGAATGCATCAGATAGCGCTTAAAATTGTCTATTTTCTCGATTAAACCCGGAGCCGCTCCGGGCACCGGTTCCGGGTACAGAGGCATATAAAGTTTGACACTAAAAAAATTCATAATTAAAAAACTAAAAGTCGTAGAGCAAAACGGTTTGTTCCAGTGAATTCTGCGGCTCATTTTCCGTATTATACCAGCATTTCACGAGATTTAAAATTTTGAATTTTTTTTTCTTAAAATTTTATTAGTCAAGACACTTACCTTCACAAAAATGAAAAAAAATATATTTTTTTAAACTCACTCTGGCAAAGTTTTATGGACTTTTGTATGCTCTTACAACCCTCTGGAGTTGTTAAAAGTAGAAAAAAAGTTAATATAAAAAGTTAATATATGTTCGATTTTAAAAATTTTGATTTTTGCAATTTTGTCGCGATTTTTAGTACCCGGAACATTTATCAAGTAGTAACTCCGGAACTATTAGAGATAACCCTATGAAATTTATTATCGTTGGAACGCTCTTTTAATTATCTATTTTTTTCAAAAAAGATTATTGTTCTCCGACTTGTAGATTCCGAGAAAATTGCAAATAAAAGGAAAAGCAGATTTTTTTTCGTAAAAACTATCAAATTAAATTTTTTTCAAATGTAATGATTGTCTGTCAACGCTTTGGAGTGTATTTTTATCAATTTCCTTCACTTAGTACTTAGTTAGTTTGGTTGACGCTTGGAGAATTTGGTGTCACTTTCGGCACCCTTTTAATTATCTTTCGACAATTAAATTAGCTGTTAATCCCATCTGCACAAGTCTCTCAAGCAACCCTCGCAAGTCGATAGACACTCACCTACCTCGTTAACCGTGGCATTTCCATGGTAACAAAGTGCTCGGTGACAACCACCACAGCAAAATAAAAATCTTCTTCCATAAAACGTTTAGTGTTTTGATTGTAATATCGACATTTCTTGAATTGTTATTTACATTAAACGTGTGGTAGGTATAATTTTACAGCCCGAAGCGAAGCTGAGAGCTTTAATAAATAATGTACAAAACTTTTTCGTATTTAAAAATTCGATCTTGTGATTTGTTCTCGTATTAAACGGAAATTTTCGGGTTGTGTGGCGTAACTAGGGTTACCAGACCTTCTATATTTAATAGAAGTCTACTATATTTAACTAAAATCTTCTATCTTCTATCTTCTATGTCCCTAAAATATAGAAGCTAAATCTTCTATATTTCATGATTGGCACTTTCAAACGTTCTTAGATTGCAATCATTTTGCAAAAAAACCAGTGGCATATTTGCATATGGGCTAAATGGGGTATTATCTTTATTTTTATTATCTTTATCTTTATTTTGATTTAAAAAAGATACTTAAAAGACGGGTTGCATTTTTTTTAAATTAATTGATCCGATTTTTAGTTTTCGTCGTATTTTTTTACTTCTTAAGTTCTTAATTGTTTGATTAATGAGTTTTAAGAAGCTTTTAATAGTTTCAATTCATATTGTAGAAAATTCACGATGAATAATGGTAGAAAAAGCCTGAGTATTAAACAATACAGTAAAATGTCTTTGAAAAAAGTCAACGGCAATGTAATATTATAGAAAAAACAAAAACTTTTTAAATAAATATAGGCTGATTTTTTTATAATATTAATATCATTTAGAAAATAAAGGAGATGGTTATAAATCTAGTACACGTTTGGTGACATTACAAAGAACTTTTTGAGGTTTAATTTAATTTTCAGAATTATCTTGATTTTTTGAAAACTTGTGCTAAAACTGATGGATTTGCTGTTTCATTTAAATAAAGTTAAGGATATTACTGAAGTTTAGAAAAAACCAAGTGATAAAAAAATTAAGTTAAAAGCAGATACATATTTACTGATTACGGATTTGTTTTTATCAGAATCTAATGCTCGAAAATTGATAGAATTTGTTTGATGTTATACTTCTTTAACTGTTGTAGAGTAGTGTATATTAAAACGTCAATATCCCTAACATTTTTCGAGCAGTTATGAAGTTTAGCAGTTCATTTGAGGTGCACAAGGGGAGTGTAGATATCATTTAAAATTTTGAAGGGTTATTTGTATTTGAAGTTCGACAAAAAATGTCCTCCTGTCAATAAAAATTGGCTTTTTTCAAGGTTTGTAAATTTTTTCTTATTTTCTGAATTAACCAATAGTTTTTTTTGAAGAAACGTTTTCATAGTCAGGGGCGGCAAAATTAAGTAACCCAGGGTTACTTTAAACTCACTCTATATAAGTAAAGTAATGAAAAGCGGAAAAGTTGCAATGCTCATTTTAAAACGATGTCTTATAATTTTTTATTATATATTTTATGTTTGTTGGAATGGATTTAAATTGATGATTAATTGTTCTTATCTAATTTCTTAGTTTTCATTTACCTCAATGTTAACTTTTAATGTATTATAGTAATTATAACATGAGATCGAAAATAAACTCAATTAGAGCAAGCCTTGAAAGTGAAGTGTAACTTCAGCCACATCATATGCTGTGTAAAACCAACATAACTTCAAAAGTGCGGTCGTAAATAAACGGCTAAAATGTGGCTAAAGTGTAAATAAACAGCTAAAATATGGCTAAAGTTCTGCAGGCACAGCTTGCTCTAATTGAGTTTATTTTCGATCTCAGGTTATCTACTTAGGGTAATTATTAAAAATGAAGCTTTTGACCATCAGGTTCTTTTATTAAAAAACAATTTCACAATACAATACAGATTTGAAGACGTTTCGGCATAAAAATGCCACCATCAGCTCTAAATTACAATTACGAAACGAACCAAACACATTAAATGCAAAATTCTAAATGGCTGTCTGTCCATAAGTAACTTTTTTTAATCACTTAATGCAATTACTTAATTAGTAACAAATGATTTATTTGAATCTTTGAAACTTCTATATTTTCAAGTGAATTCTCCTATTTTCGACATTTATGATATCTGGCAACCCTAAACCCTAGACGCGACAGTCGGTAGTAAATTGTTTTGAGGACCTAAGGAAGCATTCGATATCTTGTCTCACACATGCTTTATTAACTTGTTGAGTTGGGTGTGGTCTGCATATTGCATAGTGACCGGTGTTATCTCCGCTTTTGCTGCCTGTGACCAAGAAATCGGAATGTGCTTGTCTTGCGCTACCGACGTCTCTTATATTATTCTTCTTCGAAGAATTATTTATTATACGAGACGATAAGCCAACACTGCACCACCTCCTATCGAGTTGCAAACTTGCTTGCGACACAACTTTTTTTATTGCTGGAATTAACACAAGCTGAGTAATTGAACCCTTCTCAAGCGTATTATAAGTAATCTCTTGAATCATCCACCGTTATTGGATCAAAAGCATTCATAACTGTAATCGAACGAGGAGGCGATTTTATCAAAAATTTGAAAAAACCTTCAAGCAAGTTTTTTTGGTGATTTCAATTTTTAAACGCCGATAATAGCCAATTTTAATTTAAAGCTTAATGAACAAATGTTTTTTAAATAATCACATTAATGCACATTTTTTAATAGATAAATATATAAACTATTAATTTCTAATGTGTTTGTGTCCATTTTGTTTAGTTTCAGTATAAGGAAAGGTACCTCTTTGGTGTTTTTTAGATTATGATTTAAAAAATCACAATTTTCTGGCGACGTTTCGTCCTAATTTAATCTTCTTCAATCCGTTTATAAAAAACAATTGACGACCTAAAGAAAATTAAATTAACATCGAAATGTTTCTAGAAAATTGTATTTGTTTAGATGATAGCCAAAAAATACCAAATATCTTTCCTTACAATGAAAATAAATTATTACCACTTAATAAAACATTATGCGAAGATTCTCGAAAAGTAAAACAAGGAAGTTGCTTAGAAATTTTTTTACGTCCGGAATTTTTTATTACTTAAACTTACTTCAACAACTGTATGTAAATTAACATTGCCTGTTGTATTTTATGTTGTAGTTTTTTTTAATAATTAAAAAGACAATGAGAACTAATTATTTCAAAAACTTGGCGAAACCGACTAGTAAAAAAACGTTATGATCAACAACTACCTATGAATATCCAAAAAATGCACAACATATAGGGTGTTTTATTTGAGAAAATATAAATTTGCATTGTAAAATTTTTTGGAAAAAAAGTCTTTTGGGCTTATTTTAACATAACAAAAGTTTCATTCAATAGTTTCACCGTTCTAAAAAATTTTTGGAATAGACCACGGGCTGTAAGCAAAATATTAAACAAAAAAAGTGCCGCTTACAATGAAAGATATTTGTCAGTGAATGATGACTTACAGAACAGGTATTGCTAAAAATCTATTAGATAGGATGGGTTTTAATTGATTTTGAGACACTTTTGAATTGACGAATTTTTTTTTTTTTTTCGTTTCTGAATAACAGTAAAACTATTCAAAAAAAGTGGAACCATTTTGGCCTAATCCCATGTAAAATGATCCGAGGAATCGATTGGCGTCGAGAAAATAGCAAAATTTCCAATAGTTTTTTACTTATGATTTTTTTTTTATTTTACCTACTTTTCCTTTCATTTGCAATTTTCTCTAAAACTAGAAGTCGGAGAACAATAATCTTTTTTGAAAAAGATAGACAATTAAAAGAGCTTTCCAACGGTAATAAACTTCATTGAGTTATCTCTAATAGTTCCGGAGTTATTACTCGATGAATGTTCCGGGTACCGAAAATCGCCTAAAATCGCGACAAAAATTGCAAAAATCAAAAATTTTTAAATCGAACATATTATTTTTTTTATACTTTTAACAACTCCAGGGTTGTAAAAGCATAGAAAAGTCCATAAAACTTTGCTAGAGTGAGTTAAAAAAAATTTTTTTTCATTTTTGTGAAGGTAAGTTGCTTTGACCATTAAAATTTAAGCAAAAAAAATCAAAATTTTAAATCTCGTGAAAAGCTGATATTATACAAAAAATGAGCCGCAGAATTCACTGGAACAAACCATTTTGCTCTACGACTTTTAGTTTTTGAATTACGAATTTTTTTTATTGAAGAATAAAATACGACTGAAATGGCAATCCCAATTTTAAGCAAAAAATTTCAAATTTTTAAATCGCGTGAAAAACTAATATAATATGTAAAATGAGCCGTAGAATTCACTGGAACAAACCGTTTTGCTCTACGACTTTTAGTTTTTTAATTATGAATTTTTTTAGTGTCAAACTTTATATGCCTCTGTACCCGGAACCGGTGCCCGGAGCGACTCCGGGTTTAATCGAGAAAATAGACAATTTTAAGCGCTATCTGATGCATTCTTAAACTTTGCTCTAAGTCTTATAGTTTCCGAGAAAAACGCAAAAAAAGGTTGCCATTTTGACTTTTTTCTAATTTTTAAACGCCGATTACGGCGAAACTATAAGAGTTAGAGAAAAACGGTAAAATCGATTAGAACCGGTATAAAAAGCCCTACGTAATGGCATAGGTTTCAAGGCGATATCTCGCAAAAAAATTTTCAATTTTCAAACGTCGATTACGGCCAAACTAAAAGAGCTAGAGGAAAACGCTTTGTTCCATTGTAAAGAGCACATCAAAATCTATAAGATAGGATGGGTTTAAATTGATTTTGAGACACTTTAAAAATTAAACATTTTGAAGGGGGGGGTGTTTACAAATTTTTTATTTTTTTTATTTTCTCAATTACGGCTAAACTATTCGAAAATGTGGAACTATTTTTATCCTTACCGATGCAAAATGATCCGGGGAATCGATTGGCGTCGAGAAAATCGCCAAATTCCCAACAGTTTTTTAGTTATAAATTTTTTAAAATTTGACCTACTTTTGATTTTTTTCGAAATTTTCTCGAAAACTATAAGTCGGAGAACAATAATCTTTTTTGAAAAAGATAGACAATTAAAAGAGCTTTCCAACGATAATAAACTTCATAGGGTTATCTCTAATAGTTCCGGAGTTATTACTCGATGAATGTTCCGGGTACCGGAAATCGACCAAAATCGCGACAAAAATTGCAAAAATGAAAATTTTTTTAATCGAACATTTTAATTTTTTTTATACTTTTAACAACTCCAGAGGGTTGTAAGAGTATACAAAAGTCCATAAAACTTTACTAGAGTAAGTTTAAAAAAAATATTTTTTTCATTTTTATGAAGGTAAGTGCCTTGACCATTAAAATTTTTAGCAAAAAAATTCAAAATTTTAAATCTCATGTAAAGTTAATATAATACGTAGAATGAGCCGCAGAATTCAATGGAACAAACCGTTTTGCTCTACGATGTTTAGTTTTTTTGTTTTTGAATAAAATACTCCACTATGAAATGGCTGACCTAATTTTAAGCAAAAAAATTCAAAATTTTAAATCTCATGAAAAGCTGATATAATACGGAAAATGAACCGCAGAATTCACTGGAACAAACCGTTTTGCTCTACGACTTTTAGTTTTTGAGTTACGAATTTTTTTATTGATGAATTAGGTACCACTATGAAATGGCAACCCCAATTTTAAGCAAAAAATTTCAAATTTTTAAATCGCGTGAAAAACAAATATAATATGTAAAATGAGCCGTAGAATTCACTGGAACAAACCGTTTTGCTCTACGACTTTTAGTTTTTTAATTATGAATTTTTTTAGTGTCAAACTTTATATGCCTCTGTACCCGGAACCGGTGCCCGGAGCGACTCCGGGTTTAATCGAGAAAATAGACAATTTTAAGCGCTATCTGATGCATTCTTAAAATTTGCTCTAAGTTTTATAGTTTCCGAGAAAAACGCAAAAAAAGGTTGCCATTTTGACTTTTTTTGAATTTTTAAACACCGATTACGGCGAAACTATTAGAGTTAGAGAAAAACGGCAAAATCGATTAGAACCGGTATAAAAAGAGCTACAAAATGGCATAGGTTTCAAGGCGATATCTCGCAAAAAAATTCAATTTTCAAACGCCGATTACGGCCAAACTAAAAGAGCTAGGAGAAATTTCTTTTTTCAATTTTTTTTATTTTGTCAATTACGGCAAAACTATTTGAAAATGTGGAACTATTTGGATTCCAACTTATGTAAAATGATCCGGAGAATCGATTGGCGTCGAGAAAATCGCCAAATTCCCAATAGTTTTTTAGTTATGAATTTTTTTAAATTTTACCTACTTTTGCTTTTTTCGAAATTTTCTCGAAAACTATAAGTCGGAGAACAATAATCTTTTTTGAAAACGATAGATAATTAAAAGAGCTTTCCAACGATAATGTTATCTCTAATAGTTCCGGAGTTATTGCCCAATAATTGCCCGGAAATCGACCAAAATCTCAACAAAAAAAATCGAAGCAATTGATTTTTTAGCAAAGGCTAGAGCTAGAGATTTTTAAGAAATATCAGTTCTAACTAATAGTGCGCGTATCTGTTTATACATTCAAGTATATCTGTTTTTTTTTCTGAAACGATTAATTTTAAGGCCTACGGGATTTATTCAAATTCCAGTAACCGGTAGGTTTTACAATGTCACATTTTACGTCTTACACAATCTTATAAGCGAATCTAATTCTGTGTAAATTTCGCCCATCAATCTTTGCACGTTGAAGATTTGCATAGATTTCAATCAGTGTCCGCAATGGCAAGGTTTTACAAAATTTATTATTAGTGTGAGCTTTTTGATTTTGAATTTGTGGTGATCGGTCTTCAATCAGTATTTGATCCAAGTCATAATTAATTTTTTCATCCGAAACAAAACGTGAATTGTAATTACGCAATAGGCAATTATCTGAGCATGTGAAAGCAGCAACAAAGCGGTCCATAAAAACCAAAGGTAATCCGCACCGCCATTGCAGTCTTAAAGCTATAAATTTATGTATTATATTATCTCGTATATGCACATACAAAGCCGAAGGTACACACACAGGTATAAATTAAAGAGGCCCAAAGAATACTAGTTAAAACTTTACGGCCGTTTACTTCAACAAATATTTAGCTTTGACGGCAAAAATGCCCAATAAAACGAAATTTGTTATTGTAATTAATTGATTGAAAAAACTCGCTTGATTAGCTCAAACAGATTGACGGTGATCCACCTACCTAACTAAAAACTTCAAAGGACTGCTAATTGCAAGATCAAGGCCGAAATTTAAGAGCCTCAAAGTCCACACAATTTCATAAACTTATTTGCACAACACAATAAATAAATTCGCGTTTGTTCCACTTAAAGCCACACAACTATTTCCTGCTTGACCGGTAAGGACACCAACGTGAGATTTTTAAATAGAACATTAGCCTATATCAGATCTGTGTGTTACAATAGTTCACCTTGTATCAATTTTTTTTTAAATAAAATCTTAACCACCCTTCTGGTATCATTTGAGTGACATTTCCCGTTCATTGTTAAAATTTTTACCAAAACTTGCTATTATTTGCCATCACAATAGCGTTGTGTGACATTGAATATTCAGGTAGGTCACAAACCGATTTATTTTAGTTTCACAGAACTCCTTTCAAGTGTTTGAGAATTTCAATTTCAGTTTCAATTTGAGCTTGTGATTTGAAGATACAAAAGGCAAATTAAAATTCACTTGCCTGTAGTGTTATCCTTTTACGACTAGTGCGCTTAAAGCAAAGTGAAAATATAACGCAGATTATGTGAGGCCGGAGGTTGTAACAATTTTAATAAAATTTGCATCAATAAATTAATAATCGTGTGAGGGAAGAAAAATTGTAAAATTTGATGTCATGTGCGTTATTTAGCTTTGTCAAAACACACTTGAAATCAGGAATTAATTAAAATTAAAAAACCACAACATTTGGTCCTGTTTTTGAGTTAAAATTTTGAAAAATCAAATGTCGAAAATTACATAATTTTTACTTTTTTCGAGTGTTTAGCACGATGTTTGTCAATCAGAAACGAAAACATTTGGAAAATTTTATTCAAACTAAAACCAAGAATCAACAAAATCAGACGAAATAAATTGTAATTTTTGAGTGGTTAACACGCTACTAAATTTTCCCACACGAACAGTTTCGCTAAAACTAACTAAAAAAAATGTTTTTAATTAAAAAATGCACTAAAAAGTAAAAAATAATGTGTTTCAATCACAGGAGAATATTTTTTCTTAATTCTTACAGGTTGAAATTCTAAAATTTATAAAAGCTTTGGGAGTTGTCAACTGAACAAAGTAATTCTCTAATGCCGTAGTTTTATAACACCAAAAGCTTTTAAATTTTAGAATTTTAACCTGTAAGAAAAAATATTCTCCTGTGATTGAAATACATTATATTTTACTTTTTAGTGCATCTTTTAAATAAAAGCTTTTTTTAACATTTTTTTTATATATTTTTATTTTTTGCTTTTTAGTCTTTATTTATTGTTATTACACTGTGCATCTACCGTGACGTCCAAATGACCAACATACCGTCTATGTCGGTATATGTTACGGTATGTATCGAGAACCCCTTTGTAAACATAACCTAAAATTTTAAAACCCCATTTAACACCTTTAGGAGGTAATTAACTATATAGAATTGCATTGTCACGCAGATTACGTAAGCATGTTAAATTTCATTTCATTGCAACTACAGGAACCCTCTCAAATTTACAAATCGGGAACTCCTTTGTAAACATAACCTAAAACTTCAAAACCCCATTTAACCCCTTTAGGGGGTATTTAACTACATAGGATTGCATTGTCACGCAGATTAAGTAAGTATGCAAAATTTCAATTCAGTGGGACAATAGGAACCCTTTGAAATTTGGCTCCGAAAAAATAACCGACAGACAGACAACATTGTGAGTTAAATAAAAGCTTTTAAAAATCATAAAAAATGGCAAAATTTGGTCGAATGCTCTTATTTATTACCTAAACAAACTGAGCGTTTTATTAGCACGCTATTTTCGACCCAACGAATTTTTCGATATTTTTTGAAGAAATTGTCTGACTGAAAAATGTGTATAATCGCTCGTAAAATGCAAAACTAACAACATTTTCGACCAAATTCATCAATTTTTCAGTTTAATTTACTCGAAATTTTGAAAAATAATTTAGTTTTTGGTCGAATAATTTTGAGAAATAATCCCATTTTCGATCTATTTTTTAGTTTTAACTCAAACATGTGTCTGAGCAACAAAAAAGAAAAAGAAAAAATACTCCATTTTCGACTCAATTCATTGATTTTTAAGCAATTTTGGGCGAAAGTAAAAAATAAAATTTTGCCATAAACAGAGTTTTTGACAAAAGACAAAAATAACGCCATTTTCGACCCATTTCAAATTTTTCGATATTTTTTGAAGAAATTGTCTGACTGAAAAATGTGTATAATCGCGCTCGTAACAACATTTTCGTCCGAATTCATCAATTTTTCAGTTTAATTAACTCGGAATTTTGAAAAATAATTGGCTCCGAAAATATAAACGGACAGACAGACAACATTGTGAGTTAAATAAAAGCTTTTAAAAATCATAAAAAATGGCAAAATTTGGTCGAATGCTCTTAAAGTTTTTAAGTTTTTTATTACCTAAATAAACTGAGCGTTTTATTAACATGTTTTAGTGCAGAAACGTAATTACTTCGCAAAAATTGTAACAAAGAACAAACAACGAACTTGTAAATTGTTTTATATTTTTTATTTTATATTATTTTATATGATAAACGAAATGTCAAACGTCTGTCAAAACTTGTTTACAATCATTTTCATTTTGTGTGACTGTACGTACAAATGATTCCGATTTTAATAAAATTTGCATCAATCAATTAATAATCGTGTGAGGGAAGGAAAATTGTCAATTTTGTTATCTAATTTAATCCAAATTATTTAGTTCATTTTTGAGCGTAATTTCTTCAACAATAAGCTTCACAAAAAATGTCAAGATAAAACAAAAAAATCGTCAAAAAATATTATTCATTAATTCCTAACCAACTATTTCCAACAAAAGAGTGATTAATGAAATATCGAACTGTCAAAACTTGTTTACGATCATTTTCATTTTGTGTGACTGTACCGGAGGTTATAACAATTTTAATAAAATTTGCATCAATAAATTAATAATCGTGTGAGGGAAGGAAAATTGTCAATTTTGTTATCTAATTTATTCCAAATTATTTAATTCATTTTTGAGCGTAATTTCTTCAAAAATAAGCTTCACAAAAAATGTCAAGATAAAACAAAAAAATCGTCAAAAAATATTATTCATTAATTCCTAACCAACTATTTCCAACAAAAGAGTGATTAATGAAATATCGAACTGTCAAAACTTGTTTACGATCATTTTCATTTTGTGTGACTGTACCGGAGGTTATAACAATTTTAATAAAATTTGCATCAATAAATTAATAATCGTGTGAGGGAAGGAAAATTGTCAATTTTGTTATCTAATTTATTCCAAATTATTTAATTCATTTTTGAGCGTAATTTCTTCAAAAATAAGCTTCGCAAAAAATGTCAAGATAAAACAAAAAAATCGTCAGAAAATATTGTTCATTCATTCCTAACCAACTGTTTCCAACAAAAGGATGATTAACGAAATATCGAACTGTCAAAACTTGTTTACGATCATTTTCATTTTGTGTGACTGTACCGGAGGTTATAACAATTTTAATAAAATTTGCATCAATAAATTAATAATCGTGTGAGGGAAGGAAAATTGTCAATTTTGTTATCTAATTTATTCCAAATTATTTAGTTCATTTTTGAGCGTAATTTCTTCAACAATAAACTTCACAAAAAATGTCAAGATAAAACAAAAAAATCGTCAGAAAATATTGTTCATTCATTCCTAACCAACTGTTTCCAACAAAAGGATGATTAATGAAATATCGAACTGTCAAAACTTGTTTACGATCATTTTCATTTTGTGTGACTGTACCGGAGGTTATAACAATTTTAATAAAATTTGCATCAATAAATTAATAATCGTGTGAGGGAAGGAAAATTGTCAATTTTGTTATCTAATTTATTCCAAATTATTTAGTTCATTTTTGAGCGTAATTTCTTCAACAATAAACTTCACAAAAAATGTCAAGATAAAACAAAAAAATCGTCAGAAAATATTGTTCATTCATTCCTAACCAACTATTTCCAACAAAAGAATGATTAACGAAATATCGAACTGTCAAAACTTGTTTACGATCATTTTCATTTTGTGTGACTGTACCGGAGGTTATAACAATTTTAATAAAATTTGCATCAATAAATTAATAATCGTGTGAGGGAAGGAAAATTGTCAATTTTGTTATCTAATTTATTCCAAATTATTTAATTCATTTTTGAGCGTAATTTCTTCAAAAATAAGCTTCACAAAAAATGTCAAGATAAAACAAAAAAATCGTCAAAAAATATTATTCATTAATTCCTAACCAACTATTTCCAACAAAAGAGTGATTAATGAAATATCGAACTGTCAAAACTTGTTTACGATCATTTTCATTTTGTGTGACTGTACCGGAGGTTATAACAATTTTAATAAAATTTGCATCAATAAATTAATAATCGTGTGAGGGAAGGAAAATTGTCAATTTTGTTATCTAATTTATTCCAAATTATTTAATTCATTTTTGAGCGTAATTTCTTCAAAAATAAGCTTCGCAAAAAATGTCAAGATAAAACAAAAAAATCGTCAGAAAATATTGTTCATTCATTCCTAACCAACTGTTTCCAACAAAAGGATGATTAACGAAATATCGAACTGTCAAAACTTGTTTACGATCATTTTCATTTTGTGTGACTGTACCGGAGGTAATAACAATTTTAATAAAATTTGCATCAATAAATTAATAATCGTGTGAGGGAAGGAAAATTGTCAATTTTGTTATCTAATTTATTCCAAATTATTTAGTTCATTTTTGAGCGTAATTTCTTCAACAATAAACTTCACAAAAAATGTCAAGATAAAACAAAAAAATCGTCAGAAAATATTGTTCATTCATTCCTAACCAACTGTTTCCAACAAAAGGATGATTAATGAAATATCGAACTGTCAAAACTTGTTTACGATCATTTTCATTTTGTGTGACTGTACCGGAGGTTATAACAATTTTAATAAAATTTGCATCAATAAATTAATAATCGTGTGAGGGAAGGAAAATTGTCAATTTTGTTATCTAATTTATTCCAAATTATTTAGTTCATTTTTGAGCGTAATTTCTTCAACAATAAACTTCACAAAAAATGTCAAGATAAAACAAAAAAATCGTCAGAAAATATTGTTCATTCATTCCTAACCAACTATTTCCAACAAAAGAATGATTAACGAAATATCGAACTGTCAAAACTTGTTTACGATCATTTTCATTTTGTGTGACTGTACCGGAGGTTATAACAATTTTAATAAAATTTGCATCAATAAATTAATAATCGTGTGAGGGAAGGAAAATTGTCAATTTTGTTATCTAATTTATTCCAAATTATTTAATTCATTTTTGAGCGTAATTTCTTCAACAATAAACTTCACAAAAAATGTCAAGATAAAACAAAAAAATCGTGAGAAAATATTATTCACTAATTCCTAACCAACTATTTCCAACAAAAGAGTGATTAATGAAATATCGAACTGTCAAAACTTGTTTACGATCATTTTCATTTTGTGTGACTGTACCGGAGGTTATAACAATTTTAATAAAATTTGCATCAATAAATTAATAATCGTGTGAGGGAAGGAAAATTGTCAATTTTGTTATCTAATTTATTCCAAATTATTTAATTCATTTTTGAGCGTAATTTCTTCAAAAATAAGCTTCGCAAAAAATGTCAAGATAAAACAAAAAAATCGTCAGAAAATATTGTTCATTAATTCCTAACCAACTATTTCCAACAAAAGAATGATTAACGAAATATCGAACTGTCAAAACTTGTTTACGATCATTTTCATTTTGTGTGACTGTACCGGAGGTTATAACAATTTTAATAAAATTTGCATCAATAAATTAATAATCGTGTGAGGGAAGGAAAATTGTCAATTTTGTTATCTAATTTATTCCAAATTATTTAGTTCATTTTTGAGCGTAATTTCTTCAACAATAAACTTCACAAAAAATGTCAAGATAAAACAAAAAAATCGTGAGAAAATATTATTCACTAATTCCTAACCAACTATTTCCAACAAAAGAGTGATTAATGAAATATCGAACTGTCAAAACTTGTTTACGATCATTTTCATTTTGTGTGACTGTACCGGAGGTTATAACAATTTTAATAAAATTTGCATCAATAAATTAATAATCGTGTGAGGGAAGGAAAATTGTCAATTTTGTTATCTAATTTATTCCAAATTATTTAATTCATTTTTGAGCGTAATTTCTTCAAAAATAAGCTTCGCAAAAAATGTCAAGATAAAACAAAAAAATCGTCAGAAAATATTGTTCATTAATTCCTAACCAACTATTTCCAACAAAAGAATGATTAACGAAATATCGAACTGTCAAAACTTGTTTACGATCATTTTCATTTTGTGTGACTGTACCGGAGGTTATAACAATTTTAATAAAATTTGCATCAATAAATTAATAATCGTGTGAGGGAAGGAAAATTGTCAATTTTGTTATCTAATTTATTCCAAATTATTTAGTTCATTTTTGAGCGTAATTTCTTCAACAATAAACTTCACAAAAAATGTCAAGATAAAACAAAAAAATCGTGAGAAAATATTATTCACTAATTCCTAACCAACTATTTCCAACAAAAGAGTGATTAATGAAATATCGAACTGTCAAAACTTGTTTACGATCATTTTCATTTTGTGTGACTGTACCCGAGGTTATAACAATTTTAATAAAATTTGCATCAATAAATTAATAAAATCGAAATAACCGTGCGAGTTTCACAATTTCTGTTATTGGCTTCAGAGCTCGTGCACTGCCTCAGGTTTTAAGATCAGATTCAATGAGAGAATAAGAAAAAAATGTCCCGCTAGACGTATGTACTATAAGTCTGTGCTTGTGCATTGTACCGTTTCACAGTTGGATGATGAAAAATGTAGAACACTGTAAAGCTAAAGCTAAAGCTAGTCAATGGTGATGTGATTCCTGTGATATTTCTCACCATCAAAACCAACAAACAAACACCGAGCGATTGCATAATTTCGACAAAACACAGAAATGTAGTTACACAAGCTTTCTTTCACTCGCATACCATAAAAATTTGTCTTATTAGAAATTCTTTTATATCACGTTATTATTGAATAAGTGGCGTTGTATAATTTAAATATCTTCAGTGCTGACAAGCAGCTTAGTCTAGACATGAATTGGTCGCGAAATCCATACCGACTGAGCTTATCATCGATGATTTATGATGACTACAAAAAACCTCCAACAATGTGGTTCTAATTATCATTGTTTCGAATGGATCAATTTTCCAGAGCGATTTCTTCAAACATCACGTACTACACGATCGCATGTATGCGGCAAATCTTATTTACTTTCATTTTGTACTCCCTCGCACAAATTTTTACTATTCTATCCGTACCGGAGAATTCCCACACACGTCTCAGACTACAAACGCAATTTTTTCGCAACTTGCAAGAGATTGTTGAGATTATTTTTCCAAGATATTTTTCAAATTTTAGAATAATACATTTGATCCATAAAATAGAAAAACAATTCATTATCTTTCTGGCTCGAAACAATGTAATAATGTAAAAACTGGATTCTTATTTTAAATGAGTGCGAAATTTTCAGTCCAATTCAACGATTTTTTTGAGGAAATATCTAACAAAAAAGTGGGCATTATATCGCTAATAGCAATTTCGACCCAATTCTGCAAATTTTCGGTTTATTTTGATCGAAATTTTGCAAAATAATTGCGTTTTACTCAAAATTGCTCTAATTTTTTAACTATTTTTGAAAATTTTCGGTTAATTTTTGGCAAGATTTCTCTATCTGTTTCTGACTATAAGACGCAAAATTTAGAGAACTTTTCGATCCAGTTTAGAGATTTTTCCGAAATCGCAGGAAAAAGACAAAACTAGGGACCAAAAAGCAAAAGTAAATAAAATTTTGCCATAAACACAGAGCTTTTGACAAAAGACAAAAATAACGCCATTTTTGACCCATTTCGACGAATTTTTCGATATTTTTTGAAGAAATTGTCTGACTGAAAAATGTGTATAATCGCTCATGACAACATTTTCGACCAAATTCATCAATTTTTCAGTTTAATTTACTCGAAATTTTGAAAAATAATTGCGTTTTTGAGTTAAATATGTGCTAATATGACGCAAAAATGGTAAAATTATATGCGTTTTATCAAAACTTGTAAGAACTGCATTTTTATGACAATTTGAATTTTGAAATGTTAATTAATGACAAAATTTCACTAAACAGCTCTGGTAATAATTACACAAAAAAGACTAAATAGATGCAAATTAGTGATTTTTCAAGGCTGATTTTTGCGAAATAATTATTGCGTTTCTGAAAAAACCAAAAACTTAACGTCTTTTTCAGCTACAACAACGTACTAGATAGTTGAAAAAGAAAAACATATTAATTTTTTACTTAGTTTAGCGAATGTTCGTTCCATTTTAACAAAATTTCACTTAAATAACTCTAGTTTCGATCCAATTCGGTGATTTTTTGGATAATTTTTGACAAAAATGTTGCTGAACAGTTGTGTTTTGTGTGTTAATATTTTAGCTCCATTTTTGAACTAACTTAGTTTCACTAAATAAAAATATATAAAAAAATGTTTTTTAAAAAAGCTTTTATTTAAAAGATGCACTAAAAAGTAAAAAATAACGTATTTCAATCACAGGAGAATATTTTTTCTTACAGGTTAAAATTCTAAAATTTATAAAAGCATTAGGAACAAAGTAATTCTGTAATGCCGTAGTTTTATAACTCCCAAAGCTTTTATAAATTTTAGAATTTTAACCTGTAGGAAAAAATATTCTCGTGTGATTGAACTAATTATTTTCTACTTTTTAGTGCATCTTTTAAATAAAAGCTTTTTTTAAAAAACATTTTTTTATATATTTTTATTTTTTGCTTTTTAGTCTTTATTTATTGTTATTACACTGTGCATCTACCGTGACGTCCAAATGACCAACATACCGTCTATGTCGGTATAAGTTACGGTATGTACAAACCGAGAACCCCTTTGTAAACATAACCTAAAATTTTAAAACCACCTTTAGGGGGTAATTAGCTATATAGAATTGCACAGTCACGCAGATTACGTAAGCATGTTAAATTTCATTTCATTGCAACTACAGGAACCCTCTCAAATTTACAAATCGAGAACCCCTTTGTAAACATAACCTAAAACTTCAAAACCCCATTTAACCCCATTAGGGGGTATTTAACTACACAGGATTGCATTGTCACGCAGATTATGTAAGTATGCAAAATTTCAATTCAGTGGGACAACGAGAACCCTTTCAAATTTGGCTCCAAAAAAATAGCAGACAGAAAGATAACATTGTGAGCTAAATAAAAGTGCTAAAGAGACAAAATAATGTATTTTTCGATGCTATTTAGTGATTTTTGCGAAATTCTTTGTTGGTTGTGGATTCGGTCCACCCTGTATTAAGTGTCTTGTTCAACCTTTTGCCTTTTTGTGGTAACGTGACCTCGTCAGTGCAATTCCATTGTGCGCATGTCATGTCGAAGGCAGCGGGGCATTGATAAAAAGGATAGCTCAAGTTACTTTACAAATAGACTTGTCTGTTGTTATTGCATTGCCGTGTTATTATAAATGCAAACAATCCTGTGATGTTATTTATGCGGTACACCACTTGAAAAAAAAAAAAACAACTCAAATTCAAATCGACCAAGCAAGCCAATTTCATCTCATTAAATGTTGTTCTTGGGTCTAGTAGGAAATTTGATGTTGGAAGCAGTACAGGCCTTGGCCGTGCTCAAGTCGTGACTTGAGATGATATTAGTACCCACAACAGTACTGATGAATTTTCATTGTTTGTTGAGCTCGGATAATGACGCTTGCTTAGGTCAAATCCATGAGAAAAGACGACTTAATTGCGCTTTTCTATCAAACACTTTCCGAAAAAAAGCGAAAGGGTAACGCTAGTACCGTTAGGGCACCAGCAGCAGGAAACGTTACTTCGCCTAATCTACTGCAGATCTTTCACCGGCTCTCATTTCCTGAAACCTGCGGCCAAACAAATACACGCATTCCGGGCCCTTGACAAATTCCAATTCACTTTTATCTCAAGTTTCTCGAAATCTTTTTTTTTTTTTCTTCGAGTCTTCGCAATCAAAACAAGTTCGAGCTTAAACCGAGTTTAACTAAGCCGGCACCGAGTGTTGCTCAGTTACGAAATATCGACTAAGCCAAAGCTTAGCATTGGTTTAACTAAGCGGTCGATGTTGGCTTATCTCTAAGTACTTTTATTAACGTTATTAATAGAGGCTGATTCTTTTAGGGCCTACATTAGAAACTTTTTAACTTCTAATATAACTAGAGCTTTAAAATTTTGTGTACGATCCAAATCGACCATTCTGAATTCAATTAAATTATTTTCAAAATGGCTGAACTTCCGGAACTACGAGAAATGGGCGCCAACTTTGAAATTTTAAATAGTAACCCCATTGCATTTTTGAATTCACCTTCTCAAACTGACTAAAATGTATTTTAGTTGTTGGTACTTATCTGTCATAGTTTTTGACAATTGTCAATTTTTTTGTTAAAATTTTCACTTGCAGGAGTTTATTTAAAATGTGACAGCCCTTCAACCCTTTGCGATAAGTGAATAATTTTTTTTTGTATTCGATAACGGAAGATTTGAAGAGCCTTCTAGAATTTTCAAAATTGTCATCTGTCAAAATTCAAGGGTAGTGTGATTTTTTCAAAATGGTTATCAAAAAACGGCTATAACTCAGTTTTTTCAAATGGAACGACACTATTTTCTTAACGGCAGTTGAAAGAACATCGACATTTAGGGTGACTTTTATGTACATTTCCTATACCTATCTCGTACAGTTTTTGAAAAAATCACAAAAAACGAATTTTACTTTGTAATTTTCATCGTTAATCAAGTAGGTCTTGTAAAATGGTCAACAGTTGTCAAACTTCACCATTTTATTTAGTTTTTAGATTGTTCATAATCATAAGCAGTAAAACAATAATATTTAATTATGGTTTATTATAACTTAGTGAATTATGTAAAGTAACTCAGTCAGTATGCCATCGAATTTGGAACTCCTTGAATGAAAATGGTAGACAAATCAAACATTTCTTTTAATTAATAGCACAACTTTATCGCATTTTTTGAAAGTTTACTCGATTAAAAATGAAAATAATGATCTAAAATTCAGTTTTTTGCGATTATTTCAAAAACTGTAAGAGATAGATATAGAAGATGTTGATAAAAGTCTCCATAAAAATTGATGTTCTTTTGATTGCCATTGAAAAAACAAGGTCATTCCATTTGAAAAAACTGAATGATCATCATTTTCAAAAAATCATACTAGCCTTGCAATTTGACAGTTCAAAATTCTGAAGATTTTAGAAAATCCTTCAAACCTTTGGTTATCAAATGCAAAAAGAATTATTCACTTACTGTAAAGGGTTCAAAAGTTGTGATATTTTAAATAAACCCCGGTAAATGAAAATTTGTAAAAAAAAATTGACATACGTCAAAAACTATGTCAGATAAGTACTAACAACTAGAGTATATTTTAGTCAGTTTCAAAAGGCGAATTCAAAAATGTAATAAAAATAGGTGGTTACTATTTAAAATTTCAAAGTTGGCGCCAATTTCTCCACGTTCCGGAAGTTCAGCCATTTTGAAAATAATTTAGTTGAACTCAGAATGGTCGATTTGGATCGTATACTAAATTTTAAACTTCTATCTATACTAGAAGTTAAAAAGTTTCTAATGTAGGCCCTAAAAGAATCACCCTGTATACATAACTTTATAATTTTATTGAAATCGTTAACAGATGAATAAAAGAAACCGAAGTAGCAATTTTACGCGCAAAGAAAATAAAATTGGTTAATTTTATTCAACTAACCTAGAGTGTAAAAAAGTTTTGTCTAAACCCCACATTAGAAGTATTGGGAGTTCTAATAATCATAGTCATCTGAAAATTTGTGTACAACCATAATCTTTTAGGTCCTGCTCAATGAAAATATTCTCAAGAGGGCAGCACTTCCGGTTATACCGGAAGTCGCTATCAACTTCCTTATTTTAAATGGAATGCTATATTTTTTAATACGTTTTTGAATTACTACAATTATTTTAAGGTAGTTTTCATAAGCTGTCCCTATACCTAAATTTAGCCGTTTACGAAATATTTATGGTTTTTAATTTTTTTTTGGATTTGCACTTTCCAGTTCAAAAATCGATAACTCTGCGATTTTTAAAAATTTGGAAATATTTTTGAGCTCATTTGAAAGAGGAAGCCTAGATCTTTCTTTTGGTGTTTTCAAATTTCTAAAATAGAATAACAAACTCCAAATTTTTAAAATTAAGTTTGCAAAACTTTAAGCACCCATAACTAATTTTTTTCAAATGAAATGACAAAAGTTTTATTTCACTAGATGGTAGAGAATTTAATTCTGCTTCGATCTGTGTTAACATTCCCTATACTTATGTTTAATAGTTTTCAAGTTACAATAACTTTTTGTTGGAATTGAGAAATTCACTAGCCATAGGCCTTTCTCATAGATGGCCATGGAAACGAATGAAAAAAGGTGAGAAATTAAAGTTTCTCAAACCAACACCCAATGAATTTATTTTGTTTTCACAGTCTGATAACACAATTTTGAACAGAGTTTGTCGTTTAAGTTTAATCAGAAATGTTTTTAAGGCAAATTATGCAAAAATATCTGTGAGAAATTTCCTACAATGTCAAAAAAAAAACAACATAACTTGAAAATGATCACAGATAGGTATAGGGAATACTAATACAGATCGATGCAGAAAAAAATTCTCCTCCATCTAGTAAAATAAAAATTGGGACATCCCATTTGAAAAAATTAAGTTATGGGCACTTGAAGTTGTCCAAACTTAAAATAAAATTTTTGGGTTTATTAACTTCTTTTCCAATTTTGAACACACTGAAGAACAGATAAAGGCTTTCTCTTTTAATTCTCCAAATATGATTTTGAAATTTTTTAAGTGACAGGTGCAAATCCAAAAATTTTCCAAAAATATCTCGAAAACGGTTAAACTTCTAATGTGGGGTTTAGCCGGAACAGCCTGTATAAAGAGAGCTTTATAATTATTATTCAATTAGCAGTTTTGTTTATTTACACACTTGTTAATTCG
This sequence comes from Tribolium freemani, assembly GCA_939628115.1. Classification (NCBI taxonomy): domain Eukaryota; kingdom Metazoa; phylum Arthropoda; class Insecta; order Coleoptera; family Tenebrionidae; genus Tribolium; species Tribolium freemani. Next base: position 15,369,704 of record OW626786.1, on the reverse strand, counting down.
AAAACACTTCTAGTCTTGATTATGTGAACTCATTCGGCAAACATTTAATTTAACATTGATTTTCATCGTTTTGCAATTTCACATCCGCTGTATTTTCTCTAATTTCCGTGCGGTTTTCAACAGAAATGAATAATGTATGAGTAAAAGTGATGGAAATAAAAGTCAGTCGGGCAAATGCCGAAATCGAAAATAACACTTTTTTAATGCTGTGTGCACGTGTTGGTATAATTAGTTGGGTATTTTTCGGTCTCTTTAAGTTCATCAACATTGTCATTCATGTTTCTTTGAGCCGACACTGAGAGAGAAACCCACCAAGCCCACATGGTATTAAACTTTTTACCATATTTATGGTCAGTGGGCGATCTGGAACGATTATTTTGCCATTCTTGACCTGGGAGTGTTTGAGTTTAGGATTTGTCGGTTTAATTTCAATTAATTGCGTGATATTTAAGCAACAGGAAGTTCATTTATTAGAATTAATAACACCTATTTGCTCAGATGAGCCATCACATCAAAATCATTTTTCCACAACTAGTTCAAGTCGAAATGACAAGCGGAAAATAAGCAAGCTTACACACACATCATTCATAATTTTGATGATGTCTCTCTCATTAATTGCAAAGGCACAAAAACTAAACCGTAAATCACTCGATTTTAACGGGAATTAAAAATTTTCAAGAATGTAACTACTTGACGCCGTTTAATGAACTTTACCCACGTTTTAATTTATTTTATCTTGCCATTTATTTATTACGTTAGGTTTTACTACTGCTACCTGTAGAGTTCGGTATGATTCGTGCGAAATGTCAAAACCAACATAAGTATAAATTACAACGTTTATAAAACTTGTTACAAGCTCAATCATTTTTTTAAATAAAACTTTTTATTGACAAAGTCTACGATCTCAAGATTAGAATAAAATCTAAATACTAGTTCAATTTTTGTTGAAGAAGCCGAGTAAATTTTGCTTGTTCTCAACTCATTCCCTGTTTAACCCTCTTGTGAATCCTGAAACACATTTTCTTTATTTTTAACCGGAATTCCAAATGCCAATTTTCTTGGATATGACTTCAAAAATGCAGGAGTTTTGCGTTGAACTCTTTTGGGGGTGGAATTTCTAAAAATCCTGAAATATACGCCTCTTCCTTTTTAACCGAATGTCTAAGATATCAATTGATAACTTCAACAATAAAGAATTTTTTATATGAAGGATTTTTTGTTTAACCCCCTTGGAGTGGAGTTTTCAACAAACCTGAAACACGCGTTTTTTATATTTAGACGAATGCCCAAATACCAATTCTCTTGGTTATAACTTCGAAAATGACATATTTTTATATTCAACCCTCTTGGGGGTGGAACTTTCAAAATCCAGAAACATGTCTTTTTTATTTTTAACCGAAAGATCATTAATATAGCTTCAAAAATGACGATTTTTTATGTTTAACCCTCTTTGGGGGTGGAATTTCTAAAAATAATAAAATACCTGTTTCTTTATTTTTCACCGAATGCCCAAATACCAATTTTTATAAATATAAGTTCAAAAATTACGAATTTTTATATTTAACCCTCTTAGGGGTGGAGATTCCAAATGTTCTTAAACACACGTTTTTCATCTTTAACCGAAAGCTCAAGTACCATTTGCATGGATACAAATTAAAAATTACGGATTTTTATACAAATTCCAACCCCTGTTCAACCCCCTTGGGGTTGGTATTTCCAACTAAAACACGTGTTACTTCACTTTTCACTGAAAGCCCAAATACCAGCTTCAATTAATGTAAATTCAAAAGTTACGAATATTTATACAAATTTTATTACGCCATTTAACCCTCTTAGGGGTTGATTTTTCGAAAATCCGGAAACACGTCTTTCTTCATTTTTAACCAAAAACCCAAATACTAATTTTCAAGGATTTAAGTTCAATGTAACTTTAAAAATGACAGATTTTCTAAACTCTAATTCTAAATTCAACTCTCCATTTAGCCCCTTTAGGGGTTGATTTTCCTGAAACACGTCTTTTTTTATTTTTAACCGAAAGCCCAAATACTAATTTTCAAAGATATAACTTAAAAATGACGGATTTTTATTCAAATTTTAACACCCTATTTAACCCTCTTAGGGGGTGATTTTCGAAAAATCCTTTCTTAGTACACCCCTACGTTACAAAAGCTATCTACTGTAAAAATTTCAAGTTTCTTAGTGCTGTGCGTTGATTGGTCAGTCAGGCCAAGCAATTTTATATACAGGGTGTTTTAAGTTTTAGGTCCAGTCAAAAAATAAATACTTCTAGTTGTCCAAAAGAAAAAAAATATATCTCAAACGATTTGATGCTTTAATGTTATACGAAATTTTCATGGTATGAGCGTGAATTGTGAAAAACTAGATAAAAAATTTTTTGTTTCCAAATTATGGCAATCGTTTTCTCATAATAAAATTCCTTCTATTTTTTAAGTGAGACTTCCGAAACTGAAACAGTAAAAAACCCAAGGCGTATTGAGCAATTGAAATTCCAATTTGCAAAAGATCAAATAAATGTTTTATCTTAGTCACCTTTGAGAAAAAACAGAGCTCGTGTCTTTGCTTGATTCACAAAAAATTGAAACGTCATTAACTGTCAGACTAAAATTTTACTTGTCAATTAAAAAATGCCCTTTTTTTTGCAAATTGAAATTTCAATTGCTCAATACGCCTTGGGTTTTTTACTGTTTCAGTTTCGGAAGTCTTACTTAAAAAATAGGAGAAATTTTATTATAAAAAAATTATTGGAATAATTAAAAAAAAAATTTTTTTTAATGTAGTTTTTTGCATTTTACGCTTATATCATGAAAATTTGGGATATCAGCAAAGCATCAAATTGAAGCGTGTTAGAAACTCTATCGTTTGCGATATATATTTTTTATTTTGGAATACTAGAAGTATTTATTTTTTGACTGGACCTAAAACTTGAAACACCCTGTATATAGATTATTTTCTAAAGCCAAACTTTTAACTTGTATCAAAACAATACAAGTTTTCAATAAAAATATAAAAAAATGTTTTTAAAAAAAACTCCTGTAATACAGTAGTTTTATAACTCCCAAAGCTTTTATAAATTTTAGAATTTTAACCTGTAAGAAAAAATATTCTCCTGTGATTGAAATAATTATTTTTTACTTTTTAGTACATCTTTTAAATAATAAAAAAACATTGTTTTATATATTTTAATTTTTGCTTTTTAGTCTTTATTTATTGCATAGATTTATTGTTATTATACTGTGCATCTACCATGACGTCCAAATGACCAACATACCGTCTATGTCGGTATAAGTTACGGTATATACAAATCGAGAACCCCTTTGTGAACATAACCTAAAATTTTAAAACCCCATTTAACACCTTTAGGAGGTAATTAACTATATAGAATTGCATTGCAACGCAGATTACGTAAGCATGTTAAATTTCATTTCATTGCGACTACAGGAACCCTCTCAAATTTACAAATTGAAAACCCTTTTGCAAACATAACCTAAAACTTCAAAACCCCTTTTAACCCCTTTCGGGGATATTTAACTACATAGGATTGCATTGTCACGCAGATTAAACAAGTATGCAAAATTTCAATTCAGTGGGACAACGGGAACCCTTTCAAATTTGGCTCCGAAAAAATAACCGACAGACAGACAACATTGTGAGTTAAATAAAAGCTTTAAAAAATAAGCTTGAAAGTTAAAACATTCCCTAAAAAAACTCCAATTAACAATGGATTTTAAATGACCTAATCTATTTGTTTGTCAGCCTATAATTACTTTTTTTGTATAATTTACTTAACGAAACTTATGTGCAAACAAACAGAAAGCGAAAAATATGAAAAAATGCTAAAATATTTTGTCTAAGAACGACTGAAGTCAAATATTTAAAAAAATTCTCTAAGTATCAAGATTTTTATATTACTATTTGTTTCATTATTTTCAGCTTGTCCTAAATCTCTTAGAAGTTCAACAATTTTAACAATACGATTTTTCCATGATGTTTTTAATTAATAATGAATTACTTTTTTGAGTACAATCACTTGACAAAGCTTTCTATGAATTATAGAACAAAAAAAAATATGAGAAAACAAGATTGGACAAGAAATTATTAAGATTTTGAGTGTGATAGAAAATCGGTAAAAAAATTCGGTTATGTTACAAGGTGAGCATTTAATGATAGTTATTAGCGTCTATAATTCGTGATCCAATATCGATGGTGATAGCGAATCCTTTCGAAAGGAAATACTTTCATTTGTAATTTAAATAATGCATGAGCGGAAAAGCTAAGCTAGTAATAAATTGCACTCAATTTGTCGTATTTATTTAAATTTTTGGCCTTCATTGAAGCAACAAATTCCCCACATATGGTCGAAATAATTCCGGCATTACCGTAATCCGTGTAGGCGAATACGTAGAAAAGGAATATCTAGTGGAATGTTGTAACGGTTTCAGAGATTTAGTTATCGAACACTTTTCCTAGAGCATTATTCGTGACAAAGTGACTTGTGATAAGATGCGTTTTAGTTAAACAACCCACAATCAATTAAAATACCGATCAGTTGTCGGACACAATCTCTAAATTAATCTGATATTATATGGGATAACCAGTTTCGAGCATTGTTAAAATACAAGTTACTTGATATGGCAAGAGGCGAGAAAAGCCAGTGACCAAACTCTTACTTTTATACCACTTACGATTTCACAGCGGAAAAATTATTGGATACAAGAAAAACTGAAAGGAATAAATGAGACTAGTCTAAGGTTGGTCTGAAGATGTCTCATGTTTAAAAAAAATGTCTAATATTTCAACGACGTTTTTCGAAAAAAATTGAGACCTAGATTGATTTAAATTTAAATCGAAGAAATAGCAGTTTTAGTAAAATGAATGCGAAAAAACGCAAAGTTTTTAATAGAACGAAAACAGTTTGGAAATGTGTGCTATTATAAAATTTAGCAGATTAGATACATGTAGATATCCAAATTCTTGCTGGTTGCAGCTTTCTAAACTAAGTAGATCAATTAAACACAATATGTTCAATGTTTAAGTAGGTTCAAATCTGTTATCAGATAAGTTTTCTTTTAATAACAATTGTGAAAAAACTAATGAACAATTTTAGAAAGATTTTCTTCAACTCAAAATAAGCACTCATGCAGTATTTTATCATGTGTGTATCACAATTTTGTTAATATGTGAATTCAGGTTTAGGAAAATTTAGAAGTATAAATTAGCCGAAACAAATCCAGAATTTTTTCACAAATTCTTACAATATGTTAAATTTGATAATAGCACACATGTGTAAAATGTTAATGGCAAGAAAATTTTTCTAAATTTTTGAGATTTGGTTCAGAAATTTTTCATTAAATTTACAAAAATTCTGACCAAATTAATTTCCTTGGACATGGATAAAAATTTGGTAGACCTCTCAAGACAAAAAATCAAATAAGAAAAAGTGATTAGTACTATCATGATATCTATGCAGTCAAAAATAAAAAAATCGTAAAGCTCTCTAAAAAATCTATTTTTTTTATTGAAGCACAAAACTAAAAAAAAGCTTTTATTTAAAAGATGCACTAAAAAGTAAAAAATAATGTATTCAATCAGAGGCGAATATTTTTTCTTACAGGTTAAAATTCTAAAATTTATAAAAGCTTTGGGAGTTGTCAACTGAACAAAGTAATTCTGTAATGCCGTAGTTTTATAACTCCCAAAGCTTTTATAAATTTTAGAATTTTAACCTGTAAGAAAAAATATTCTCCTGTGATTGAAATACATTATTTTTTACTTTTTAGTAAAAAGTTTTTAGTAAAAAACATTTTTTTATATATTTTTATTTCAAATGGTTAACCCACTAAGGTTTTTTCTTTCGAAATTTCGCTAAAACTGGCCGAAAAATCACCAAATTTGATCGAAATTGATATTGATTTTAACTTTTTTCCATTAGTGAAACTCATTTTTTATTAGTTCTTGTCAAAACGCCTTAAAATCACAAAAAATTAAACTACAGTTACTTTGCCTGTTTCACTCGATTTTGTTAGTTTTTGAGCGAAATTGTGTCAATAATGATTCTCTCCTGTGATTGAAATACATTATTTTTTACTTATTAGTGCATCTTTTAAATCGAAGCTTTTTTTAAAAAACATTTTTTATATATTTTTATTTTTTGCTTTTTAGTCTTTATTTAGATATTGCATAGATTTATTGTTATTACACTGTGCATCTACCGTGACGTTTAAATGACCAACATACCGTCTATGTCGGTATAAGTTACGGTATGTACAAATCGTGAACCCCTTTGTAAACATAACCTAAAATTTTAAAACCCCATTTAATACCTTTAGGGGGTAATTAACTATATAGAATTGCATTATCACGCAGATTACGTAAGCATGTTAAATTTCATTTCATTGCGTCTACAGGAACCCTCTCAAATTTGCAAATCGAGAACCCCTTTGTAAACATAACCTAAAACTTCAAAACCCCATTTAACCCCTTTCGGGGGTATTTAACTACATAGGATTGCATTGTCACGCAGATTAAGTAAGTATGCAAAATTTCAATTCAGTGGGACAACGGGAACCCTTTCAAATTTGGCTCCGAAAAAATAACCGACAGACAGACAACATTGTGAGTTAAATGAAAGCTTTTAAAAATTTGACAAATTATCATGGAATAATTTTTCAAATACAAGATGAGACAACCACTTTACATTCCTGAAATAGCAACTAGATTTTTTCCTGAAAAAGTAACTTTTTTAAAAAGACCTGATTTTTCAGTAACTTTGGAATAAGTAGTCTAAATGTGAGAGTAGAAACTTTTTCTATTATGTATTTTTTTCGTTTCTGACTATTATACATTCCCACTAGTTTTGATGTAAATATGTAAACTATTTTTGTTTTATTAAATACGTTTTTGTGTGTTTTTTTTACGAAAACTTCTATTTTGTCGATTTAAATTTAATTCAAACTAAAACTTCAATTTTTTTCGAAAAAGGTCGTAAAGAGAAAGGCATCAGGTATAATTAAAAACTGAGAAAAGATTCGAAAATTTTTTTCAAACATACCACATCTTCAGACCAGCCTACATGTTAATTTACTTGTGGAGAACAACAAGCAATTATTGGATTCGCTGTAATTACAAAAAGACGACAGATATTCATTTATCTTCCATCGGATTGTTGTAGAACAAAGCGATTTTAATCGGGATTTCGTTAACGATTTTTGATTTTTGTTTAGTAGTTGAGTTGGCAAAATGTGTCAATAACTACAGTTACGATCATTATTTGAGATAAAACGATAAAGATCACTAAGCTCACATAATCGATAATGTTGAGAATAAATGGTTGCGTAAATCAGAGAATTAACGATTTCTTTTCTATAAAAACATCCACTTGTTGTGTGACCTCAATACTGCTAATCATATTTAGAAAATAAGCAATAACGAGCAAATGTTTGAGGTAATTTTTTTTGAACATTCTGCTTGAGTCAACGATTTCCTTTTTTTGGCTTTGCGTTGAAATGCGTCATTTCGGTTTGCTTTCAAACATTTTCAAACATTGTAGTTTAAATCGATACAAAACATTCCAAGAATACTAGGTTCTAATTTAACATTTAATAATTGCGCCTTTTATTTTTTCAATTGAGTTGAGTCTAGTCTTAACTGCTGAATTAATGCCTCATATCGGCCGATTTTAAAAAAAACATACAAAAAATGTTTTTTTAAAAAAGCTTTTATTTAAAAGCTGCACTAAAAAGTAAAAAATAATGTATTTTAATCACAGGAGAATATTTTTTCTTACGGGTTAAAATTCTAAAATTTATAAAAGCTTTGGAAGTAGTCAACTGAACAAAGTAATTCGGTAATGCCGTAGTTTTGTAACACCCAAAGCTTTTATAAATTTTAGAATTTTAACCTGTAAGAAAAAATATTCTCCTGTGATTATTTTTTATTGTTTTTTACTTTTTAGTGCATCTTTTAAATAAAAGCTTTTTTAAAAAACACTTTTTTATATATTTTTATTTTTTGCTTTTTAGTTTTTATTACCGTCTATGTCGGTATAAGTTACGGTATATACAAATCGAGAACCCCTTTGTAAACATAACCTAAAATTTTAAAACCCCATGTAACACCTTTAGGGGGTAATTAACTATATAGAATTGCATTGTCACGCAGATTACGTAAGCATGTTAAATTTCATTTCATTGCGACTACAGGAACCCTCTCAAATTTACAAATCGAGAACCCCTTTGTAAACATAACCTAAAACTTCAAAACCCCTTTTAACCCCTTTAGGGAGTATTTAACTACATAGGATTGCTTTGCCACACAGATTAAGTAAGTATGCAAAATTTCAATTCAGTGGGACAACGGGAACCCTTTCAAATTTGGCTCCGAAAAAATAACTGACAGACAGATAACATTGTGAGTTAAATAAAAGCTTTTAAAAATCGCATTTTATCGGTCAATCAATTGATTATTTTCCGATTTTTTTTAAATACCAAAAAACCGTTAACGTGGAATTTTTTTGTATTTTACTTACCATTGTATTCTTGTGTCAAAAATTGCCTTTTCGGGCTCTTAAATACGTATTTAAACTAAAAACTTGGAGGTAGTATTTGTCAAAAAACGTATAAAACCGCTGAATTTTATGAATTATTTTACAAAATTTCTTTAAAACTACAAAAAAAAAACGAAAATTGTGTTATTTTTCACTTTTTCGAGCGCTGAAGTACGTAAAAACTTCAATTTTTGACTTTAATTATCATTTTATTTGGACATGTTCAGCCAAAAACGCAATTATTCGGCAAAATTTCGTCAAAAATTACCCAAAGGATCAAAAGATTTTCTGGCACTTAAATACGTCTAAAAACACGAAATTTCGACTAAAATAACCAGAAAAACCGCTGAAGAGAATAATTATTTTACGAAATTTCTATAAAAAATACAGAAAAAAATTGTTGAAATTGGTGTTATTTTTGCCTTTTTTCGAGCGCTTAAATAATAAAAAAAATTTCATATTACTTACCATTTTTGCATTACTTTTTCACGTTTTTCAGCCATTATTCCGCAACATTTTTGTCAAAAATTGCCCAAAAAGGAATGACTGAATTGGGTTCCGAAAATGACTCCCATCCAAGAAGGCAAGTATTTTGCGAAATTATGATAAAAATAAACCAAAAAAACGCCGAATTGGGTCAAAAATGCTGTTAGTTTTGCTTTTTAGAATATAATGATACAATGTATATTTTTCTATCAGACAATCGATTACTTCATGAAAGAATCGTTGAATTGAATTCAATTATAATTTGGTTAAATAATAACATAAAGACTGTAAAATTGAAACAAAGATAAGACAACTATTAGTTTCTAAGATTTCAGCGATTTTTTTAATCATTAGTTTAGCTGTAATAACATAAAGTTGTATTTTTTTCAATAGGAATCAAAGGCGGCTGTGATATTTTTGAAAAGCTTATTTTTTTCTGATTTGATATGTCCATTTGTGTAATACATTATTTTTAAATATTTAAAAAAAACATAACATTTCGCTTTTTCTTTATAGTAGGCCATGAAAAAATTTTGGATTTTCAATTAAAACTATGAAAAATATATTACCCAACAAGTATTTATAATTTAATAATTTTTTAAAAACTTATTAATGCAAAAACAGCATAATAAATTATTATTAGATCAAATTTTTGCAATTATTAAAAATTATTTGTTTTTATATTTAAAATGGCAAGCTTACTTATTGCTATTCTATTTTCTAATTAAACATGCAATGTCGGAAAAAGAAAAATCTTATTAATTGTGTGATTGCTTGTTAATAAAATTTTATTTTACAAAAAAATGTCAATCCAAACACCAATATCAAATCCCATCTGCGGTAAAAAAATACATAACATTATCAAGGTCACCTCCATTGTACTTCACTAAATCATAAAAAAGTGTTACCAAATGGTAGTGACACATCGTTTTCAATTTTCTGCACATTTTTTATATAATTAAAATCTGCTATAGATAAATTAAAAATAACTTTAACATAGCTATTTTTATAATTTCACATTTTTTACTTTAATAACCGTTCACAAAATTTCTATATTATTCACACCTTTTATGTGAAATAATTTTTCTATGGCCAACTACTTTCAAATATTTTAAATATATTTTTTATCAAAAGTATATAAAAACATCAAACTGTATTTATATTGTTTTTAGTTAAAAAAAAATAAGTTTTTCGAAAATGTCATAGCCAACTATGATTCCTATTTAAAAAAATACAACTTTGTTATTACAGCTAAACGAATGATTAAAAAAAATCGCTGATAACAGTATTAAATTCTCTGTAAAAAAGTGCCTATAACGTCTTTATTTCAAATGTGTATGTTTTATAATAAGGAAGATATAATTTGTCAACTTTTGTTTATAAGTCGAAAACAAAAGACGATGCGGTTTTGACCAAAATTATTTTCTCAAAAAACGGACCCGAAAATGTGTCACTCGTTTTTCTCCCCTGTACTTTGTTTCGTGAAATAATTGGGGTTTCTGAGTGTAAATCGAGCTAATTATACATTTTCAATTTTTTGTGATTTTCATTCTTTTTTTTGGCAAAGTTTTGGGAATTAATTCCCTTTTTTCTTGAATGACGAGCAAATTTATTTTGTATAAACTAGAGTAACCTAACTAAATAAATGACCAGGTCAAACGCTCCAAAACAACATTTTATGCGTTTATTAACGCTAAAACAGTGAAACTATTCTTTCACCTTTTGTTTGTTTTATTGTAACAATGAACACTTCTTTGTGCCACGTCCAAAAATGATCAGTTTTTTGTCAAATTTCCCGTTTTGACTAACGGAAAGTTTCAACAATTGCTAATTGGCAAAAAATGAGCATATGGTGCGTCAAAAATTGCTGTAATTTGGAAATAACAGTTAGATTGACTTGCACATAACTTAATTGGGTTAATGGTTAATTGTATGATACCTACCCTTACAACATTCATTACAAAGACATAACAAACAATTAAAAAAAACATCTTCACAATCCATGCTGGGTTTTTTTGTTGATGTGTTGTGTGTGAAGGTTGTGTAACAGCAAGCACTAGGATGCAAAGGCAACTCCCCTAGACATACCACTACGTCACATCACACGGTGTTGTCAATGCGTGTTATGCGACCTAGTGGCGTGACCTTGGGAGCAAAAAAAAGGACACCACCACCATGCAAGACCTTCTACTTTTACATCGGGCGAATCTTTGTGATCTAACCAAGTACCTACTCCAAATGGATATCAATTGCTAAACGTACAGTCACCCAAAATGAAAATGACGCGTCCATAAACGAACGCCTGCTATAAATCATTAGAGATCGTAAATATCGGCTTTTGAAATGTTTAAGGATTTCTTGATGGAAATTGTTGGTTATCCCAAATGTGAAATAATACACAAAAATAAAATTGTTAGTTGGTTTGCAAATTTAATTTATTATTTGGTTGATGCAAAATAAGTTTTAGTGTGCAATTAAAATCTGCAGAATAAAAAACACGGCAAAACATGGATTCTTATTTCATTTTGTTTAAATTATCATTAAATTAAATTTCGCGGATTGTGATGCGATCGCGAAACGATCACTTTGATATCCATTGTCCAAAAATTATTGCAATTCAAAATAATTATTATACTTAAAATCTGATTGTCATAAACTGTAACTAAAAATTTAATCGTCTTTATAGTTTATTTCTTAAGAATATAAAACTTATTGCAATAATAGTTGTGCATAAAACAAGATAAAATAAAAATGTCGAAATCCATTTGTTATTCTAAACTTCAAGCAAAGACGTCTACACTCTTAATGGTTTTAATTATTAATTGCACAATCGTTTTTGTGAACATTTTGGTTTACTAGTGCCGGTTTATAGAAAGTTCCATTAAATTTTAATTCCTTGTTAAAAGCTAACGATCATTGATAACTTTTATTCTGAATATTCCAATTTTTTTAAACGTCTTTGTTTGATATTTGAAATACAATTGGATTACAATTTTTGCTTTAATAGTAAATACTTAATTAAGACAAGATTGAGTACGAAAATAAGTTGTAATCTTAAAATTCCAAAAATTGAAACCGGCCTCAAAAATAAAATCTAATTTTATCGTGTTGTATAATAAATAACTAAACTACTTATATTAAGTATTTAATTTTATTCATGAATTGGAAATAGTATTATAACATTGTTTTTTTTGCATCAACTAAAATATAATAAATTAAATAAAAAAAAATACATTTTTTTGACCTCTCAAAGTGACGAAATGTGGCGACAAAGATGAAAATTTTTTTATTTCTCATTTGTCTTCTAAGAAAATTAATAAATGTTTATGTTATGAAGAATTTGAAAATTCTTTCCTTGAAATTTTGGCCTTTAGTTATCCCCTGCTGTAAGGGTTTGTTTGTCATTTCCTGTGAACCTTATTTGCAGTAATGGTCAGAATTTCATTCGGGTATTTACATGAATGAATTGCCGTAAAGTCATTGATAACTTTTATTCTGATTATTCCAATTTTTTGAAACGTCTTTGTTTAAAATTTGAAATACAATTGCATTAAGACATTTTAATTTTAATAGTAAATACTTAATTAAGACACTACTGACTACGAAAGTCTTAAAATAAAGAAGTTATAATTAACAAAAATTAGTGGTAATTCAATTTTAAAGAGGGAAACATTTTTAGTGATCTTTTTGTGGGTTCTTCTAAAATTTAAACAAATGCAGAAAACAGTAAAAATTTAACTACTTATAATATTTAATTTTATTCATTATTTCGAAATGGTATTCTAAAATCAATAAGACTTGGAGTGTTTATTTATTATAATAAACTTAGTTTAGCTTATTTTGCATCTATTAAATATTAAATTAAATTTGCAAAAAACAAATTGATTTTCTTTGACCTCTCAAAGTGTCGAAACGTGGCGACGAACATGAAACTTTTTTTTACTTCTCATTTGTCTTCCAAGAAAATTTATAAATGTTTATCAATTCGGAGAAGAATTAGAAAATTGTTTCATTGCAGCTTTGGTCTTAAGTTAACCCCGTGTGGTGTTACGGGTTTGTTAATTATTTTCCAGTCAATCTTATTTGCGGTAATAGTCGGAATTTTAATCCGGGTATTCCCATGAATGAATTGCCGAAACATTTATTCTGGCGATTCTAATTTTTCAAAAAATTAAGGGCAGGCTTATAAAAAACTCCATTAAAATTTAACACGTTGTTAACAACGAACTAAAATTTAATGGAGCTTTCTATAAACCGGCACTAATAAACTAAAATGTTCACAAAAACGATTGTGCAATTAATAATTAAAACCATTAAGAATGTAGACGTCTTTGCTTATGAAATTTAAAATAACAATTGGATTTCGCCATTTTTATTTTATCTTGTTTTATGCACAACTATTATTGCAATAAGTTTTATATTCTTAAGAATTAAACTATAAAGACGATCAAATTTTTAGTTACAGTTTGTGACAATCAGATTTTAAGTATAATAATTATTTTGAATTGAAATAATTTTTGGACAATGGATATCAAAGTGATCGTTTCGCGATCGCATCACAATCCGCGAAATTTATTTTAATGATAATTTAATCAAAATGAAATAAGAATCCATGTTTTGCCGTGTTTTTTATTCGGCAGATTTTAATTGCACACTAAAACTTATTTTGCATCAACCAAATAATAAATGAAATTTGCAAACCAACTAACAATTTTATTTTTGTGACCTTCTCTCAATAATATATAAAAATTGTATTATTTCACATTTGGGATAACCAACAATTTCCATCAAGAAATCCTTAAACATTTCAAAAGCCGACTAGTTTACGATCTCTAATGATTTATATCAGGGGTTCGTTTATGGACGCGTCATTTTCATTTTGGGTGACTGTACTGTATTTGCTGAAAAGTACAACTCGAATAAATTTCCATAAGTAATGTGCAAGCAAATAACAAGCAGCAAAGTGTGGGATGAAAATTTTGGGCTCAGTTGAGTTGGCGACGAGCCGCCACTGGCACATGCAATCAATACCAATTATTCAATTAACGCAATCCGAGATGCGATCATTTCAATAATTTCAAACATGCGAACACAAGCGCAAAAACAACACGAACTGGACATCATTAACGTGGCTAAGAAATCGAACTTGTTGCACTTGAAGCACTGTCATAACACATTTATTATTTCAATCAGGAATGGTACAGTCACCTAAAATGAAAATGATGCGTGCATAACCTCACCTTCAAATTAAACACCTTTAAATTAACCTATTATTTAGTACGTTTTTCGTAGGTCAAAAAGTGTTGCTGTACTAAATTTTTTTGTGAAATTTCTTATTTTTTTCAAGTATTTCAACTCATTTTCCAGTGAGAAACATAAATATTATTTATTATTTAAAGTAAGGGGTAAAATCACTAAAACAGGCCGAAATTTGTCTTTTTTCGACAGTCTAAACACATTTTTGAGGTCAAAACAAAACTTTTTCGATGTGATTTTAGATATAATTTGTGTTTTCAACTTTATTTTGCAAGTTCATATTTGACTTCTTCAAAAATAGGCCGAAAAACTTGGTTTTTCAGCAAAAAATTCAATTATTTCGCAAAATTTCGTTAAAACGATCCAAAAGTCACGCAATTATACTAAAATGGGTGTTATTTTAGCATTTGTCGAAAAATTTACCAAAACTTGGATGAAAATTCACTTAATGTTATCTTATCTTTTTAGGACGAAACTGATTTATTTTGCAAGAATTTGTCAAAACACACTTAAAAATCACAAAATAAATGGAAATTGATGTTAGTTTCTCTAGATTTAGCTCGTTTTTGCTCGAAATTTCTTCAAAAATTAGCTGGAAACTATAAAGTTTGGTCGAAAAGTGTGTTATTTTTTATATTTTTCAAGCAAGTTAACAGTGTTTAAAGTTATATTCAGTTTACTCTGAGAAACAGAGTGAAAAATTATTAATTTAGTAGAATAAAACATTCTTTTTCCTTTTTCGAATGTTTTGATACGGTCTACAGCCAATGAAAGAATTATCTCTCAAAATTTTGTAAAAAACAAACCGAAATTTCACCGAAAATTGTGTGAATTCTGCGATTTTCGAATATTTAAACACGTTTTTGAGATTAAAATTGAGTTTTGTTTAGAGAAATTTCTCTAAAAATAGGTAAAAATTAGACTGTTTCAAACAGCTTTCAACTAGAGTTCATTTTTGTACAACAACCAACTTTGGATAAAATTAATGTCATTTCTGTCTTTCTTGGGCATTTAAGCACACTTTAGAGCTAAAATCTTAGTTTTTTCCGAGATGAGACCGAAAAATCACCAGTTTAAATCTAAAATTATCTTTTTTTTTCCCTTTTTGGGGCAAAAAAAACCTCAATTATTTCACAAAATTTCGTCAAAAACGATGCAAAAAGTCACCCAGTTATACTAAAATGGATGTTATTTCAGCCTTCTTCGAGTCTTGTTCAAGTAAAAACTAAGGAGCGGTTTATAGAAGCGTCATTAATTTAATCCGCAATTAAATGCGTGAATAACTGATCACGTGATCACATTGAACCAATCTGATTGATCTATTTGCGTTGTTAACTTTTAATAACGAATTAAAATTTAATGAAGCATTCTATAAACCGGCCCCTAGAAACATTTTTTATGGGCCGGTTTATAGAAGCGTCATTAATTTAATCCGCAATTAAATGCGTGATTAACTGATCACGTGACCACATTGAACCAATCTGATTGATCTATTTGCGTTGTTAACTTTTAATAACGAATTAAAATTTAATGAAGCATTCTATAAACCGGCCCCTAGAAACATTTTTTATGGGCCGGTTTATAGAAGCGTCATTAATTTAATCCGCAATTAAATGCGTGATTAACTGATCACGTGTCCAAATTGAACCAATCTGATTGGTCTATTTGCGTTGTTAACTTTTAATAACGAATTAAAATTTAATGAAGCATTCTATAAACCGGCCCCTAGAAACATTTTTTATGGGCCGGTTTATTGAAGCGTCATTAATTTAATCCGCAATTAAATGCGTGATTAACTGATCACGTGTCCAAATTGAACCAATCTGATTGGTCTATTTGCGTTGTTAACTTTTAATAACGAATTAAAATTTAATGAAGCATTCTATAAACCGGCCCCTAAAAACATTTTTTATGGGCCGGTTTATAGAAGCGTCATTAATTTAACCCGCAATTAAATGCGTGATTAACTGATCACGAGTCCACATTGAACCAATCTGATTGGTCTATTTGCGTTGTTAACTTTTAATAACGAATTAAAATTTAACGAAGCATTCTATAAACCGGCCCCTAGAAACATTTTTTATGGGCCGGTTTATAGAAGCGTCATTAATTTAATCCGCAATTAAATGCGTGATTAACTGATCACGTGACCACATTGAACCAATCTGATTGGTCTATTTGTGTGTTAACTTTTAATAACGAATTAAAATTTAATGAAGCATTCTATAAACCGGCCCCTAGAAACATTTTTTATGGGCCGGTTTATAGAAGCGTCATTAATTTAACCCGCAATTAAATGCGTGATTAACTGATCACGAGTCCAAACTGAACCAATTTGGTTGGTCCATTCGCGTTGTTAACTTTTAACAACGAATTAAATTTTAACAAAGCTTACTTAAGTCTTTTAAATTTTTAAGTTAGATATGTCGTTAAAACAGGCCGAAAAATCAGTAAAACTTGTTTAAGTGTCAAAATCACAAAAATTTAAACTATTAATAAACTACAAATGCCAAAATTTGGACGAAAAAAGAGTTATTCAAGGTTTTAAACACGTTTTTGTGTTTATTACCTAAATAATAAACCGAGCCGAAACATCACATAATTAATTTTTTTATTTTAAGAAAAATTTAACAAAAAGTCCACAGCCGATAAATAATTGATTGCAATCGCATTTTTAAACGGCTTTTAAAGTCAAATTTCGCTTTGATTAACCGCACCATAAATCAAGATAAAAACACGATTTATGTTATTACAAATTTTTGACCATTTAACATGCTTTAAGTTGGGTTAATTTATTTAGAAATGTAAAAAATGTATTCCGAAAGTGTTTCAAACAAATCGTTTTTTGCTTAATTCATTCATTAAACTAGTTTATCACAAGATAAATATTTAATTATACGTCCACGTCATTTTTCATGTTTCATACTCTTATCGATTTTGTTTAAAATATTTCCTTTATTATGACTGAGCCACCACCTGTTGTGAATAAAAAATTAATCGAATTGAAGAAATGACGAGTGTGAAAGTCACTTTTCGCCAACGAGTTCTAATCAAAAGCATAATAATAATCAATCCTGATTAGCAGTTTTTGCTTGCCCGAAAATGTGCTGAGTAAGAAAGTCAAAAGGTTCCGCCTTGGGCGACTATAACAAGAAAAAAAATCATTTAAATTAATTGGCCACTAAGCAGGTCCATAGTGAACACAACTACTAAACAGAAAAGCAGAAAAAAACGTGAAAAAAATTTTTAAATTAACATTTTTACAAAAATTTGCGATATTTTTCTATTGGACTAATTGAGCACAATAAAAATATATAAAAAAAATGTTAAAAAAAAAGCTTTTATATTTAAAAGATGCACTAAAAAGTAAAAAATATTTATAAAAACTTTTATCAATTTTAGAATTTTAACCTGTAAGAAAAAAATATTCTCCTGTGATTGAAATATTTTTTACTTTTTAGTGCATCTTTTAAATAAAAGGTTTTTTTTAAACATTTTTTATATTTAAAACATTTTTTTTGCTTTTTAGTCTTTATTTATTGTTATTACACTATTTATCTACCGCATCTACCGTGACGTCCAAATGACCAACATACCGTCTATGTCGGTATAACTTACGGTATGTACAAATCGAGAACCCCTTTTTGAACATAACCTAAAATTTTAACACCTTTAGGGGGTAATTAACTATATAGAATTGCATTGTCACGCAGATTACGTAAGCATGTTAAATTTCATTTCATTGCGACTACAGGAACCCTCTCAAATTTACAAATTGAGAACCCCTATGTAAACATAACCTAAAACTTCAAAACTCCATTTAACCCCTTTCGGGGGTATTCAACTATATAGAATTGCATTGCCACGCAGATTAAGTAAGTATGCAAAATTTCAATTCATTGGGACAACGGGAACCCTTTCAAATTTGGCTCCGAAAAAATAACCGACAGACAGACAACATTGTGAGTTAAATAAAACCTTTTAAAAACGGGGTACATCTGATAAAAAAATGATTAGTATCTCTATTAGTAGATAATTACAAACCGATTGGTCTTTCGTTCATTAAAATTCCGCTTTGATAAAATTTGGAATTTTTTTTCGCCATTTCCGGACAAATTTCCCATCAGTAATCAACGAGTGGGTGTAGGTACGGAAGCAGCGAAATATCAATTAAAGGATTCATCAAGGATTTATCAAGCGAGTGTTGGATTTATTTTCCATTTCCTTATTATACGAACTGAAACACGGTTATCTAGTTCTAGTTGCTAATTAATGTAATGCATTATAAAAGCGAGCTACCTGTTTCCAACAACCGACTTTTAATGTACGATGCGATAAAAGATAGATTGACCGAACGCAGATCATTTACCACTAATATTAATTAGTGGTGGTTTGAGACGGACTTTTGCACGTTACAAAGCTGAAAAAACAAAGGGGGATTCCCCTGTGTTGTTAGTTTTCCCCGAATTAATCCACAATTTTGGGAGATATTGTCAGTAATACACTTCAATATGTTTTCACCTTTTTTTCTCTCCTTCCTTAGTTGTATTTGTGCTCTTTCTGATGAAAATAATAGAAAGAAAAATAAAGCAACAATAATAATTGACAATTAATTTAATAAAAAAAAACTGTAATCCTATTATTATTATCAGTAAGCTAAAATTTTTGTCAAAACGAATAACAAGTGCGATGGAATAAATTTTTTCGTAAACTTTTGTTAAAAACAAGCTAGAAATTTAACAGATTAGGCTAAAAATGGTATTATTTTTGACTTTTTTTTTTTTGAAAAAAAACTGACCAAAATCTTTCTTCAGTTCGTTTAAAAAATAATTTAAAAAAATGCAAAAACGAAAAACTC
This sequence comes from Tribolium freemani, assembly GCA_939628115.1. Lineage (NCBI taxonomy): Eukaryota > Metazoa > Arthropoda > Insecta > Coleoptera > Tenebrionidae > Tribolium > Tribolium freemani. The sequence continues at coordinate 15,350,541 of OW626786.1, read as the reverse complement.
ATCAAGTTGAGTCAATTTGAAAACAGTTTTTGGTAAAATCAAGTTGAAAATTGAAATTTTTCCTCTTTTTAGTGTTTAAAAATTTTCTGCTAAAATATCAACAAATTTGATCAAAACTGATGTTAGTTTAGCTTATTTTGCTCGTTTTAGTTCATTTTAAAAACCAAAGACTCTAAAAACTACAAAAACAAATCGAAATTAATGATATTTTGTAGATTCAGCTCGTTTTTGAGCAAAAATACCAAAGAAAAACACAAAATTTTACCTTTTTCAAGCTTTATAACATGTTTTTGAAAAAAATCTCTGTTTTTTTGTGATATTTTGATATAGCAGGCTAAAAAAGTTTAATCAATTTTATTTGTCTTTTTCGAATTAAAATTTCGTTAAAAATAAGCTGAAAATTTACCAATTAGACTAAAAAATTGCATCTTTTTGTCTTTTCAGAGTGTTTTTCCTTTAACAAATCTTTCTAATATTGATTGAAAAATCACCAAATTTACTCGTTTTAAAAATTAGAGGCTCCAACAACTCTAAAAACTATAAAAACAAATCTAAATTAATGTTGTTTTGTCGCTTCAACTGGGTTTTGATCAAAAATAATTTTTAAAAAACACAAAATTTGATTGAAAATATTTCACTTTTCACATTTTTCAAGTTTCCATGTAAGTTTTTGAAAAAAATCTCAAGAGTTATTTTTTTGCGATATTTTGCTGTCACAGATAAAAAAATCATGTTGAATCGGTTTTGTTTGTTTTTTTCAAGTTTAACTTTTTTCATCCAGAAAAATTTTGCGATATTTTGCTGTAACAAATAAAAAAATCATGTTGAATCAGTTTTGTTTGTTTTTTTCAAGTTTAGCTTTTTTTCATCCAGAAAAAAATGTAAAAATAAGCTGAAAATTTACTAAATTAGTTTTAAAAATTGCATCTTTTTGCCTTTTTCGAGTGTTTAAAAATTTCTTTTCCAAAATTTATGTTAAAATTGACTGAAAAATTGTTTATCTTCCTTCGTTTTAAAAACCATCAGAGACCTAAGTATCAAATATTAAAGAACTGTTAATCACTACAGTCATCAGTCATAAAATTTTTGTGAAAAATCAAACAGCTTTCATTTAAATTTATATTCTAATAGATTTAACAAAGATTTAATAAAACTTTCATTCGAAAAAATAAAAAAAAACAAGTCATAATTGTACCGGTTTCACAGTTTAATTCGTTTTTGGTCAAAAATAATTTAAAAAAAAACGCAAATTTTTCAAAGTTTTGTGGCGAGATTTTGCAACAACAGACCGGAAAACCATTAACATATAATTACGCTAATTTTGCCTTTTTCCAGTGCTTTAGTTCTGGAAACACCATAATTTCATATAAAAATTAAGTTCAAAATAAGCTGAAAATGTTAAAAATGGTTTTAATTAGACCTTTTTCAAGGCTTAAATTCAGCTAGATTTTCTTCTGACACAAAGTTTGATTGAAAATGATTATTTCTTTACACTTTTCAAGCTTCCAAATAATAAGTTTTTGAAAAAAATCTTAAGAGTTTTTTTTGCGATATTTTGCTATAATGGACAAAAAAATCATCAAAATTGAATTGATTTTGTTTGACTTTCGTTAATAACAAGCTGAAAATTCATCAAATTAGACTAAAAATTGTACCTTTTTGCCTTTTTCGAGCGTTTAAAAATTTCTTTTCGACTGACTGACAAATTGTTCAGCTTGTTTCACTTATTTTAGTTCATCAGAGACCTATTTCTAATATTACAATTAAAAATTATTTGTAGTAAGAGAAAACAGTTTTTTAACCCATTACTGACTGACTAGACGTCACAGATAGATAGAAAATTTGTCAAATCTCAAACGGCTTTCATTTAAATTTGTATTCTAACAGATTTAATAAAAATAAAAAATGTCTCATTTATTTTAGAAGGTAAGTCACAAACTTTTTCCGCAGAATTTCGTTAAAAACAAGCTAAAAATCTAGCACAATTTTTATATCTAAAACTGGTTGAAAAATCAACAAATTTCATCGAAAATTAGTTTGTTAGGCTCGATTTAGTTCGTTTTAAAAATCAAAGACTAAAAACTACAAAAACAAATCGAAATTAATGATATTTTATCGATTCAGCTCGTTTTTGAGCAAAAATAACTCAAAAAAACACAAAATTTGACCTTTTTCAAGCTTTATAACAAGTTTTTGAAAAAAATCTGTGTTTTTTTGCGATATTTTGCTATAGCAGACTAAACAATCATCAAGTTTAATCAATTTTATTTGTCTTTTTCGAGTTAAAATTCCGTTAAAAATAAGCTGAAAATTTACCAATTAGACTAAAAATTGCATCTTTTTGTCTTTTCCGAGTGTTTTTCTTTTAACAAATTTTGCTAAAATTGATTGAAAAATCACCAAATTTACTCGTTTTAAAAACTAAGGGCTCCAAAAACTCTAAAAACTATAAAACCAAATCGAAATTAATGTTATTTTGTCGCTTCAACTCAGTTTTGATCAAAGATAATTTAAAAAAGAAACACAAAATTTAATTGAAAATATTTCCCTTTTCACATTTTTCAAGCTTCCATGTAAGTTTTTGAAAAAAATCTCAAGAGTTATTTTTGACTTTTTCGAGTGTTTAAAAATTTCTTTTCCGAAATTTATGTTAAAACTAAAAAATTGTTTAGCTTGTTTCTCTGAACTTTGTTCGTTTTAAAAACCATCAGAGACCTATTTTAAACTAAAAATTATTTTAATAAAAGAAAAATAGATTTTTTTAACTTATTGTAAGTGTCAAATATTGAAGAATTGTGTCGTCACAGACAGATAGAATTTTTGTGAAAAATTAAACGGCTTTCATTTAAAAAAACTTTCATTCGAAAAAATAAAAAATGGACTGATTTCTTTCTGATTACAAGTCGTAATTGTTTCACAGTTTAGTTCGCTTTTGGTCAAAAATTATTTTAAAAAAATACGCAAATTTTTTCAAGGTTTGGTGGCGAGATTTTGCTACAACAGACCGGAATTAATAATTACGTTATTTTTCAAACGTTTTAGCTCAGGAAGCACAATCATTTCCTATAAAAATTTAGTCACAAATAAGCTGAAAATATGTTAAAAATTGTTTTAATTAGACCTTCTTCGAGTGTTAAAACTGATTTTATGAACATAAGAGTCATTACAGATAATTGTAATTGTAACACAAATTTGAAGAAAAAATTCAGTTGAGTTTCTTTTGATTTTTTCTGAAGAAAAATGCTAAGAAAAAACCAAAACAATTTCAAAATTAGAATTAGAAACAACAATCGCCTTGACTGGATTATGAAAAAAATCAATTCAAACAATTCGTTCTGCATATTGCGGTTTTCGATTTAATTGTATATAAGTTTGCAAAATCTCAAGTGGAACAAAATAAACACATTCCTTTAATCCGAGCTGGAATTAAGTAAGAAAAAGCAATAACCGAGTGAAGGATGGCAATTATACAGGGTGTTCCGTCTAAACCCCACATTAAAAGTATTGAAAGTTCTAATAAAGATATTTATCTGAGGGTTGGTACTCAGGCATAATCCGTTGAGTTATGTTCAACGAAAATATTTTCAAGATGGCAGCACTTCCGGTCATACCGGAAGTCGCTATTAACTTTCTTATTTTAAATGGAAAGCTATGTTTTTCACTGCGTTTTTGGATTAGTTGAGTTATTTTAAGGGAGTTTTTATCAGCTTTCCCTATACCCAAGTTTAACCGTTTTCGAGATATTTAGGATTTTTGAAAATTTTTGAATTTGCACCTGTCCCTTAAAAAATCGGTAACTCGCTTAGTTTTAGAGATTTCGAAATCATGTTTGGAGAATTGAAAGAGAAAGCCTATATCTGTTGTTCAGTGTGATCAAAATTGGAATTGAAGTTAATAAACCCAAAAATTTTAAGGTTAAGTTTGGACAACTTCAAGTACCCAAAACTAAATTTTTTCAAATGGGATGTCCCAATTTTTATTCTACTAGATGGAGGAGAATTTTTTTCTGCATCTATCTGTATTAGCATTCCCTATACCTATCTGTGATAATTTTCAAGTTATGTTGGTTTTTGTGTTATTGTAGGAAATTTCTTACTAACCACAGCTATTTTTGCATAGTTTGCCATAAAAACATTTCTGATTAAACTTAAACGACAAACTCTGTTCAAAATTGTGTTATCAGACTGTGAAAACAAAATAAATTCATTGGGTGTTGGTTTGAAAAACTTTAATTTCTTTTTTAGAAATTTGAAAACACCAAAGGAAAGATCTAGGCTTTCTCTTTCAAAGTAGCTCAAAAATATTTCCAAATTTTTAAAAATCGCAGAGTTATCGATTTTTGAACTGGAAGGTGCAAATCCAAAAAAAATTTAAAAACCATAAATATTTCGTAAACGGCTAAATTTAGGTATAGGAACAGCTTATGAAAACTACCTTAAAATAACTCTAGTAATTCAAAAACGCATTAAAAAATATAGCATTCCATTTAAAATAATGTATAACCAGAAGTTTTGTAAAAAACAATTTCTTGATCAAGTAGAACAAAATATTATAACTAATAGTAGAGCATTTTGGTCATATGTCAAATCAAAAAATACTATACAGGGTTATCCAAAAAAAATGTCGCATAATGAAAACTCGTGTGATTCACTTAGTGGGATTGTAAACCTTTTTGCCTCTCATTTCGAATCTGTTTATCTTGATCAACCTAAATTATCCGATTTAAAATTTTCTAAAAACAGTCAAAATGTACTTTTAAATACTGTTGAACTTTCTGCCGAAGCTATTTTCTCAAAATTGATAAATCTTGAAGACAACTACAAAACCGGACCCGATGGTATATCTCAGCTGTTTTTAAAAAATTGTGCTTATGAATTGACAACTCCACTACAAATGCTATTCAACAAATCCCTTCGTCAGTCTCAATTTCCGGATATTTGGAAAATTTCTGATATCAGGCCTGGCTTTAAAAATGGTAGTCGTGAAAATATCTCCAACTATAGACCAATTTGCACCCCATCATATACAGGCTGATTCTTTTAGGGCCTACATTAGAAACTTTTTAACTTCTAATATAGCTAGAGCTTTAAAATTTTGTGTACGATCTAAATCGACCATTCTGAATTCAATTAAATTATTTTCAAAATGACTGAACTTCCGGAACTACGATAAATGGGCGCCAACTTTAAAATTTTAAATAGTAACCCCACATTTTTATTGCATTTTTGAATTCACCTTCTCAAACTGACTAAAATGTACTTTAGTTGTTGGTACTTATCTGTCATAGTTTTTGACATTTGTCAATTTTTTTGTTAAAATTTTCACTTGCAGGAGTGTATTTAAAATGTGACAGCTCTTCAACCCTTTGCGATAAGTGAATAATTTTTTTTGTATTCGATAATGGAAGGTTTGAAGAGCCTTCTAGAATTTTCAAAATTGTCATCTGTCAAAATTCAAGGGTAGTGTGATTTTTTCAAAATGGTTATCAAAAAACGGCTATAACTCAGTTTTTTCAAATGGAACGACACTATTTTCTGAACGGCAATTGAAAGAACATCGACATTTATGGTGACTTTTATGTACATTTCCTAAACCTATCTCGTACAGTTTTTGAAAAAAATCACAAAAAACGAATTTTACTTTGTAATTTTCATCGTTAATCAAGTAGGTCTTGTAAAATGGTCAACAGTTGTCAAACTTCAACATTTTATTTAGTTATTAGATGGTTCATAATCGAATAAGCAGTAAAACAATAATATTTAATTATGGTTTATTATAACTTATTGAATTATGTAAAGTAACTCAGTCAGTATGCCATCGAATTTGGAACTTCTTGAATGAAAATGGTAGACAAATCAAACATTTCTTTTAATTAATAGCACAACTTTATCGCATTTTTTGAAAGTTTACCCGATTAAAAATGAAAATAATGATCTAAAAATCAGTTTTTTGCGATTATTTCAAAAACTGTAAGAGATAGATATAGAAGATGTAGATAAAAGTCTCCATAAAAATCGATGTTCTTTTGATTGCCATTGAAAAAACAAGGTCATTCCATTTGAAAAAACTGAATTATAATTATTTCTTGATCATCATTTTGACAGTTCAAAATTCTGAAGATTTTAGAAGATCCTTCAAACCTTTCATTATCAAATGCAAAAAGAATTATTCTTAAGTTTTGATTTTCACATTAACTATATTTTGTCGAAAGCCAACAAAACATTAGGATTTATAAAAAGACAATGTTTTCATTTTTCAAGTTTACGTGTTCTACAATAGTTATGTTCGTCCAATTTTAGAATATTGCACAATTATTTGGCAACCTTGTTATAATGTACATATTAATCGTATTGAAAATGTTCAGAAAAAATTTGTTAAATTTGTATGTTACGATAAAAATAATTATATATACACTTTAAGCTATTTAGGACTATCCTTATTATCTTCCCGTAGAATATTTTATGACGCATCGTTTGTATATCGTATACTGTCTGGTAATATTAATTGTAATTCTATTTTATCACTATTTTTAATACATATACCTGTTTGTAATATTAGAGAACCTAGAATGCTTGTAGTCCCATACCACCGTACGACTTATGGGAAAAATTCTGTAGTTTTTAGACTCTCCAAAACATGTAACGAACTTTCAAATAATGTTGATTTTATAGGTTTACCAATAAATAAATTTCTAAAAAACTTAAAAACTGTGATTGAAAATAGTGATTTGAACTTTTTTTTAAATTTAACACTACTTTTATATGTTTACCAATTGTATTGTATCTATTTATGTTTTATATTTTATTTATATTAACTATTGTAATTGGCGTGGCCGTTAATAAACATTATTATTAATATGGAAGTGCTGCAATCTTGAGAATATTTTCATTGAGCAGGACCTAAAAGATTATGGTTGTACACAAATTTTCAGATGACTATGATTATTAGAACTCCCAATACTTGTGGGGTTTAGACAAAACAGCCTGTACAGGGTGTTTCAAGTTTTAGGTCCAGTCAAAAAATAAATACTTCTAGTATTCCAAAATAAAAAATATATATCGCAAACGATAGAGTTTCTAACACGCTTCAATTTGATGCTTTGCTGATATCCCAAATTTTCATGATATAAGCGTAAAACGCAAAAGTACATTAAAAAAAATTTTTTTTGAAATTAAATTAAAATTCCCCCTATTTTTTAAGTAAGACTTCCGAAACTGAAACAGTAAAAAACCCAAGGCGTATTGAGCAATTGAAATTTCAATTTGCAAAAAAAGGGCATTTTTTAATTGACAAGTAAAATTTTAGTCTGACAGTTAATGACGTTTCAATGTTTTGTGAATCAAGCAAAGACACGAGCTCTGTTTTTTCAAAGATGACTAATATAAAACATTTGATCTTTTGCAAATTGAAATTTCAATTGCTCAATACGCCTTGGGTTTTTTACTGTTTCAGTTTCGGAAGTCTCACTTAAAAAATAGGAGGAATTTTATTATGAGAAAACGATTGCAATAATTTGGAAACAAAAAATTTTTTATCTAGTTTTTCACAATTCACGCTCATACCATGAAAATTTCGTATAACATTAAAGCATCAAATTGAAGCATCAAATCGTTTGAGATATATTTTTTTTCTTTTGGACAACTAGAAGTATTTATTTTTTGACTGGACCTAAAACTTGAAACACCCTGTAGGTTGCTTTAAACCGGGAGAGAAATTTGCAAGTGTGTCATGCATTGATATGATGTAACCGAAAAGTAAAAGCTTTTGAAAAAAAAAAAAAAAACTGTGCCTACCTTAAGGCGTCTTGGAGGCCGCTTAATGTCCTTGCAATCCTTGAAGAGACAAGAGTTAAAATCCAAAAATCCAACAGACAACACACCGGTCGATATTTGCGTAACAGATAACTTTTAAAAAACTTGCCAGAGTACCGCTACAATAACACCATCACAGTTACCGTTCACTTTGAGCGCCCAAGTTCAACTGATCCTTCAGCTCAGCTCTCCAAGAGCCAGCCGAGTTGAGTTGAGTTGTTCCACCTTTTGGTTCAGTCGAGTTGCAATTGCAAAACAACCAACTGCCGACTTTGCCGATTTTTACACCGTGGATTAGATTACCCTCGAAAAGCCACCGTTTCGCAATCTGATAGGGGTTAATGGTCAAAGAGACGGTCGTTGAAATTAAACTCGTTTCCTGTTGATGATTTTGCTACTTTTGCTCCTTGCTTTATCGATGTAATCAATTTCGACATGAAACGCGATGACGAAGACGAAACTCGGTGATTGACTCGGATTTTTTTTCCAAAAATTGCAACTTCCAAAATGGTTATTTGCATATTATTGAACCGAGGTTAAGGTGGCGAAAGTCAATGAGGATGACACTTATTCCCGCACAGGGGTCGCTCAAATCGAAATTATGAATGATATAATCGAAATATTTCGATTATGTCTGAATAATCGATCATTCGATTATACTTTAAAAATCATTCATAATCGAAATTTTCGTTCCGAACACTTGTTTTTCGATTCGATGATATTTCGTTTATCAAATGATCGAATAAACGACAATTAATCGTGGTGGTAAACTGGCTATTTCAATGTTTTAGAAAAATTTTATTTGACGTTTTGAAGTGACTTTTGTCGAATTAATTTTTATTCGGCCAATCACGGGACGATTTTTTCGTAAGACCTACAGGTTGTATTGGTATCATTAGACGTCTCCTAGTAGTGATATTATGACCTAATAAAGATGGCTGTGGATAAATAATATTTTTGTATTTGTTAGATAAGGTGAGGGTGAAGAAAATTTAACAATACAAGAATTGTGTGTAATGTTGGAAAATATAACTATTTATAATTTTTAAATTTATTTATTTATTTATTTACAGTGGGTCTTTTTTCAATATTTTCATTCCACTTATTCAAATTTATATTCCAATACTTATTTGTGGACCGTCTTAATTCATAATTTTATATTTCGTGATGACACGCATGCGCATTGGACAATAATCGATCATTTGAATGATCATTCGATTATTTCGATTCATTCGATTATTAAAATATATCGATTATGCCCAACACTAAAAATGTTTGGGCCTAAAATGATTTATAACATTGCCGCCCTCACAGAATAAAAATTACTATAAAAAATATTTTTTATTTAGAAGTGAGTTTATTAATAAATTATTATTTCCAGTGGTGACTGTGAAAGTCAAATAAAAAAAAATTTGATTGTCTTTCAATTTAATTCGTTATAAAAATCTTAGAAAAACGAACAAACTTGTAATAACAATAAATATTAAACATAATATAAATTAAAAACAGTAAATGAAACTAAAACACAACTAAAACCAAATTCATGGATGTTTTTTCATTCGCAAAAAATTTGAAACTTTGGCCAAGTTCGAAAAAGCTTTGTAATGAGTTCGGAACGTAAATTTAAAGGCATTGGCAACTTAAAAAACAACTTTGTCTTAGATAATAGTACAGTAGTGAAAACCGTTTCTCTGTATCTGCTGTCTAACTCAAATTATTTCGATTTAAAGTTGAAATTATGACGTCATAACCGATTATCGAACATTTGGTCCAATATTAAGATCAAATGGTTTTTGACTTTTAAGTGACACTGCCAAAGTTTACCAAAAATTCCTAAGATGTTTTCACGAAAATTTCGAACAGAAATTAGCCGAAAAAGTAGTTAATTTTTGATTTTGTAAAAGATGTGTGAAAAATGTTCAGATCTGTCACGTTTTTGGTGATTGAGAGCGGTTATGACGAGGTCACGATATCTTTCTTTCTCGCTTATTTTTCATCGCAGGAAATTTTGAAAAGAACCTTCTAGTATAGAACGAAGGATTTTTTTCAATTTCCTTTAAAACATAAAATAGGTAAAAAATACACACTGGTTCAAAGCAACAATATTGAATTACAAATCATTTTTAGGGCATAATCTTTCATATTAGCTGTTTCAAAACTACTATAAAAAATTGGCTGTTATAAATTATTTATGCACTTCAAAAAAAATAACAGCTAATGTAATTTATAGTTTCAATAATAATTAATAAGTATTTTACAATTTTAACAATTTTATTTAAAAAAATAATTCGGTAAAATGCGATGTTGGCGTTTTTATAGTTTTGAAACAACTAATACGTATCAAAAAAATCGCCGTAGTAGAATGCCAGTACAAAAATCTTTTTTTGAATAACTCAAAAACTAAAAGGAATTTCGGAAAAATGTAACAAGAAATACTGAAATTAACTATTTAGTTACTTCCAAGTAATGTTCTAAGTAATTAGTATTTTATTTCAAAAGTTATTTTTTAAATAGCTGTGTAGTAGTATTTTATTATTTATTCTATTTTTATTTATTTATAGTATTTTATTAAAAAATAATGTTTTCAAAAATATATTTTACAAATTTTAGCCAATTTGCCGCCCCGGACAGGGGTCCGATTTGTCCGCCCCTAGAGCCGGTCCTGGTGTAATGTTCGATTCAGAGAGGCATCGTATGCATGTATTTACGAAATATTGAGAGTTTATGCAAATTTTTGCTAATTATAATTATTAATTTTTAAATTGTTATTATTAAATTTTTAATCAAATAGAAAAAGAAGATAACTGTTGGCAAAATTTGTTATAATATTCCTAAGAATATTGTAATTTTTTTTTCTTTGTGAATGATAAACTAATGCAAACTGAGGGAAAAAATGTATTCTAACTAAATACTACCTGTGGAAATGTTTTTATTTGACTCTTCAGCTTGATAAATTATGATAATCAGCGTTTCCATACAAGTTAAAGTATTATTATTATTATCGATAAAGTAATAATTATTATTACTTATCGATAGACTTCGTACAAAACAGAGTGTGAATAAATTAAAAATTATTTGATAAAACTTTTTGTAAACGTTGTATCTGCAGGGTTCCAAGCAAATTATAATAACCAATGACAACCCGTTTGAGAAATGTTTTGGAAAATAATGTTCTTCTTTGTCGAACTCTCGTGTAGTATTTGATGAGTAATTTTTTGTTATTTCAATAAGACACTTTTTCGATTTTTTAAATTTGTCATAGTACTACCCATGTTTCAAAAATTTGTAGGTTTGGTTGAACAAACGTTAATTAAAAAAATATTCCTAAGAAGTTCCTTATCATTTTAACTAATTTTTTACATTTGTCAACTTTATAAGAGTTATTTTTTTAGAATGCTAAAAAATTGACGTTTTACTAACTGAAACGAGTATGAAAACAATTTCTAATCGAATTTCACAAAAATCCAAAAAATCAATAGTTACAGCAAAAAATTAGTGGTATAATCTGTTAAGTAAAAAATTACTACTAGGGGTCGGTCAATTTATAGAAAGTGAAATTAAAATTTAATTCAATTAAAATTTAATTTTAACACGTGTGGATTTTAAATCCGACCCAGGCGGAATCAAAATTTTAATAATGAATTTGAAAAGGATTTTATAAATCAATGTAAATCCTTTTCTAAAGATCAAGCAGTGAGTACCGAAATCATCTTATTTACTCCAACTTTGCCACAACAATGAGGACAAATAAAATTTACAATACAATACAATATTTTGCCTTAGGCGACAATTCAGACAGCTCAAATTTGAAGCGCCAACTGGTGGCCGATGCCAGAACTAACAAAAAATTGTTTTTTGAGATAATCTCGAGAACGAACAAACATTTTTAAAAACGGCAAACGCCAAATCGTTTCAATCGACTATATCTAGTGAGATTACCAACTTTCTACAACAAATTTCGTTTCTTTCACAGAGATATCAAACGTATTTTTTTAATTAAAAGTCAATTTTTTTCGGAAGTGGGTCATGTCACTAGATATTTTTGTGTGTTTTCAAATGGTCCCAGTCCGATTTATCTACGTATTACGGTGCTTAAGATTATCTCGATGAAGTGTTGGAAACATGGATATTTTGTGATTTTTTATGTCAATTGTTTTTTATGTACATTATTGAAATTTGGTACATACTTAGTGAAAGATGTTAACAGTAATATATACAAAAATCAAAGTCGTATCTCTTATAGTTTAGTAGATATTGGGAGTTGAAGTTGACCAAAATCAGCACTTTTTCGCACCTTTTTCGCCACCTTAACCTTTGATCCAATGAAACCCAATACTTTGAAATTTTTGGGTTTCAATCTGCACTGAGCAACGTTCAAAATTCGATTGTGTACTTTAAGGGTAAATATTGATTTTTAGCATTGACTCTGGACTAATCATCTCGAGTGCTAACCAACAGGTGTGTTAGCATTGTTATTAGGTGTTGGGTTTCTCCTTCAAGTAAATTTTTGAATAAAAAATTTTTTTGTTCAGTCAATTTTGCTAATTATTTGTTTTACATTGTTAAATAAAGTGTTTTCTAGCTACATTTTCCTAACCAACTTTTTGTCTGTCTCTCATAAAAGCCACTTTAAAACATCAAATAAATTAATTAATGTCTATTTTTTAACTCGAATTTAATTACTTACTTACTTAAGATATAGGGTGTTTCAAGCTTTATAATCACCAAAAAATTTATATTTCTAGTTTAGTTGTTGATTAAAAAAATTAACAATCTGCCTGTTTCGTTTTTGGGCGAAATAATCCGAAAAAATCGCTCTCAAGTTTTAAACACATCTTGAACTAAATTTTGATTGTTTTTTGCGATATTTTGTTAAAAAAGCCTTAAAAATTACCAAATTATGTCGAAAATGGTGAATTTTTGGCTTTTGAAAGTGTTTAAAAATTTCGTTTTTCAAAAAAATTACCAAAAAAACAATAAATTTGTTAGGAAATGGTATTTTTACCATTTTTAAGCTGCACACACATTCTTGAACAAACTTTTGAGGTTTTTTTTGCCATATTTTGCTAAAACAGACCGAAAAATAACGTTATTTTTGACTTTTTCGGTCGTTTTACCTCTGTTTTCATTCAGAAATGCAATCATTTGTCGAAATTTCGTTAAAGACAAGCTTCAAATTCATCAAATTACGTTAAAAATGGTAAATTTTTGAATAAAATTTTTTTTGTTTAGCCAATTTGCTAATTATTATTTGTTTTACATTGTTAAATAAAGTGTTTTCTAGCTACAATTTTCCAAAAAAACGTTCAAACAATTACGTAACCATTAGCAACCCCTAATATTGGAGAGAGTTTCCTAACCAACTTTTTATCTGTCTCTCTCTTAAAAGCCACTTTAAGACATCAAATAAATTAATTAATGTCCATTTTTAACTCGAATTTAATTACTTCCATTCATTAAATAAATTGTTTAGTAAGATATAGGGTGTTTCAAGCTTTATAATCACCAAAAAATTTATATTTCTAGTTTAGTTTTTGATTAAAAAAATTAACAATCTGCCTGTTTCGTTTTAAGGCGAAATAATTCGAAAAAACCACTCAAAAATTTTAAACACAGCTTGAACTAAATTTTGAGGTTTTTTACGATATTTTGCTAAAACAAACCGAAAAATCACGTTATTTTTGACTTTTTCGGTCGTTTTACTTGTGTTTTCATTCAGAAATGCAATCATTTGTCAAAATTTCATTAAAGACAAGCTCAAAATTCACCAAATTAAATTAAAAATGGTAAATTTTTGCCTTGTTAGGATGTTTAAAAAATTTTCGAGTAAATATACAGGGTGATCCACATAACTTTACGAACCTGACGAATTTTAAATGCAACTAGTAATACACTACTAAATTATAATTTGATTCAAAAACACTAATAATTATAAATTTGTTTGTGATTTGGATATTCCTTGCAATCCTTACAAAATTAGGTTCTTATTGCCGTCTCTGGCGTTTTTGTTTTGGCCAATTTAGGCGTAATTCAACCTCCAATGTATAATGGGTTGCATTTAAAGTTCGTCAGGGTCGTAAAGTTATATGAATCACCCTGTATAATTCGAAAAAAAAAACTAAATCTGATGGAAAATGATGCTCTTTAAGACTTTTTTCTAGTTTTAAAGATTTTTTTGCAAAATTTTGCTAAGACTGATTGAAAAATATCAAACTGAGCTTATTATCGGCAATTTTTGACTTTTTCTTGTGTTTTCATTCGGAAATGTAATCATTTGTCGAAATTTCATTAAAGATAAGCTTAAAATTCACCAAATTAAGTTAAAAATAGTAAATTTTTGCCATCTTAGAGTATTTAAAAAAAATATTTTCCATAAATTTTATAAGCTCGTTTTCGAGCAAAAATAATTCGAAAACACAAAATGTTGTTAGAAATGTTTTTTTTACAACTTTCAAGCTTCAAACACATGCTTGAATTAAATTTTGAGGTTTTTTTGTGATATTTTGCTAAAACAGACCGGAAAATCACGTTATTTTTGACTTTTTCGATCGTTTTACTTGTGTTTTCATTCAGAAATGCAATCAGTTGTCAAAATTTCATTAAAGACAAGCTTAAAATTCACGAAATTAAATTTAAAATGGTAAATTTTTGCCCTCTCAGAGTATTTAAAAAATTATTTTCGATAAATTTTATAAGCTTGTTTTCGAGCAAAAATAATTCGAAAAAACACAAAATGTTGCTAGAAATGTTTTTTTTACAACTTTCAAGCTTCAAACACATGCTTGAATTAAATTTTGAGGTTTTTTTTTGCGATAACAGACCGAAAAATAACGATATTTTTGACTTTTTCGGTCGTTTTACCTTTGTTTTCATTCAAAAATGCAATCATTTGTCAAAATTTCATTAAAGACAAGCTTCAAATTCACCAAATTACGTTAAAAATGGTAAATTTTTAAATAAAAATTTTTTTGTTTAGCCAATTTTCTAATTATTATTTGTTTTACATTGTCAAATAAAGTGTTTTCTAGCTACAATTTTCCAAAAAAAAGGTCAAACAATTACGTTACCATTAGCAACCCCTAATATTGGGGAGAGTTTCCTAACCAACTTTTTATCTGTCTCTCTCTTAAAAGCCACTTTAAAACATCAAATAAATTAATTAATGGACATTTTTAACTCGAATTTAATTACTTCCATTCATTAAATAAATTATTTAGTAAGATATATAGGGTGTTTCAAGCTTTATAATCATCAAAAAATTAATATTTCTAGTTTAGTTTTTTAATAAAAAAATAAACAATCTGCTTGTCGTTTTTGGGCGAAATAATTCGAAAAAACACGAAATTTCGTTGAAATAATGGCCTTTTTACCACTTTAAAGTTTTATTTTTTGCATTCAGAAATGCAACTATTTCTCATAATTTCGTTGAAGTCGTGAATGGTGAATTTTTGACTTTTGAAAGTGTTTAAAAATTACGTTTTTCAAAAAAATTACCAAAAAAACTTAAATTAAAACATTAAACGACTTTTTCGGTCGTTTTGTCTCTGTTTTCATTCAGAAATGCATCATTTGTCGAAATTTCGTTAAAAATAAGCTTAAAAATCTCCAAATTAAGTTAAAAATGGTAAATTTTTGCCTTGTTAGAATGTTTAAAGAATTCTTTTCCAAAAATTTTGTTAACTCGTTTTCGAGTAAATATAATTCGAAAAAAAAAAACAAACAAAATCTGATAGAAAATGATGCTCTTTAAGAGTTTTTTCTAGTTTTGAAGATTTTTTTGCGAAATTTTGCTAAGACATTGAAAAATACCAAACTGAGCTTATTATCGGCAATTTTTGACTTTTTCGATCGTTTTACTTCAAAAAATGCAAACTTTTGTCGAAATTTCGTTAAAGACAAGCTTCAAATTCACCAAATTACGTTAAAAATGGTAAATTTTTACCTTCTTAGAGTATTTAAAAATTTTCCATAAATTTTATAAGCTTGTTTTCGAGGAAAAATAATTCGAAAAAAAACCACAAAATTTGGTTGTAAATGAAGCTTTTAACTTTTTTTCCAAAAATTTTGTTAGCTCGGTTTTGGGCAAAAATAATTGGAAAAACAGAAAAAGATTGAAAAATCACCAAGTTGAACCGATAACCACACTATTTTTTATTTTTTTTTTCGACCGTTTTAAGTCAAGCTTAAAATTAGGTTAAAAATTATAAATTAATTTTGGCCTTCTTAGAGTATTTAAAAAAGTTATTTTCCATAAATTTTGTAAGCTTGTTTTCAAGCAAAAAAACACCAAATTTGGTTGTAAACGACGCTCGATTAACTTTTTTCTAGTTTAAAACACATTTCCGAATTAAAATCTGTTCTTTTTTTACAAGACTTTACTAAAACTGACTGAAAAATACCAAATTGAACCGATATTTTTGACTTTTTCGATCGTTTTAGCTCTGTTTTCACTTAGAAATGTATTTATCTGTTAAAATTTTGCTAAAGACAAGCTTAAAATTCACCAAATTAAGTTAAAAATGGAGAATTTTTCTTTCTTTCTTACAAAAAAAACCTTTTCTAACAATTTTGTTAGCTCGTTTTTGAATTCGGAAAAACATGAATTTTGATTGTTCTTTTTACCATTTTCAAGTTTTGGAATCAAAAGTTTAAGTTTTTTGTGACATTTTGCTAAAACTGACTGAAACTACCAAATTGAATTGATAATTTACTTTATTTCTGGCTTTTTTAATCGTTATTTTGCTGTTCTTTGATCCAGAAATTAAATCATTTGTCAAAATTTTGTTGAAAACAAGCTGAAAAATTAGGTTAAAAATGGACAATTTTTGACGTGTTAGTGTTTAAATAATTTCTTTTGGAAAAATAATTCGAAAAAACACGAAATTGGATTGAAAATGGTGCTCTCTTAAATTTTTTCAAGCTTAAAACACGTTTTTCGATAAAATAATCAAAATAGAAAAATTGACCGAATTTACACTATTTTTATTTTTTAAAAAGAAGAATAATTAAAAAAATATTTTTATAAGTGTATTAGTTTTTCCCATTAAAAATATCAATTTTTTGGGGGCCTTTAAACCTGAAACAAATCGTTATGCAACCCGATTACACAGTCCACCAACCAAATATTGGAGATAATCTCCAAATCACCTTTTACTATTCCTCTCAAATGCCACTTTAATTGAAAGCAACAAACGTGAACCACTTCCAAACAATTATTTTAGTGGAATTTATTTATTTCAACTAAATTTTGGCTACCTCTGACAAGAGACATTATTGGTAGGGCAACAAAACGCCACCTGTCGGCAAGTATAACAACAAGAAAAGTCAATACAGTGGTACTAAACATGTCGGTTGACTTGCGCAGTTTAGTAACTAGTAAATGTCACCACACAAAGCTTAATTTTTGGAATTTTTATTTTCGAAAAGTAGTGCCACAATATTTTTGTGTTTAAATATGAAATTTCTAGTGTAATTAAACATGAATCGTTCAATAAATTATTGTTTAAAAAACTGTCAATTTTTTCGGACGACCAATCGGGGTTTAATTAGACAAAAAACAATTAAGCAAATAATTTATTAAAAAAAACACCATAAAACAATGGGGGTTTATTAAAACAGAAATAAATAACTACAAAAAAAGTTAGTGTCTTGTGATTTTTTGAGGCGGATGACGTCAGGCAGGTCCGCACCAATCTAAAAATTGAAAATAAATTGCATAAAACGTAATAATTCGAACCCAAAATTTATGGCACAGTTACTGCATGTAACAATTAATTTTAGTGAGTATTATTGTGCCAATAAATTTATCATTATTAAACTTTTATCTTGAAAGAGGCTCAGTGCAGTTTTTGGGGGAAAACTTGAACTTGCGTTTTGACCCAACACTAGCGCAACCACAAAACGATTTACAAAAACTTCTACAAAAATATCTATCTGCAGTTGCGAGTCGAGTAAAGAGGCAGATTCGTAAATAAAGAAGTGAACTCGTTGTTATTTACAGATTTATTCTCATTAGAATAGATACATTGATAAATTTAAATTCTGTCGAATCACAAAAAGTTTGTTTATTGGATAAATAATAAAAAATGCAGCGAAATGTCAAGTTGAATAAAACTATCAATCCTCCTGTGTACAGTCTTAAGATTCGAACAGGCGCTAAACATAATCATAAACGTAACTTAACTAAGGTTATAAAACTAAAATAAAAATCAGTGAGGTAGAATTTGTTCATGTTAACCAATAATAATAAAACGGAATTTCACAATGACGTTAAATTAGGTTTATTAACTATATTTACAATGCAAAACACGGATTGGAAATTGTTTCCCGATCATGTCTCATATCTACCATTGTCTCTCTAGTGAAACAAACACCAATTAGGATAAGTTGAAATTTCGGTCACATTCATTAAGCTTCTGAATCTTTTATAATAAAATATTCTACTCGAACACTAACACTTATAATTAGAATCCAAACAGCTCAGTTAAAATATTCCTCTACTTAACAATACATTCATATATTCTTCCTTATATCAAGCCATCAAACAATCTCCAATGCAAGTAACTAAAAACTCGTCTAGTATAAAATTACCTATCGTATGATATAATTTTGAACAGTCTTACTTTTAGATTTTGTCTCTAAATGCATTGTAAAAGAATAGTTTATAAAAGTATTCTTCTGCTGATAGAAATATGGTAGATACAAACTATGTTAAACTAAGAAAACCTATATTATTTACATGTACCGTGAGACCAAAAATGACGCAACGTTTGAGGTTATGTATACATTTTCGGTCCCATGGTATTGTCCTACAAGTAGTGTAAGTGTTTATTTACACAAAGGGAATTAAGTAAAGAATTAACTAAATCAGTCGATTAATAAATAATTTGATGAATTTCAGTCTATTATGAGCAAACGAATGAAATTTAAGTACCGATATTTAGATTGAGTTTCTCCACATAAAATACCGCCAATTGGGTAACCTTCTAGTCGTTATTCTTTGGTTGGTTTGTCGGTATTTTACACTAAAAACTCGTCACTTGTGATTTTTGAGATCAAGGTAAGAACACAAAGGCGAGAATAATTTTTTTCAAAAAAATGGCACGAAAAATGCGTATAAAAAAGTCATGGCGATTTTACTAATAATTTAATAAAATTTCACTTATTGTTTTGGGCAGTGAAACTGGCAGTGATTTATTCCATAAATATTACGCTAAAATAAATAGAAAGAAACGATAAAGGAATGTTAAAAACTGACGAAATGCGACACCAACTCGCCACAATTTGGATGAATTTATCACAGATTCGAACCACAATTTACAGGAAGGTGTCGTTTCACGTCAGTCAACTAAACTAGTTTGTAAATATTGCGAACACACACAAATTAACTAAATTAAATAAGGTTATAATTGGTCTAGTCTATCAGAAAGTTTCTAACAAGTCTAAAAACCAGTTCAATGGCAGTGATACTAGGCTGGTTGTAAAAACGGTTAAAAGCTTTCCGTTCCCTCTCTCTACCTACACTATACAGTTCTGTACAATTCACATTTACAATCGTGCTCCCATACATTAATAATTCAAAGCGAGATCCAACAACAAGTCCGAACGAAAATTGAAATTATGACCAAAGGTCTGAACACAAGCATGGGTTTATTATTACAAAGGCTCACTCATGACTTTTTACAATTATTAACAAAAAATTTATATCACGTTTGTTGCTTTGAGATGGGTTTGCGACGCCGCTCTTGATTGGCTGAAGGGAACAAGTAGGAGATGAGGACGTCTTTTGCTGCTGGATGTAGTGAAGAGATGGGCACCGACTTCATCGGTACGTACTCTTTCTCCGTCACCCATTCGTCGGGAATACTGCAATCAAATGATTTTTTACTGTAGATTAAAAAATTCATAACTCGAAAACGGAAAGTCGCAAAGCAAAACGGTTTATTCCAGTGAATTCTACGACTCATTTTACGTATTATACCAGCTTTACAACACTAGCGTACTCATAAACGTATTTCAAATAAATTATTTTAAATTGAAAAATGGTGGATGCGCCGGGTTATTTATTAAAAATTTGTAACTCGAAAACTAAAAGTCGTAGAGCAAAACGGTTTGTTCCTGTGAATTCTGCGGCTCGTTTTACGTATTGTAAGAGTTTTTCACGTGATTTAAAATTTTGATTTTTTTTGCTTAAAATTTAATTTTGTTCTTTTTTTTAAACTCACTCTAGCAAAGTTTGATGGACTTTTCTTTGCCTTTACAATCCTCTGGAGTTGTTAAAAGTATAAAAAAATTAATATGTTCGATTTAAAAATTTTGGTTTTTGCAATTTTTGTCGCGATTTTGGTCGATTTCCGGTACCCGGAACATTCATCGAGTAATAACTCCGGAACTATTAGAGATAACCCTATGAAGTTTATTATCGTAGGAAAGCTCTTTTAATTGTCTATCTTTTTCAAAAAAGATTATTGTTCTCCGACTTATAGTTTTCGAGAAAATTTTGAAAAAATGCAAAAGTAGGTCAAATTTTAAAAAAATCATAACTAAAAAACTATTGGGAATTTGGCGATTTTCTCGACGCCAATCGATTCCCCGGATCATTTTGCATCGGTAAGGGCAAAAATAGTTCCACATTTTCGAATAGTTTTGCCGTAATTGAGAAAATAAAAAAATTAAAAAATTTGTAAACCTACAAATGGTCAATTTTTAAATTGTCTCAAAATCAATTAAAACCCATCCTATCTTATAGATTTTGATGTGCTCTTTACGATGGGAAAAAGAGTTTTCTCCTAGCTCTTTTAGTTTGGCCGTAATCGGCGTTTGAATATTTAAATTTTTTTTGCGAGATATCGCCTTGAAACCTATGCCATTATGTAGGGCTTTTTAAAATTAGGTCAGCCATTTCATAGTGGAGTATTTTATTCATCAACAAAAAAATTCATAACTTAAAAACTAAACATCGTAGAGCAAAACGGTTTGTTCCATTGAATTCTGCGGCTCATTCTACGTATTATATTAACTTTACATGAGATTTAAAATTTTGAATTTTTTTGCTAAAAATTTTAATGGTCAAGGCACCTACCTTCATAAAAATGAAAAAAATATTTTTTTTTTAAACTTACTCTAGTAAAGTTTTATGGACTTTTGTATGCTCTTACAACCCTCTGGAGTTGTTAAAAGTATAAAAAAAATTAAAATGTTCGATTTAAAAAATTTTTATTTTTGCAATTTTTGTCGCGATTTTGGTCGATTTCCGGTACCCGGAACATTCATCGAGTAATAACTCCGGAACTATTAGAGATAACCTATGAAGTTTATTATCGTTGGAAAGCTCTTTTAATTGTCTATCTTTTTCAAAAAAGATTATTGTTCTTCGACTTATAGTTTTCGAGAAAATTTCGAAAAAAAGCAATAGTTGGTCAAATTTTAAAAAATTCATAACTAAAAAACTATTGGGAATTTGGCGATTTTCTCGACGCCAATCGATTCCCCGGATCATTTTGCATCGGTAAGGATAAAAATAGTTCTACATTTTCGAATAGTTTTGCCGTAATTGAGAAAATTAAAAAATTAAAAAATTTGTAAACAATTCTGCGGTTCATTTTGCGTATTATACCAGCTTTTCACACGATTTAAAGTTTTAAATTTTTTTTTGAATGAAATGAGAAAACATCATGTGAACGTACTGTTGTAACGTACAGTCGATAAGTAATTTACCAAATATTTTGAAACGTATTATCGTGTGTGTACAAGGTGAGTCTGCTAAAAGGACAGACTTAGAATTAGAAAAAAATTAGAACAAAATTTAAAAAAATACAGGATAGTCAATAATGGGTTATTTCTCATTTTTTTAAATATGCAACCAATAATGCTGATTCCAGCTGACCAGATCGGTAACCGTTAAAAAATTTAAAATCAAGTCAAGTTTGTCTTGAAAATTTTGCTTAAATTTCATTATGGACTATTATTATTTAAAAGCTAAAAACCAGTGTAGATTCAAGTAATGTTTTAAAAAATCAGTGGTAAGTGCAATTAGTATTTTTGGTTGCACTATTGACTCACCCTGTATACGTACATTATTTTATATGAAAAAAGAGATAGATAGAACTTTTATATACATTAGTAAATTGAGAATGCTATTTTGGCGTAGATTAATGATTGATTTATTATTGTGCTGTTATATATATTTGGAATTACAAATAAAAATATTTAAAGCCAAAAACTGGCTGTAACATTTCCACATAAAGCACAAATCCAATTTTGTCTTATTACACGTAAGTAATTTTGTTCTAATTGTGTATCTTTTACGATTTCACTAAACTGTCTTATCTGAAATTTTTTTCTCAAATAATGAGTTTCAGTGACGAAGCCGTAACAAAAATCAATGAATTAGACAAACGTCTTTGTTTCCCACCTTATCATAATTACTAATTATCTCACCGACTTTTTTATCCATATTCTTACACAACTATTGTAGTGCCGTTTAAATTAATCAGTTTGTTACTTGTTGTTGCACACATAAAAGTTCCAAATTCGTTGATTAGTGCGTGTTAGTGTTTTCCAAGAAGAAATAAAGGAGAAAACAAGCCGGATTAAAGGGTAAGTGTGCAATACTTTAAATTACATTAAATCGTAATCATAATCGTAATATTTTCAAATAATTTAAACACAAATCTGTTCTAATTTTATTATTTTTTATTTCAGTAGGTCCGTTTAAGAAGATGATGCGATGAGATTTTCTACTAAAGGTAAATGCATTTTTTTATCTACGTGAGGTGTTAAATATGTGGTATTATTAATAAACAACTTGTGTTGATTTTGTGTTTAATTTATTTGTAATGTCTTGCTACAAACTGTAGCTATAAAGGTAAGTGCATTCTTTATCTTATTTATCGCCAAGTCAGAAAAAATGTAAAACGCGTCCTTTTACAAAATATCAAAAGTCCAACTTTACTAATACTGTACCTGGGAGCGACAACATCCAAAGTACATTTTTTTCAAAAAATAAATATCAATTAAAAGTAAACATTTAACACAATTTTTATTTGAAACAATGCATAAAATTTTGCAAACGGCATTATTTACAAAAATTAGTCCAGCGACATTATAAAATAATTTTAACTTTTTAATTTTTCATCTGTAACGACTGCGATAAATTTTATTAAAAAGTATAAAAATCCCCCTTTTAATGTGCATTCAATAATAAAACTTTTTGGACTTTCGTTGCATTTATTTGTATGCAGCAAGAAAAAAAAAATGTGAAAATGGAAGCCAATTTAATTATAAATTACCAGAAGCTGTTTGGTTTCAGTTAAGAAAAGCAGAGATTGGAAATCTCCCAGAAATTTTAAATATGTCAATTTAAAAAGAAAAACAAGAAAGCCTTTAAATTTGCCTCAATCACTCCTCTAATAACCATCAGTAAAGCAAAATAAGACGCTTAAATGAATACCAGAGAAATATCAGGACTATTACCAATGTATAATGGGTTGCATTTAAAGTTCGTTAGGGTCGTAAAGCATATGAATCACCCTGTATATTGAAGTAATTATTTTCAAGTTGCATAATTAAATACAGGGCGAGTCTTAAGATGCAACCAAAAATAATAATTGCATTTACCACTTGATATTTCGTTTGATTTCTAAAAACATTAACTGTCAAGACCAACTTGACAATACTCAGAACAATGTAATCACGGATTAATTTTGAATTTTTTTAAGTATTACCGATCTGGTCAGCTGGAATCAGTATTATTCTGGTATTACTGGTTGCATATTAAAACAAAATCAGAAATAGCGCTTCAGAAACACTTTTTGCATCTTATTGATAGTCTGTCGGGCCGACATCTATCGTTTTGGAAACTGGGCATTAAGTCCTTTTAGTGCCTTTTATTAATCGAATAAAATCAAATAAACTAGATTCATTTACAATAAAAAATTTCAAAACAAAATAACCGCTCATAAATGTTGGGTAAAATTGTGACATTGAGAATTTCTGTTTTAAATTAGTCTTGAATATTGAGCTCCCGGATATACAGGGGGGTGCAGCCCAGCTCCCGTCTTCTGTAGCTCAGTTATTATTAAAGTTGGAGCTTTGATATTTTCTAGATGTTATTTATACTCTAGGACACAGTTCAGGAAAATATTTTTGATTATACATAGTGTCTCAAAAAAGGTATGACGTCATAATAATAAATTTTTTGAACGGCATGCTATTATTTTTTTGTGCTCATTATGATACCTTTTTAGCTTCTTACATGTTCCTAAAGTTTTTTTCAAATCGGTTCACGGATTATTGTTAAAAAAAATAAAAACCAAAAAAAATCGGTTTCACATCTTCAGTTTTAAAAATTAATAAAAAATAGAAACAGTGTTTTTGTGACGAAACTAATACTAGGTGCGTGTTGAACAAGGTCTAGCAGACTTATTAATTAAGGGTGTTTAGAATTTATTACCAAACTTTTAAAAGTTTAGAACCCTTTATTTTGCTTATTTTAAATGGCAACCTCTTTTAATTTTTATATCGTTCGATGCAGAATTAAAAAACGAACAACTTTTTGTATTACAACCCTAACTTAAATCCTAATACATTCGGAGTTATTTGATAAAAACTTGTTTTGTCAAGTATTTTAATGACAAATTTAATGAACAAAAGTCAAATATGGCTCCAATCCTGTTTATTTTTGGATCATTCGATGCGGAATTAAAAAAGCAAATTTTTTTGTTATCACAACCCTATTGCAAATCTTAATACATTCGGAGTTATTTGCTGAAAACTTGTTTGGTGAAGTATTTTAATGACAATTTTAATGAATACATATCGAAGATGATTTGAAGACCGTTCCTTTTTATGTCAATCGATACAGAATTAAAAAACATATTTTTTTGTTATTACATCCCTACTACAAATCCTAACACATTCGGAGTTATTTGCTAAAAAATGATTCTGTCAATGACAAATGACTAATTTAATAAAAATCGAACATGGTTAATGTTTTTGGCAAATAACTTCGAAGGTGTCAGGATTTCCAAGAGGGTTGTGATATCAAAAAATGTTGCTTTTTTAATTCCGCATCGAATGATCTAAAAATAAACATGGTTGGAGCCATCTTCGACTTTTATTCATTAAATTTGTCAATAAAATTGCTGACAAAACAAGTTTTTGGCAAATAACTCCGAACGTGTTAGGATTTACGTTAGGGTTGTAATAAGAAAAAATGTTCATTTTTTAATTTTGCATCGAACGGTATAAAAATAAATAGGGGTTGCCATTTAAAATAATCAAAATAAAAGGCTCCAAAATTTGGAAATAAATTGTAAACACCCTGTAGTAATTCAAATCAATCAAATTCACTTACTGCTAGACCTTGTTCAACACGCACCTAGTATTAGTGTCGTCACAAAGACACTGTTTCTATTTTTTATTAATTTTTAAAACTGAAGATATGAAACCGATTTTTTTGGTTTTTATTTTTTTTTAACAATAATCCCTGAACTGATTTGAAAAAAACTTCAGGAACATGTTAGAAGCTAAAAAAGTGACATAATGAGCACAAAAAAATAATAGCATGCCGTTCAAAAAATTTATTATTATGACGTTATACCTTTTTTGAGACACTCTGTATAATCAAAAATATTTTCCTAAAATGTGTCCTAGAGTATAAATAACATCTGCAAAATATCAAAACTCCAACTTTAATAATAACTGAGCTACAGAAGACGGGAGCTGGGCCGGACCACCCTGTAGAATATCAGGTGTTCATTATTAAAAAAACTCGCAGCATGCTCTGAGATTGTTACGGAAGTCGTAGAACAATTTTTATTATTGTATTGTTGGTTGCCTACTAAACTGTCTCACAAGAATTCTGATAAATAGTGTTCAAAGGCGATGTGTTATGTGTGTTGAACAACAAGGAAGACAGTTTTTATACAGGGTTTTCACTTGGATAACGACCAGCTGTAAAGTTGTTAGGTTGGTACTCCGTGCCTAGTTTTTTTAAGTGTTCCGGTTGGCAGTACTAATTCATTGTCATTAAATTTGACACTTGGCACAAGCGCAGTAAGAAAAATTGTAATTTCACATTGGAATTTTAAAAATGAACAGCCAAAAGTCTACAAAGAAGTGTGCAAGACTAAATATTGATGTAACACAGGCAATTATAAAATGCCATGCAGAAATCAAGCAACATTGGAGACGAAAGTAAAAAACTTTTTCTCGGTAATTTTCCACACATTTTCCCTTTTTTACCTACTACACCTTTTCATAACTTCACAGATTTAATTTAAGTGAATAATTAACAGATTTTAAAAACTTTTAGAGCTTCTAACCTATATTTGTGGAGACAAATTTCTCACTAGAAATTACCAGAAACAATAGCGCTCGATTAAAGACCGAGTTACATAAAGAACTTACACTAGAACGTGGTTTTTATGAAAGTAAACCGACTTTAAATAATAAATAAATATTTTTATGAAAATCTGTTATCTTTTTAATTGTCAAAAAGTAAGGTTATGAGAGAACGAAAACAGACATGCAAAATAATTGTTTTTTAATTTCAAAGCACTCTAGTTTTTTTTTAAATGAACACTTGTTAGCTGAGCTGGCCCAGTGTTTGTAGTTTGTACAGTCGGTTTTTTTTTAAATCAATTGTCAAATTGTTTTAACGTTGGCAACTCCATTTAAAATTAGTGGTCCAGGCTTCGTTCCTATGGCAATGTGGCAGGGTTCCAACATAATTTCAAAATTTTTGACACTGACAGTTGATTTAAAAAAAAATGAGGTATAGTAATTTGCTAATAAATGAGAAGGATAAAAATCTTACATTCCGACAGGATCCCACTTGACCAAAAACTTGACTTTTCCGTCAGGTTCGACCCTCCTTGCCATCACTTGGCTCAAAACGTTCACTGTATTACCGGCATTGTGTATCTGACCCATCGTTCTGTCCTGCGTCATCGTCAACAGTTTGTGCTGCAGTCCTTCCATAATGCCAGCATCAATAAAATCAAACATTCGTGCTAAAAAACAACAATATTACTCCATGTGTCATTTCCAGCTATTCCAAATGTATATTATTCTTATACTTACGCAATAATACAATATAAAAAAATCTAAATGTTTACCTGACCAGGGCTGCCGTCTGAACCTTATTTTTTTCCCGTTCCTCTTAAATAACTTGACAGATGAGTTTTCGGTTGATTTTTTCGCACTGCTGTTTTGATTGCCGTCGCTGGTAAAGTGGCCGTTTACATGCCGCTCCAATGTCAACTGAAATTGAACGAATTTTTGATTGGTGTTGTTGCAATTTTTCGGGGATTTACCTGTGAATTAAACCTTTGGCCACAGCCATCGACGATGCAACGGAAAGGTTTGGTTCCAGCATGGGCTAAAACGTGCCGTTCCAACCAAGATCTTGAGCAAGAGGTGCGTCCATGCACTTTGCAACCCAACCACAGGCAGACGTAATGTTCTTGAGTTGCTTGCGATATCACATGTTTTATCTGAAATGGAATCGTTACATCATTATTTTTTAATGACCTGACCTGACCTGACCTGGTTAAAAACCTAATAATACAGTACTTTGGACAAAAAATGTGTAAACTTACTCAGCTTGAGTTGGTGAATTTTATTTGTTTGAGCTGACAGTACTGTCAAATAGTCAGTTTAAATTAATGAAATTCTGATCTTGAAGTTGATTCTGATTCTGATTAAGTCAATTTAGTTTTTTTAATCAGTAACACATTTATTTTTAAAGATTTCGTCAGTACGTAAATGTAGCATAAACATAAAAGAAATCACAAAATATTATAAGATATGAAAATAAAACAACAAACAATTTTATACTCGTGCATACTTCGTTTATTTTTTATTTACTCGTTATTACCTGTTTGTTCTTTAATTAAAAAAAACCCAAGGTCGATGAATTCTTTGCGATAAAATTAATTAATTAACGTAATAACCCAATACGAAGTTCTTGAGTTGCTTGCGATATCACATGTTTTATCTGAAATGGAATCGTTCCATCATTATTTTTTTAATGACCTGACCTGACCTGACCTGACCTGGTTAAAAAACCTAATAATACAGTACTTTGGACAAAAAATGTGTAAACTTCCTCAGCTTGAGTTGGTGAATTTTATTTGTTTGAGCTGACAGTACTGTCAAATAGTCAGTTTAAATTAATGAATCAAGACAAGACACAAATTCTGATTCTGATTAAATCAATTTAGTTTTTTTAATCAGTAACACATTTATTTTTAAAGATTTCGTCAGTACGTAAATGTAGCATAAACATAAAAGAAATCACAAAATATTATAAGATATGAAAATAAAACAACAAACAATTTTATACTCGTGCATACTTCGTTTATTTTTTATTTACTCGTTATTACCTGTTTGTTCTTTAATTAAAAAAAAACCCAAGGTCGATGAATTCTTTGCGATAAAATTAATTAATTAACTTAATAACCCAATACGAAGTTGGTCAAAAATGATTACTATTTCTTACGTTAGTCTAAAACAAAAGATACTTAAAAAATTACTGACTAAGTAAAAATTAAACATTCAAGTACGTGATTTTGGGGCTACCAATAATTTTTTTGTTCAAACATGAGTGAATATATTTTTAAAAGCTTTTATTTAACTCACAATGTTATCTGTCTGTCGGTTATTTTTTCGGAGCCAAATTTGAAAGGGTTCCCGTTGTCCCACTGAATTGAAATTTTGCATACTTACTTAATCTGCGTGAGAATCCAATCCTATGTAATTTTTTTGAAGTTTTAGGTTATGTTTACAGAGGGGTTCTCAATTTGTAAATTTGAGAGGGTTCCTGTAGTCGCAATGAAATGAAATTTTACATGCTTACATAATCTGCGTGACAATGCAATTCTATATAGTTAATTACCCCCTAAAGGTGTTAAATAGGGTTTTTAAATTTTAGGTTATGTTTACAAAAGGTTTCTCGATTTGTACATACCGTAACTTATACCGACCTAGACGGTATGTTGGTCATTTTGAAGGTCACGGTAATAACAATAAATCTATGCAATAAATAAAGACTAAAAAGCAAAAAATAAAAATATATAAAAAATGTTTTTATTTTATTTAAAAGATGCACTAAAAAGTAAAAAATAATGTATTTCAATCACAGGAGAATATTTTTTCTTACAGGTTAAAATTCTAAAATTTGTAAAAGCTTTGGGAGTTATAAAACTACGGCATTACAGAATTACTTTGTTCAATTAAACTCCCAAAGCTTTTATAAATTTTACAATTTTAACCTGTAAGAAAAAATATTCTCCTGTGATTGAAATACAATATTTTTTACATTTTAGTGCATCTTTTAAATAAAAGCTTTTTTTAAAAAACATTTTTTTATATATTTATATTTAATATTTTATTGGTTAATAGCGATAAACTTACAAAGCTTTATTTAGGATTTTTTGGTTGGATGTCACATTTTATTCGGTTTTTCATTGGTTTCTTCGGTTTTGTTCATTGTTTATTGTGACTTATTAAAATCGACGCTAAAATGTCCCTATTTTTAAGGCTTCAAAAAACAAAACAACAAAATTTAAACAAAACAAAACAAATTTAAACTTGGTTTAAATTCCACTTAAAATTCCAGTATTTTTTAACTGGCTCTATACGTAATAGCAACCTTTATATCGTTCAAATTTAAATTGTTCTATTAGATTTTTTCTTTCGCCTTTTTCGCTTTTGTGATTTTAATTATGTATTTTCAAATTTGTCTTGACCTTCTTTTATTCATCTTTTAGTAAATTTCATTCCCTTCTGTTTTTTCGTTTAATAGTTTTTTCATTTTTCATTTATTTTTCAATATTTCCTTTAGTTATGTTTTCATTACCATAATCGTTAGAGTTTAATAATAATAATAATAATAATAATAATAATAATAATAATAATAATAATAGTAGTAATAATAATAATAATAATAATATAATAATTATTAATTAATTAAATACAAAATACTCCACTTAACCATAGCAGAAGCAATTCCAATAAATTTAGTATTTAAAATAAACGTACATTCTGTTGAAAGTAAAAACAATGAATGAATAATAAATTAACAAACTAAACAAAGAATCAAATAAAAATAAAAATAAAGGAAATTATGCTGATGGTAATAAATACACGTATACCTTAATAATACCTTAATAACACAAAAGGAACAGAATTATATAATTTGAGTTTCTTTAAAGTTAATATTTTTATTTTGTACCCTTTTTGATTTTGCTTTACAAATTGTTGTACTAGTTTCTTGTTACTTTTTACGTAAAAAAATGGTTTTTGATTGTAGTTTTGATAATTCTTCTTTTTATTTTTTATTTTACATGTGTGGTTCGTTTTCAATGTCTTCGTTAATTTTTTCTTTTGCAATTTTGGTATTATCGTAAATAATTCATTGACATGAATTATTCGTGAGTAATTCAATAACAAATGTTAATGAACCCACGTGTAAATGTTCTAATAAGGTCCCACTGGAAATAATGCATTTCGGACTCAATTTTGCAACGTTTTTAATTGTTTTGTTAGCGAAGAACGCACTAAAGTTGTCAAAATAAGCAAAAATGATAAGTTTTTCCTCTGTAGAATAAAACTCTCTTACGGCAATTAAGCTGTTGTTGGGTTTTAAAAATATATCATTTAAAAAACTTGTGAATCAAAAAATGTACTAACTAGTTTTTATTGATTCCTATAAATTCACTTAATTTTCTGGATATTTTATCTTTATCTTCTCTGCTTTTTAATTTGTTTTCAGTTAATTTAACTTCATCACTTTTTGTGTTTATGATTTTTTCACTTATTTTTCAATACTTTCTTTAGTCTCGTTTTCATTACCATTATTACACTGACCAAGGTTGGTCTGAAGATGTCTTATGTTCAAAAAAATGTCCAAGTCTAATCTTAATTTTTAATTATACCTAAACTTTTCAGAAAATATTTCAACGACGTTTTTCGATAAAAATTGAGACCTAGATTAAATTTAAATTGAAAAAAAATAGCAGTTAGTAAATTGAATAGGAAAAAACGCAAAAAAGTTTTTAATAGAACGAAAACAATCTGGAAATGTGTGCTATTATAACATTTTGCAGATTAGATAGTTGTAGATATTCAAATTCTTGCTGGTTGCAGCTTTCTAAACTAAGTAGATCAATTAAACATTAAACATAAATGTAAACATACAATATGTTCAATGTTTAAGTAAATACGTTTTTTGGGTGTTTTTCATTTTACGAAAACTTCAATTTTGTCGATTTGAACTTAATTCAAACTAAAACTTCAATTTCTTTCGAAAAAAGTCTGAGAGAAAGAGAAAGGTATCAGGATAATTAAAAACTTTTTTTTAAACATAAGACATCTTCAGATCAAAATTTTACTTTTTGTCCGTTGACCCTGACGTCCAAATTTTATCGTTAGAAGTTATTTAAAATTAATATTTTTATTTTGTACCTTTTTATTATTTATTATGTTTCTATATTAATAAATTGTTGTCTGTTGTTCAGATAATTTTTTCGTTTTATGATTTTTTAGTAACTTTGGAATAAATAGTCTAAATGTGTGGGTAGAAACTTTTTCTATTATGTACTTTGTTTTTCGTTTCTAACATTATATTCCCACTAGTTATGATGTAAATATGTAAACAGTTTTTGTTTTATTAAATACGTTTTTTTGGGTGTTTTTTTTTCACTTTACGAAAACTTCTATTTTGTCGATTTGAACTTAATTCAAACTAAAACTTCAATTTCTTTTGAAAAAAATCTGAGAGAAAGAGAAAGGTATCAGGATAATTAAAAACTGAGAGTAGACTTGGACATTTTTTTCAAACAAGACATTTTCAGACCAAAATTTCACTTCAAATTTTATCGTTAGAAGTTATTTAAAATTAATATTTTTATTTTGTACCTTTTTATTATTTATTATGTTTCCATATTAGTAAATTGTAAATTGTTGTCTGTTGTTCAGATAATTTTTTCGTTTTATGATTTTTCAGTAACTTTGGAATAAATACTCTAAATGTGTGAATAGAAACTTTTTCTATTATGTATTTTGTTTTTCGTTTCTAACATTATATTCCCACTAGTTTTGATGTAAATATGTAAATTGTTTTATTAAATACGTTTTTTGGGTGTTTTTCATTTTACGAAAACTTCTATTTTGTCGATTTGAACTTAATTCAAACTAAAACTTTAATTTCTTTTGAAAAAAATCTGCTAGAAAGAGAAAGGTATCAGGATAATTAAAAACTGAGAGAAGACTTGGACATTTTTTTCAAACATAGGACATCTTCAGACCAAAATTTCACATTTTGTCCGTTGACCCTGACATCCAAATTTTATCGTTAGAAGTTATTTAAAATTAATATTTTTATTTTGTACCTTTTTATTATTTATTATGTTTCTATATTAGTAAATTGTAAATTCTTGTCTGTTGTTCAGATAATTTTTTCGTTTTATGATTTTTCAGTAACTTTGGAATAAATACTCTAAATGTGTGAATAGAAACTTTTTCTATTATGTATTTTGTTTTTCGTTTCTAACATTATATTCCCACTAGTTTTGA
Organism: Tribolium freemani; assembly: GCA_939628115.1. Lineage (NCBI taxonomy): Eukaryota > Metazoa > Arthropoda > Insecta > Coleoptera > Tenebrionidae > Tribolium > Tribolium freemani. The sequence continues at coordinate 15,318,148 of OW626786.1, read as the reverse complement.
TGTAAATATGTAAATTGTTTTATTAAATACGTTTTTTGGGTGTTTTTCACTTTACGAAAACTTCAATTTTGTCGATTTGAACTTAATTCAAACTAAAACTTCAATTTCTTTTGAAAAAAATCTGAGAGAAAGAGAAAGGTATCAGGATAATTAAAAACTGAGAGTAGACTTGGACATTTTTTTCAAACATAAAACATTTTCAGACCAAAATTTCACTTCAAATTTTATCGTTAGAAGTTATTTAAAATTAATATTTTTATTTTGTACCTTTTTATTATTTATTATGTTTCTATATTAGTAAATTGTAAATTCTTGTCTGTTGTTCAGATAATTTTTTCGTTTTATGATTTTTCAGTAACTTTGGAATAAATAGTCTAAATGTGTGAGTAGAAACTTTTTCTATTATGTATTTTGTTTTTCGTTTCTAACATTATATTTCCACTAGTTTTGATGTAAATACAGGCTGTTTTGTCTAAACCCCACATTAGAAGTATTGGGAGTTCTAATAATCATAGTCATCTGAAAATTTGTGTACAACCATAATCTTTAAGGTCCTGCTCAATGAAAATATTCTCAAGATAGCAGCACTTCCGGTTATACCGGAAGTCGCTATCAACTTCCTTATTTTAAATGGAATGCTATATTTTTTAATGCGTTTTTGAATTACTAGAGTTATTTTAAGATAGTTTTCATGAGCTGTTCCTATACCTAAATTTAGCCGTTTACGAAATATTTATGGTTTAAAAAAATTTTTTTGACTTGCACCTTCCAGTTCAAAAATCGATAACTCTGCGATTTTTAAAAATTTGGAAATATTTTTGAGCTCATTTTAAAGAGGAAGCCTAGATCTTTCCTTTGGTGTTTTCAAATTTCTAAAAAAGAATAACAAACTCCAAATTTTTAAAATTAAGTTTGCAAAACTTTAAGCACCCATAACTCATTTTTTTCAAATGAAATGACAAAAGTTTTATTTCACTAGATGGTAGAGAATTTAATTCTGCTTCGATCTGTGTTAACATTACCTATACCTATGTTTAACAGTTTTCAAGTTACAATACCTTTTTGTTGGGATTGAGAAATTCATTAGCCATAGGCCTTTTCTCATGGAAACGAATGAAAAAAGGTGAGAAATTAAAGTTTTTCAAACCAACACCCAATGAATTTATTTTGTTTTCACAATCTGATAACACAATTTTGAACAGAGTTTGTCGTTTAAGTTTAATCAGAAATGATTTTATGGCAAACTATGCAAAAATAGCTGTGGTTAGTAAGACATTTCCTACAATAACAAAAAAACCAACATAACTTGAAAATTATCACAGATAGGTATAGAGAATGCTAATACAGATAGATGCAGAAAAAAATTCTCCTCCATCTAGTAGAATAAAAATTGAGCCATCCCATTTGAAAAAATTAAGTTTTGGGTACTTGAAGTTGTCCACACTTAACCTTAAAATTTTTGGGTTTATTAACTTCAATTCCAATTTTGATCACACTGAACAACAGATATAGGTTTTTAGTTTGTTTTTTTTTCATTCACTTTACGAAACCTTAATTTCTTTTGAAAAAAATCTGAGAGAAAGAGAAAGGTATCAGGATAATTAAAAACTGAGAGTAGACTTGGACATTTTTTTCAAACAAGATATTTTCAGACCAAAATTTCACTTCAAAGTTATTTAAAATTAATATTTTTATTTTGTACCGTTTTATTATGTTTCTATATTAGTAAATTGTAAATTGTTGTCTGTTGTCCAGATAATTTTTTCGTTTTATTTGATTCCAAAAACCCACCTGTAGATGTTCTAATAAGGCCCCACTGGTATCGAATTGTGCGCTGCATTCAGCCCATCTACACAGTCCCGATTCTTGTGAATGCGTCGTTTTGGCATCCTTTCCCTCCTCCTTGACTTCCTGTTTCGCCGGCGGAAACCTGATTGTCTTCGGTTGCGACAAAATCGGCGACTTCTGCGGCGGCACAGTCGCCTCCTCCACCACCTCAACTTCCAATAAATTATCCTTGATGGAGATGCCACTATCGGAGGAGTCCGCCGGCGATGGCGTCGACTTCTCCTCGTCGGTGATGAGCGTCGTCATCTGCTGCTGCTGCTGCTGCGGAATCACCGTTTCGACGCTAAATCCGCTCACTCTCGAAGGCAACGTGTTCAATTTGACGATAGGCACTACCGTTGCGTTTAATTTGACACAGTTAAAGTTATTTATGATCTTCTGCACGGGTTGTATCACATTTAAGCACGGAGTTCGGTTTACGATCGGGTTGATGGTGGCGAACTGCGGCACGAAAATGCTGCTGGTGGTGGTGTTATCAGGAGGTTTGGGCGTCTTGGTGTGAAGATACGTCAAGTTCGGGGGGAAGCTGACGGCGGTGAGCGTCACCGTAGGGCCGAAATTCACCGGAGGGTGGTGGTTGAGGGTTGAGGGAAGTTTGCTAGGGGCCGGAAGGATCTTCCTAGGAACTGTTACATGGTGGGAGAGCTTGCGGGTGGTTTTGGAGGGTGGCTCCGATTTTTTTGATGTGGAGCGAGAATTTGTTGACGGTCTGATGCCGTTGAATTGGGTCTGTTGGTCGACTAGAGAGACGAACTTGCTGGTTATTGAGGGCTTCGATATGGAGTCCTTCTTCATCAAGTGCACCTTCACCTAGAAAATTATTCAAACGTTTTGTGATTTTTTGGTAGCAAAGATTGAAAAAAAATAGATTTTAAGGGTGATTATAAGGTGTTTTTGAATTTTGTTTTCACAACGTTAAAGTGTATGCTTTTCTGCAGTGCCTAGATGTTATAAAATCTCAAATATCGCGTTATAAAAAAGGTTAATAATTTTTTTTGTAAAAAAAAAATTTATTATTTTTTTATTTATATGCACTACAACTTTTTCAAGTGTAATTCAGAAATCATCACATGTAATTCAGTATAGTCAATTTAATTTCAGAAACCGTTAATTGTAATTCAGATTAGTCAACTGTATTTCAGAAAGTGTAAATTGTAATTCAGAATAGTAAACTGAATTTCAGAAAATATCACATGTATTTCAGATTAGTCAATTTAATTTCAGAAACCGTTAATTGTAATTCAGATTAGTCAATTGTATTTCAGAATGTGTTAATTGTAATTCAGAATAGTAAACTGAATTTCAGAAAATATCACATGTATTTCAGATGAGTCAATTTAATTTCAGAAACCGTTAATTGTAATTCAGATTAGTCAACTGTCTTTCAGAAAGTGTAAATTGTAATTCAGAATAGTAAACTGAATTTCAGAAAATAACTCATGTATTTCAGATTAGTCAATTTAATTTCAGAAACCGTTAATTGTAATTCAGATTAGTCAACTGTCTTTCAGAAAGTGTAAATTGTAATTCAGAATAGTAAACTGAATTTCAGAAAATAACTCATGTATTTCAGATTAGTCAATTTAATTTCAGAAACCGTTAATTGTAATTCAGATTAGTCAATTGTATTTCAGAATGTGTTAATTGTAATTCAGAATAGTAAACTGAATTTCAGAAAATATCACATGTATTTCAGATTAGTCAATTTAATTTCAGAAACCGTTAATTGTAATTCAGATTAGTCAACTGTCTTTCAGAAAGTGTAAATTGTAATTCAGAATAGTAAACTGAATTTCAGAAAATAACTCATGTATTTCAGATTAATCAATTTAATTTCAGAAACCGTTAATTGTAATTCAGATTAGTCAATTGTATTTCAGAATGTGTTAATTGTAATTCAGAATAGTAAACTGAATTTCAGAAAATATCACATGTATTTCAGATTAGTCAACTTAATTTCAGAAACCGTTAATTGTAATTCAGATTAGTCAATTGTATTTCAGAATGTGTTAATTGTAATTCAGAATAGTAAACTGAATTTCAGAAAATATCACATGTATTTCAGATGAGTCAATTTAATTTCAGAAACCGTTAATTGTAATTCAGATTAGTCAACTGTATTTCAGAAAGTGTAAATTGTAATTCAGAATAGTAAACTGAATTTCAGAAAATATCACATGTATTTCAGATTAGTCAATTTAATTTCAGAAACCGTTAATTGTAATTCAAATTAGTCAACTGTATTTCAGAAAGTGTAAATTGTAATTCAGAATAGTAAACTGAATTTCAGAAAATATCACATGTATTTCAGATTAGTCAATTTAATTTCAGAAACCGTTAATTGTAATTCAGATTAGTCAATTGTATTTCAGAATGTGTTAATTGTAATTCAGAATAGTAAACTGAATTTCAGAAAATATCACATGTATTTCAGATGAGTCAATTTAATTTCAGAAACCGTTAATTGTAATTCAGATTAGTCAACTGTCTTTCAGAAAGTGTAAATTGTAATTCAGAATAGTAAACTGAATTTCAGAAAATAACTCATGTATTTCAGATTAGTCAATTTAATTTCAGAAACCGTTAATTGTAATTCAAATTAGTCAACTGTATTTCAGAAAGTGTAAATTGTAATTCAGAATAGTAAACTGAATTTCAGAAAATATCACATGTATTTCAGATTAGTCAATTTAATTTCAGAAACCGTTAATTGTAATTCAGATTAGTCAATTGTATTTCAGAATGTGTTAATTGTAATTCAGAATAGTAAACTGAATTTCAGAAAATATCACATGTATTTCAGATGAGTCAATTTAATTTCAGAAACCGTTAATTGTAATTCAGATTAGTCAACTGTCTTTCAGAAAGTGTAAATTGTAATTCAGAATAGTAAACTGAATTTCAGAAAATAACTCATGTATTTCAGATTAGTCAATTTAATTTCAGAAACCGTTAATTGTAATTCAGATTAGTCAACTGTCTTTCAGAAAGTGTAAATTGTAATTCAGAATAGTAAACTGAATTTCAGAAAATAACTCATGTATTTCAGATTAGTCAATTTAATTTCAGAAACCGTTAATTGTAATTCAGATTAGTCAATTGTATTTCAGAATGTGTTAATTGTAATTCAGAATAGTAAACTGAATTTCAGAAAATATCACATGTATTTCAGATTAGTCAATTTAATTTCAGAAACCGTTAATTGTAATTCAGATTAGTCAACTGTCTTTCAGAAAGTGTAAATTGTAATTCAGAATAGTAAACTGAATTTCAGAAAATAACTCATGTATTTCAGATTAGTCAATTTAATTTCAGAAACCGTTAATTGTAATTCAGATTAGTCAATTGTATTTCAGAATGTGTTAATTGTAATTCAGAATAGTAAACTGAATTTCAGAAAATATCACATGTATTTCAGATTAGTCAACTTAATTTCAGAAACCGTTAATTGTAATTCAGATTAGTCAATTGTATTTCAGAATGTGTTAATTGTAATTCAGAATAGTAAACTGAATTTCAGAAAATATCACATGTATTTCAGATTAGTCAATTTAATTTCAGAAACCGTTAATTGTAATTCAGATTAGTCAACTGTCTTTCAGAAAGTGTAAATTGTAATTCAGAATAGTGAACTGAATTTCAGAAAATAACTCATGTATTTCAGATTAGTCAATTTAATTTCAGAAACCGTTAATTGTAATTCAGATTAGTCAATTGTATTTCAGAATGTGTTAATTGTAATTCAGAATAGTAAACTGAATTTCAGAAAATATCACATGTATTTCAGATTAGTCAATTTAATTTCAGAAACCGTTAATTGTAATTCAGATTAGTCAACTGTCTTTCAGAAAGTGTAAATTGTAATTCAGAATAGTAAACTGAATTTCAGAAAATATCACATGTATTTCAGATTAGTCAATTTAATTTCAGAAACCGTTAATTGTAATTCAGATTAGTCAACTGTATTTCAGAAAGTGTAAATTGTAATTCAGAATAGTAAACTGAATTTCAGAAAATAACTCATGTATTTCAGATTAGTCAATTTAATTTCAGAAACCGTTAATTGTAATTCAGATTAGTCAATTGTATTTCAGAATGTGTTAATTGTAATTCAGAATAGTAAACTGAATTTCAGAAAATATCACATGTATTTCAGATTAGTCAACTTAATTTCAGAAACCGTTAATTGTAATTCAGATTAGTCAATTGTATTTCAGAATGTGTTAATTGTAATTCAGAATAGTAAACTGAATTTCAGAAAATATCACATGTATTTCAGATTAGTCAATTTAATTTCAGAAACCGTTAATTGTAATTCAGATTAGTCAACTGTCTTTCAGAAAGTGTAAATTGTAATTCAGAATAGTGAACTGAATTTCAGAAAATAACTCATGTATTTCAGATTAGTCAATTTAATTTCAGAAACCGTTAATTGTAATTCAGATTAGTCAATTGTATTTCAGAATGTGTTAATTGTAATTCAGAATAGTAAACTGAATTTCAGAAAATATCACATGTATTTCAGATTAGTCAATTTAATTTCAGAAACCGTTAATTGTAATTCAGATTAGTCAACTGTATTTCAGAAAGTGTAAATTGTAATTCAGAATAGTAAACTGAATTTCAGAAAATAACTCATGTATTTCAGATTAGTCAATTTAATTTCAGAAACCGTTAATTGTAATTCAGATTAGTCAATTGTATTTCAGAATGTGTTAATTGTAATTCAGAATAGTAAACTGAATTTCAGAAAATATCACATGTATTTCAGATTAGTCAATTTAATTTCAGAAACCGTTAATTGTAATTCAGATTAGTCAACTGTCTTTCAGAAAGTGTAAATTGTAATTCAGAATAGTAAACTGAATTTCAGAAAATAACTCATGTATTTCAGATTAGTCAATTTAATTTCAGAAACCGTTAATTGTAATTCAGATTAGTCAATTGTATTTCAGAATGTGTTAATTGTAATTCAGAATAGTAAACTGAATTTCAGAAAATATCACATGTATTTCAGATTAGTCAATTTAATTTCAGAAACCGTTAATTGTAATTCAGATTAGTCAACTGTATTTCAGAAAGTGTTATTTGTAATTCAGAATAGTAAACTGAATTTCAGAAAATATCACATGTATTTCAGATTAGTCAATTTAATTTCAGAAACCGTTAATTGTAATTCAGATTAGTCAATTGTATTTCAGAATGTGTTAATTGTAATTCAGAATAGTAAACTGAATTTCAGAAAATATCACATGTATTTCAGATTAGTCAATTTAATTTCAGAAACCGTTAATTGTAATTCAGACTAGTCAACTGTATTTCAGAAAGTGTAAATTGTAATTCAGAATAGTAAACTGAATTTCAGAAAATATCACATGTATTTCAGATTAGTCAATTTAATTTCAGAAACCGTTAATTGTAATTCAGATTAGTCAACTGTATTTCAGAAAGTGTAAATTGTAATTCAGAATAGTAAACTGAATTTCAGAAAATAACTCATGTATTTCAGATTAGTCAATTTAATTTCAGAAACCGTTAATTGTAATTCAGATTAGTCAATTGTATTTCAGAATGTGTTAATTGTAATTCAGAATAGTAAACTGAATTTCAGAAAATATCACATGTATTTCAGATTAGTCAATTTAATTTCAGAAACCGTTAATTGTAATTCAGATTAGTCAACTGTATTTCAGAAAGTGTAAATTGTAATTCAGAATAGTAAACTGAATTTCAGAAAATAACTCATGTATTTCAGATTAGTCAATTTAATTTCAGAAACCGTTAATTGTAATTCAGATTAGTCAATTGTATTTCAGAATGTGTTAATTGTAATTCAGAATAGTAAACTGAATTTCAGAAAATATCACATGTATTTCAGATTAGTCAATTTAATTTCAGAAACCGTTAATTGTAATTCAGATTAGTCAACTGTCTTTCAGAAAGTGTAAATTGTAATTCAGAATAGTAAACTGAATTTCAGAAAATAACTCATGTATTTCAGATTAGTCAATTTAATTTCAGAAACCGTTAATTGTAATTCAGATTAGTCAATTGTATTTCAGAATGTGTTAATTGTAATTCAGAATAGTAAACTGAATTTCAGAAAATATCACATGTATTTCAGATTAGTCAATTTAATTTCAGAAACCGTTAATTGTAATTCAGATTAGTCAATTGTATTTCAGAATGTGTTAATTGTAATTCAGAATAGTAAACTGAATTTCAGAAAATATCACATGTATTTCAGATTAGTCAATTTAATTTCAGAAACCGTTAATTGTAATTCAGATTAGTCAATTGTATTTCAGAATGTGTTAATTGTAATTCAGAATAGTAAACTGAATTTCAGAAAATATCACATGTATTTCAGATTAGTCAATTTAATTTCAGAAACCGTTAATTGTAATTCAGATTAGTCAACTGTCTTTCAGAAAGTGTAAATTGTAATTCAGAATAGTAAACTGAATTTCAGAAAATAACTCATGTATTTCAGATTAGTCAATTTAATTTCAGAAACCGTTAATTGTAATTCAGATTAGTCAATTGTATTTCAGAATGTGTTAATTGTAATTCAGAATAGTAAACTGAATTTCAGAAAATATCACATGTATTTCAGATTAGTCAATTTAATTTCAGAAACCGTTAATTGTAATTCAGATTAGTCAACTGTCTTTCAGAAAGTGTAAATTGTAATTCAGAATAGTAAACAGAATTTCAGAAAATATCACATGTATTTCAGATTAGTCAATTTAATTTCAGAAACCGTTAATTGTAATTCAGATTAGTCAACTGTATTTCAGAAAGTGTAAATTGTAATTCAGAATAGTAAACTGAATTTCAGAAAATATCACATGTATTTCAGATTAGTCAATTTAATTTCAGAAAACGTTAATTGTAATTCAGATTAGTCAACTGTATTTCAGAAAGTGTAAATTGTAATTCAGAATAGTAAACTGAATTTCAGAAAATATCACATGTATTTCAGATTAGTTAATTTAATTTCAGAAACCGTTAATTGTAATTCAGATTAGTCAATTGTATTTCAGAATGTGTTAATTGTAATTCAGAATAGTAAACTGAATTTCAGAAAATATCACATGTATTTCAGATTAGTCAATTTAATTTCAGAAACCGTTAATTGTAATTCAGATTAGTCAACTGTCTTTCAGAAAGTGTAAATTGTAATTCAGAATAGTAAACTGAATTTCAGAAAATAACTCATGTATTTCAGATTAGTCAATTTAATTTCAGAAACCGTTAATTGTAATTCAGATTAGTCAATTGTATTTCAGAATGTGTTAATTGTAATTCAGAATAGTAAACTGAATTTCAGAAAATATCACATGTATTTCAGATTAGTCAATTTAATTTCAGAAACCGTTAATTGTAATTCAGATTAGTCAACTGTCTTTCAGAAAGTGTAAATTGTAATTCAGAATAGTAAACTGAATTTCAGAAAATAACTCATGTATTTCAGATTAGTCAATTTAATTTCAGAAACCGTTAATTGTAATTCAGATTAGTCAATTGTATTTCAGAATGTGTTAATTGTAATTCAGAATAGTAAACTGAATTTCAGAAAATATCACATGTATTTCAGATTAGTCAATTTAATTTCAGAAACCGTTAATTGTAATTCAGATTAGTCAACTGTCTTTCAGAAAGTGTAAATTGTAATTCAGAATAGTAAACAGAATTTCAGAAAATATCACATGTATTTCAGATTAGTCAATTTAATTTCAGAAACCGTTAATTGTAATTCAGATTAGTCAACTGTATTTCAGAAAGTGTAAATTGTAATTCAGAATAGTAAACTGAATTTCAGAAAATATCACATGTATTTCAGATTAGTCAATTTAATTTCAGAAAACGTTAATTGTAATTCAGATTAGTCAACTGTATTTCAGAAAGTGTAAATTGTAATTCAGAATAGTAAACTGAATTTCAGAAAATATCACATGTATTTCAGATTAGTTAATTTAATTTCAGAAACCGTTAATTGTAATTCAGATTAGTCAATTGTATTTCAGAATGTGTTAATTGTAATTCAGAATAGTAAACTGAATTTCAGAAAATATCACATGTATTTCAGATTAGTCAATTTAATTTCAGAAACCGTTAATTGTAATTCAGATTAGTCAACTGTCTTTCAGAAAGTGTAAATTGTAATTCAGAATAGTAAACAGAATTTCAGAAAATATCACATGTATTTCAGATTAGTCAATTTAATTTCAGAAACCGTTAATTGTAATTCAGATTAGTCAACTGTATTTCAGAAAGTGTAAATTGTAATTCAGAATAGTAAACTGAATTTCAGAAAATATCACATGTATTTCAGATTAGTCAATTTAATTTCAGAAACCGTTAATTGTAATTCAGATTAGTCAACTGTATTTCAGAAAGTGTAAATTGTAATTCAGAATAGTAAACTGAATTTCAGAAAATATCACATGTATTTCAGATTAGTCAATTTAATTTCAGAAAACGTTAATTGTAATTCAGATTAGTCAACTGTATTTCAGAAAGTGTAAATTGTAATTCAGAATAGTAAACTGAATTTCAGAAAATATCACATGTATTTCAGATTAGTCAATTTAATTTCAGAAACCGTTAATTGTAATTCAGATTAGTCAACTGTATTTCAGAAAGTGTAAATTGTAATTCAGAATAGTAAACTGAATTTCAGAAAATATCACATGTATTTCAGATTAGTCAATTTAATTTCAGAAAACGTTAATTGTAATTCAGATTAGTCAACTGTATTTCAGAAAGTGTAAATTGTAATTCAGAATAGTAAACTGAATTTCAGAAAATATCACATGTATTTCAGATTAGTCAATTTAATTTCAGAAACCGTTAATTGTAATTCAGATTAGTCAACTGTATTTCAGAAAGTGTAAATTGTAATTCAGAATAGTAAACTGAATTTCAGAAAATATCACATGTATTTCAGATTAGTTAATTTAATTTCAGAAACCGTTAATTGTAATTCAGATTAGTCAATTGTATTTCAGAATGTGTTAATTGTAATTCAGAATAGTAAACTGAATTTCAGAAAATATCACATGTATTTCAGATTAGTCAATTGAATTTCAGAAACCGTTAATTGTAATTCAGATTAGTCAACTGTATTTCAGAAAGTGTAAATTGTAATTCAGAATAGTAAACTGAATTTCAGAAAATATCACATGTATTTCAGATTAGTCAATTTAATTTCAGAAAACGTTAATTGTAATTCAGATTAGTCAACTGTATTTCAGAAAGTGTAAATTGTAATTCAGAATAGTAAACTGAATTTCAGAAAATATCACATGTATTTCAGATTAGTCAATTTAATTTCAGAAACCGTTAATTGTAATTCAGATTAGTCAACTGTATTTCAGAAAGTGTAAATTGTAATTCAGAATAGTAAACTGAATTTCAGAAAATATCACATGTATTTCAGATTAGTCAATTTAATTTCAGAAACCGTTAATTGTAATTCAGATTAGTCAACTGTATTTCAGAAAGTGTTATTTGTAATTCAGATTAGTCAACTGTATTTCAGAAAGTGTTAATTGTAATTCAGAAACTATCACATGTAATTCAAATCCAGTAACTCACTTGCATGATATTATGTATACATAACCAAAATAATTTTATTTTCAAAATTAAATTACATAAACATTAACAAGAACAGCATAAATATTTAGCGCCCTAACATTGTTTCCAAAGGTAGGTATTTTAATAATTTAATGTTTAAATGAAAATATTGAATTCTGAATTACAATTGACGAATTCTCAATTAGAAATGACGTATTCTGAATTACAATTAACGCTTTCTCAAATAAAAGTTACTAATCTGAATTACAGTTAACGTTTTCTGAAATTAAATTGACTAATCTGAATTACAAATAACACTTTCTGAAATTCAGTTTACTATTCTGAATTACAATTAACACATTCTGAAATACAATTGACTAATCTGAATTACAATTAACGGTTTCTGAAATATATCTTACGGTTTCTGAATTACAATTGAAAAAGGTGTAGTGTTTGATTTTAACAAAACGAGAAAAATGGTTTTATGATTAAATGCATAATTAATTAATAAACGGCTACAACGTTTTTCATTTTAAGATGTATCGAAGTTTTCTATCTTTCACAAGCTTTCTCTTTCTTGAGACCTGGGTTTGAACGGGTGATCTTCCGTGTTGGGTTTTTAAATTTATGGTAGAGTTGTAACGATCATTGTTAGGGTCATTTTTGAAAACCACAAAATTTTAGCTACAAGATTTGTTGTGCTTACAATTACGTAGTTATAAAATAGGGCTCTGAAGCTTGATTTATTTTTCCTCTTATATAAAATATAAAGATATATAAAGATGGTTGTTAAGCTATCCCCTTTTATATTTAGTTTGATATCATTTAATTAATAGAGAAAAAGCGAGATCTGAATAATATATTTAGGAATCGCAATAAATTACAAAATCAAACTCAAAGACCTAATAAAATTATACTGAAAAAAAAGACAATAATTCTACTTCAACAAAGTTTTAGCGGACGCATATACAAAATTAATTGTCACTGATATTTTTCCGTGTACATTTTACATTTTTTTTAAGAAATTAATGCATGTCAGATTTTTTCATTCAATAAAATTACTAATTAACATTTTACAACTAACAATCCGATACAAAATAAGCGGCATGGCTCTATGGGATTTTCCAACAATTTTAGTTCAGCTAATCTTCTAACCTGTTTGTTTTTATTCTTACAATTACCTATAGTGAGAAAATAGAGGTCCGTAAAGTAACTTTATTTTTCTTATATACAGGGTGTTTTGTCTAAACCCCACATTAGAAGTATTGAGAGTTCTAATAATCATAGTCATCTGAAAATTTGTGTACAACCATAATCTTTTAGGTCCTGCTCAATGAAAATATTCTCAAGATAGCAGCACTTCCGGTATAATAATTTTTTTTTGGATTTGCACCTTCCAGTTCAAAAATCGATAACTCTGCGATTTTTAAAAATTTGGAAATATTTTTGAGCTCAATTGAAAGAGGAAGCCTAGATCTTTCCTTTGGTGTTTTCAAATTTCTAAAAAAGAATAACAAACTCCAAATTTTTAAAATTAAGTTTGCAAAACTTTAAGCACCCATAACTCATTTTTTTCAAATGAAATGACAAAAGTTTTATTTCACTAGATGGTAGAGAATTTAATTCTGCTTCGATCTGTGTTAACATTCCCTATACTTATGTTTAATAGTTTTCAAGTTACAATAACTTTTTGTTGGGATTGAGAAATTCATTAGCCGTAGGCCTTTTCTCATAGGTTGCCATGGAAACGAATGAAAAAAGGTGAGAAATTAAAGTATGGGGCATTTCACATGAAGCGGACAACTCAAAAAAATGCGACAACCTGAAATTCGGTTAAAATTGTTCTCCTAAAAGGTATGAATGTAAATACGTGATGATTTTTTTTTGAGCGACTTATTTAAAAAGTTATTGACTTCTAAAAATTGACCAAATATTAAGCAGAACGTTCTTGTAAACTGTATTTCTTATTAAACAGTAAATAGTAAAAAATTTATACAGAAAATTCACTGTTCGTTTTAAATCTAAAGTCAAATTTGAAATTTGAAATTTTTTTCGTGTAGAAAACCGAAAGTGAAATTTCAAATCCGAATTTTTGTAACTTGGACCATTTTTTCTTAATTATTTTTCTTTCAAAAAATAGCTTAAAGTAAATAGAATTTACACTTTAAGTTGCAAAATCGTTTAGGAGATACAGTACTTAATGTACGTAATAGGCCGGTTATACGTAAGAAATTACGCGCTTTTGTGTACATTAAGTACTATTTCTCCTAAAAGAATAGAGATCCCATTTTGCGACTTATAGTGTAAAATCTATATATTATAAGCTATTTTTTGAAATAAAAATAAATGAAAAAAAAACGGTCCAAGTTACTAAAATTCGGATTTGAAACTTCACTTCCGGTTTTCTATACGAAAAAAATTTCAAAATCTAAATCGGATTTCAGAATAAAAAAGAACAGAGAATTTTCTGTAAAAAGCACTATTTTAAATATTTTGGTATGCATTAACTTTTTGAATAAAAGCTTCCAAAAACTCTGTGACTAATATTTCGTTAATTTTTTAGAAGGCAATATCTTCACAAATAAGCCTCACACAAAAAAATCATTATGTATTTACAATTATGCCTTCTAGGAGAACAATTATCCTGAATATGACCGAATTTCAGGTTGTCAAATTTTTTTCGTTGTCCGCTTCAGTGAAATGCCCCATTGAGAAAAATTTGTTTTCAAACAAAAACAGGTCGATTAGGATCGCGAGGGGGAAGTTCAAAACCAACATTTGTTACATTTTAGGTTTCATTCCTTAATCGCTAGCCACCCCTAATTTAAAATTTTAAATGGCACCTCCTACTTTTTTGGAACATTTTCGGAAAGGGAACAAATTAGCGTAGCTAACTATCAAAAAAATATTTTCCTATTCGTTTTTTAGTTAGGGGTGGTTTTATATTTGAAATTTTTAGTTATAGTGGCTTTTGATTTGAAGCCAATTTTATTTAAATAAAAAGTAGGTTTGTTGTTTTGGATTGCACTGGGAGAGCTCTAAACTAACATAAAATACGTTTTAAGTTCCATCCCTTAGTCGCTAACCACCATTACTTTAAAATTTGTAATAACACCCTCAACACTTTGAAACATTTTATGTTGGTTTTGAACTCAAAAACGAATCGAAAAAAATTTCTGATTTTACATTTAGATAAGTTTTTTATCCCCTTTCTAAAAATATTTAAAAAGTTGGGGGTGCTATTTCAAATTCTAAAGTAAGGATGATTTGAAATTTGGGGATGAAATGTAAAATATACTTTATCATGAATTTGAACTATTTCATTGTACCTCTTATTGATAAATTTCTTATTTAAATTAAATTGGCTTCAAATCAAAGGCTACTAGGACCATAAATTTCAAAAATAAAACCGCCCCTAACTAAAAAACGAATCAATAAATTTTTTTGACAGTTAGAAACACTCATTTATTCACCTTCCGAAAATAAGGGGTGCTATTTAAAATTTTAAAGTATTGGTAGTTAGCGATTAAGGGATGAAAAATAAAATGTAAGTAATGCTAAACTCTTTCATTGCATCTCTAATCGACAATTTTTTTATTTAAATTAAATTGGCCTCCAATCAAAGGCTACTAGGATTAAAAATTTCAAAAACAAATCCACCCTTAACTAAAAAACGAAGCAACAAAAAAATTTTTTTCTTTGACAATTAGATACGCAAATTTTTTCTCTTTGCGAAAATGTTTGAAAAAGTAGGGGGTGCCATTTAAAATTTTAAAGTAGGGGTAGCTAGCGATTAAGGGATGAAACTTAAAATGTAACAAATGTTGGTTTTGAACTTCCCCCTCGCAATCCTAATCGACCTATTTTTGCTTGAAAACCGATTTGCTCAATGCCAAAAGTTATTGAGACTGGCTCCTTTTGAAATGAAAGCCCTGTATATATGAAATTGCTTATCCTGACTGACTGACCAATCAACGCACAGCCTAGACGGCTAAGGATAGAAACTTGAAATTTTTACAGTGGATAGCTCTTGTAACGTAGGGGTGTACTAAGAAAGGATTGTTGGAAAATCACCCCCTAAAAGGGTTAAATAGGGTGTTAAAATTTGAATAAAAATCCGTCATTTTTTAAGTTATATCTTTGAAAATTAGTATTTGGGCTTTCGGTTAAAAATAAAGAAAGACGTGTTTCGGGATTTTTGGAAAATCAACCCCTAAAGGGGTTAAATGGAGAGTTGAATTTAGAATTAGAGTTTAGAAAATCTGTCATTTTTAAAGTTACATTGAACTTACATCCTTGAAAATTAGTATTTGGGCTTTTGGTTGAAAATGAAGAAACACGTGTTTCCGGATTTTCGAAAAATCAACCCCTAAGAGGGTTAAATGGCGTAATAAAATTTGTATAAATATTCGTAACTTTTGAATTTACATTAATTGAAGCTGGTTTTTGGGCTTTTAGTGAAAAGTGAAGAAACACGTGTTTTAGTTGGAAATACCAACCCCAATAAGGGGGTTGAACACGGGTTAGAACTTGTATAAAAATCCGTAATTTTTAATTTGTATCCATGCAAATGGTACTTGAGCTTTCGGTTAAAGATGAAAAACGTGTGTTTAAGAACATTTGGAATTTCCACCCCTAAGGGGGTTAAATATAAAAATGCGTAATTTTTGAACTTATATTTATAAAAATTGGTATTTGGGCATCCGGTGAAAAATAAAGAAACAGGTATTTAATTATTTTTAGAAATTCCACCCCCAAAGAGGGTTAAACATAAAAAATCGTCATTTTTGAAGCTATATTAATGATCTTTCGGTTAAAAATGAAAAAAGACGTGTTTCTGGATTTTGAAAGTTCCACCCCCAAAAGGGTTGAATATAAAAATATGTCATTTTCGAAGTTATAACCAAGAGAATTGGTATTTGGGCATTCGTCTAAATATAAAAAACGCGTGTTTCATATTTGTTGAAAACTCAACTCCAAGAGGGTTAAACAAAAAAAAATCCTTCATTGTTGAATAAGTTATACATATAAAAAATTCTTTATTGTTGAAGTTATCAATTGATATCTTAGACATTCGGTTAAAAAGGATTTTTAGAAATTCCACCCCCAAAAGAGTTCAACGCAAAACTCCTGCATTTTTGATGCCATATCCAAGAAAATTGTCATTTGGACTTCCGGTTAAAAATAAAGAAAATATGTAAACAGGGAATGAGTTGAGAACAACGGTTTTAAAGTTCACAATAAAATTAAAAAATACCTGCGATTTGAAGTACTCTGTGATTTTTCCCTGCTTGGCCAGTTCGAGTTTCTTCGACGTTTTCTTAACATTACCGGATTTATTGTTATCGTTTGGACTAGGATTGTCAGCCTTGGCTAGGATTAATCCCTTGCCTGACAATTTGTTCGACAATGACGACGTATTATTTAGGCATGGCGGTGATTGTTTGCTAGTTGTGTTGTCCTCATTGGACTTGAGTCGTTTCGGGAAGGCAGTCTTATTTTCAAGTTGCATGGACCTCTTATTGATGGAAGTGCAATCTTCCGTTGTGGTTGTTGTTGTTGTTGTTGTCCAAGGCCAAGGTGGATGGTGTGCACTTTGCGTGGGCGGCATCTTAGATGGCTGTGACGCCGAGTCCTCCGAATGCGACGACGCTGTGCTGAAGGGGGATCCGGGATCGGTTATGTCACTCGATGCTGTGCTGCTGCCGCTGCAATCCGTGCAGCTCAAAACCGCCACACCGCTAAAAACAAGACAATTATTATTATTATTGTTAAAAGCAAACATTGGTAAAATTTTAAAATATTCATAACTAAAAAACTATTGACAATTTGGCGATTTTCTCGATGCCAATCGATTCCCCGGATCATTTTAGGTACATAGACTTGGACCAAAATTGTTCCACATTTAGAGATAGTAAAATTATTTATTTTTTTCATTTCATTTTTTTTTTTCATTTTACATTAAAAAAATCATAACTTAAAAACTAAAAGTCGTAGAGCAAAACAGTTTGTTCCCGTGAATTCTGCGACTCATTTTCCGTATAATACCAGCTTTTCACGAGATTTAAAATTTTAATAGTCAAGGCATAAAAATGAAAAAAAATATTTTTTTTAACTCACGCTAGCAAAGTTTTGTGGACTATGCTTTTACAACCCTCTGGAATCGTTAAAAGTAGAAAAACAGTTAATATGTTCGATTTTGTAAATTTTGATTTTTGCAATTTTTGTCAAGATTTTGGTCGATTCCGGGCACCCGGAACATTTATCAAGTAATAACTCCGGAACTATTAGAGATAACCCTATGAAGTTTATTACGTTGGAAAGCTCTTTTAATTGTCTATCTTTTTCAAAAAAGATTATTGTTCTCCGACTTATAGTTCTCGAGAAAATTTCGAAAAAAAGCAAAAGTAGGCACAATTTAAAAAAATTCATAACTAAAAAACTATTGGGAATTTGGCGATTTTCTCGACGCCAATCGATTCCCCGGATCATTTTGCATCGGTAAGGGCAAAAATAGTTCCACATTTTCGAATAGTTTTGCCGTAATTGAGAAAATAAAAAAAATAAAAAATTTGTAAACACCCCCCCCTTCAAAATGTTCAATTTTTAAAGTGTCTCAAAATCAATTTAAACCCATCCTATCTTATAGATTTTGATGTGCTCTTTACAATGGAACAAAGCGTTTTCCTCTAGCTCTTTTAGTTTGGCCGTAATCGACGTTTGAAAATTGAAAATTTTTTTGCGAGATATCGCCTTGAAACCTATGCCGTTACGTAGGGCTTTTTATACCGGTTCTAATCGATTTTACCGTTTTTCTCTAACTCTTATAGTTTTGCCGTAATCGGCGTTTAAAAATTCAAAAAAAGTGAAAATGGCAACATTTTTTTGCGTTTTTCTCGGAAACTATAAAACTTAGAGCAAATTTTAAGAATGCATCAGATAGCGCTTAAAATCATCTATTTTCTCGATTAAACCCGGAGCCGCTCCGGGCACCGGTTCCGGGTACAGAGGCATATAAAGTTTGACACTAAAAAAATTCATAATTAAAAAACTAAAAGTCGTAGAGCAAAACGGTTTGTTCCAGTGAATTCAACGGCTCATTTTACATATTATATCAGTTTTTCATGCGATTTAAAAATTTGAAATTTTTTGCTTAAAATTGGGGTTGCCATTTCATAGTGGTATCTAATTCTTCAATAAAAAAATTCGTAACTCAAAAACTAAAAGTCGTAGAGCAAAACGGTTTGTTCCAGTGAATTCTGCGGTTCATTCTCCGTATTATAACATCAGCTTTTCATGAGATTTAAAATTTTGAATTTTTTTGCTTAAAATTAGGTCAGCCATAGTGGAGTATTTTATTCATCAACAAAAAAATTCATAACTTAAAAACTAAACATCGTAGAGCAAAACGGTTTGTTCCATTGAATTCTGCGACTCATTCTACGTATGATATTAACTTTACATGAGATTTAAAATTTTGAATTTTTTTGCTAAAAATTTTGATGGTCAAGGCACTTACCTTCACAAAAATGAAAAATAAATAATTTTTTTTAAACTCACTCTAGCAAAGTTTGATGAACTTTTATATGCCTTTACAACCCTCTGGAGATGTTAAAAGTAGAAAAAAAGTTAATATGTTCGATTTTAAAAATTTTGATTTTTGCAATTTTTGTCGCGATTTTGGTCGATTTTTGGTACCCGAAACATTCATCGAGTAATAACTCCGGAACTATTAGAGATAACCCTATGAAGTTTATTATCGTTGGAAAGCTCTTTTAATTATCTATCTTTTCCAAAAAAGATTATTGTTCTTCGACTTATAATTTTCGAGAAAATCTCGAAAAAAGCAAAAGTGGGTAAAATTTAAAAAAATTCATAACTGAAAACTATTGGGAATTTGGCGATTTTCTCGACGCCAATCGATTCCCTGGATCATTTTACATAAGCTTGGACCAAAATAGTTCCATATTTTCTAATAGTTTTGCCGTAGATGAGAAAATAAAAGAATTGAAAAATTTGTTAACACCCCCCCTTACAAAATGGTCAATTTTTAAAGTGTCTCAAAATCAATTTAAACCCATCTTATCTTATAGATTTTGATGTGCTCTTTACGATGGAAAAAAGCGTTTTTTTCTAGCTCTTTTAGTTTGGCCGTAATCGGCGTTTGAAAATTCAAAAAAAGTGAAAATGGCAACCTTTTTTGCGATTTTCTCAGAAACTATAAGACTTAGAGCAAATTTTAAGAATGCATCAGATAGCGCTTAAAATTATCTATTTTCTCGATTAAACCCGGAGCCGCTCCGGGCACCGGTTCCGGGTACAGAGGCATTTAAAGTTTGACACTAAAAAAATTCATAATTAAAAAACTAAAAGTCGTAGAGCAAAACGGTTTGTTCCAGTGAATTCTACGGCCCATTTTACATATTATATTCGTTTTTTACACGATTTAAAAATTTGAAATTTTTTGCTTAAAATTAGGGTTGCCATTTCATAGTGGTATTTTATTCTTCAATAAAAAAAATCGTAACTCAAAAACTAAAAGCCGTAGAGAAAAACGGTTTGTTCTAATGAATTCAGCGACTCATTTTCCGTATTATACCAGCTTTTCACGCGATTTAAAATTTTGAATTTTTTTGCTTAAAATTTTATTGGTCAAGACACTTACCTTCACAAAAATGAAAAAAACAACTTTTTTAAACTCACTCTAGCATGCTTTTACAACCCCCTGAAGTTGTTAAAAGTTGAAAAACAGTCAATAGGTTAGATTTTTAAAATTTAGATTTTTCCAACTTGGTCGCGATTTTGGTCGATTCCGGGTACCCGGAACATTCATCGAGTAATAACTCCGGAACTATTAGAGATAACCCAACGAAGTTTATTATCGTTGGAAAGCCCTTTCAATTGTCTATCATTTTCAAAAAAAATCATTGTTCCCCGACTAATAGTTTTCGAGAAAATTGCAAATAAAAGAAAAAATAGGTAAAATTAATAAAAAAAAATCATAACTAAAAAACTATTGGGAATTTGGCGATTTTTCCGACGCCAATAATCGATTGCATTCATTATCATTACGATTTTGAGAGAAAAAAAAACTAGTAGTGTAATGAAATGTGCACTTCTTTTGAAAATCTCGATGAAAAATGGCATGATTTATGTCAGTTTCCGTTGCTGCTGCTGAACTTGAGCGAAAGGAAAAAATCCCATCGTAAATGTTGTTGCACGCTAAACTTGGCTGTTTGGTCGATGAGGACGGTGGCCTTTCGAGCAGTGCTGCCACCTGTATGACGGTTTGCCAATAAATTCACCTATTAAATTCTCTACTAAACCACTATTCATTAAAATAATTGCCTTACTGTTACTACCATGAAACGTTGCTATTACTACAAGATTGTTTATTTGGAGGAACAAACTGACGGGTTTTTGGAACAAACCATTCGAGAAATTATTCTTTTATCAGTCAATAAAATTTGATTTTAAATAATTTTATTAAAGTCAATAACGGACTTTTACAAATTCAATTTTCATTAGTAATATCCAAGTCTCCATAACATCCGAGCTTTGATTAATTGTCGAAAAATATGTGGCTTTTTTTTTATTTGAACAACACAGAAAGGCGAATTTATTAGGCATGCAAGAAAATGATTGAATGGCAAACCGCTAAGTATGCAATTATGCAAATTTCCCATCGAATATACCGATCATTTCTGATAAAAACGATTAAAATCATCGTGAAAAATAATAAACGGCAGGGAAACGCTCACATATTTATAACTAAATTACGTTTTCTTCCAAACTTAGTTGTACCTGAGTTTCTCCGAATTTTGTTAAATAAATAAATAGACATGCAGGTAGAGAAGAGGACAAACCCTCATAAAGCAAAATTGTGGGATTATTAGGGATATTTACAGAGGTTTGAATAAGTGACAAAGAAAAATTCTCTCCACTAAACCATAAAATGTGAAAGTTGGGGCCCTTATCTCCCGTCTAGACTAAACAACATTGAATCTGTCGTGTTGTTTGATGAAAAAATGGCGTATAATCCAGTCTCAAACCCTCACAAATCAATCACCTGTTAATCGAATGCAGACACATATTAAAAAACCAACTTTTCACTCAACACATTGCAAAAATGAAAAAACCACCATCACTAAACGTGGACCCGACTAAACAACAACACAACACCACCATTCTACTGGCATAGACCCATTTACAACACACAATAAAATTACGGGCTGGCTGTGAGACTCCATAACCGGCTCGTTTCAGCGACCTGACTTAAGTCATAATTGCACGCTTAATTGGATCGAGACGTAAAATGACGGGAATGTGTTGTAGGATCACGATAATGATTCGAGTTAGAAGGAAGAAAATGGGGAAATATTGATGATACGCCACTGGGAACGTGGCCGTTGCCCTGTTTGAACCGGTCTTGCACCCCTACTGTCTGTCTTTTTCCCTTCGTATCTAATGTCAGGGCTTCATCAGCTGCGCAGGGATGGGCGAGATTTGGATGGCGGTATTGTCAATATTGGACAGATTTTACCTACAAGGGATTTTTTTTTTTTTTTTTTCTTTAAAGAACGGCCAAATTTTGGTTCAATTGCGATAGTTAAAACAAATTAATTAATTGAGCTTACTTAGGCTTGAATTTTTTTTTTTTTGAAGTAGAATAAAAATTGAACAAATTGAGTTAACAATTAAACATTTGTTCTAGATACGGTCAATTTTACGTAAACAAAGGTAATTTCAAAATAACTCAAAGTCTAAATCAGTGTAGAAATAAATTTAAAAATTAAAATAAATCGATTGACAAATCGCGAAATGTTGGATGATTTTACGTAAGAAAATATTAACTTTAGACGGACTGAACAATTAAGATTGTTTAGAAAAAATAATATCACTTTATTATCCAAGCTTGAAATAATATAAACGTTTAGAATGAGACATATATCTCGGAAACTGTTTGTTCTAGATAGAAAATAATTACGGAATTGAAATCCTCGAACAATTTTACGTTAAAAAAAGGTAATTTCAAAATAACTCAAGGTCTAAATCAGTGTAGAAAAAATTAAAAAATTAAAATAAATCGATTGACAAATCGCGAAATGTTTCTCGTACGTAAAAACTAAGTACAAATTTGAAATGCTTGGACAATTTTACGTAAGAAAATGTTAACTTTAGACCGATTGAACAATTAATATTGTCTAGAAAAAATAATATCACTTCATTATCCAAGCTTGAAATAATATAAACGTCTAGAATGAGACATATATTTTGAAAACTGTTTGTTCTAGATAGAAGATAATTACGGATTTGAAATCCTCGCATAATTTTACGTTAAAATTTGTAATTTCAAGATAATTCGAGGATTAAATCAATGTAGAAAAAATTAAAAAAAAAAACCCTTACAACATTGTCAAAAATGAGCTTAACGCAGTTATTGATAAATTGATTGACAAATCGCGAAATGTTTCTCGTAAGTGAAAACTAAGTACAAATTTGAAATGCTTGGATAATTTTACGTAAGAAAATGTTAACTTTAGACCGACTGAACAATTAAGATTGTCTAGAAAAAATAATATTACTTCATTATCGAAGGTTGAAATAGTATAAATGTCTAGAATGAGACACATATCTTGGAAACTGTTTGTTCTAAATAGTAAACAATTACGGAATTGAAATCCTCGGATAATTTTACGTTAAAAAATGGTAATTTCAAGGTAATTCAAGGATTAAATCAGTGTAGAAAAAATTTAAAAGGAACCGTTACAACATCGTCAAAAATGAGCTTAACGCAGTTGTTAATAAATCGATTAACACATCGCAAAATGTTTGTCGTAAGTGAAAACTAAGTACAAATTCGAGATGCTTGGACAATTTTACGTAAGAAAATGTTAACTTTAGACCGATTGAACAATTAAGATTGTCTAGAAAAAAATAACATCACTTTATTATCCAAGCTTGAAATAATATAAACGTCTAGAATGAGACATATCTCGGAAACTGTTTGTTCTAGATAGAAAATAATTACGGAATTGAAATCCCCGGATAATTTTACGTTAAAATTTGTAATTTCAAGATAATTCGAGGATTAAATCAATGTAGAAAAAATTAAAAAAAAAACCCTTACAACATTGTCAAAAATGAGCTTAATGCAGTTGTTTATAAATCGATTGACAAATCGCGAAATGTTTGTTATAAGTGAAAACTAAGTACAAATTTGAAATGCTTGGACAATTTTACGTAAGAAAATGTTAACTTTAGACCGATTGAACAATTAAGATTGTCTAGAAAAAATAATATCACTTCATTATCCAAGTTTGAAATAATAACATAAATGTCCAGAATGAGACATAGATCTCGAAAACTGTTTGTTCTAGATAGAAAATAATTACGGATTTGAAATCCTCGGATAATTTTACGTTAAAATAGGTAATTTCAAGATAATTCAAGGATTAAATAAATGTAGAAAAAATTAAAAAAAAACCCTTACAACATTGGCAAAAATGAGCTTAACGCAGTTGTTGATAAATCGATTGACAAATCGCGAAATGTTTGTTATAAGTGAAAACTAAGTACAAATTCGAGATGCTTGGACAATTTTACGTAAGAAAATGTTAACTTTAGACCGATTGAACAATTAAGATTGTCTAGAAAAATAATATCACTTCATTATCCAAGCTTGAAATAATATAAACGTCTAGAATGAGACATATATCTCGGAAACTGTTTGTTCTAGATAGAAAATAATTACGGAATTGAAATCCTTGCACAATTTTACGTTAAAATAGGTAATTTCAAGATAATTCAAGGATTAAATCAGTGTAGAAAAAATTTAAAAGGAACCCCTTACAACATCGTCAAAAATGAGCTTAACACAGTTGATTATAAAACGATTGACAAATCGCGAAATGTTTCTTGTACGTGAAAACTAAGTACAAATTTAAAATGCTTGGATAATTTTACGTAAGAAAATGTTAACTTTAGACCGACTGAACAATTAAGATTGTCTAGAAAAAATAATATCACTTCATTATCCAAGCTTGAAAAAATTTAAACGTCTAGAATAAGACATATATCTCGGAAACTGTTTGTTCTAGATAGAAAATAATCACATATTTGAAATCCTCGAATAATTTTACGTTAAAAAAAGGTAATTTTAAGGAAATTCAAGGATTAAGTGTAGAAAAAAAAAATTAAAAGGAACCCTTTACAACATCGTCAAAAATGAGCTTAACACAGTTGTTTATAAATCCATTGACATATCGCGAAATGTTTGTTATAAGTGAAAACGAAGTACAAATTTGAAATGCTTGGACAATTTTACGTAAGAAAATGTTAACTTTAGACCGACTGAACAATTAAGATTGTCTAGAAAAAATAACATCACTTCATTATCCAAGCTTGAAATGATAAAAACGTCTAGAATGAGACACATATCTTGAAAACTGTTTGTTCTACATAGAAAATAATTACGGATTTGAAATCCTCGGATAATTTTACGTTAAAATAGGTAATTTCAAGATAATGCAAGGATTAAATCAGTGTAGAAAAAATTTAAAAGGAACCCCTTACAACATCGTCAAAAATGAGCTTAACGCAGATGTTTATAAATCGATTGACAAATCGCGAAATGTTTGTTATAAGTGAAAACTAAGTACAAGTTTGAAATGCTTGGACAATTTTACGTAAGAAAATGTTAACTTTAGACCGATTGAACAATTAAGATTGTCTAGAAAAAATAATATCAATTCATTATTCAAGCTTGAAATAATATAAACGTTTACAATAAAACATAGATCTCAAAAACTGTCTGTTCTAGGTGGAAAATAATTACGGAATTGAAATCCTCGGGCAATTTTACGTTAAAAAAAGGTAATTTTAAGATAATTCAAGGATTAAATCAGTGTAGAAAAAATTTAAAAAGAACCCCTTATAACATCGTCAAAAATGAGCTTAACGCAGTAGTTTATAAATCGATTGATAAATCGCGAAATGTTTGTTATAAGTGAAAACTAAGTACAAATTTGAAATGCTTGGACAATTTTACGTAAGAAAATGTTAACTTTAGACCGATTGAACAATTAAGATTGTATAGAAGGTTGAAATAGTATAAATGTCTAGAATGAGACACATATCTTGGAAACTGTTTGTTCTAGATAGAAAATAATTACGGATTTGAAATCCTCGGATAATTTTACGTTAAAAAAAGGTAATTTCAAGATAATTCAAGGATTAAATCAGTGTAGAAAAAAATTAAAAGGAACCCCTTACAACATCGTCAAAAATGAGCTTAACACAGTTGTTGATAAATCAATTGATAAATCGCAAAATGTTTCTTGTACGTGAAAACTAAGTACAAATTTGAAATGCTTGGACAATTTTACGTAAGAAAATGTTAACTTTAGACTGACTGAACAATTCAGATTGTCTAGAAAAAATAACACCACTTCATTATCCAAGTTTGAAATAACATAAATGTCCAGAATGAGACATAGATCTCGGAAACTGTGTGTTCTAGATAGAAAACAATTACGGAATTGAAATCCTCGAACAATTTTACGTTAAAAAAAGGTAATTTCAAGATAATTCAAGGATTAAATCAGTGTAAAAAAAATTTAAAAGGAACCCCTTACAACACCGGCAAAAATGAGCTTAACACAGTTGTTGATAAATCGATTGACAAATCGCAAAATGTTTCTCGTACGTGAAAACTAACTACAAATTTGAAATGCTTGGTCAATTTTACATAAGAAAATGTTAACTTTAGACTGACTGAAAAAATAATATCACTTTTACAATTTTCATAAAAAAAGTTAATTCAATTCCGAATTTCCGGAAATAAAAGATTTGGAAGCTTGAAATGAAATGTAAATTTAGTTGTTGCCACATTCCCCACCTCATCTTCCTCCAACAAATCCCACATGATTGTCGATTTTTCCTCTCGAAAATAGTTAAAGAAAGAAGCGACAAAGAAGAAAAAAGTGTCGCGTAGGCAGCGGAAACGAATGTCCCATTATAATATACACCAGCACGTGCCCTGCCGAAACCACAACTCGCGCTATAAAAACTCAACAATTACCAGCGACCATCTGTTCGATTTGCATAAGTCGATAGATAAATTTTTCAGAGAGAGAAAAGTTCGTCGCTTGATCGCACGTTGGAATCTCTCTCACCGGAGTCGTTGGTTTTTTACGTGGGTCCGGGTCGCAGGTAGTGCGACCTTGGCCCGGAGCGTTCACCTCCAAGACGCGCCCGATGCACTTTGTGGGTTAGTGGTCCTTTGGAGATGATGCACCAGGTCGAGAGGATTCATTCAATTTTGCTTTATACCCATAATAAATGATAATTATAAATTAAAATAAGAACTACAGCAACAAGAAAGAATTCTTTAAGAAAACTATAAACAGGAATTTTTTTTTACATTTATTTATTTAAATAAAACAACAGAAATTGTTTTGAATTTTTGCGGACGATATTTTTTGTGCTAATGGAAGCATCAGACGGTAGCGAACAAAGCCGGAAGAGATTAATTTCCATTAATTAATTAACAATTACACAAAGATTCCCTAATATATTTTTTTTTAATTCGTGTGACTGTACTACGTTATCCAAGATTAATAAATTTATGTTTGTGTGTGGACTTGACCACGCCCTCGTTACGGTAATACAACTTCCGCCCACGCACTTCCGGTTGGATGTTGCTGTCACGTGATATTACACTTGTTAGGTGCCATTTAATTGATAATAATCGCGATACCCAAGTCGGGTATTTCCCCCAAGGCAACAATTATTCAATCAAAAATGATACAGAAATAATTTTGTTGCTGTTTCGATTGATTGTTTTAATTATTTATTTGCAAGAGACGGAATAAAACCTTGCAGCTTATGGATGTGGACATTTTATTTGCACCTGATTATGCCGATATTGAAATTACGTGTTAGCACCATATAATCAGATTTTTAATGATAAGTTTAATAATCCATGTAATTATACAAAACCGGTGCGGAACTTTTGAAGTTTTTATGTTTTTATAACGATTCTGAAATTAAGTCTCTCCACTTGTAAAACATTAAGTTTGAAATTGTTATGATTATATGCATTAAATGAAGATTGATCTTTCTATTTTTGGGTGGAGAAATAGACAATTATGCTGCAGTTAATTAATTGACATAATTAACACTTGACGAGCAATTAATTTTATAAATTTAGCTTCTCTCGGTCAGTTTATTGACGCTTTTGCTCAAACACAATTCAACTGGTTCACAGTTTAGTTCCGAAATGTCGTTTTTGGAGCACTTGACAGATAAAAATTCTCTTTCTTTTGGTGATTTCAAATTTCTAAATTAGCAAATTCCAGTTTGTTCAATTTAATCCTTGAATTATCTTGAAACTACCATTTTTTAACGTAAAATTGTTCGAGGATTTCAAATCCGTAATTATTTTCTATCTAGAACAAACAGTTTCCGAGATCTATGTCTCATTCTGGACATTTATGTTATTTCAAACTTGGATAATGAAGTGATGTTATTTTTTCTAGACAATATTAATTGTTCAATCGGTCTAAAGTTAACATTTCCTTACGTAAAATTATCCAAGCATTTTAAATTTGTACTTAGTTTTCACTTATGACAAACATTTCGCGATTTGTTAATCGATTTATCAACAACTGAGTTAAGCTCATTTTTGACGATGTTGTAAGGGGTTCCTTTCAATTTTTTTCTACACTGATTTAATCCTTGAATTATCTTGAAATTACCATATTTTAACGTAAAATTGTCCGAGGATTTCAATTCCGTAATTGTTTTCTATCTAGAACACACAGTTTTTGAGATTTATGTTTTATTCTAGACGTTTATATTATTTCAAGCTTGGATAATGAAATATTATTTTTTCTAGACAATATTAATTGTTCAATCGGTCTAAAGTTAACATTTTCTTACGTAAAATTGTTCAAGCATTTCAAATTTGTACTTAGTTTTCACGTACAAGAAATATTTCGCGATTTATCGATCGATTTATCAACAACTGCCTTAAGTTCATTTTTGACGATGTTGTAAGGGGTTCCTTTTAAATTTCTTCTACACTGATTTAATCCTTGAATTACCTTAAAATTACCTTTTTTTAACGTAAAATTATCCGAGGATTTCAATTCCGTAATTATTTTCTATCTAGAACAAACAGTTTTCGAGATATATGTCTCATTCTAGACGTTTATATTATTTCAAGCTTGGATAATGAAATGATATTTTTTTTAGACAATCTTAATTGTTTAGTCGAGCTAAAGTTAACATTTTCTTACGTAAAATTGTCCAAGCATTTCAAATTTGTAGTTAGTTTTCACGTACAAGAAACATTTCGCGATTTATCAATCGATTTATCAACAACTGCATTAAGCTCATTTTTGACGATGTTGTAAGGTGTTCCTTTTAATTTGTTTCTACACTGATTTAATCCTTCAATTATCTTGAAATTACCTTTTTTTAACGTAAAATTGTTCGAGGATTTCAAATCCGTAATTATTTTCTATCTAGAACAAACAGTTTCCGAGATCTATGTCTCATTCTGGACATTTATGTTATTTCAAACTTGGATAATGAAGTGATGTTATTTTTTCTAGACAATATTAATTGTTCAATCGGTCTAAAGTTAACATTGCCTTACGTAAAATTGTCCAAGCATTTCAAATTTGTACTTAGTTTTAACTTACGAGAAACATTTCGCGATTTGTCAATCAATTTATCAATAACTGCGTTAAGCTCATTTTTGACAATGTTGTAAGGGTTTTTTTTTAAATTTTTTCTACATTGATTTAATCCTTGAATTACCTTAAAATTACCATTTTTTAACGAAAAATTATCCAAGGATTTCAAATCCGTAATTATTTTCTATCTAGAACAATCAGTTTTAGAGATATATGTCTCATTCTAGACGTTTATATTATTTCAAGCTTGGATAATGAAGTAATATTATTTTTTCTAGACAATCTTAATTGTTCAGTCGGTCTAAAGTTAACATTTTCTTACGTAAAATTGTCCAAGCATTTCAAATTTGTACTTATTTTTCACTTATGAGAAACATTTTGCGATTTGTCAATCAATTTATTAAGCTCATTTTTGACAATGTTGTATGGTTTTTTTTAATTTTTTCTACATTGATTTAATCCTTGAATTACCTTAAAATTACCCTTTTTTAACGTAAAATTGTCCGAGGATTTCAATTCCGTAATTATTTTCCATCTAGAACAAACAGTTTTCAAGATATGTGTCTCATTCTAGACGTTTTTATTATTTCAAGCTTGGATAATAAAGTGATGTTATTTTTTCTAGACAATCTCAATTGTTCAGTCAGTCTAAAGTTAACATTTTCTTACGTAAAATTGTCCAAGCATTTCAAATTTGTAGTTAGTTTTCACGTACAAGAAACATTTCGCGATTTATCAATCGATTTATCAACAACTGCGTTAAGCT
The DNA here is from genome assembly GCA_939628115.1 of Tribolium freemani. Classification (NCBI taxonomy): domain Eukaryota; kingdom Metazoa; phylum Arthropoda; class Insecta; order Coleoptera; family Tenebrionidae; genus Tribolium; species Tribolium freemani. The sequence goes on along the minus strand of OW626786.1, from coordinate 15,288,247 downwards.
CATTTTTGACGATGTTGTAAGGGGTTCCTTTTAAATTTTTTCTACACTGATTTAATCCTTGAATTATCTTGAAATTACCTTTTTTTAACGTAAAATTATCCGAGGATTTCAAATCCGTAATTATTTTCTATGTAGAACAAACAGTTTTCAAGATATGTGTCTCATTCTAGACGTTTTTATCATTTCAAGCTTAGATAATGAAGTGATGTTATTTTTTCAAGACAATCTTAATTGTTCAGTCGGTCTAAAGTTAACATTTTCTTACGTAAAATGGTCCAAGCATTTCAAATTTGTACTTAGTTTTCACGTACAAGAAACATTTCGCGATTTATCAATCGATTTATCAACAACTGAGTTAAGTTCATTTTTGACGATGTTGTAAAGGGTTCCTTTTAAATTTTTTCCACACTGATTTAATCCTTGAATTACCTTAAAATTACCTTTTTTTAACGTAAAATTATCCGAGGATTTCAATTCCGTAATTATTTTCTATCTAGAACAAACAGTTTTCGAGATATATGTCTCATTCTAGACGTTTATACTATTTCAACCTTCGATACTGAAGTAATATTACTTTTTCTAGCCAATCTTAATTGTTCAGTCAGTCTAAAGTTAACATTTTCTTATGTAAAATTGTCCAAGCATTTCAAATTTGTACTTATTTTTCACGTATGAGAAACATTTTGCGATTTATCAATCGATTCATCAACAACTGCGTTAAGCTCATTTTTGACGATGTTGTAAAGGGTTCCTTTTAAATTTTTTCTACACTGATTTAATCCTTGAATTACCTTAAAATTACCTTTTTTTAACGTAAAATTATCCGAAGATTTCAATTCCGTAATTATTTTCTATCTAGAACAAACAGTTTTCGAGATATATGTCTCATTCTGGACATTTATGTTATTTTAAACTTGGATAATAAAGTGATGTTATTTTTTCTAGACAATCTTAATTGTTCAATCAGTCTAAAGTTAACATTTTCTTACGTAAAATTGTCCAAGCATTTCAAATTTTCACGTACGAGAAACATTTCGTAATTTGTCAATCGATTTATCAACAACTGCATTAAGCTCATTTTTGACGATGTTGTAAAGAGTTCCTTTTAAATTTTTTCTGCACTGATTGAATTATCTTGAAATTATCTATTTTAACGTAAAATTATCAGAGGATCACAATTCTGTAATTATTTTCGATGTAGAACAAACAGTTTTCGAGATATATCTGATTCTATAAAAAAAAAACTAAGCAGAATCGACCAATACAAGTTTAGATCAAAATCATCAATATTAAAAACTAAAGTGTTCCATTTAAAAAAAACATAATACTTATTATTTGAAACCAATTTTGAGTGAAGCAGTAAAAAAAAATATTTTCACTTATTTCATTAATAATGGACTCGTTGGGCCAGCCTGTAGTAGAATAGAAATAAAGATCGTTGAAATAGTGTCAACCCTCAAATACTCACAGCTTCCGTTTCACCATTGCACCTTTCTATCTCCACTCAAAGAGCACCTACATTTCCTCTCATCACACTGAAACTAGTCTCAAGTAAAATTCAACAACGATCAAAATTGCTCATATTTATAAAAGCACCCCACCGCTGGAAAAAACATAAAAGAAACCTTAACACAAAAAGTACACAACTCCCAACACATATGAGGGCTTTTTTTATTAATGCTGTCGTTCTATTTTTGACTTCAACACCTAAACAACTAGAGTTGAGATTGGGAGCTTGAAAACTTGACTAATTAAAAATTACGATGGTCACACGCAACTTCCTTGGGGTGACCACCAGGAAATGTACATTTAACACCCTTGCAATCTCACGCGATTATCGGCCTTTTAAGACAATATGACAGAAATATTGAAGATAAGTTTATTTGAGGCAATTAATTCTTGCATAACATGTGTGCATCTGCGGGTTAATTATAAATAAACCACGCCATGTGAGACATTATCCCTTGCTACGAACAACTTTTAGCAAAAAATTAGCGCAAAATGAACACACGTCCAGATCGGTATCATTTTACAAGCGATAATTAAAGCGAAGTTTTATGTAATCTAACGAAAACACCTGTAATGTTGATAGTTATTAATCAACTAGCAGTTACCGTGTAAATTTTAATGCAGACTGATTATAAATGGTTTTTTTTCTTCATCTAGTTGATGATGGAATTGCTTCTTGTAATACTGTAATTAATAATATAATTCTCTTTTTTTTTATATGAATAGGTAAGTTGTTTGTTTTTTTTAAACTATAGGAACACCGAACCCCGGAGTCATTCAATCATTTGAACAAAGGAAATTAAATTTATGCTCTTTATCTGAATTTTAGAATTTCGCTAATTCAAAAAAATGCGGGACATTTTTTTAAATGTAATTAAATAATACTCTTTTCCTCAGAAAGACACAACTTCTTTTTTTCTTTCTCCCTTTTACAACAAAATATGAAAGAAAATATTTCATCGACGTTTTTCGAAAAAAATTAAAACCTAGATTGATTCAATTTTAAATCGAAAAAATAGCAGTTTAAGTAAATTGAATAGGAAAAAACGCAAAGTTTTTAATAGAACGAAAGATACATGTAGATATTCAAATTCTTGCTGGTTGCAGCTTTCTAAACTAAGTAGATCAATTAAACATAACAAACATAAAACATAAATGTAAAGATATAATATGTTCAATGTTAAAGTTTTGTTTTAATAACAATTTAAACATCAATTGTGGAAAATCTAATGAACAATTTAAGAAAGATTTTCTTCGACTCAAAATAAGCACAACTCCTAAAATTCATGCAGTATTTTATCATGTGTGTATCACAATTTTGTTAATATGTGAATTCAGGTTTAGGAAAATTTAGCGAACAGATTTCTAAATCTGTACAAGCCAATTTAAAAAAAAGTTTAGAAGTATAAATTAGCCCAAAACAAATCCAGATTTTTTCACAAATTTTTACAATATGTTAAATTTGATAATAGCACACATAATACGTAAAATGTTGATGCAAAGAAAATTTGTCTAAATTTTTGAGGTTTGGTTCAGAAATTTTTCATTAAATTTACAAAAATTCTGACCGAATTAATTTCGCTGGACTCATGGATAAAAATTTGGTAGACCTCTCAAGACAAAAAATTAAATAAAAAAAAGTGATTGATTATAAAATTCATAAATGAGTGTTTCGTCTACTATCTTGATATCTATGCAGACAAAAATTAAAAATCGTAAAGCTCTCTGAAAAACCTGATTTTTTTATTGAAGCACAAAACTAAAAATTTGACAAATTATCACGGAATAATTTTTCAAATACAAGTTGAGACAGCCACTGTACATTTCTGAAAGAGGCCTGAAAAATAAACTTTTTTAAAGAGACCTGATTTTTCAATAACTTTGGAATAAGTAGTCTAAATGTGTGAGTAGAAACTTTTTTTATTATGTATTTTGTTTTTTCGTTTCCACCTATTATACAGGGTCGCTAAAAAATATGGATATAGCTAAATATTTTCAGAACGATTTAACAGAGCACGCTGAAATTTGGGGTACAGTTAAATGAGCTTAAATTCTATCATCTGAGATTTTTTCAATTTTCTACCGTCATTTGTTTTGAAAATACAAGGCTAACTTGATTTTTTTGAAATGACAGGAAGAGTTAAAATTAATATTTTTTAAAAGAGCATTTATTTCTGAATTTAGTGATGTAACATATTCCCACCTTTATTTTCATTAAAAGACAAAAAAAAATCAAAAATTGTATTCTGGATTTCTGCAAAAGTAAAACTAAGTTAGCTTTGAAAATACTGTCATTAGCGTGTCATGGAAATCATTTTGAGCAACATCTTTTGTAACATAAAAAACATATATTTCGTGTTTTGCTTTTTTTATTAAAATGTGTTCTTTTTCAGTTAAAAATGTTATTTTAACAATTATTATTAACTTTTACTTATTTTTTGGTCAAAGTTCAAGCGGCAAAGAGCTAACGATAGATAAAGTCAATATTTCCAAGGCTAATAAGATTTTACATTTTTGAAAATTTTATTAGTTCGATAATTTTTTTTAAGTTTCGATTAAAATAAGATATACATGTGTTACACCACAGAATTCAGAAAAAAATGCTCTTTCTAAAAATAATAATTTTTACCCTTCTTGCCATTTAAAAAAAATAAAGTTAGCCTTGTATCCTCAGAATAAAATAAGATAAGAATTTGATAATCATCTAAAACGATAAAATTTATATACTTTTAAGCTTATACCAAATTTCAATAAGTTTTGATGAATAGTTTTAAAAATATTTAAATGTATCCATACTTTTTAGTGACCCTGTATATTCCCACTAGTTTTGGTGTAAATATGTAAACTATTTTTGTTTGATTAAATACGTTTTTTGTGTTTTTTTTTTCATTCACTGCGAAAACTTCTATTTTGTGGATTTAAAGTTAATTCAAACTAAAACTTATTTTTTTTTTTCTAAAAAGGTCGATGAAATATTTTATATCCTGGCGTAATGAGAAAGGTATCAGGTATAATTAAAAACTGAGAGTAGACTTGGACATTTTTTCAAACATAAGATATTTTCTTAACTTGGCAACTTGATAAAAATATATAAAAAAATGTTTTTTAAAAAAAGCTTTTATTTAAAAGATGCACTAAAAAGTAAAAAATAATGTATTTCAATCACAGGAGAATATTTTTTCTTACAGGTTAAAATTCCAAAATTTATAAAAGCTTTGGGAGTTGTCAACTGAACAAAGTAATTCTGTAATGCTGTAGTTTTATAACTCCCAAAGCTTTTATAAATTTTTGAATTTTAACCTGTAAGAAAAAATATTCTCCTGTGATTGAAATACATTATTTTTTGCTTTTTAGTGCATCTTTTAAATAAAAGTTTTTTTTAAAAACATTTTTTATAATTTTTATTTTTTGCATTTTAGTCTTTATTTATTGCATAGATTTATTGTTATTACACTGTGCATCTACGGTGAGGTCCAAATGACCAACATACCGTCTATGTTGGTATAAATTACGGTATGTACAAATCGAGAACCTTTATGTAAACATAACCTAAAATTTTAAAACCCCATTTAACACATTTAGGGGGTAATTAACTATATAGAATTGCATTGTCACGCAGATTACGTAAGCATGTTAAATTTCATTTCATTGCGACTACAGGAACCCTCTCAAATTTACAAATCGAGAACCCCTTTGTAAACATAACCTAAAACTTCAAAACCCCATTTAACCCCTTTAGGGGGGTATTTAACTACATGGGATTGCATTGTCACGCAGATTATGTAAGTATGTAAAATTTCAATTCAGTGGGACAACAGGAACCCTTTCAAATTTGGCTCCGAAAAAATAGCAGACAGAAAGATAACATTGTGAGCTAAATAAAAGCTTTTAAAAATTTAGAGTTTTTCGTACACACTTTCATACCCTATTTAGCCCTATTGCGATCAGAATTCCAAAAATCTTAGAAATATCAACTTAAACGAATATAACTATAAACATATTTTTTTAATATTTAACCCTCTTGGGAATAGAATCTCCAAATATCCTAAAACACGTGTTTCTTTCTTTTAAAACGAAAGCCCCAATATACCAGTAGAACAATTTTTTCATGGCTATTATCTTAGTGGATTTTCATACAAATTTTGACACCTCATTTAACCAAAAATTTTGTGCGTTACTTTTGGTTCAGTCGGTAGAGATTAATAAGAAAGAGATACCACACTTGACCCTGTTTTCTTATCTTTGTCCATTTTTAATAACTTGCAGATTTACAATTAATGCAACGATCAAATTCAACTTTAATACACTAAATTAGTTATGTCAAGTATTTTAGTTACACTCGGGTCAATTCATTTTTGAATCAGGTACTCATTTCAAAATTTGGTCAAAAATAAATCGGCCTCAGTTGCAATCAATTAGCAAAAGACGTTACAAATCTAGCTGACCCTCGAAATGGCCAGTCGTTCTTTCTTCATTCAATTCAATAGTTTGAATAATTGAGGAAAACTCTTCCGGCGATCGCACAAAAACTCCATCCACTTAATATAATAATGTATAATTAAGCGCAAAGATTATAGATAAGTTCTCTACCTGTCACAAGTGCAAACCGAAATCTATACAGGGTGATTCTTTTAGGGCCTACATTAGAAACTTTTTAATTTCTAGCATAGATAGAAGTTTAAAATTTAGTATACGATCCAAATCGACCATTCTGAGTTCAATTAAATTATTTTCAAAATGGCTGAACTTCCGGAACGTGGAGAAATTGGCGCCAACTTTGAAATTTTAAATAGTAACCACCTATTTTTATTACATTTTTGAATTCGCCTTTTGAAACTGACTAAAATATACCCTAGTTGTTAGTACTTATCTGTCATAGTTTTTGACGTATGTCAATTTTTTTTTGCAAATTTTCATTTACCGGGGTTTATTTAAAATATCACAACTCTTGAACCCTTTACAGTAAGTGAATAATTCTTTTTGCATTTGATAACCAAAGGTTTGAAGGATCTTCTAAAATCTTCAGAATTTTGAACTGTCAAATTGCAAGGCTACTATGATTTTTTGAAAATGATGATCAAGAAATAATTATAATTCAGTTTTTTCAAATGGAATGACCTTGTTTTTTCAATGGCAATTAAAAGATCATCGATTTATATGGAGACTTTTATCAACATCTTCTATATCTATATCTTACAGTTTTTGAAATAATCGCAAAAAACTGAATTTTAGATCATTATTTTCATTTTTAATCGAGTAAACTTTCAAAAAATGCGATAAAGTTGTGCTATTAATTAAAAGAAATGTTTGATTTGTCTACCATTTTCATTCAAGAAGTTCCAAATTCGATGGCATACTGACTGAGTTTCTTTACATAATTCACTAAGTTATAATAAACCATAATTAAATATTATTGTTTTACTGCTTATGATTATGAACAATCTAAAAACTAAATAAAATGGTGAAGTTTGACAACTGTTGACCATTTTACAAGACCTACTTGATTAACGATGAAAATTACAAAGTAAAATTCGTTTTTTGTGATTTTTTTCAAAAACTGTACGAGATAGGTATAGGACATGTACATAAAAGTCACCATAAATGTCGATGTTCTTTCAACTGCCGTTAAGAAAATAGTGTCGTTCCATTTGAAAAAACTGAGTTATAGCCGTTTTTTGATAACCATTTTGAAAAATCACACTACCCTTGAATTTTGACAGATTACAATTTTGAAAATTCTAGAAGGCTCTTCAAACCTTCTGTTATCGAATACAAAAAAAATTATTCACTTATCGCAAAGGGTTGAATGGCTGTCACATTTTAAATACACTCCTGCAAGTGAAAATTTTAACAAAAAAATTGACAAATGTCAAAAACTATGATAGATAAGTACCAACAACTAAAGTACATTTTAGTCAGTTTGAGAAGGTGAATTCAAAAATGCAATAAAAATGTGGGGTTACTATTTAAAATTTCAAAGTTGGCGCCCATTTCTCGTAGTACCGGAAGTTCAGCCATTTTGAAAATAATTTAATTGAATTCAGAATGGTCGATTTAGATCGTACACAAAATTTTAAAGCTCTAGTTATATTAGAAGTTAAAAAGTTTCTAATGTAGGCCCTAAAAGAATCAGCCTGTATATATAAAATTGCTTGGCCTGACTGACCAAGAAACTTGAAATTTTTACAGTAGAAAGCTTTTGTAACGTAAGGGTGTACTAAGAAAGGATTTTTCGAAAATCACCCCCTAAGAGGGTTAAATAGGGTGTTAAAATTTGAATAAAAATCCGTCATTTTTTAAGTTATATCTTTGAAAATTAGTATTTGGGCTTTCGGTTAAAAATAAAGAAAGACATGTTTCAGGATTTTTGGAAAATCAACCCCGAAAGGGGTTAAATGGAGAGTTGAATTTAGAATTAAAGTTTAGAAAAATCTGTCATTTTTAAAGTTACATTGAACTTACATCCTTGAAAAGTAGTATTTGGGCTTTTGGTTAAAAATCAAGAAACACGTGTTTCCGGATTTTCGAAAAATCAACCCCTAAGAGGGTTAAATGGCGTAATAAAATTTGTATAAATATTCGTAACTTTTGAATTTACATTAATTGAAGCTGGTTTTTGGGCTTTTAGTGAAAAGTGAAGAAACACGTGTTTTAGTTGGAAATACCAACCCCAAGGGGGTTGAACACGGATTAGAATTTGTATAAAAATCCGTAATTTTTAATTTGTATCCATGCAAATGGTACTTGAGCTTTCGGTTAAAGATGAAAAACGTGTGTTTAAGAACATTTCTAATTTCCACCCCTAAGGGGGTTAAATATAAAAATCCGTAATTTGTGAACTTATATTTATAAAAATTGGTATTTGGGCATTCGGTGAAAAATAAAGAAACAGGTATTTTATTATTTTTAGAAATTCCACCCCCAAAGAGGGTTAAACATAAAAAATCGTCATTTTTGAAGCTATATTAATGATCTTTCTGTTAAAAATGAAAAAAGACGTGTTTCTGGATTTTGAAAGTTCCACCCCCAAGAGGGTTGAATATAAAAAAATGTCATTTTCGAAGTTATAACCAAGAGAATTGGTATTTGAGCATTCGTCTAAATATAAAAAACGCGTGTTTCAGGTTTGTTGAAAACTCCACTCCAAGGGGGTTAAACAAAAAATCCTTCATTGTTGAAGTTATACATATAAAAAATTCTTTATTGTTGACGTTATCAATTGATATCTTAGACATTCGGTTAAAAAGGAAGAGGCGTATATTTCAGGATTTTTAGAAATTCCACCCCCAAATTCCTGCATTTTTGAAGTCATATCCAAGAAAATTGTCATTTGGACTTCCGGTTAAAAACAAAGAAAATGTATTTCAGGATTTTTGAAAATTACATCCACAAGAGGGTTAAAAAGTTCACAATAAAATTTTGTGTTTCTACTTTTTGTTATACTAAGTTTTTCTGTGTTTCAAAGCCGTGGCCAACTGCTAGTAATAAAATAAAGCAAAAAATTGTCTTTTGCTTCAAAGACGATTTCCCCGTTTGAATTTAACATTTTGTGTCTTCTTTGTGTTCTCAAACAACGATCGATCGTTGCTTTTTTGGTGCATTTACACCAGAAGCAACGCTGCGTGGTTCCGTGATGGATGCAATGAATAAGTGCAAGTTAAAATAAATATCGTAATCGTTGCTCGCATGTCTTGTCTTGTGTTCGTTCCGTTCCTTCAATTACACCATGCGGTCGTTGTTCTTGGACTTGGAATCAATCCGATTAAAACTCTTCAAGGGAACAAGCGGAAAAAAAAAGGGTACCATCATCATTGAAGGGTGGTATTGATCGAGGGGTACACTCTGTATAATAGAAAGCGACGCGTTGTACACTCACTTCTCCTCCACCCTTCTGCATTATTACAAATTCTGGGCATCTCTGACGGGTTTACGTGGAGGTTTGGGATACCTTGACCTCGTTGAACGATGAATGACGAGTCAATATTACTTTATTTGTTCCGGTTTTTGGTAGTAACACTAGTTTACAACGTTTTTTACCAAAACTGAAGGCGAAAAAAAATTAGGACCTCAAGTATCAGTATTTGACAATTTTTGCAACATCAGAAATGCTACAGATTACTTCTTCTTTTTAATATCAGGTTCAGTTTATTAATAGTAATCGACTAACATATTTTTATCCCAAAAACCTTAATAACTCCCAAGCAGCACATGTTCGTTACAAATACGTTTAATCTACGTAAAAAAGGTGTAAAATCGGTTTATTTTGCGATTGGTATAAAAGAAACGCGTATATAATATACTTAAACGTTTTTTTAACTGATATCTGACGGATGTGTTAAATGTTTTGCTTTCGTGTAAGTAAAAAAAAACGTTTCTGTTAAACGTTTATTATTTACAATAAGTATTGCTTTTAAATAAGTATTTATACATACTTTTATTAAACGTTGATTAAAAAATATACGTTAATTTTCCTTTGTAGAGATTGAGCATTTTAATGGAATATCATACTCCAAAACAATCAATTGTAAATAACACTTTTTATGACAAGAAAATAATATTAACGTAGAAAAATGGAGTCTTATATCCCTAAATAATTATAGTCAAATATTAAGACATAATTTTGTTAGTGTATATACTTTTTATACTTTTACAGAAAAAATATACCTTTTTAAGTATTACTACATCTTGTGCTTTTTTACGTATGCCCAACTATCCAGAGAAAAAAACGTTTGTTTATAATAACCCAATAACACTAACGTTATTACAACGTATAGAATATACCAACTTAATACAAACAGTAACTGCGCAAGCGTTTGTAACAGTTTCAGTTAGTTATTACCCTATTTCAACGGCTAGAAGGTAAGTACAACTTTCAATTTAATATTTTATATATACGAGCTGTTAGCTATGATCATGTTAGACATACCTACACGGTTTATGCTATATCTATTACCTGCATCTTCTACATATTATATCCATCGTAATGTTAGTAAAACATATAAAAACGGTTACTTTTCATATAAATGGATGAAACATAATAATTTTTGAGTTAGAGGTACAGAATTTTTGTAATTTCGTTTTGTGTTTATTTGTTGTGGTGTAGGGTATATTAATTACATAAAGTACGCTTTGTATATACGTATATGTAGCTAGATAATACGTAGAATCGTAGATATGTTATTTTTTACATCTTTACATCAGATAGAGCTAAGTTGACTTGATTTTGGGTTGCAGTAAACCTATCATCATTATTATTAAGCTTATTTTAAGGGTGTGAATGTAAATAGTAGAGTGACTGCAACTTTGTTTCAAGCTTCCAATCTTTCAATCTCATTGTTTCTTAGTGCTTCAGTTACACAGTTTTCTCATTATTTCAGCTTTTTAGTTTCCTAATTTCCACTTTTTCGTGGAAATTATATAATTATAATGTTCATACTTTGCAGTTCTATAGTTTTTTAAATTATCACTCTTTCAGTCACATAGATCTACAGAATTTTAATCTGTTATTTCTTTGGTTTTCAGTTTCGGTTTTGAAATAAAAAAAAGTTATTTATGTAACAAGTCCGCAAAATAGAGTTTTAGAGGACGAATCGGATTGAGAGATGAGTCCTCTAAAACTATTTTGCAAAAGTATTGCATACAAACTTTTTTGGTACCAGCTCTCTAAAACAAAATTGTAAAATTTTTTACATTTTCAATCCACCCTCATCATAAGTGCAGTCGATCCATAGTTATAGAAACGACTGATTTATTGAAACAATATTCATGACTTTGTCAAATAACAAACAAATTTGAGTCCGGAAAATAAATTAGAATCCGCAAAATGTTGCTATGACGACTTTAAGTACTTGTCCTTTAAAATGACATTTTGTGGAGTCAAAGCAGTTCCCAAAGTAACCATTTTAGAGAGCGTGTACCAAAAAATAATGTACGTAGAAGTTTCAAAATTGCAGTGTTCGCTAATTATTAATTTTGGTTATAAGAATTTATTATTTTAATTATTATAATTGCACTTATTAATTTTTCCAAAACGACAATGTAGATTTTAATTAGTTGTGTGAAAGTCCTAGTTTTTAGGATTCTTAGTCTATGTGTAATAAATTTAAAAAAAAGTGTGGTTTCGTTAAAAAAAAACAAATTATTTCAAAAACTAAGCAAAATCGACTATTTTATTCGCATCGCGAGAAAGTCCGGCCCTAAAACCTGTTTACTAGTGTTTTATTTGTTCCTGGAGTTAGTAATTTAACCAATAAAAATATAAAAATCACCTCCTACTTGTTTAGCTGGTGCACAAAAAATTGCAAGACGATTGAAGCGTTTCTTATTGGATATGGGTGGGAGATTGCACTCCCAACTGTAAAACAGACCAATCATAAAGCGTTCAAAACTGAGCAAAAAACTGTTGTTTGATTATTTTGTAAATGTCGGACAAACAATTTGGAATTTCGCTGTTTTCTAAGACAATTACAAGTTTTCTATTACACTTGGGTTCAAAAATCGTGGATAAATTGTGGTGGATTTGTTTTTGATAAAAATTGATTCTCGCAATTAGTTTGTGTTGAAACTCAAACATTTCGCACGTTTTTCAACACAAACTTAATTGTTTCGCCAAATTCTCTCATAAAACTCAAAAATGTACCAAATTAGGTCAAAAATCTTAATATTTTTTTAGTTATTAACTTGGGCATTTGAAACTTACGAGTTACGTTTATATATAAACAATTTAATAATCGTTGAGAAGCAAAAACAAAGAATAGAGTGTTCCATTTAACTATACAAAAAAAAACAACTAAAAATAAAAATGTTAATGAATGAAAAAATGTTTAGTACTACTATGTATTTCCATTCAGTGAGTTCATTTGATGAATTCTTACAGAAAAACGAACTAATTTTATAACAGCAAATTTAGAACAATAATTACGTTCAATGCAAGCAACAAGTCTTCAAGCAGATTAACTTTACGTACGATCGTTTGTCAAAGATTGCATCTCATCGTTAAGAGAAATATAACACGCAATGAAAAAGTGTACCGTAATTAGCTTGTAAAATGTAACTTTAGTTTGTAGCTTTACGAGGAAATAAATACGTCCATAAACGATAGAATGCAACCTTGACATGTTGCACTTACTTTAAGATAAATTTAATTTTTTCTGCTTACAGTTTTTATCGATTGCTATTTCAGATAAATTCCATTAATGATGACAAGTCCGGCCATTTGTAGAATGCCACGAAAGACAAAAAAGAATTATTTTACTAGAAAAATGCCAATTAAAAATCAAAATCAATTAACCACTTAACACCTTAAAAGCATAATTTCTTGCGTGACAGCTGAATGAGGTCTGTGATAAAGACTTAGATTGCTCCGATGTATTTCTTTCCGATTAAAACATTTAAAACAACTTACAAACAAAAAAATAATTTACAAAAATATCAAAAGTTTTTCGTTTTCCAGAAATTATGAAAATTAATCTGCCTCACACTGTACAATACTGCCAACTTAATTTGATGAGAAATTTCACAAATCCATGCTTTCAAATAATTTAGTTTTGCCTCCATTTTATTATTTTTATTTTATGATTTATTACTGTAAAACCCAAAAGTTTGATTATTTTAACTTACATCAAATGAAAGAAGCAACAAAATTTTAGAAAACAAGCTGATTGATTGATTGTAGTGTTACAAATGATAACCAAAATTCAATTTAATACAGTTTTTTCAAAAAAGCCACAGGCGTAAAACTCGAGCCGCAGGCGAGGTTGAATTAAATTTTCAACAAATGTACTGTGATAAACAAAATAATTTAGAAAGTTTTTGGCTTGTTTTTTAACAAACAAAACACTTCAACAAATGATTTAAAACAATTCAATTCAAAGACCAAATATTACGAGATCAAACGCCTCCTCTCAAGAACCACTTGAAACATTCGCGGTAATTCCTTGTAATTAAGTACCAATTCAACATGAACTGATGCTATCAGTTATCATTATAATAAAATATGAATTGTAGTAAACGATAAATCTTGTTGTAATTCACTTCCGCAACTGTTGCATCGTAATAATAAAATAAAAACCGCAAGCAATTATTACATCATTCACATTGATAAAAATAAATAAATGGTGATTTTAAACCCTCGAAGCATGTGCTTGACCTCACTACGTTTACGTTTGCGTAATATGTAAACCGAGAGATTGGCCGCGTTCCAAAACAAATCCGACCTATTTCTGTGTTACGTTTTTATCACTGTGTGAACGTCCCTCTAGAATCGATATCTACCAAAAGAGGGGTTGGCATCCTTGGCCTTCTAATCTCGCAACGGTAAACAGAAAGAACCGAAACCATCCGAAAGGACACGTGGTAGAGCGATCTCAACTTCTCGTTTTATGCACGCACTTCACGCCTCGCCGCCCCCGGTGGCGGCGGCGGCGGCGGCGGATCGATGGACGAAACCACGAGGGAGTGACAAATGGTGGCGGCGCCAAATCAGCCGCCCCACAATTTTTTTTTGATAAACTGCTAAAATAATCTAAATGCTACAGTGGAACCTCTATAAATTGACCTGACCTGACCTGTTGCCACACGAAAATTCGAGATATATACAGGCTGTTTTGTCTAAACCCCACATTAGAAGTATTGGGAGTTCTAATAATCATAGTCATCTGAAAATTTGTGTACAACCATAATCTTTTAGGTCCTGCTCAATGAAAATATTCTCAAGATAGCAGCACTTCCGGTTATACCGGAAGTCGCTATCTATTTACTTATTTTAAATGGAATGCTATATTTTTTAATGCGTTTTTGAATTACTAGAGTTATTTTAAGGTAGTTTTCATGAGCTGTTCCTATACCTAAATTTAGCCGTTTACGAAATATTTGTTTTTTAAAATTTTTTTGGATTTGCACCTTTCAGTTCAAAAATCGATAACTCTGCGATTTTTAAAAATTTGCAAATATTTTTGAGCTCATTTGAAAGAGGAAGCCTAGATCTTTCTCTTGGTGTTTTCAAATTTCTAAAAAAGAATAACAAACTCCAAATTTTTAAAATTAAGTTTGCAAAACTTTAAGCACCCATAACTCATTTTTTTCAAATGAAATGACAGAAGTTTTATATCACTAGATGGTAGAGAATTTAATTTTGCTTCGATCTGTGTTAACATTCCCTATACTGATGTTTAATAGTTTTCAAGTTACAATAACTTTTTGTTGGGATTGAGAAATTCATTAGCCATAGGCCTTTTCTCATAGGTTGCCATGAAAACGAATGAAAAAAGGTGAGAAATTAAAGTTTTTCAAACCAACACCCAATGAATTTATTTTGTTTTCACAGTCTGATAACACAATTTTGAACAGAGTTTGTCGTTTAAGTTTAATCAGAAATGTTTTTATGGCAAACTATGCAAAAATAGCTGTGGTTAGTAAGAAATTTCCTACAATAACAAAAAAAACCAACATAACTTAAAAATTATCACAGATAGGTATAGGGAATGCTAAAAATTGGGACATCCCATTTGAAAAAATTAAGTTTTGGGTACTTGAAGTTGTCCAAACTTAACCTTAAAATTTTTGGGTTTATTAACTTCAATTCCAATTTTGATCACACTGAACAACAGATATAGGCTTTCTCTTTCAATTCTCCAAACAGGATTTCGAAATCTCTAAAACTAAGCGAGTTACCGATTTTTTAAGGGACAGGTGCAAATTCAAAAATTTTCAAAAATCCTAAATATCTCGAAAACGGTTAAACTTGGATATAGGGAAAGCTGATAAAAACTCCCTTAAAATAACTCAACTAATCCAAAAACGCAGTGAAAAACATAGCTTTCCATTTAAAATAAGAAAGTTAATCGCGACTTCCGGTATAACCGGAAGTGCTGCCATCTTGAAAATATTTTCATTGAACATAACTCAACGGATTATGCCTGAGTACCAACTCAGATAAATATCTTCATTAGAACTTTCAATACTTCTAATGTGGGGTTTAGACGGAACATCCTGTATAAATAAACATATACTGTTTGTACCATGAGATCGAAAATATTCTGAATTAGAGCAAGCTGTGCTTGCGGAACTTTAACCACATTTTAGCCGTTTATTTAGGGCCACACTTTCAAGGTTATGTAGTCTTGTGCAGGTTTTACACAGTATAAGATGTGGCTAAAGTTACACTTAGTAACTTTAGTTAGTATTTTTTCGTGAGAATTTTACAACATATTGTAAGATAACAGAAATTAGGTAATATCTGTATTGCTATTCTCTAAAAAATTAAAGTTTCGAGTTAAGCCTTTTTTCCTTAAGTGTAATGGCCTTTGGTATTTTCTTGTTGTGGTTCAATTGCCTTTAGCCGATAAGATTCTCACATGCAAGGAGATCATTATATTCTATTTGCCATCTTTTATAAAATGAGAAACAACAAGCAGATAAGAGGGTTCAGGCATTATTCTTAATCAGGCAGCGGAAAAAAAATGCATTTCCATGCAGAAATTCAGATGCAGGTGTGCCTTTTTAATCAATCACGTATCAACAAGACTAAACAAACACTCAAGTGTTTCATTTCATTTAAAGAAAGATTTTATTGTTGGACAGTTTTTTGGGGGCAAAATTCCTAACACAAATTGCAGCTGTGTAATTTCAAATGAAATAATTTTTTTATTGTGTTAGTCAAACGAACGTGTGGCATTGCAAGCAAGGATATTTTATTGTGTTTATCGAGCGCGCGGAAATGCAACTAGAAGGCCACTGGAACTAATGGACGAGAAATGTCAAATCTTCCTTCTTTGTGAAAATCCATTTTCTGTTTGAAAGTTATTGTATTCAAGGTTTTGGAAGACATCTGCCTATTTTATTCCACTACACAAAAATCGCCCACATCTTCCCGTTCGATTAATAAATAAATTAAATGCGGGAACATTAACATTATATAAGATCCACCACCTGTTGAATATAAAAAAAGTCGAACGCTAATATTTTATCGCGTCCGATCGTTGCGTAATTTATTGTAGGATGGAAAGAAAATAAGAAAAATCAAATGTGTAAACACTGCTCCACAACCTTGTGAATTTCTATGTTAGAAAAATACTTTTTTTTCAATGTCAATGTCGGCAACTTTCATTTGTGGGAAGGAAAACTAAAATGGGTGAAGTGATGACGACCGACGTGTTATTACAGCTGTATCACAATATTAAAAAAATTAAATAAAAAAATTAATAAAGCCTCATCTAGTAGCAAGTATTATGATGGTTTGGAATATCTTAAAACTATTTGGAACAATATTTTTGCCTTAACAACACCTACAAGGATGACTTAAAACCAAAAAATAAAAATATATAAAAAAATGTTTTATTTTTTATTTAAAAGATGCACTAAAAAGTAAAAAATAATGTATTTCGATCACAGGAGAATATTTTTTCTTACAGGTTAAAATTCTAAAATTTAGGGGGTATTGAACTACATAGGATTGCATTGTTACGTAGATTAAGTAAGTATGCAAAATTTCAATTCAGTGGGACAACAGGAACCCTTTCAAATTTGGCTTTGAAAAAATAACCGACAGACAGACAACATTATGAGTTAAATAAAAGCTTTGAAAAAGGCCCACTCTATAAGAACTTTATAAAACTGATAATTTTTTTTATAGTTTCAAGACAGGCTCAAAGAGTCTTAAAAAAATCTGATGTTAGAGCATCAAGATTGACAAAAGATTTTATGACAGCTGCAATAAAGACAAACAGATAATTTGGTTGTAAAATATATGTTTCAATACTATATTTATTCTAACGTATTCATACATTTTTGACTTGATTAAATGATTCTTAAATATTATCGAACTCCTTTATCTCAGAAAACTCGAAATAGGTCAGGTCAGGTCAGGTCAAATATTATTAATTTATAAATTAACATTAAAAACCTACCTTAAAAACATAATATCTTGAAAATTAATGTCATGGAAAATTATATTGCTTTTTCAGCCTTATTTTGTCTCAAAATTGATTAAAACTTACTTAAACATAAAAAATCTGCGTTAATAATTCTTTAAATTGATCCTAGTAGAAAACAAAACAAAAAAAATTATCACCATTTCTTTAATGTTTAAAAAGTAAAAAAAAATATGGTAGCTGAATGTATAGAACTATATCTTCTATTTAAAATTATTTATAAGAATATTCACTCTCAATAAAGACAAGTTTCAGGTAAGTATGATTGACTTTTATAAAAACCACTACAAGACACCTTAGACTAAAAATAAAGCACTTTAACTTAATAAAAACTATAAGTATTTAGATAAAACAAAAAAGTCCCTTACAGAACCTTTTCAAAACCATTTAGTTTTACGATGGTTTTATAAGTAAACTTGTATTTACCTAAACGTTTCCCGCCAGAAGTTATAACAGTGTTCAAGCAGAGTTGATTTAATTTTTAATTAAAGATAAGTAAATGCTGAGGTAATTAAATACCTTAGACTAGACGTTTTTATTTGTCAGAGAATGCTTTTTAAAAAAATAACATGAGATTGAAAATAAACTCAATTAGAGCAAGCTGTGCCTGCAGCACTTTAGCTATATTTAAGCCGTTTATTTACGGCCGCACTTTCAAGGTTATGTTGACTTATGTTGGTTTTACACAGCATATGATGTGGCTAAAGTTACACTTCACTTTCAAGGCTTGCTCTAATTGAGTTTATTTTCGATCTCATGTTATATACAACGCAGTTCTAATAGTATAGTAATATGTATTTTTTTACAACAAATAAGTTTTCATAAACACTTAAAAAAATAATTATAGTTTTATTACATCTATTGACCAGATAAAATTGTCTGGGAGTAAAAAATTGTGAAAAAGCAACTACAACAGTATTATAAAACTTTTGTTAAAACTATGTTAAGAATTTATGGTTTTAATATTTCTTGAAGAGATGAATTGGCTGTCATTACTTTTATAAAACTAAAGAGTTTTAAAAGACACAATATAAACAACTGTGATAAGACTCAAGCTGTATAATTTGAAAATGGTTTATTATTTAGTTTTAAAGCTTTCTATAAGTGTATTTATTAAAACTTTGTGATCTGTCGGAGCATTTGGCTGTAGACAAGACTATTTTACAGCAACTTGCCTACAAACTATCTTGATGAAACTATTATAAAACCCTTTTATTCTTTAAACCAAAAAATATGAAAACATTTGTCTCTAAAGCTAGAAAAAAAAAATTAAAGAAAAAAAGAGATAAAAATAATAGATAGGTACTCGTATTAAAATTAATTCTTCAAACCTGAATGAATTAAGATTCTACATGAAATCAAAAATGATCAATTAATTTAAAAAAAACAAAGTTGGTCAAATGAGAAGTTTCCAACCTTCACTTGCGTCAGAAAATGACAAGAAGTAACAAAGAAATAAAAAACAGCTGTTTTGTTTAAATAGGCTTTAAAATATCGCTAATATGGTAACATTGCATTCCATTGAATCAATTGCACGTGCATGAATAGCTTCAAACAAAAACGAAAATGAATTTATTCAGTAACGTGTGAGAGAAGGTAGGTCAGTGCTAAAAATCTGCATACAATTGGATCATGAAACGAACAAAACGTGCGAATAATTAACACCAAATTCCTTGAAGAATCTGAACTGAATTTTTGACTCACAAATTCACAGAAACTAGAATGATTTTACTATTGCCGGACTAGTGCCCCTCTAAATTAAGCTAATTAATAGTGATTCATTAACAACAGCATATCTGACTCATTTTGATAATAATGTTTCCTGAGTATAATTTGCAAGTGCATTCTTTACTTAACAACTTCCTCTAAAGATTGCTAATTTTTCATAGACCCAAAGAATGTTAATAACTTACTTAATCGATATTCGCGCACATTTCGCACCTGCCTTGACCACTAACAAATTTACCTGAAGTCGTTAAACCCTTGAACAGTCTCCACTCTCCCTTACCTGCAAGGAAAAACACTGTTAGATTGAATTAAGCGACATCACCTGTCTAAATTTAAGCAAACGATAAATAATTACACACATTTTCAATTTGCAAAAGTGAAGGTACCATCATGTAATATGCATTTTTATTATAGTAATCTCGCGTTATCACCCGAGGAAAAACGCTCAGACGCCAATAACACAACATTACCGTTCTAATTAGAAGGTAATTAGTCCCAGCTTCCGGACAAAATGCAAATTGCGTTTTGTGACGCCACCAAAACACTCACAAACTTGTTGGGACAAGAATTAGAGACCGATTGACCATCAAAGACTGTACCATAGTTAGTCATACGATGAGCGAATCACACAATTACACACAGATTAATTTTCCCGTAAAAATCCCAGGTGGTCAGTGACTGAACAGAGGAAACTGCGGTTAACACAAAAAATTACACACAGAGGAAGAGGATGTTTTAATGTTATAATTACGAGCTAATCTAGGCTGGAGACAGACGCAAGCGAGCTTACCCACAAGAAAACTTCGCTTGGGTAAATCATAACCAAGCACTGAAATACGCCAAACCAAGAAATAAATTGGTAACCAGAATATTTTTAGTTTAACCATCAACTGAAATACCGGGCGTTAAACTCGTCCAAAACGTACCAAAAATTACGTTATGCTAGTTTTAGTGAGGGATTTTTTCAAAAAAGTAGCTGGAACACGATTTTCTGGGACAAAAACTAAATCATCAGCTCTGGTGTACACTGAAGTACAACTACTTTATTTAATTATTTGCGATATAACTCAAGTCATAATTTAAATGCAGTTTAGACTTATTACTGTTTTATGAAGTGCTTGTCTACAGCCAAATGCTCCAACAAATCACAAAGTTTTAATAAATACACTTATAGAAAGCTTTAAAACTAAATAATAAAATTGTTTTAAAAGTATCACAGTTGTTTATATTGTATCTTTTAAAATTGTTTAGTTTTATATAAAAGTAATGACAGCCAATTCATCTCTTCAAGAAATATTAAAACCATTAATTCTTAACATATTTTAACAAAAAATTTATAATACTGTTGTAGTTGCTTTTTTCAAAAAATTTTACTCCCTACAATCTTATCTGGTCAATAGATGTAATAAAACTATAATTATTTTTTAAGTGTTTATGAAAACTTATTTGTTGTAAGAAAATACATATTTTCTTTACCAAAACTCACTGTGAGATCGAAAATAAACTCAATTAGAGCAAGCCTTGAAAGTGAAGTGTAACTTTAGCCACATCATATGCTGTGTAAAACCAGCATAAGACTACATAACCTTGAAAGTGCGGCCGTAAATAAACGGCTAAAATATGGCTAAAGTTCTGCAGGCACAGCTTGCTCTAATTGAGTTTATTTTCGATCTCATGTTATTTTTTTAAAAAGCATTCTCTGACAAATAAAAACGTTTACTCTAAGGTATTTAATTACCTCATCATTTGCTTATCTTTAATTAAAAATTAAACCAACTCTGCTTGAACACTGTTATAATTTCTGAATACGAGTAGACTTATAAAAACATCGTAAAACTAAATGGTTATGAAAAGGTTCTGTGTAGAACTTTTTTGTTTTATCTAAATACTTATAGTTTTTATTAAGTTAAAGTGCTTTATCTTTAGTCTGGTTTTTATAAAAGTCAACCATACTTACCTAAAACTTGTTGTCTTTATAGAGAGTTAATATTCTTATAAATAATTTTAAATAGAAGATATAGTTTTATACATTCAGCTAGCATATTTTTTTTTACTTTTTTTTACTTTTATAACAGTAAAATCTAGAATTATCACTCAAAAAATCTACTAGAATCAATTTAAAGAATTATTAACGCAGATCTTTTATGTCTAGAAAATAATGTAATTTGTACAAATGTGAATAACTTCGGTATTTATGAAGGGCGTTAAAATTTTACAATTTTCTCAATAAATTTTATCAGGCAGCTGGCCATTTGAAAATTTTCTACTTGGATATCGTGTTTTAAACTTTCTAAAAGTGATAAAAGCGTGTCTTGAAACTATTTTAAAAAAACTAATCAGTTTTATAAAGTTCTTAAAGAGTAGACTTGACAACCTCCTGAAAAGTGGCATTTTTTGGTTTTAAGACACTCTTGTAGGTGTTAAGACAAAAATATTATTCTAAATATAGTTTAAAGAACTATTCTTACAGCACTTTTCCAAATCACCATAAAACATAAATTGTTACTTGGAATAGTAGTAGGAAATTTTTGGTCGTCATTATTCATATTTACTGTTAATGTAAACATAAATGGTAGTTTATAATAATTTTATTTAGGAAATAAATTAACAAAATCACAATTTCTGTATTTTTTTTTAATTCGTTACACTTATAACAAAAACAGATTTTTTTTTGGTTTATAACAATTCGATACCATGAGATCGAAAATATACTCAATTAGAGCAAGCTTTGAAAGTGAAGTGTAACTTTAGCCACATCATATGCTGTATAAAACCAACATAAGACAACATAACCTTGAAAGTGCGAAACGGCTAAAGTATGGCTAAAGTGCTGCAGGCACAGCTTGCTCTAATTGAGTTTATTTTCGATCTCATGTTATTTTTTAAAAAGCATTCTCTGACAAATAAAAACGGTTACTCTAAGGTATTTAATTACCTCAGCATTTACTTATCTTTAATTAAAAATTAAACCTACTCTGCTTGAACACTGTTATAATTTCTGGCAGGAAAAGTTTAAATAAATATAAGTAGACTTATAAAACCATCGTAAAACTAAATGGTTTTGAAAAGGTTCTGTAAAGAACTTTTTTGTTTTATCTAAATACTTATAGTTTTTATTAAGTTAAAGTGCTTTATCTTTAGTCTAAGGTGTCTTGTACTGGTTTTTATAAAAGTCAATCATACTTACCTAAAACTTGTTGTCTTTATTAAGAGTTAAGAGAAGATATAGTTTTATACATTCAGCTACCATATTTTTTTTACTTTTTAAACATTAAAGAAATGGTGATAATTTTTGTTTTTTTTTACTTTTATAACAGTAAAATCTAGAATTATCACTCAAAAAATCTACTAGAATCAATTTAAAAAATTATTAACGCAGATCTTTTATGTCCAGAAAATAATATAATTTGTACAAATGTGTATAACTTCGGTATTTATGAAGGGCGTTAAAATTTTACAATTTTCTCAATAAATTTTATCAGGCAGCTGGCCATTTGAAAATTTTCTACCTGGATATCGTGTTTTAAACTTTCTAAAAGTGATAAAAGCGTGTCTTGAAACTATTTTAAAAAAACTAATCAGTTTTATAAAGTTCTTAAAGAGTAGACTTGACAACCTCCTGAAAAGTGGCATTTTTTGGTTTTAAGACACTCTTGTAGGTGTTAAGACAAAAATATTATTCTAAATATAGTTTAAAGAACTATTCTTATAGCAGTCTTCCAAACCACCATAAAACTTAAATTGTTACTTGGAATAGTAATAGGAAAAGGAACTTTTTTGTCGTCATTATTCATATAATAAAAATAAATAATAAATAAATAAATTAACAAAATCACAATTTCTGTATTTTTTTATTTCGTTACACTTATAACAAAAACAGTATTTTTGTTTATAACAATTCGATACCATGAGATCGAAAATATACTCAATTAGAGCAAGCTTTGAAAGTGAAGTGTAACTTTAGCGACATCATATGCTGTGTAAAACCGGCATAAATCTAGATAACCTTGAAAGTGCGGCCGTAAATAAACGGCTAAAATGTGGCTAAAGTTCCGCAAACACAGCTTGCTCTAATTCAGAATATTTTCGATCTCATGGTATTATTTTTAAATTTCTAGTTCGTCGTATTTCCCTGGGGTCTAATAATTTTTGTCTTTTGATATTTGCCCAATGGTATTCCATTTATTCAAGGTAAAAAATTTCTGAGAAATGGTATAATTTTTAAAATAAAAAAAAATTACCCCAAATAAAGAGAAGCACAAAAATAATTTGACATTTTTTGGCATATTACATTAACGCGTTTCAGAAACACTTTTAGTACCTTAAGATGATTAATTCTTGCAAAGTTTGTCAAACAAAAGATTGGACCGTAGGGAGCCGAGGTTCAGCATCAAAAGGAATAATGAAATGAATGAGTTAAGGCCATTTTCCCGATCAAATTCCGTAGATAAAATGCTTTCGTTAATTGGGTCGCAACATTTTTTCTGTGAATGCCATAAGGTAGTAATTGTAACAATTATTAACGAAACATTTTTTTCACATGGCCTCCTTGGAGACGCAAAAGCGGTTTCGAACAGCTGCTCGAGACAGCCGGCTCACTTTTTTTAATCGAACCCTCCAAGATTTTTGAAAGCCACACACACGTCAGCTGTTGCTTTGTTATGATACCTGCAGCTAAATTATTTTTTATTTTTATTTTTTTGAAAATCAACTACGTTTTCTGAATTTTTCTTTGCGGGGTTGAAGACGTTCGAAATGATTACGAAACAATGCAACGGAAAGTACGAGCGGTGCGCTACAATAATAGGTGAAGGTCAGATGTAAAAGCACAAGCTGTTTTGCAATGAATGCAATTCGCTATCAATACAACAGAACTAATGCAACACGATGTCGAGAAACTGCCGCAAGCTAAATTACCAGTTTGCTGGAAAATATCGTGATGTAAAATACGACGATCTTGACGCGAATAGGTTTTCACGATTACAATAACAAAAATATGGCAACACCTATTTTGAGGTCCTTATAAGACTGAATCAATTTACACGGTTGTGTTTAAAAAAAAAATGTCCAAGTCTAATCTCAGTTGTTTTTAAAAGGTTTTATTTAACTCACAATGTTGTCTGTCTGTCGGTTATTTTTTCGGAGCCAAATTTGAAAGGGTTCCCGTTGTCCCACTGAATTGAAATCTTGCATACTTACTTAATCTGCGTGACAATGCAATCTTATGTAGTTAAATAGCCCCTATTAAATGGGGTTTTAAAATTTAAGGTTATGTTTACAAAGGTGTTCTCGATTTGTAAATTTGAGAGGGTTCCTGTAGTCGGAATGAAATGAAATTTAACATGCTTACGTAATCTGCGTGACAATTCTATATAGTTAATTACCCCCCCTAAAGGTGTTAAATGAGATTTTAAAATTTTAGGTTATGTTTGCAAAAGCAAAAAATAAAAATATACAAAAAAATGTTTTAAAAAAAAGCTTTTATTTAAAAGATGCACTAAAAAGTAAAAAATAATGTATTCAATCACAGGAGAATATTTTTTCTTACTTCTTAAAAGAGTTGTCAACTGAACAAAGTAATTCTGTAATGCCGTAGTTTTATAACTTCCAAAGCTTTTATAAATTTTAGAATTTTAACCTGTAAGAGAAAATATTCTCCTGTGATTGAAATATATTATTTTTTACTTTTTAGTGCATCTTTTAAATAAAAGTTTTTTTAAAAAAACGTTTTTTTATATATTTTTATTTTTTGCTTTTTGGTCTTTATTTATTGTTATTACACTGTGCATCTACCGTGACGTCCAAATGACCAACATACCGTCTATGTCGGTATAAGTTACGGTATGTACAAATCGAGAACCCCTTTGTAAACATAACCTAAAATCTTCAAACCCCATTTAAACCTTTAGGGGGTATTTAACTACATAGGATTGCATTGTCACACAGATTAAGTAATTATGCAAAATTTCAATTCAGTGGGACAACGGGAACCCTTTCAAATTTGGCTCCGAAAAAATAGCAGACAGAAAGATAACAATGTGAGCTAAATAAAACCTTTTAAAAATGTCCAAGTCTAATCTCAGTTTTTAATTGTACCTTATACTTTTCAGAAAATATTTCAACGACGTTTTTCGATAAAAATTGAGACCTAGATTAATTTAAGTTCAAATCGAAAAAATAGCAGTAAATTGAATAGAAAAAAAACGCAAAGTTTTTAATACAACGAAAACAGTTTGGAAATGTGTGCTATTATAAAATTTTGCAGATTAGATAGTTGTAGATATTCAAATTCTTGCTGGTTGCAGCTTTCTAAACTAAGTAGATCAATTTGCTTTAAACATAACAAACATAAAACATAGATGTAAACATACAATATGATCAATGTTTAAGTAGGTTCAAATCTGTTATCAGATAAGTTTTGTTTTAATAACAATTTAAACATCAATTTTGAAAAAGCTAATGAACAATTTAAGGCTAAAGGGGACGAGAGAGTTAAACCAAGTGTGAGACAAAGACAAGTATAATGACAATTATTTTTCTATTTTTAGCGATATTTGTAATCCAATTTTAAATCGAAAAATTAAATTGAGTCTTTTAAACAATTAGAATTTGCGCCAACGCAACACTAAAAAAAATTATTTGACATCTTTTTGTTAAAATTTTAAAGAAATTTTTATAATATTTTAATGTTTAATTGTTACTTTCGTTAGTAATTTTTATGTATTCCTTTTTCATTGCTCAAAAATGGAAAAATGGATAAATGATCAAAAGTTTAGAATACGTCAAAATCCACTTTTTACTTTGGAAAACATTAGGTTAAAATTTAATTTGATTATTTTCGGTAAAAAAGCAATTTGTAATGAAGATTTATAATAATGGAGATTGAGAAAGCTGAGCAGACAGCAAGTAACGTTAAATAAAGTGTTAAATAAAGTTGAATTCGTATTTTTGTGCAATTAAATTCTCTGGAATACATAAGATTCTGTCAGAAGATGTCGGAAACCCAAGTACATCTGCTTCCCATTCCAAGAAAAAGCTTAACAAAAAAAAAAAACTGAAAGGGACTGAAGAATATGACGAAATAAATGGATGGAAACTACTTGTATAATAAAAATAATTCATAATTCAGCGTTTGGTATTAAATGTTTAATTTTTTTCTGTATGCAGGTACTCATACGTGAATTTCTTTTACATTTTTTTGCACAAAACATCATTTAAGTATCGTTTGTTTTAGAACGAAAGTTTGGTTAATTATTGTTTCCAAATTTTTAATTTTATTTATACAACTATTAATACTTTCAATTCATTGATAATAATTCCTATAAGGAATTGTAGAAAAAAAATCGGGTACATAGATATACAGAAAAAAATACATAATTCTAAAAATTTTGCATAGCATCTGAAAGGAAATGTATAAAAGACAAACAAAACCAATCCTTTACTAAATAACTTCTAGATATTGGGATTAATTGTTTATCTAATAGATACAAAATGTAGGTATTAAGGACTTTTTTGTAATATTTATTAATATATACACAGCTGCTTCCAAGCAGTGCCTTCCTCATTGCCCAACCATAAGATGATTGAGGCAGGACAAAAGATTTTTTATTTTAAAAATTTTTAATTTTTTTTTTTTCAAAAATATGTCAATAAATAAAAAAGTGTTACGTTGGCGCAAATTTAATTACGATTCTGTGATCAAAACTTTTTTTGTTTCCGAAAAAACTAAATGGATAAAAAGATAATAGAAAAATAAAATCCGCGCCATCTGACGGCTTAGAAACACACTAAAACGTGTTCCCCTTTAACCTTAAGAAAGATTTTCTTCAACTCAAAATAAGCACTCATGCAGTATTTTATCATGTGTGTATCACAATTTTGTTAATAAGTGAATTCAGGTTTAGGAAAATTTAGTGAACAGGTTTCTAAATCTGTAATGCCAATTTAAAAAAAAGTTTAAAAGTATAAATTAGCCGAAACAAATCCAGAATTTTTTCTTAAATTCTTACAATATGTTAAATTTGATAATAGCACACATATGGAAGATGTTAATGCCAAGAAAATTTTTCTAAATTTTTGAGATTCGGTTCAGAAATTTTTCATTAAATTTACAAAAATTCTGACCGAATTAATTTCGTTGGACTCATGGATAAAAATTTGGTAGACCTCTCAAGACAAAAAATTAAATAAGAAAAAGTGATTGATTATAAAATTCATAAATGAATGTTTCGTCTACTATCTTGACATCTATGCAGACAAAAATTAAAAATCGTAAAGCTCTCTGAAAAACCTGAACTTAGTTCAAACTAAAATTTCATTTTTTTCGAAAAAGGTGTTTTTTTTTTCAAAGATAAGACATCTTCAGATCATGTAAAGGTCTGTTGAACGATTTGTCTTTTGTCATCATTTATTTTTTTTTCTCACAACTCAAGCGCAGTGTAGGTGTCAAAATTGTTATCACGACTTACTCTAAGGTCAAAAGCATCAAAAAACGGTCTGTGATAGCCTTTGTAACCTTTTAACTGATTACGGTCCTGACGTGAACGTCGTTTCAATAACTAATAATAATAATAATAGTAACCATATGATACGATAAATTTTTCTCGAATAGAAATCGGATTAGTTAATAAATTGTTGAATTTTATTACAAAACGTAATAATAATACGTCCACAGTTTCAAAGCATAACATCAAAATTTATCTTTCAAGTATTTATTTTCGTACCTGCAGCTTTTATATTTAGAAACATGTGATGCAAAACGTTAACACAATACAGTTTAACCAAATAAACAAATCCACGAGCAATGACTGAGAAATTATGATGATTGCTTCTGGTCCTTGATCCACATTTCAATAATGATCCGAAAATAACCATCCGACCGATAAAACAAAATCAAAGGCAGTTTTCCAACGAGAAAAAATTAATTCAACCAAAACAGCACTCAAAGTAATTTTTCCATCTAAACCCCACAGTTCTATAACGATATGCCTGTAAATTGGTGCCCAATGAACATATTTTCAAGATAATGGCATGGAAAGCTATGTTTTTCACTGCGTTTTGGATTAGTCGAGTTATTCATCAGTGAAATCTCCAATAAGCGGACACCTCTACTTACACGTTTTTCGTCCGGTTAATGGAGGTGTCCTCTTAAAAGAAATAATAGACACAAAGTAAATTAATTTATTAAAAAGTTAGTAGCATGATACAACAATATTTAGCAACTATTCAACAGAAATGTACTTAAAATTTATATGATGATGAATTTAAAATTTCCAAGCTACTCTTCAGATGCCTTAAAAATTAAATTTGTCTCCGAAAAACTCCTTAACTTTTATAAGTCACCTTTACTTTTAACAATATTTGCTGCTTTTTGGATCTTTATATTTTTCATTTCTTTGTACATTTCGTACACTCGGTTTGTTTTGATCCAGATTTTTTCTAACAAACGCTTTTCTAATTTCTGTATAAAGAATGAAATTATGTACTAACGAATGCATGTAGCCACCGGTAAGACCCACTGCAAATAAGAACTAGTGCAATAAGAAGTAATAACACATATAGCTGAGGTTTAAATCTGAATCAGTTTAACACTGAAACAAAATATCATTCCCTGAATTTTCTGGCGGTTTATCAAAGTACTATAACACATACTGTCCGCTTAAGGGAGAGATTTTGTATTTTGAGTACGCATAAAAGAGAAACTATAGCATTTAAAATACGTAGGCTCAAAACAAGGGTAACAAAAACGTCCGTTTATCAGAGAAGTCCGCTTATAGGAGGTGTCCGTTAAGAGAGATTTCACGTAATTTTAAAGAGATCTAAGTTTTACCTTTTCAACGATCTTTTTTTTTGATTTTTAAAAGAAGCTTTTATTTAAAAGATGCACTAAAAAGTAACACCGTATTTCAATCACTCGAGAATATTTTTTCTTACAGATTAAAACTCTAAAATTTATAAAAGCTTTGGGAGTTATAAAACTACGGCATTACAGAATTACTTTGTTCAGTTGACAACTCCCAAAGCTTTTATAAATTTTAGAATTATAACACCTGTAAGAAAAAATATTCTCCTGTGATTGAAATACATTATTTTTTACTTTTTAGTGCATCTTATAAATAAAAGCTATTTTTAAAAACACATTTTTATATATTTTTATTTTTTGTTATTTAGTCTTTATTTATTGCATAGATTTATTGTTATTACACTGTGCATCTACCGTGACGTCCAAATGACCAACATACCGTCGGTATAAGTTACGGTATGTACAAACCGAGAACCCCTTTGTAAACATAACCTAAAATTTTAAAACCCCATTTAACACCTTTAGGGGGTAATTAACTATATAGAATTGCATTGTCACGCAGATTACGTAAGCATGTTAAATTTCATTTCATTGCGACTACAGGAACCCTCTCAAATTTACAAATCGAGAACCCCTTTGTAAACATAACCTAAAACTGCAAAACCCCATTTAACCCCTTTAGAGGGTATTTAACTACATAGGATTGCATTGTCACGCAGATTAAGTAAGTATGCAAAATTTCAATTCAGTGGGACAACAGGAACCCTTTCAAATTTGGCTCGGAAAATATAAACGGACAGACAGAACATTGTGAGTTAAATAAAAGCTTTTAAAAAAATAATAAATTTAGGTTGTGAAAACTACCCTAAATTAACTTCAGTAAAGATGCAAACCCCTAACAAAGCGCTAGTTTTTTCCGATTCCGAGTAATTGTAAAACGGCGTCGAATCGAAACGGCAATCTTCGAACTCGCTCCGCTAGCTGCAAATTATTCAATTAAAAAAAGCTCTCTCTTGGTGCGAATGACCGAAGATACACGCCCTGGACTCCTGTCATGGTTCGCTTCCAAATAGCCCTTTTGACAACCAACCAACACATGGGACTGAAGAAGTTTTCTTTGTGTATTTGTAGTACATGCGATGCTTTTTACAAAAACACTGAATATTATTTGCAACTAATTGTAATCTTCAAACTAAGAATAATAGTCACAGGTGTGACCCACTTCCCGATGAGTCAATCCGATGTATTTTTACCCAACTTCCGCCTTTTCCGGCCTTTATACTAACGGAAAGCCTTCCATAAATTTTGCTTTTCTAATGGTTACTACAACAATTCTCGATTCCTTACATGCTTTGACATTTTATTATACTTATAACGGTAACAGAAAATACTGAAAGTTTGAAGAAATATGCCAGACATTGTCCATTCCTAATTGACAGTTTAATAACAGTGCAAGAATGCAGAATGAAAAAACAAGAAGTGACAGGTGATTAACGCCGAAGATTAATTATTTCGAAAAATTTCTTGAATCAAGTTTGAAAAAAATATATAAAAAAATGTTTTTTAAAAAAAGCTTTTATTTAAAAGATGCACTAAAAAGTAAAAAATAATGTGTTTCAATCACAGGAGAATATTTTTTTTACGGGTTAAAATTCTAAAATTTATAAAAGCTTCGGGAGTTGTCAATTGAACAAAGTAATTCTGTAATGCCGTAGTTTTATAACTCCCAAAGCTTTTATAAATTTTAGAATTTTAACCTGTAAGAAAAAATATTCTCCTGTGATTGAAATATATTATTTTTTACTTCTTTTAAATAAAAGCTTTTTTAAAAAACATTTTTTTATATATTTTTATTTTTTGCTTTTTAGTCTTTATTTATTGTTATTACACTGTTCATCTACCGTAACGTCCAAATGACCAACATACCGTCTATGTCGGTATAAGTTACGGTATGTACAAATCGAGAACCCCTTTGTAAACATAACCTAAAATTTTAAAACCCCATTTAACACCTTTAGGGGGTAATTAACTATATAGAACTGCATTGTCACGCAGATTACGTAAGCATGTTAAATTTCATTTCATTGCGACTACAGGAACCCTCTCAAATTTACAAATCGAGAACTCCTTTGTAAACATAACCTAAAATTTCAAAACCCTATTTAACCCCTTTAGGGGGTATTTAACTACATAGGATTGCATTGTCACGCAGATTAAGTAAGTATGCAAAATTTCAATTCAATGGGACAACAAGAACCCTTTCAAATTTGGCTCCGAAAAAATAGCAGACAGAAAGATAACATTGTGAGCTAAATAAAAGTTTTCAAAATTCGAAGTTAACACACAGACACTGCCGGAAGTTGTTTTTTATTTTTCTTCCATTACATAAAAATCTGCGTTAATAATTCTTTAAATTGAATGTATAAAACTATATCTTCTCTTAACTCTCAATAAAGACAACAAGTTTTAGGTAAGTATGATTGACTTTTATAAAAACCACTACAAGACACTTTAGACTAAAGATAAAGCGCTTTGACTTAATAAAAACTAAAAGTATTTAGATAAAACAAAAAAGTTCTTTACAGAACCTTTTCAAAACCATTTAATTTTACGATGGTTTTATAAATCTACTCGTATTTACCTAAACGTTTCCCGCCAGAAATTATAACAGTGTTCAAGCAGAGTTGGTTTAATTTTTAATTAAAGATAAATAAATGCTGAGGTAATTAAATACCTTAGACTAGACTTTTTTATTTGTCAGAGAATGCTTTTTAAAAAAATAACATGAGAACGAAAATAAACTCAATTAGAGCAAGCTGTGCTTGCAGCACTTTAGCCATATTTTAGCCGTTTATTTACGGCCACACTTTCAAGGTTATGTTGTCTTATGTTGGTTTTACACAGCATATGATGTGGCTAAAGTTACACTTCACTTTCAAGGCTTGCTCTAATTGAGTTTATTTTCGATCTCATGTTATATACAACGCAGTTCTAATAGTATAGTAATATGTATTTTCTTACAACAAATAAGTTTTCATAAACACTTAAGAAGTAATTACAATTTTATTACATCTATTGACCAGATAAGATTATCTGGGAGTATAAAATTGTGAAAAAGCAACTACAACAGAATTATAAAACTTTTGTTAAAACTATGTTAAGAATTTATGGTTTTAATATTTCTTGAAGAGATGAATTGGCTGTCATTACTTTTATAAAACTAAAGAGTTTTAAAAGACACAATATAAACAACTGTGATAAAATTCAAGCTGTATAATTTGAAAATGGTTTATTATTATAAGTGTATTTATTAAAACTTTGTGATCTGTAGGAGCATTTGGCTGCAGACAAGACTATTTGACAGCAACTTATCTACAAACCACTTTCATAAAACGAGAGTTTCAGTTTCAAATTTATGAAAAATTACGTTTTACACCAACTCGTTACTATTTTGAAGAAAATTTGAAATCAGCCTCCAACAGTTATTCAACAACAGCAAAAAAATGTGAGGCAACAGAGACACTGTAATTTATTGATCGATAGGTTTCAAAAACCCAATTTGAAGAATAAAGTTATGGAACCGATAAAAAACGTTCATTAATGCGTTTGAAAAAACTCGGATATTAGCATAGCTTGAAAAAATATGTTAATAATCGAGTGAAATCTCCGTTATTCAAGGCCGGTCATAAATCTTGAAGTGTGCTTTTTTCAAAGTGGAAAATAGTTGGAAATTTGGTGCTCGGAGTTTTAAATGGACAACGAACTCGGAGAGCTAGACAAAGGCCGTTCGGCAACGTCCGCCCAACCTGTTTCGTTCGTATCGGACATCATCAGAGGTTGTCCTTGTTGCATCAACGGAAACGACAGCGACGAACACATCAGCTGTTTGGCGTTCATTCCAAAGAAAAACAACCACAAGAAACGAGTCCGGTTCGTGCATAAGCCGCCGGATGGATGCACTGACCGCATAATGCAATGAGGGGCCCCTTTTGCAACAAGGGGGCTCATTTTATTTAAACAACAAGCAACCATTGATTTTCACCCTCTCTTTAAAACTTTACAGCAGGCAGGTGGAAAAAAGTTCAAGAAAGTTGCTTGCTTCATTACTTCTTTCAACTTGACACCAAATTAAATTAGCACCATCGTAATACTAATTGCGGCAATAAAATCCATGTATAAGAAGTCTTATTTTACTAATGACTCGTAATTGCGTTGGAATTTGTACTTAAAAAATTACGCTCAAAGAACACCAACTTTACACATGAAATTTCAGTGCCTTTAACAAATAAATATTTACTGAAACTTACAAACTGTTTCATAAAACATCAATAATTATTTTTTCTTTTTTTCTTTTAAATAATAGAAAAAACATTGTTTTATATATTTTCATTTTTTGCTTTTTAGTCTATTTATTGCATAGATTTATTGTTATTAAACTGTGCATCTACCACGACGTTCAAATGGTCTATGTCAACATAACCTAAAACTTCAAAACCCCATTTAACCCCTTTCGGGGTTATTTAACTACATAGTATTGCATTGTCACGCAGATTACGTAAGTATGCAAAATTTCAATTCAGTGGGACAACGGGAACCCTTTCAAATTTGGCTCCGAAAAAATAACCGACAGACAGACAACATTGTGAGTTAAATAAAAGCTTTTAATTACAAAGTTGGCGCCAATTTCTCATTGTTCCAGAAGCTCAGCCGTCTTGGAAATAATATATTTGAACTCAGATTGGTCGATTTGAATCGTAAACAAAATTGTAAAGCTCTAGCTATATTAGAAGTTAAATAATTTCTAATGTATTCTATATATACAGTGCTTTCATTTCAAAAGGAGCCAGTCTCAATAACTTTTGACATTGAGCAAATCTACTTTTAAGCAAAAACAGGTCGATTAGGATCGCGAGGGGGAAGTTCAAAACCAACATTTGTTACATTTTAGGTTTCATCCCTTAATCGATAGCTACCCCTACTTTAAAATTTTAAATGGCACCCCCTACTTTTTCAAACATTTTCGGAAAGGGAAAAAATTTGCGTATCTCACTGTCAAAGAAAAAAAATTTTTTGTTGATTCGTTTTTTAGTTAAGGGTGGATTTATTTTTGAAATTTTTAATCCTAGTAGCCTTTGATTTGAAGCCAATTTAATTTAAATAAAAAAATTGTTACTTACATTTTAGGTTTCATCCCCTAGTCGCTAGCCACCCCTACTTTAAAATTTTAAATAGCACCCCTTATTTTTTGAAACATTTTCGGAAAGGAAACAAATGAGTGTTTCTAACTGGCAAAAAAATTTTTTTTGCTTAGTTTTTTAGTTAGGGGCGGTTTTATTTTTGAAATTTATAGTCCTAGTAGCCTTTGATTTGAAGCCAATTTAATTTAAATAAGAAATTTGTCAATAAGACGTACAATAAAATAGTTCAAATTCAAGATAAAGTACATTTTACATTTCATCCCCAAGTTTCTAATCATCCTTACTTTAAAATTGTAAATAGCACCCCCAACTTTTGAAATATTTTTGGAAAGGGGATAAAAAGCTTATCTAACTGTAAAAGCAGAAATTTTTTTTGATACGTTTTTGAGTTCAAAACTAACATAAAATGTTTCAAAATGTTGGGGGTGCTATTACAAATTTTAAAGTAATGGCGGTTAGTGACTAAGGGATGGAACTTAAAACGTATTTTATGTTGGTTTAGAGCTCTCCCAGTGCAATCCAAAACAACATACCTACTTTTTATTTAAATAAAATTGGCTTCAAATCAAAAGCCACTATAACTAAAAATTTCAAATATAAAACCACCCCTAACTAAAAAACGAATAGAATAATATTTTTTTGATAGTTAGGTAGGCTAATTTGTTCCTTTTCCGAAAATGTTCCAAAAAGTAGGAGGTGCCATTTAAAATTTTATATTAGGGGTGGCTAGCGACTAAGGGATGAAACCTAAAATGTAACTAATGTTGGATTTAAACTCTCTCATTGCATCTCTAATCGACAAATTTTTTATTTAAATTAAATTGGCCTCCAATCAAAGGCTACTAGGATTAAAAATTTCAAAAATAAAACCACCCTTAACTAAGAAACGAATAGACAAAAAAAATTTGTTTCCTTGACAGTTCGATCCGCAAATTTTTTCCCTTTCCGAAAATGTTTGAAAAATTAGGGGGTGCCATTTAAAATTTTAAAGTAGGGGTAGCTAGCGATTAAGGGATGAAACCTAAAATGTAACAAATGTTGGTTTTGAACTTCCCCCTCGCAATCCTAATCGACCTGTTTTTGCTTGAAAACAGATTTGCTCAATGTCAAAAGTTATTGAGATTGGCTCCTTTTGAAATGAAAGCCTTGTATATAAAATTGCTTGGCCTGACTGACCAATCAACGCACAGCCTAGACGGCTAAGGATAGAAACTTGAAATTTTTACAGTAGATAGCTTTTGTAACGTAGGGATGTACTAACAAAGGATTTTTCGAAAATCACCCCCTAAAAGGGTTAAATAGGGTGTTAAAATTTGAATAAAAATCCGTCATTTTTTAAGTTATATCTTTGAAAATTAGTATTTGGGCTTTCGGTTAAAAATAAAGAAAGACGTGTTTCGGGATTTTTGGAAAATCAACCCCTAAAGGGGTTAAATGGAGAGTTGAATTTAGAATTAGAGTTTAGAAAATCTGTCATTTTTAAAGTTACATTGAACTTACATCCTTGAAAATTAGTATTTGGGCTTTTGGTTAAAAATGAAGAAACACGTGTTTCCGGATTTTCGAAAAATCAACCCCTAAGAAGGTTAAATGGCGTAATAAAATTTGTATAAATATTCGTAACTTTTGAATTTACATTAATTGAAGCTGGTATTTGGGCTTTCAGTGAAAAGTGAAGAAACACGTGTTTCAGTTGGAAATACCAACCCCAAGGGGGTTGAACACGGGTTAGAATTTGTATAAAAATCCGTAATTTTTAATTTGTATCCATGCAAATGGTACTTGAGCTTTCGGTTAAAGATGAAAAACGTGTGTTTAAGAACATTTGGAATTTCCACCCCTAAGGGGGTTAAATATAAAAATCCGTCATTTTTGAACTTATATTTATAAAAATTGGTATTTGGACATTCGGTGAAAAATAAAGAAACAGGTATTTTATTATTTTTAGAAATTCCACCCCCAAAAAGGGTTAAACATAAAAAATCGTCATTTTTGAAGCTATATTAATGATCTTTCGGTTAAAAATGAAAAAAGACGTGTTTCTGTATTTTGAAAGTTCCACCCCCAAGAGGGTTGAATATAAAAATATGTCATTTTCGAAGTTATAACCAAGAGAATTGGTATTTGGGCATTCGTCTAAATATAAAAAACGCGTGTTTCAGGTTTGTTGAAAACTCACTCCAAGGAAGTTAAACAAAAAATCCTTCATTGTTGAAGTTATAAATATAAAAAATTCTTTATTGTTGAAGTTATCAATTGATATCTTAGACATTCGGTTAAAAAGGAAGAGACGTATATTTCAGGATTTTTAGAAATTCCACCCCCAAAAGAGTTCAACGCAAAACTCCTGCATTTTTGAAGTCATATCCAAGAAAATTGGCATTTGGACTTCCAAAGAAAATGTGTTTCAGGATTAAGAGGGTTAAACAGGGAATGAGTTGAGAACAAGCATTTTTGTGTTTTTGTGTTTCTACTTTTTGTTATACTAAGTTTTTCTGTGTTTCAAAGTGGTTGTGGACATTTTAGTGATTCCTAAAATACGGTGATGAACACATAATTAATTACAATATCACACCATTCAATCGCGTAAATCTTTTGAATCGAATTAAGTCGGCAAGGTCTCGTAATGTAGTGAAATTATCGCGTATTGTTACAGTCGAGCAATAATCACTTTGTTGGAATTTATTTATTTATTCGACTATTTGTGCCAAAAGGGTGAGGTTTATTATTAGTCGTAGGCAAAGCTCCGTTCGCTTGTAGATTGGGCAACGATTCGTTCGAGTATAAATCCATAAAAGTGGCAAGAATGCGGTCGCATTATTTACTAGGTTTTGTAATAACAAATCCGTGTGAATTCCCAACTTTACTATTTTGATGTGATACACTTGAACGCTTTTATCTGCGATAAGATAAACTCCCACCTGTCGATTTTCCCTCGTCCATCGATCGATATTTTCAAAGTGGGTTAGGGGGTGTTTTTCTCTCTTAGGGGAGGCCAACAATGGCCGATCAACCCTCGTTTAATGTTGCATCATTGCAGTGGTAACACGAAAAAATTACACTTAGTTGTTTGAATCTCTTTAATATATGGATAAAAATTTCACTTGCGTGAGAAGTAATAAAATCGAAATGGTTTCTTT
Organism: Tribolium freemani; assembly: GCA_939628115.1. Taxonomy (NCBI): domain Eukaryota; kingdom Metazoa; phylum Arthropoda; class Insecta; order Coleoptera; family Tenebrionidae; genus Tribolium; species Tribolium freemani. The sequence continues at coordinate 15,250,941 of OW626786.1, read as the reverse complement.
CGAGCCGTGTTTTATTATAGGAGAATGAGATGTTTTGATGGCTTACAACACTGGAAATCGCTATTTGTACGCTTTGTTGCGTGTAAATCGACTCGAGATAACTGGAATATGCTCGATTACAATAAATATTTACTTGTTGATGCGATTAATTAAATTTTATGTTGGGAATCTATGTAATGTTTTAGGCGGAGAAAAAATTATTACGAGCGTAATATATAGAGATAAATAAAGACGTAATAAGATTTTTGCATTTTGGGATAATTCTTGATTTTGAAAGATCATCGATATTTTTAGTGACTTTTATCTATTTTATCTCGACAGTTTTTGAAAAAAATCTCAAAAAACGGATTTTACTTTGTAATTTTCAGCGTTAATCAAGTAGGCCTGGCAAAATGGTCAACAATTGTCAAACTTCAACATTTTATTTAGTTTTTAGCTGGTTTATTATTGAATAAGAAGTAAAACAATAATATTTAATTATGGCTTATTATAACTTAGTTAATTATGTAAAGTAACTCAGTCAGTCTACCCTCGAGTTTTAAACTTCTTGAATGAAAATGGTGGACAAATCGAACATTTCTTTTAATTAATATAGTACAACTTTATCGTATTTTTCAAAACTTTACTCAATTAAAAATGAAAATAATGAACTAAAATTCCGCATTTTGTGATTTTTTTCAAAAACTGTAAAAAATAGATATAGAAGATGTTGATAAAAATCTCCATAGAAATCGATGTTCTTTTGATTGCCATTGAGAAAACAAGGTCATTTCATTTGAAAAAACTTTTAAAATTTTTTTGATCATCATTTTCAAAAAACCATAGTAGCCCAATTTGACTGTTGACAATTCTGAAGATTTTAGAAGACCGTTTGAACCTTCAGTTATCAAATGTAAAAAGAATTATTTATTTATTGTAAAGGATTCAAGAGCTGTGATATTTTAAATAAAAATTTGCATAAAAACATTGACATTCGTCAAAAATTATGACAGATGAGTACATTTTAATCAGTTTCAAAAGGCGATTTCAATAATAAAAATGCAATAAAAAAGGTGGTTACTATTTAAAATTTTAAACTTGGCGCCAATTTCTCATCGTTCCGGAAGTTCAGCCATTTTGAAAATAATTTAGTTGAACTCAAAATGGTCGTTTTGAGTTGGGTACAAAATTTTAAAGCTCTAACTATATTAGAAGTTAAAAAAGTTTCTAATGTAGGCCCTAAAAAAGAATCAGCCTGTATTTCACACCCTTTTTTCCCTAAATTCCTAAATTGACTTGTTCTTTCCTAAATGTGTTTTAAACATCCTAAAGTTACGTTTAACCTTCCCTATTTAAAATAAGATATTTTTCTCAGTTTCTTTTCTTAATATTTACTAAGGTACTGAACAGAGGTACTGCCATCATATGATTTGGCGTATGATATGACAGTGACTTTTTGACCTTGAAAAAATGTTAAAAAAATGTCAAAATTTGAAAATTTTAGTGTCAGTGTCACATCTTGTCACAATTTTTGACACAAAAATTAACCTAAAATATCATTTTTTGACAATATAGTCTTGACAGTGGCTTTTTGACCTTGAAAAAATCTTAAAAGAGTGCCAAAATTTGAAAATTTTAGTGTCAGTATCACATGTTGTCACAATTTATTGACACAAAAATTAACCTAAAATATCAATTTTTTTACAATATAGTCGATTTGACAACGGCAGTGGCTTTTTGACATTGAAAAAATGTTAAAAGTGTCAAAATTTGAATATTTTAGTGTCAGTGTCACATGTTGTCACAATTTATTGACACAAAAATTAACGTAAAATATCAATTTTTTGCAATATAGTCGATTTGACAATGACAGTGGCTTTTGACCTTGAAAAAATGTTAAAAGTGTCAAAATTTGAAAATTTTAGTGTCAGTGTCACATGTCACAATTTATTGACACAAAAATTAACCTAAAATATCAATTTTTGACAATATAGTCGATTTGACAATGACAGTGGCTTTTTGACCTTGAAAAAATGTTAAGTGTCAAAATTTGAAAATTTTAGTGTCAGTGTCACATGTTGTCACAATTTATTGACCCCAAAATTAACCTAAAATATCAATTTTTGACAATAGTATAGTCATGACAGTGGCTTTTTGACCTTGAAAAAATGTTAAAAAAGTGTCAAAATTTGAAAATTTTAGTGTCAGTGTCACATGTTGTCACAATTTATTGACACAAAAATTAACCTAAAATATCAATTTTTGACAATATAGTCGATTTGACAATTTCAGTGGCTTTTTGACCTTGAAAAATTGTTAAGTGTCAAAATTTGAAAATTTTAGTGTCAGTGTCACATGTTGTCACAATTGATTGACACAAAAATTAACCTAAAATATCAATTTTTGACAATATAGTCATGACAGTGGCTTTTTAACCTTGAAAAAAATGTTAAAAAAGTGTCAAAATTTGAAAATATTAGTGTCAGTGTTACATGTTGTCACAATTTATTGCCACAAAAATTAATTAACCTAAAATATCAATTTTTGACAATTTAGTCGATTTGACAAGGAAAATTTTCAAGGTCAAAAAGCCGCTGTCATTGTCAAAATCCATTTATACCATTTATAATTTAAAGCAATACATCAGATTTTTTAATGTAACAATTATTATTTTACATTTAATGGTTTTTTACTTCTCAGGCTGTGTAATCACACAGTTTTTAAGTTTCTTGTTATTTCAGCTTTTTAGTTTCTTAACTTCCCCATATTTCATATTCATTTCCTAAATTTTTCAGTTTTTAGTTGTTTCACTGTCTTATAATTTCAATTTTCCAATTTATTAATGTTCTTACTTTGCAGTTCTAAGGTTTTTTAATTATCATTCTTTCAGTCACTCAGGTCTACAGAATTTGGATTTCTATTTTTTTTTTTTTGTATTTCAGTTTTGAAGTATTTAGCTTTTCAGTTTCATAGTATATTGGAATCTAATGTTTCAATTTGTTAGTGTTTCTCTTTTTCAGTTTCTCAATTTTTCAGTCGCATTATTTTAGTTAAGCCACTGAAAAAAAATTATTTTCTCACTCTAAAATTTTAGTAAATAGCATAACAAAATTAGAAACAGTAAACCTGTCACTTGTTGAAGCTATTGAACTAAAGTGTAAATTTTTGTAAAAAGTACACCAGAAGTTGTGGAAAAATTAGTTAGTAACAAACTATACAAAAAAATTCTGAAAATAAAAATCTACAGAAAATTTAAAAAAAATGTTGGTAATGCACAGCTGCCTGATTTTAGTACTAGTATGTATTTCCATATAAGCTGAGATGAATTCTTAAAAAGAACAAATTTTACAGCAACAATATTTAGGTTCAACAATTTTATAGCTTTTTGTGCAACAGATAATTTTAAGTTTTTATAATAGATTGCAATAAAAATTATGTTTTTATTTTGCCTGCAGTAGGAAGATAAAAAATGTATCCTAATTACTAGATTTTAAAACCAAATTACAATCTTTTTGCCACCTTTTTTGTAAATAATTTTCGTGTGCAATGTATGCAAAACATGTGGCAATTAATTTTAATTGGATCGTTGATACAGCGAACACCAACACCGAGTTCTCTTCCTTATTTTGCCACCCCATCTCGCCTTAAATTACTTGCCATTGTTCCCTGGAAAACAATCTTTAAAAAAGCTGCTTTGTCGGCACAAGACAGGAACGTGCCGATCCGCAGATGTTCGCATCAAACTTTCGCTTGAAATGCACAAAAAATTCAAATCTATTTGTAAATCGGACATGACCAAAACAAAACGTGGGCGATGCTGCAGCGGGAACTCAGCCAATTCCAGTTCCAACTAACACACGTTGGATTTTTTATTTTTTTAATTAATACTATATTAAATTACCGAGAAATAGTTATCCGTAGTCATCTATATCTAATTACCACATTTACATTGAATTTACATTAATAGTCAATTATGTCATCTTTTTATCGATAATTATCACCTGTTTGGGTAAAATACGGGGAAAAATTCACGACAAACGTCAACAAAGTAGGTAATAATTTTATTCCGTGCCGCAAATTATGGCACAATTGATTTTACTTTCATTTCATTATTTCTAGTATCAATTAACTTTCTCAACAAAATTGATTTGTGATCGCCTAAACCAAGGCCTTGAACTTGAGTCTTAACTATTTAAAAAACTCGTAATGAAACTACAACTTTTTTCAGGAAATATTTGTATCAAACTAACGTTTCTAGATTTTTTAAAGCTTTTATTTAGCTCACAGTGTTATCTGTCTGTCGGTTATTTTTTCGGAGACAAATTTGAAAGGGTTCCTGCTGTTCCACTGACTTGAAATTTTGCATACTTACTTAATCTGCGTGACAATGCAATCCTGTGTAGTTAAATACCCCCGAAAGGGGTTAAATGGGGTTTTGAAGTTTTAGGTTATGTTTACAAAGGGGTTCTCGATTTGTAAATTTGAGAGGGTTCCTGTAGTCGCAATGAAATGACATTTAACATGCTTACGTAATCTGCGTGACAGTGCAATTCTATATAGTTAATTACTCCCTAAAGGTGTTAAATGGGGTTTTAAAATTTTAAGTTATGTTTACAAAGGGGTTCTCGATTTGTACATACCGTAACTTATACCGACATAGACGGTATGTTGGTCATTTGGACGTCACGGTAGATGCACAGTGTAATAACAATAAATCTATGCAATAAATAAAGACTAAAAAGCAAAAATTAAAATATATAAAACAATGTTTTTTTATTATTTAAAAGATGTACTAAAAAGTAAAAAATAATTATTTCAATCACAGGAGAATATTTTTTTCTTACAGGTTAAAATTCTAAAATTTATAAAAGCTTTGGGAGTTATAAAATTACGGCATTACAGAATTATTTTGTTCAATTGACAACTCCGAAAGCTTTTATAAATTTTAGAATTTAGACCTGTGATTGAATTCTCCTGTGATTGAAATAATTATTTTTTACTTTTTAGTGCATCTTTTAAATAAAAGCTCTTTTTAAAAAACATTTTTTTATATATTTTTTTTCTTAAAAGTTTAAAAGAATATTTATCTAGTCGTTTCTTGAAGAACAACAATTTGATTCGAAATTAATATGTTTGTTTAAAATTTTTTGGAATAAAGTGAATTGCTCAATTACAATTTCTGAGAAAAAAACGCTATTTAAAAAACTTTAGACCTTTTCCAATTATAGTTCAGAATAATTTTAGATCGAATGTAAAGTTTCAGTGTAGACAAACTCAAAAAACATCAGTATAAAAAACTCGTTTCAAAAACGACTTATTGTAAATCGAATATGATTTTAACTGTACTTAAAAAATGTCCAAACTAATGATAAAATTTACAAAAATGATCTCACAACACTAAAAATAAAATTCCACAAAGAACAATTTTATAATTTAAACAAGTTCTTTAAAAAATGCGATTCTTTATGAGACAGCTGTTTTATTTATGTTTGATTGCTTTTAACTGTAAAACTTAATTTTATTTTAGAAAAAAATTTGCTTTAGACCCGCTAAATTTGATGACCGATTTTGATATTCTATTGTACTAGTGTTATAATGAAGTTCATTATCAGTTCTATTATTTCTGTACTTGAGAGCGACAACAGCCCAAGTCCATTTTTTTTTTCAAAAAATAAATAATAATTAAAAGTAAACATTTAACACACTTTTTATTTGAAACAATGCATTATTTACAAAAATTACTGATGTTGAAATTTTAAGTCCAACGCAATTTTAGAGCGATAAAGTTTTATTTTTTCATCTGTAACGACTGATAATTTTATTAGAAAGTGTAAAAATCCCACCTTTAATGTGCATTCAATGAAAATAAAAAACTTTTTGGACTTTCGTTGCATTTATTTGAATATGTCGGTATAAGTATACTGTATAAGTATACGGTATGTACAAATCGAGAACCCCTTTGTAAACATAACCTAAAATTTTAAAACCCCATTTAACACCTTTAGGGAGTAATTAACTATATAGAATTGCATTGTTAAGCAGATTACGTGAGCATGTTAAATTTCATTTCATTGCGACTACAGGAACCCTCTCAAATTTACAAATCGAGAACCCCTTCGTAAACATAACCTAAAACTTCAAAACCCCATTTAACCCCTTTCGGGGGTATTTAACTACATAGGATTGCATTGTCACGCAGATTATGTAAGTATGCAAAATTTCAATTAAGTGGGACAACGGGAACCCTTTCAAATTTGGCTCCGAAAAAATAACCGACAGACAGATAACATTGTGAGTTAAATAAAAGCTTTTAAAAAGAAAACCAAGAAAGCTTTTAAATTTGCCTCCTCTAACATAGAAATGAACGCAAACCCATCAGTAAAGCACAGCTTAAGTGGATACCAGAGGAATATCAGGACTATTACAGAAATCTTCCTTATGTTCAAAGTGCTATTTAAGTTGTTTAAAAAATTTCATCACAATTTCAATCATTAAACATTAACTTACCCCTTGAATTTAGTATATTTTACCTTTTTTCCAAATTGAAAAAAAACTTAAATGGCACCCCGTACTTTTTCAAACATTTTCGGAAAGGGAAAAAATTTGCGGATCGAACTATCAAGGAAAAAAAAAATTTTGTCTATTCGTTTCTTAGTTAAGGGTGGTTTTATTTTTGAAATTATTAATCCTAGTAGCCTTTGATTGGAGGCCAATTTAATTTAAATAAAAAATTTGTCGATTAGAGATGCAATGAGAGAGTTTAAATCCAACATTAGTTACATTTTAGGTTTCATCCCTTAGTCGCTAGCCACCCCTAATATAAAATTTTAAATGGCACCTCCTACTTTTTGGAACATTTTCGGAAAGGGAACAAATTAGCGTATCTAACTATCAAAAAAATATTTTTCTATTCGTTTTTTAGTTAGGGGTGGTTTGATATTTGAAATTTTTAGTTATAGTGGCTTTTGATTTGAAGCCAATTTTATTTAAATAAAAAGTAGCGTTGTTTTGGATTGCACTGGGAGAACTCTAAACCAACATAAAATACGTTTTAAGTTCCATCCCTTAGTCGCTAACCACCGTTACTTTAAAATTTGTAATAACACCCCCAACATTTTGAAACATTTTATGTTAGTTTTGAACTCAAAAACGAATCGAAAAAAAATCTGCTTTTACAGTTAGATAAGCTTTTTATCCCCTTTCCAAAAATATTTAAAAAGTTGGGGGTGCTATTTCAAATTCTAAAGTAAGGATGATTTGAAATTTGGGGATGAAATGTAAAATGTACTTTATCTTGAATTTGAACTATTTCATTGTACCTCTTATTGAGAAATTGCTTATTTAAATTAAATTGGCTTCAAATCAAAGGTTACTAGGTCTATAAATTTCAAAAATAAAACCGCCCCTATCTAAAAAACGAATCAATAAAAATTTTTTTTTGATAATTAGAAACACTCATTTGTTCCCTTTCCGAAAATGTTTCAAAAAATAAGGGGTGCTATTTAAAATTTTAAATTAGGGGTGGCTAGCGACTAGGGGATGAAACCTAAAATGCAAGTAATGTTAATACTAACTCTCTCATCGCATCTATAATCGACAATTTTTTTGTTTAAATTAAATTGGCTTCAAATCAAAGGCTACTAGGATTAAAAATTTCAAAAATAAATCCACCCTTAACTAAAAAACGAATCAACAAAAATTTTTTTTTCCTTGACAGTTAGATACGCAAATTTTTTCTCTTTCCAAAAATGTTTGAAAAAGTAGGGGGTGCCATTTAAAATTTTAAAGTAGGGGTAGCTAGCGATTAAGGGATGAAACCTAAAATGTAACTAATGTTGGTTTTGAACTTCCCCCTCGCGATCCTAATCGACCTGTTTTTGCTTAAAAATAGATTTGCTCAATGTCCAAAGTTATTGAGAGTGGCTCCTTTTGAAATGAAAGCACTATATGTTTAGTAGTGCCTTTTATTAATTATAAATTGAATAAAATCAAATATCTTTGTTAACCTACTAGATTCACTTACAAAAAAAATCCCTAACGAAATAACCGCTCATAAGGTAAAATTGTGACATTGATTTTGTTTTAAATTAGACTTGAATATTGAGCATTTTGGACTCAGGTACAGATTTATTATAGTTTATTACACTAGTTCAACACTGGGTTGACATTTCTGACTCAACAATGATCAATGTCAGGTTTTTGTGAACCAATTGTCTAAATAAAGTATCAATCAACTGACAAAAAAATGATTCTGTTATATACCCCCATTATTTTATTATCTTAGATTACTAAAAACTATCCTGAAAAATAGGTTTATGTGATGAGTGTCGTAACAAAGCCTAAAGTGTCTTGTCACAATAACCGCCTGATAATAATTACAACTTCCTGTGTGACGGGGTCAAGGAAATAACCACATTAGTTTACATAATTTCCAAATATTTGCTATGTGAACAAAACCCCTGTCTGCATATCAATCGTTCCGCGCCAAAACGAGCCGTTTTCTAGACGAACCTGTACGAAAAAATCAACACCAACGAAATTCCGACCGGTTTCAACAACCAACCAACCAACACAAGAGGGAAGAAAGAAAGAAAGAAAGAATCGTCTGGTGATGGTCAACGGCTCGCCTCCGCCATTCAAGGTGGCTAAATGACACAACCCTTATACATCCTGCACCCTGTACACGCTCCATCAAATCTCACAGAGGGTGCAGACAATAACAAATGAATCATCTACTGATAAACGGATCAAGTAACACATGGACGAGAGCACAGACCCTTGCTGAGACTTAAATTAATTAAAAAGACAAATCGATAATACAGGAAGTTTTAAGCAACGGAAACAAAAACTGAACATTTGCACGTGTACACAGCACAAACAATAAAACTCCTTAAGTTATGTGGACATTTCTAACGAACGTGGACAAAAACAAGTCCCAATTTTTACGTTCGTGGGAACTACAGTGGAACCTCTAAAACAAACTAAAGAAATTCGCAAAATAACAAATAAACATAAATTATTGAGTAATACTTTATCTTCAAAATTTTGTAAAATATTACAAAAATGTGCTGTTCCGTCTACACCCCACATTAGAAGTATATTAAAAGTTCTAATAAAGATAACATGTGTTCAATATTGGTTCTGGTCGTGGTTCATATGGTTTGCTATCAACTGCCTTATTTTTGCATTTAGGAGTTTTTGATAAAAATCACATTGCAAATCATGGAGACGTTCAAGAATTTACTTTTCTCAGTTGAACGTGTGAATTTTTGGCAGCTGTCATACGTCATTGTTTCCAAGACATACGTTTTTTGTGACAATTGCCACACATAGGCGATCTGACCAGAACCAATATTGAACACTTGTTATTTATCTGAAAGTTGGTAATGAGCTATAATTCGTTGAGTTCTGCTCAATGAAAATATTTTCAAGATGGCGGCACTTTCGATTATATCGGAAGTTGCATCAACTTTGTTATTTTAAATGGAACGATGTTTTTCATTACATTTTTGGATTAGTAGAGCTATTTTAAGGGAGTTTTAAACATAGGTTTAATCGTTTTCGAGATATTTAGGATTTTTTGAAAATTTTTGGATTTGCACCTGTCACTTAAAAAATCGGTAACTTTCTTAGTTTTAGAGATTTGGAAATCATATTTGGAGAATTAAAAGGGAAAGCCTTTATCTGTTCTTCAGTGTGTTCAAAATTGGAAAAAAAGTTAATAAACCCAAAAATTTTAAGGTTAAGTTTGGACAACTTCAAGTGTACTTAACTTAATTTTTTCAAATGGGATGTCCCAATTTTTATTCTACTAGATGGAGGAGAATTTTTTTCTGCATCTATCTGTATTAGTATTCACTATACCTATCTGTGATAGTTTTCAAGTTATGTTGGTTTATTTGACATTGTAGGAAATTTCTCACTAACCACAGATATTTCTGATTAAACAAACGACAAATTGTGTTTAAAATTGTGTTATTCGTCTGTGAAAACAAAATAAATTCATTGAATGTTGGTTTGAAAACTTTAATTTCTTACATTTTTTCTTTGAGAAAAAATTCTATGGCTAATGAATTTCTCAATCCCAACAATAAGTTATTGTAACTTGAAAACTATTAGACATAAGTAACAAGTGTTCAATAATTGTTCTGGTCGTGGTTTGTTGTGCTTTTCTCTTTCCAGCATGAACGTAGGTTGACGTGATAAGTTCATATAGCTTGCTGTCAACTGTCTAAATGTTGTTTTATTTTTGCATTTAGGAGATCTTGATAAAAATCACATTGCGAATCATGATAATTGTATGCAGACGTTCAAGAATTTACTCTGCAAGCGTTATCTCAGTTGAACGTGTGAATTTTTGGCCGCGGAGCACTGACAGCTGTCATGTGTCATTGTTTTGTAATGTTAACCAAGACATACATTTTTTGTGACAATTGCCACACATAGGCGATCTGACCAGAACAATTATTGAACACTTTTTATAAGGAATGTTAATACAGATCGATGCAGAATTAAATTCTTTACAATTTAGTGAAATAAAACTTGTGGCATTTCATTTAAAAAAATTGAGTTATGGGTGCTAAAAGTTCTGCAAACTTACTTTAAAAATTTCGGATTTATTAATTTTTTTTTAGAAATTTGAAAACACCAACCTCTTTCAAATGAGCTAAAAATTATTTCCAAACTTTAAAAAATGGCAGAGTTATCGATTTTTGAACTGAAAGGTGCAAATCCAAAAAAATTTAAAAACCCTAAATATTTCGTCAACGGCTAAATTTAGGTATAGGGAAAACTTATGAAAACTACCATAAAATAACTAGCAATCCAAAAACGCATTAAAAAATATAGTTTTCCATTTAAAATAAGTTAGTTGATAGCGACTTCCAGTATAACCGGAAGTGTCGCCATCTTGAAAATATTTTCATTGAGTAGGACGTAAGACGCGGTAGGCCATGACTGTGTAAAACGTCCTTTACGTTTTATAACTAGAAGTGATAAAGTTACGTTTACGTTTGATTGTCAAAACTCAAAACGTCAAACAAAATTTGAAGTAACTCTATAAAAAGAAATGCCACAGTGCTTGAAGAACACTAAAACCTTATAAAACGCTTTGATTTTCAAATTGACAATCCAATGACACAACACAAAAGTGACAAATCTTTTGACAGTTTTGACACATCTAGTTGGAAAACAAATACCAAGTATTAATATGTGAAGATACTAAAAATAGCAGTATAACCAACTTAAATTCAAATTTCCACAGCCTACTTGAAAAAGAGTATACAAATTTTCAGATGAGTTACTATTTCAATCAGTAAATGCTCGGTTATCAAATTTTCGAGATATAGAGGTTCGACTGTAGGAGCGTTTTCAATTTATTAGTTTTGGCAACACTGCTCAAAGTGCACGTCGCGGTTAAAAATAAATGCCGAGTTTGTTGGCTTTAAATGAAACAAAACAAAGAAAGTGTTTGACCCAAATACAATAGATAGTTTTGTTTGCAACATGTAACTAATTAGCAATTTGTTGCTGACCTACCCGAAACTTTATTACATAGACCAGACAAAAGAAATGTTATTTATTATTATTGTTATGGCGATTCGATTGCTTTCTTTTGTTGTCAAACATTGTTTCAACTTGTAACGATAACATTCAAGGTTATTACTTTTTCACATAACAAAATAACATGCAAATTAATTGTGTCGTCTCCCCTAAAATAATGCATCGAAACGGAACGCTTTCATTATCAATATTGCATCAACTGACGGTATTACGAAAATTCTGCATCCCAGTAGGTAACTTTTCCATCTTTGCTTGCAACATAAATTTCCATTCCGACATTTACTACAGCAGTGTTCATGACATCACTGAATCAAGCAACAAAAATTTATGTTAACGGCACCACAATTGAAGAGAATCGAACAAATTACATAAAAAAATCTATACTTCAATTGTGGAGCTAAAAATGAAATCGTGACATAAAAGGCAAAAAGCAAAGTTACTTACTTTTTCCGACGTTAATTCTTTTCGTTAAAAATACGTACGTTATAAAGAGTTCGTTTCATGGACGACTCCCTCTCTAGCTATAATACAGTTAAAAACTGCAACAAAACCATGGTTATTAACTTGCATTAACAAACACTAAAAAACACAGCCTTAAAGGCCAGTTTTTCAATCGTTAGTTAGTTAAAATCCATGGAAGCTATTGTTTTATCGAGAGTAACGACAGTCGACTCTCGTTATAACGAACTCGCTTTAACTTAAAAGGAGTGTCCATAAAATAAACGCAAAACGAGTCGGTGTGTGAATGAAAATAACGTATTATACAGGGCTGTTCCGTCTAAACCCCACATTAAAAATATTGAAAGTTCTAATAAAGACATTTATCTGAAAGTTGGTACCCAGCCATAATCTGCAATGAAAATATTTTCAAGATGGCGGCACTTCCGGTTATACCGGAAGTCGCTCTCAACTTTCTTATTTTAAATGGAAAGCTATATTTTTCACTGCGTTTTTGGATTAGTTGAGTTATTTTACGAAAGTTTTTATCAGTTTAACCGTTTTCGAGATATTTAAGATTTTTTTAAAATTTTTGGATTTGCACCTGTTACTTAAAAAATCGGTAACTCTCTTAGTTTTAGAAATTTCCAAATCATATTTGGATAATTAAAAGAGAAAGCTCCTTTCTACAGTGAGTTCAAAATTGGAAACGAAGTTAATCAACCCAAAAATTTTAAGGTTAAGTTTGGACAACTTAAACAAGTGAGCTAAAAAATATTTCCAAATTTTAAAAAATGACAGAGTTATCGATTTTTGAATTGAAAGGCGCAAATCCAAAACAATTTAAAAACACAAAAAATTCCAGCTTTAGAATTTTATTTTTTTTAGAAATTTGAAAAGATCTGGGCTTCCTTTTTCAAATGAGGTGAAAAATATTTCCGAATTTTTACAAATAGCAGAGTTATCGATTTTTGAATTTAAAGGCGCAAATCCAAAAAAATTTAAAAACACAAAAAATTCCAGCTTTATAATTTTTTTTTTTTAGAAATTTGAAAAGATATGGGCTTCCTTTTTCAAAAGGGGTGAAAAATATTTCCGAATTTTTACAAATAGCAGAGTTATCGATTTTTAAATTTAAAGGCACAAATCCAAAACAATTTAAAAACACAAAAAATTCCAGCTTTATAATTTTATTTTTTTTAGAAATTTGAAAAGATCTGGGCTTCCTTTTTCAAATGAGGTGAAAAATATTTCCGAATTTTTACAAATAGCAGAGTTATCGATTTTTAAATTTAAAGGCACAAATCCAAAACAATTTAAAAACACAAAAAATTCCAGCTTTATAATTTTATTTTTTTTTAGAAATTTGAAAAGATCTGGGCTTCCTCTTTCAAATGAGGTGAAAAATATTTCCGAATTTTTACAAATAGCAGAGTTATCGATTTTTAAATTTAAAGGCGCAAATCCAAAACAATTTAAAAACCCAAAAAATTCCAGTTCTATAATTTTTTTTTTTAGAAATTTGAAAAGATCTGGGCTTCCTCTTTCAAATGAGGTAAAAAATATTTCCGAATTTTTACAAATAGCAGAGTTATCGATTTTTGAATTTAAAGGCGCAAATCCAAACCAATTTAAAAACACAAAAAATTCCAGCTTTATAATTTTATTTTTTTTAGAAATTTGAAAAGATCTAAGCTTCCTCTTTCAAATGAGGTGAAAAATATTTCCGAATTTTTACAAATAGCAGAGTTATCGATTTTTAAATTTAAAGGCACAAATCCAAAACAATTTAAAAACACAAAAAGTTCCAGCTTTATAATTTTATTTTTTTTAGAAATTTGAAAAGATCTGGGCTTCCTCTTTCAAATGAGGTGAAAAATATTTCCGAATTTTTACAAATAGCAGAGTTATCGATTTTTGAATTTAAAGGCGCAAATCCAAAAAAATTTTAAAACCCAAAAAATTCCAGCTTTATAATTTTTTTTTTTTTTAGAAATTTGAAAAGATCTGGGCTTTCTCTTTCAAATGAGGTGAAAAATATTTCCGAATTTTTACAAATGACAGAGTTATCGATTTTTGAATTTAAAGGCGCAAATCCAAAAAAATTAAAAAACCCAAAAAATTCAGCTTTATAATTTTTTTTTTAGAAATTTGAAAACACCAAAGGAAAGATCTGGGCTTCCACTTTCAAATGAGCTGAAAAATATTTCCGAATTTTTACAAATGGCATAGTTATCGATTTTTAAACTGAAAGGCGCAAATCCAAAAAAATTTAAAAACCCAAAAAATTTCAGCTTTATAATTTTTTTTTAGAAATTTGAAGACACTAAAGGAAAGATCTGGGCTTCCTTTTTCAAATGAGCTGAAAAGTATTTCCGAATTTTTACAAATGGCAGAGTTATCGATTTTTGAACTGAAAGGCGCAAATCCAAAAAAATTTAAAAACCCAAAAAATTACAGCTTTATAATTTTTTTTTTTTAGAAATTTGAAAAGACCAAAAGAAAGATCTGAGCTTCCTCTTTCAAATGAGCTGAAAAATATTTCCGAATTTTTACAAATAGCAGAGTTATCGATTTTTGAATTTAAAGGCGCAAATCCAAAAAAATTTAAAAACCCAAAAAATTTCCGCTTTACAATTTTTTTTTAGAAATTTGGAAACACCAAAGGAAAGATCTGGGCTTCCTGTTTCAAATGAGCTGAAAAATATTTCCGAATTTTTACAAATAGCAGAGTTATCGATTTTTGAACTGAAAGATGCAAATCCAAAAAAATATTTCGTAAACGGCTAAATTTAGCTTATAAAAACTACCTTAAAATAACTCTAGTAATTCAAAAACGCATTAAAAAAAATAGCTTTGCATTTAAAATAAGGAAGACGGAACAGCGTGTTTTTTCCCACAACTTATTTTTATCCAAGAATTTGTTGACAAAAATGATTGTAGGAAAAGCTCCAACAGTACCGAAAAAGATTCGTGCATTCGTGCAGTTTATCAGGCGGCCTTCGCTTCGTTCGATGCACTCCAACTAATAATAATACAACATGAAAGTAAAAAAATTCTTGAATTTTAATTAACAGAATGTTAAATTATTGTCGAAAGCGTTCAATAGGTGTCATTAAACGTAACACATCTCTTTCGGCACTTGTTATAAAAATAACTTGGTGTATGCATAAGTAAGTGCGTAATGTATTCGGAAATAGCATCGCTTTGAATACTTTCCGGTGACTTGCGGTTCTTTATAACCGGAGTCTACTGCAGTTATACAGATAACTAAAGATCGAAAAACTTGACGGAGACAAATGGCACTACAAAATATTAGTGCATGGCGGATTTACAGAGTGTTCACAGAAATTGACTCGAAAGATTCAGATCGGAAGTAAATCTTCAATTATTATCAAACATTATTCATTCAGTTTATCTCAATTTTAGTTACTGTCAAGCGACTGCACGTAACAGCAATTTGGGAATTATTTATTTCTAGTGTTTTTTGCAAGTTTCGACCGAGGTAAAGAGATAAGCGCATTGCCAGTCGAGTGAAAGAAATCATAGCAGTGTAATGTCCGAATTTGAGCGGACTTTGTTTATTTCTTAAACATAAATAATTTGTCACGTTTATAATACGAAATATTTTTTTGTGGATTTTAAAAAACTAATTTAAATAAATTGGTTGAAAAGTGAGATTCGTGTGTGTGGTGTTAGTTGAGATCACGGATTATTCAACAATTTAAAGTGAGTTATGTATTGTGAAATTTGTATTCAATTTGACGAAAAAATGGTACTTACAGGGTGTTTCAAGTTTTAGGTCCAATCAAAAAATAAATACTTCTAGTTGTCCAAAAGAAAAAAAATATATCTCAAACGATTTGATGCTTCAATTTGATGCTTTAATGTTATACGAAATTTTCATGGTATGAGCGTCAATTGTGAAAAACTAGATAAAAAAATTTTTGTTTCCAAATTATTGCAATCGTTTTCTCATAATAAAATTCCTCCTATTTTTTAAGTGAGACTTCCGAAACTGAAACAGTAAAAAACCCAAGGCGTATTGAGCAATTGAAATTCCAATTTGCAAAAGATCAAATAAATGTTTTATCTTAGTCACCTTTGAAAAAACAGAGCTCGTGTCTTTGCTTGATTCACAAAAAATTGAAACGTCATTAACATTAAATTTTACTTGTCAATTAAAAAATGCCCTTTTTTTTGCAAATTGAAATTTCAATTGCTCAATACGCCTTGGGTTTTTTACTGTTTCAGTTTCGGAAGTCTTACTTAAAAAATAGGAGGAATTTTATTATAAAAAAATTATTGGAATAATTTGAAAAAAAAATTTTTTTAATGTAGTTTTTTGCATTTTACGCTTATATCATGAAAATTTGGGATATCAGCAAATCATCAAATTGAAGCGTGTTAGAAACTCTATCGTTTGCGATATATATTTTTTATTTTGGAATACTAGAAGTATTTATTTTTTGACTGGACCTAAAACTTGAAACACCCTGTACAATTGTTGCATTTTTAATTTTTCAAATTTTTTTTACTAAATAATTTGGATATTTTTAATTTTGGATTATTTTTAATAAGGAAGTAATTGATATCATTGATTTTTTTATGTAAAATTTCTGTTTTCACTGCTTCTGTAGGCCTAGTCATTTTGTAAACTACAGGGCAAATTAATAAATTAATGCAAAATCACGTTCGAAAGAAATATGAAGAAACTACAGCTAAAAAGATTTGAAGAAATCGATCTGCAGAGATGGGATAAAAAAGTTTGAAAGTACAGTGGAACTCGGTTATAACGAACCCGGCTTTTAACAAGTAGTACATAATATACAAAAAAATGCCTTTGAAAAAAGTCAGAAAAAAGTGTAAAAATGGCTACATCTTAAAAAAAGTTACAGTGGATTTTTAATACATAAAAAACAAAGGAGGCATTTAAAATCTAGTGCACATTTGGTGACATTACAAGGAACTTTTTCGAGTTTTTAAATTTAATTTTCAAATCTTGCATTTGTGCTAGAAGTGGATTTACTATATTTCATTTATATAAACTGATTGAAAAAAGTAAAGAAACTTACTGAATTTAGATTAAATCAACTGATAAAAAAGATAAAGTTAAAAGCAGAACATATAACATGAGATCGAAAATATACTCAATTAGAGCAAGCCTTGAAAGTGAAGTGTAACTTTAGCCACATCATATGCTGTGTAAAACCAACATAAGACAACATAACTTCAAAAGTGCGGCCGTAAATAAACGGCTAAAATATGGCTAAAGTTCTGCAGGCACAGCTTGCTCTAATTGAGTTTATTTTCGATCTCATGTTATTTATGTATATCTTTCTTAATAAAATAGATTAATACTTTATTTCACACTTTAGAACTCATTTAACTTGAAAATAACTCCATAAGATAAAATAGATTAATACTTTATTTCACACTTTAGAACTCATTTAACTTGAAAATAACTCTATAAGAACACGATTTGTTATAACGAACAATTTTTGAAGTCCTTTGGGTGTTCGTCATAACCGAGTTCCACTGTATGTATGTTGAAAAAAAGATCTCATGTTATTTATGTATATCTTTCTTAATAAAATAGATTAATACTTTATTTCACACTTTAGAACTCATTTAACTTGAAAATAACTCTATAAGAACACGATTTGTTATAACGAACAATTTTTGAAGTCCCTTGGGTGTTCGTCATAACCGAGTTCCACTGTATGTATGTTGAAAAAAAGATCTTCTAAACTATTGTTTTCTTGTTAGGCCAGGAATTCATCAACCCACCCTTA
The DNA here is from genome assembly GCA_939628115.1 of Tribolium freemani. NCBI lineage: Eukaryota > Metazoa > Arthropoda > Insecta > Coleoptera > Tenebrionidae > Tribolium > Tribolium freemani. Next base: position 15,233,167 of record OW626786.1, on the reverse strand, counting down.
ATTGACATTAGTTTCTCTCTTTATAGAAAGCTCTGTTAAAATTTAATTCGTTGTTAAAAGTTAACAACGCGAATGGACTAATCAAATTGCTTCAATTTGGTCATGTGATCACGCATTTAATTGCGAATTAAATTAATGGCGCTTCTATAAACCGGTCCTAAAACTTTACATGCAATCTTAATTTTCAAACACTGTTGAAAATTAATACAACAGTATTTATTCTGGAAAGCTTCTATTCGTATTCTTAGATATTCCACATTTTGTAAAGAACTAATGTGTTGTCCAAAATAAGGTAGGTAATAGTAGAAAAAGCCAGAAAAATGTCTTTGAAAAAAGTCAGAAAAAAAAAAACTTAAACAAATTCACAATGATTTTTTAATAGATAAAAAACAAAGAAGGCTTTTAAAATCAAGTGCACGTTTGGTGACATTACAAAGAACTTTTCCAGTTTTTTTTTAATTTAATCTTCAGAACTATCTTGCATTTGTACAGAACTTGTGCTAGGTTTACTATTTCACTCAAGTAAAATTGATGAAAAAAAAGTAAAGAAAATTACTGAATTTAGAGAAAATCAACTCATAAAAAGAATATTTATGTATCTTTCTTAATAAAATAGATTATTTCCTGTATCTAGTTTAAACTTTAGAACTTATTTAACTTGAAAATAACTCCATAAGGACACGATCGATTGTAACGAACAAATTTTAAAGTCCCTTGGGAAAATTAATACAACAGTATTTATTTTGGAATTCGTATTATTAGACATTCCACATTTTAAGGCATTACAATTTGTAGAGAATTTTGTTATAAGTTGTCCAAAACAACGTTCTCTCCCACAGATTTTCCATTCTGTTCGTTCTTTTAAACGCGAGATGTATTTATTATGTCAACGTGCTTTTCTTATTAATATTTTGTAGTTTCTGTGATACAGAATAGTAAATCCGCCACATTACATCATTGATAATTTGATAAATAAAAGTTTGTACAAATTCGTGTTACATAACTTGTTTTCGTAATGGTGAGATATGAACATAAAGTCTCCTCAAATTTAGTTATTCCAAGTTTGTACGATCAATAGCTTATCAAATATTCCGTCTGGTTTGCGGTATCACTCATAGATATGACGTCCATATCTCAAATGGCGTATTCAGGCTCTAGTGCAATTCTTAATTAATGACATGATCCTGAATAGAATCGATTTATTTAGTAATAGTAAACACAAGAGTTTGTTGTCACTTTCAGCTATTATCCGTTCACGATTGTTTTAAACGCGCAGCAGGCCTAGATATAGTTTTGTTAGGTTGGCTTCAGGTGCTGTCTTTATGTCGCCTTGTTGTCAGTTCTACTTTTTGTTAATTTAAAGTGCCGAAAGTAATTTCTGTTGATAAGAAAACGTATCAGAAAATGCTTTGAAGAATAAAAGAAAGACAGACCGGACTTTTTATCTAATAATAATGAGTGAAATACAATAAATATAGTCTCACAAGTTTAACGTCCTCCAAAAATTGAAATTAATAGGGTTGGAAAATTACTGGGGAAGGACCATAAATAAAACCACAAGAGAGTTATGCAACGTTTCGTCTTATTACACAAGACATCATCAGGCTGAAGACAAAGTAATTATATAACATCGACAATTAAAATTTAAAAACTTACCAAAACAATCAATACGTAACTTTAAAAACAATAAGTTTTACAAATGGCATAATTAATTAGCAGACGAGAATGCAGAATGTGAGATACAATTCAATATCCCCTAAAATTTATGGGTTAGTTAAAACTCATAAGAAAGAATTACCTTTACGACCAGTTGTTTCTTGTGTGGACTCTCCCACTTATAATCTTGCAAAATATATTTCTTCAATTTTGACTAATTTAGTTCCCATGTTTAACTTTAACATGAAAAATTCTTTTCAATTTGTTGATTCAATTAAAAACCAAACTTTACCAGAAAATTTTAAACTAATATCACTTGATGTAGTTTCGTTATTTACGAATGTAACGCGAGATCTTGTTTTGTCTTTAATTGATAAATATTGGGATGCACACTTTTAATAAGGAGTTTTTTATTGAGATGGTAGAGTTTTTATTTGATTCTAGTTATTTTCAATTTAATAATCAGTTTTATTTACAAACTTTTGGTACTGCTATGGGCAATCCTGCTTCACCAATTTTTGCCAATATTGTTATGCATGATCTTTTAAATACATTACTGCCTACTTTAGATTTCCAAGTTCCGTTTGTTTTTAATTATGTTGATGACATTATTACAGCTATACCAGCGGATAAAGACTCACATGTTTTGAATATATTCAATAACTTATTCACCTTGTTTAAAATTTACAATAGAAAATGAAACTAATAATTCTATACCTTTTTAGATGTGCTTCTTACTAGAAATTCAGACAATACAATTATTACAGATTGGTATAAAAAACCTATGGCTTCAAAAAGAATAATTAATTATTTGTAAATCCATCCATTAAGTTAAAAAATTGGTGTATTAAAATCATTGAAACATAAAGTTAATATGCTATGTCATAAAAAGAATTTTGATATGATTAGAAATATTGCAAAATTAAACAGTTATCCGTTAAGTTTGGTTAACAGAATTTTAAATGAACCTAATCAATATATCAACAAAATTAACAGAACAATAGTTATACCAAATGATCCGGATTTCCAATTTGTTCCTTTGATTAACATACCTCAATTAAGAAATAAATTAACTAAAATTTTAAAAACTCCTAAATGCCAGTTTGCCTTTTATAATAAAAAAACACTTAATAAATTATTTGGAAAACTAAAAGATAATATTTCAATTTTGGATAGATCTCACGTTGTTTATAAAATTAATTGTAAAGATTGTCAGCACTGTTATATTGGTCAAACAAAACAAAAATTAAAAAATCGTATTAATAATCATATAAATGATTGTAAACCTGGTAACTTGGCCTATAATTTTGGAAAAACTGCTCTATCTCAACATACGTTTAATAACTTCGATTTTGAAAATGTTACTATTTTAGATACTGAAAAAGATTGGTCTAAGAGGTTGGTTTCCGAGATGTTGTTTATTAATAAAGTTAAATTTTCAGTAAATTTCAGAACAGACACTCAAAAGTTAAGTAATATTTATAAATTTCTACTGTTTAAACATAATAAAATTTTAAATAAATCCATTACTTCATAACATATCATACTGTGTTCCGTATCGTGTTTTTTTTTTTTTGTTTTACGTCTTGGTTGTGTTTTATATTACTGACTAAATTTAAAATTTATAACTATTATATTTTTAATTTAATATTTGGGCCCGTTTTTTTATAGAAATTTTTTGTGCCACATTCTCGTCTGCTAATTAATTATGCCATCTGTAAAACTTATTGTTTTTAATGTTACGTATTGATTGTTTTGGTAAGTTTTTAAATTTTAATTGTCGATGTTATACAGGCTGTAAATGAAATAAGTACATTAATTTTAACTGGGAATAGAACTCGTCAAGCTAAACAATTTTTCCTAATAACTTTTTTTTCAAAACGTTTTAGTTTTTGAGTTAAGATTATTTTAAAATCTTACACAATTTTCTTACACGCCACTGGAAACAAAGTTACCTAGTCGACAAGATTACCGTTTGAAACGGTTACCTTGGTTGCAGCTATTATTTATTGTTACTTTTCTTTGTTGGAGCATTTCATAAAAGGCTCGTCAATTTGTAGGGGGAAAAAATGATTTAAAAAAATGCGATTTTTTAAATTTTTATAAATATTTTTAAATACGGAAAAAACCTTGCTGCATGACCATTATACGTATAAAAACCAATAAATTTATTGGAATAATAACCCAAAATAGAGTTGAAATTGGAGAACATACATTGGCTGCAAATTGAAATCATATTTGCGATAGCTATTAAAAAATGGTCCTGACAAAATGTTACGCCAATATTGGTTAAATATACCAGGTGATTTTATAACTAACATCGACCGGTTTGAGGATATTTTTGAAAAATAAACTACACCTAACAACGATATGCAATTTATACTTTACTTGTTAAAATATTATTGCCAAAAGTTCACATTTTACATTGGCCCTACATGATAAATTAATATCGAATACATATTGATGTTTGGTATTGGGCCTACTTAAAAACACAATATTTTTACAAGATAGGCAAAATATGTTGGAACAATATTGCCAAAAGTCCACATTATTTATTGGCAATATATTATAATCAAATATACTACCAATACTGACATCGTACAAAGAAATATTGGATAAATATAGGTGTTCTACTTGGGAAGCGTCTTGGCGGGCCCCCATGCCAATTCGATAGGGTTACACAAACAGAATAAGGGGCTAGTTCGTTGCTGCTTGCTTAATTCTTTTAAATTCGTTAATTTTGACAATGCCAAAGACAAACTTCAAATTTCCATGACAGTAGTGAGAGCATTGCCAACTGTCAAATTTAGTAACAAACCTTGGTCCGAATATAAAAATCTCTCATCTCCCAATATTACAAGTGATCCGACTTTCTTCAGCCTGTAATTTTCCAACCCTATTAATAAATATAGTATTCAATCATTTATTTAAAAAATGAAGCAAACTGACAACAATGCTCGGTTGTCATCAATTATAACCTAAAATAGATTTTTTATGACAAGATTGACAACTCACAGTAGTGCCAAATAAAATGTCATATTTTTTGAAACAATCGTGAATGGTGTTTGTTATAGCTTTCATTCGAACTTGCTCAAAGACAGTTTGTAGGTACGCAGTCAGAATAGCGGATGATGCATCCGTGCTTGGCATAAGCTGTAACAATTAAACATTGGTTCGGTGTCGTTGACACCACCACCACCACCAGCAGCAGCACCAGCTATGTAGTAATCGAATCGCGAAAGTGCGCTTAAAAAACGAGTGCATCACTCTCAGTTTCGTTCCGCAGGAGGTAATCGGTTAAGGTAAAGGCCACGACAATGACCGGCGTCGGCGTCGTCACCGTCGAGTCGAACGAACCTGTCTGAAGACTCGGAGCTGTCATAACGATCGACGCATCTCTTCTTCCTGCAGTCCTCTTGCTGCTGCAGGTCTGCTGTTTTGCACGTATCAAACAACTTATCACTAGCACTGGCCAAATAGACGAACGGATTCACTTGTGAAACACACCCACTATTCAACTCCATCGAGCCCTCCTCCACCAGTGATGATACCTCGATTACATCGTCGACTTGTTCTCCCGAACACAACCCGTCTGCCATTTTGAGAACACACTGGCGCAGGCACTCGGTGTTAGGTCGGTCGGGACGGCGCGCGCCGGAACAGTGGGGGGACAAGGGGGCCCTCTGTGACGTCACAGAGCCCTTCCCTGCGTCATTGGCCGAACGACAATTACATCATTTACTTAAACTACAAGTGCGATGAACTTATTGTACCTCACTTTACTATATTATCTATTTTGGTTTTCGTTTGGGTGTTGGCGATACAAAATAAGGGCAGACAGTGGAATATGTATGTGTTTGTTATTCCCTGAAAAGGGCGCCCAAATTTAAACTTGAGACAGATGGCAGCATCGGACGCGTCAACGCCGCCTTGCCGTACAAAACGGGATTTAAATGTTACAACGCCCCTCCAATTCTTAGGTATAGACCGGTCGGGAATTAAGCAACACTTTGGCGAACTTGAACTTGACTTCGAGTAGGACACGATTCGGAAATTAAAGTTGGCTACATTGACATTCCAAACATTCAATACTGTCAAAAATATAAAAGTGTTATTACAAGTTCATTAATAATTTGGAATTTTCTAACATGGGTTAATAACGTCGCATTTTACTAAATTATTTTTTTAAATACCCAAGTAGGTTTTTAAAATGAAGTTGTTTTTTAGTTAGATTAATATTTAAAAAAGCTGTAATATGCTCATTTGGCTTTATATTAGACTCCTAATAGTTGCCCCACAATTTAGCTTTAATTTGGTATCTACGTAACTAAATAGTTATTTTTTAGGTTGCCATAATGCTTTTATGTCCATCGTAAACCCAAAAAATAACTTTTCACAGCTATTTAAAGTTGATATGTTATAGCTATCACACATATTTTAATGACAAAATAATGTCTAAAATATTACTATTTTATGACCATTTGGCTATTCTGCCATATAGTTGTGAATACTCTATCTTATAACTTTATGGCAAATTTCCAAAGTTGCCGCAACGTTTTCTTAAAAATAAAAAAGCTAAAATATAACGAAAATCTATCTGCAGAATGTGGCAATTTGGTAGCAAAATTTTAGTTGTCATTACCAAGTAATGTCTATAACTCTACCCTTTCGTAGCTACACAATAATTTTCCCATCATTTTAACTGTCAAATTTTATCTGTCGTTTCCTATACCAACAAATGTGTATTTTCTGTAGTGTGCAGTGTGAATTATGCCTAAAGTTGACATTAAACAAACTGCTTTTTCCTTAAAAAGATTTAGGAAAAGCAGTACATATTACAGAAAATTAAAACTTCGAACGACTGACTCAACTTATTTAGTTTGTTTCGATTTAGTCATTATTTAGCCAGAAAAGCCCCCTCAAACGTAAAAAATAACTAAATACCATTTGGTTTTAACTTAGTCAGTATTAGGTTTCTGAGTCAGCACGGCAACCATTTCCTAACAATCAGAGAAGACATACAAAAATGGCGATTTTTTTGACAAATACGACAGCGCAGACAGCGGCCATGTTAAATTTTTCTTATGTGTGTCAATTTTACAACTATTTTATAACCATTTAATAACTTTGTCGTTGTCAGAATCATAATTACTGCTATTTTATAAAATTTAATAAATAAAAGTGATACATTTTTATAACTGAAATTAATTTAAAAGAAAAACTCTCTTAATTTTTTGAAAAAAAAAATAGTATGTTTAATAAATTATTGCTTCTTTTAGGGCGCGTCGATTTTTTCGAAACATCGTATTCATATTTGTCAGAAAAGTAATTTTTTGCTTGGTTAATGAGTATTTGGAATTTGTGTATGCATTACATTGATATATAATATGTTTATCACCATCCATGATGTCTCCAAGGATTGAATAATATAACAATTTCTTCGTGACTCTTCAGTGACCACTAAATTACCATATTGTTATATTTTGATCTTGATGTCCCACAATTTTTCCTAAATTACAACCAAAGATAAAATGTTCTTTTGTAGTTGCTGTTGGGTTGTACTTTGGAAACGATAGCCAATTAACAACAAATCGGTGGTTCACTTCACTATTTATTTTATTTTTCGTTTGGATGTTGGCGATACAAAAGGGCAGACAGTGTAATATGTATGTGTTTGTTATTCCTAGAAAAGGGCGCCCAAATTTAAACTTGAGACAGATGGCAGCATCGGACGCGTCAACGCCGCCTTGCCGTACAAAACGGGATTTAAATGTTACAACGCCCCTCCAATTCTTAGGTATAGACCGGTCGGGAATTAAGCAACACTTTGGCGAACTTGAACTTGACTTCGAGTAGGACACGATTCGGAAATTAAAGTTGGCTACATTGACCTTGGTTTCTGACTCCAAACATTCAATACTGTTTGTAATTTGTCGCCATTTTGAGGCTTTAATAGACATGTTAAAGCACGCAACGTCATCAAGCGCGATGTCATTATAGTCATAATTTCACGGAACATTTTAGGTTTTTTTTTTAGGTTGGCAGGAAGCAAATTTGCGACCGTGTTTTTGCCAATTTCAGAAATTTCAGGAGGCGTTCATGCAAGTTTACCTTCATTATCATTCATACTCGTGTTTTTTGGCAGAATTTGGATCAAACAAAAATTTTAAATCAATTTTTCACTTTTAAAATTGAGTCATTACCAACCGTCACAAAAATCCCTAAGTCGATTAAAATAACAATTTTTGTTAAAAATCGGCAGAAAGGGGGCAAATTACAAAAAATAGTATAAAAAACTCGTTTCATAAGACCTTCAAGAGTGGTCTTATGAAACTTGTTTTTTAATATATTATTATTATTTAACAAATTAGAGTGTAAATCGGGTTTTTATTTCACGAGTGGATGTTAAACGTCTCGTTAACACTCGACGTTTAAAAATCCACTCGTGAAATAAATGAACCGATTTACACGAAAACGAGTTGGATACAACATTTTATTCTTCGAATTAGACTCAACAAGGCTTAAAATTGCTTTAAATCTGCTAAAAATAATCTGACGTTTGGTATTGACAGTTGTCAAACCTTCCTTACACAGGAGAATAAAAGTGTTATTATTAGCTGTTTCAAAACTATAAAAACGCCAACGTCGCATTTTACCGAATTGTTTTTTTAAATAAGATTGATAAAATTATAAAATATTAGCTGTTTCAAAACTATAAAAACGCCAACGTCGCATTTTCTCTAAAAATTAGTTGTTATAAATTATTCATGCACTTGAAAGAAATAATAGCTAATATAATTTATACTTTCAATGAGAGATCTAATCATTAATAACAATTTTACAATTTTATCAATCTTATTTAAAAAAATAATTCCGTAAAATGCGACGTTGGCGTTTTTATAGTTTTGAAACAGCTAATACAAGTTAATTAATTAATTAATAATTTGGAATTTTCTAACATGAGTTTCGAAAAAAAATAATTAAAATGCTTCTGTAGCCGGAACAGTTGAGTACCTACTTTCGCTTCACTTTTTCATAAAAACCATTGTGGTGCAAATGACTAAGCTGTTACCATGACAACTCATATAAAAGTTAATGCCAAAAGTACGCTATTTGCACCACAATGATTTTTATGAAAGTGAACCGAAAGTACATTTATATCCCATTTCGGTTCATAATAGAATTTCGCAATACCACATTTGCATTTTTTGTCTCAAAATTTGTCGTTGTTTAACACAGATTTTTTTTCTTCACAGAAACTCTTAATTCGTGATTTATTTCACTGCATAAAATTCAAATGCGCTTTTGCAAAATTCTACTATGAACTGAATGGGATATACAGGATGATTCAAAAGTGCCGGACAATCTCTCGGGTGCTAATAAAGGACATCAAACTGAATTAAAAGTTCATATGACAAAAATTGTTTGAGCATTTTTTCACGAGATATAGCTCATCAAAATTAAATTTTTAAGTTAAGTTTTTGGTTCTTCAGATCATATTTTTTTGAAACTTTTTTAAATAAATACCTGCTGTGTAAAATTGTGACGTACAAAACAATTAAAAAGCTTGCAAATTCGACATTATAGGAAACAAAAGAGCAAAAATCGATATCGTTGCTAAGGAAAACAAATTAAAAAATATAACAAAATTAAGTTGCTTGAAAAAAAATCTGACTTCATTATTTGCTTAACTGAACGTCTTTTATCACCATGCGAGAGTTTGTCCGTCACTTTTGAATCACCTTGTATAATCAATTGTTTTTTATAATCAACTGTCAAAAAGCTGTCAGGTTGACATTACCATAAATAGTAATTTTTTTGAATTAAGATTGGTACTATTTTTTACCTGACCTGACTTGACCTGACAAATTTAATTTAATGGTCTTTAAGTTACAACGACGTACAACACATCGAGTTATTATTTTAAAGACTAACGAATTCAAATTCAATGACTATAATGTATCCCGACTGTCAAATCTGGTGTGCAAAATGTCAAATACAGAATACAGCTAGTTTTAAAAGTGATAAACATAAACTTTTAGGGTAACTCAGTCTGACCTTTATTAGAATTTTGACACTGACAGTTGATTATAAAAAAAATATATAAAAAAATGTTTTTTAAAAAAAGCTTTTATTTAAAAGATGCACTACTAAAAAGTAAAAAATAATGTATTTCAGTCACAGGAGAATATTTTTTCTTATTTTCTTACAGGTTAAAATTCTAAAATTTGTAAAAACTTTGGGAGTTACAAAACTACGGCATTACAGAATTACTTTGTTCAGTTGACAACTCCCAAAGCTTTTATAAATTTTAGAATTTTAACCTGTAAGAAAAAATATTCTCCTGTGATTGAAATATATTATTTTTTACTTTTTAGTGCATCTTTTAAATAAAAGCTTTTTTTAAAAAACATTTTTTTATATATTTTTATTTTTTGCTTTTTAGTCTTTATTTATTGTTATTACACTGTGCATCTACCGTGACGTCCAAATGACCAACATACCGTCTATGTCGGTATAAGTTACGGTATGTACAAATCGAGAACCCCTTTGTAAACATAACCTAAAATTTTAAAACCCCATTTAACAACTTTAGGGGGTAATTAACTATATAGAATTGCATTGTAACGCAGATTAAGTAAGTATGCAAAATTTCAATTCAGTGGGACAACGGGAACCCTTTCAGATTTGGCTCCAAAAAAATAGCAGACAGAAAGATAACATTGTGAGCTAAATAAAAGCTTTTAAAAAGAATGAACTAGTAAGAGAGAACTCAGCTAGATACAAGCTATACTCCTATATACAGTGGAACCCCTATAAATCGAAATACCGGTTGCAAAAATATAAAAAAAATATTGCTTTTTATTTATTTATGATCCGTTTCTAACCTTTAGCAACAACTGTCAGTTTTCATAATTATTTTTCTCTTTGAATTGTAGCGGGTTTTCTTGGCCCGAAATTTGTCGTTAAGATTCAATTTAACACAGAATTTTTTTCATGTATCGTTGTTCATTTTTTCCCTAGAAACTCAATTATTTTGCTAATTTTTATCAAAAAAACGTCGAAAAACTAAAAACTAGTATTAGCCGTGCAGTTTCTTATTAGTGTATGTACATCGTGTTGCATTAACTTTTAGTTGCCATGGTAACAGGTTAGTCATTTGCACCACAATGGTTGTTAAGAAAGTGAACCGATTTTATATTAAAACATAAAAAAAACGTATAATTCTCTGGAACAAACAAACCGTTTTCCGCCACACTTTTAATTTTCGAGATATGAATTGTTTTTGGATTTTGACCATTGGATAGATAATTTACGGTAAATTCTGTATTATACAGGGTGTTCCAAGTTTTATGGCCAAGGCAAAAATAAATATTTCTAGTCGAATAAAAAAATTAATTAGTAGCCTAAACGATAGGGAAACCCAAGAGAAACGCTAAAAATACGTTGAAATTGGCACTTTTCACTTGTAGTTATTTGTAATATCATACAAAAACGTAAAATACACTAAAATGGCAGGGCGTTTTTTACATAATGTGTTGGAAGAAGTTCGTTCCCTTTTACGTTCCACCGGAAATGGCCTCAACTTTAATGCTCAGACGAGATAAAATTTATAAAGATTCACAAACCAGACCGGAAACGTATGGAAAATATTCATATAAAATGTTAAACAATATTTTAATTAAATGTGAGACCTTGAAACTGAACGAAAATTACATGGCACTTATCCAATTAGCAAATATTTATCCGCCAATCTTTATCTCTTTGTTTTAAAAATTGAAAATGAAATCAGGTAACAAGTGATAAGAAGGTCAAGGCCGCGCTCCAGCTTTATTACAGTTACGATATTAGTGAGAGTTGACAAATAACAAATAAATTATGAATTGCATAAATTGTAATTGATATTAATTTCAATTACACGATCGCAGTAAATCAATTGCAAATCTGATTGGTTTATTAATTTGCTGCTAATACCACTAGATTTTTATCATGAAAATTTTTAATTTGGCTAATTTCCTGATACGATTTTGTTTTCTTTTTGTGAATAACAATCAAGTGGGATGCGCACTGAATCGTATCGGTTACGCTCGGAACGATTCAGTCTCAGTATTCAAATCTAGACAAGTCATAAAATATCGTCCCAAGTAGCACAAAACATCTTTTTGGTTGTGGCAGCTAAAAAGTTGTTGCAGAAACGTTATGGCAACCTGATCTTAGTCATAATTTGGTTATTTCGTTAGGTTTTTAAAATGAAGTTGCTTTTTAGTTAGATTAATATTTAAAAAAGCTATAATATGCTCGTTTGGCTTTATATTAGACTCCTAATAGTTGCCCCACAATTTAGCTTTAATTTGGTATTTACGTCACTAAATAGTTATTTTTTAGGTTGCCATAATGCTTTCTGTTCTGCCATATAGTTGTGAATACTCTGTCTTATAACTATATGGCAAATTTCCGAAGTTGCCGCAACGTTTTCTTAAAAATAAAAAAGCTAAAATATAACGAAAATCTATCTGCAGAATGTGGAAATTTGGTAGCAAAATTTTAGTTGTCATTACCAAGTAATGTCTACAACTCTACCCTTTCGTAGCTACACAATAATTTTCCCATCATTTTAACTGTCAAATTTTATTTGTCGTATACCACATCTACGTTTCCTATACCAACAAAAGTGTATTTTCTGTAGTGTGGAGTGTGAATTATGCCTAAAGTTGACATTAAACAAACTGCTTTTTCCTTAAAAAGATTTAGGAAAAGCAGTACATATTACAGAAAATTAAAACGTCGAAGGACTGACTCAACTTATTTAGTTTATTTCGATTTAGTCATTATTTAGCCAGAAAAGCCCCCTCAAACGTAAAAAATAACTAAATACCATTTGGTTTTAACTTAGTCAGTATTAGGTTTCTGAGTCAGCACGGCAACCATTTCCTAACAATCAGAGAAGGCATACAAAAATGGCGATTTTTTTGACAAGTACGACAGCGGCCATCTTAAATTTTTCTTATGTGTGTCAATTTTACAACTATTTTATAACCATTTAATAACTTTGTCGATGTCAGAATCATAATTACTGCTATTTTTTAAAACTTAATAAATAAAAGTGATACATTTTTATAACTGAAATTAATTTAAAAGAAAAACTCTTAATTTTTTGAAAAAAAATAGTATGTTTAATAAATTATTGCTTTTTTTAAGGCGCGTCGATTTTTTCGAGACATCGTATTCATATTTGTCAGAAAAGTAATTTTTTGCTTGGTTAACCAGTATTTGGAATTTGTGTATGTATACAGTGATATATAATATGTTTATCGCCATCCATGATGTCTACAAGGATTGAATAATATAACAATTGCTTCGTAACTCTTCAGTGACCACTAGATTACCATATTGTTATATTTTGATCTTGATGTCCCCCAATTTTTCCTAAATTACAACCAAAGATAAAATGTTATTTTGTAGTTGCTGTTGGGTTGTACTTTGGAAACGATAGCCAATTAACAACAAATCGGTGGTTATGTAGTAAATAGTTGTCATTTAGTCATAGAATAGCTTCCAGAGCATAACTTCGTTAGAGCTTTGAAACAACCAAATTGTTGGCAACTATTTGGTAATATTACCTTTATATAACCCAAAAATAAATGCCCATTTTTGGCACGGTGACGTTATGACAACTTTGGTGATTGTTGCGGTGACCAAATAGTTGTTGCCAAAACGTTTTTACAACCGCTAAATAACAATCTGTGCAACTTGGGGTATTTATGCTTCAACATTTGGAGAAAATATATTCTAATTGCTATACCTACCTGATCGGTAATTTGTGAAGGTAAATGAGGGTAAATGATTTAAACGAACCAACTTAGATAAATAACTGTAATTAGCTGACATAAACAGGGTAAAAATGTATAATACTGTTGTAACAAATAAAACCAACGGCTGACACGATAAATAATAATATCTTTGGAAGCTTTGTTATATCGAATTTGTGCACACATTTAAGTCACTTTGGGAATGGTTTTGTTAGCACCTGTGTCTGGACGGTAATAATATCAAATTTAGGTCCACAAGGACGTTGGCATCATCCCTTCTACTGAACTAGCAGCAGGAGTCAGACTTTCCTGACTCAGGAAATGCAAAGGCAACAATACAAGGTGACCCTAAACTATTGGTTAAAAAAACAATTTAATTTAATAAAAAACTCACCTGAATACTCTCTAACATTTTCTCAGCCCGCGAAATCTCGTTACTATACAAGGGTTTCTCCTCTTGATTTTTCTTCAAATCTGCGAAATTTCTAACCCTGTCTGTTGGAATACAGTGGAAGACTTTCTCGTAAAACTCTGTATTCAAACTGGCCGTTTTGTACCAAATCTCTTGATAGAAATAATCCGAGATGGGATCGGTTATATCAAAATCAATCATTTCATGTTCCTTGCCCAGCAAACCTAAATGTTCCTTGAATAAATATTTACGTAAACCCCCTGCGAATTTTCCACAAGGGAATTTTTTCCCGTTCATTACGCCATCATCAAAGGCTTCATCTTCGATCAAAACGGCAATTTCCGAATCTCTTTTACCGATTAGAGAGCGATCGTTAATATTGGCAGAACCACAAATCACAGTTTTATCATCCACTATCATTAACTTCGAATGGACGTAAATCAATTCAGTGATTGGTTCACAGTTTAAAGTCGAATGGTTTCGCAAACCGTAGAAAGAAATATAATTGGTTGGATCCTCAATTCCTGCGTCTTTTAACCGGCTCAAAATCGCATCTTTCCCTCTACAAAAAACCGCAAGACTTTGAAATAATTAAGTTGGAAGAAACGCACTGCGATATTGAACAATAATTCCAGTGTGTTATGGCATGTAAGGAGGTTCCAGTGGGCCCCCCAACTTCACCCTCAAAGCCAGGCAAGAGCGGCATAACAACAAATACACGAAACACTTCTTTGGCTCTGAAATAATTAACTCGTTTAGTTGCACAACTGTATTTAACAATTTAACAAACTTGAAAGCTCGGACAATTCGTTTGTAAAGCGCTTCAGCTATTTGGTTCCTTGTGTTTGGATTGGAGTAAGGCAGTGAGATGAAAAACTGATTTTCTATGTAAATATAATGCTGGGCTTTGTTAATAGTGTCAATATAGGCCTCGTGAATGCTTTGTTCGACTGTATCTGGTTCTAAAAAACCACAAGACCATGTACTAACACTTCGGAGGACCTGCGTAAGACAAACACAACTAGGGGGCGCCTAAATACAGTGATCCAGTTGGTGGAACTGGAGCACTGCGTGTCATAAGTGTTGCCAACTTTGTGCAATAGAAATTGGAGTATTTTAATACATTCATCTGCATTTTAAGATTGTGTGTTTCGTTTATATTAATATAAAACCAGGACAACTCAAAACGATAAAAATTTTTATAAATCCAAAAATGGATTTATAAAATAATCTAAAAGAGTCCAGATTACCGATGTTTAGAAAAGAATCAAAGAAGAAACTTTAGAAAAATCTAGAGAAGAAAGTAGAAATTATGCTAAAAAATAATTTGGAAAAATTATAAACAAAACTAAAGAAGAATTGTGAAAAAAATGCAGAGAAGAAATTAAAAAAGAATTTGAAGAATGTAGAAGTATTTATAAAATAATTCTATTGAAGAATCTAGAGAAGAAGTTATAAACCAATCTAATGATCTAAAGATGGATTTATAAAATTATGTAAAGAGTCCAGATTTCCGATATTTAGAAAAGAATCAAAGAAGAAACTTTAGAAAAATCTAGAGAAGAAAGTAGAAATAATGCTAAAAAGTAATCTAGAAGAATTCTGAACGAAACTAAAGAAGAATTGTGAAAAAATGCAGAGAAGAAATTAAAAAAGAATTTGAAGAATGTAGAAGAAATATTTATAAAATAATTCTATTGAAGAATCTAGAGAAGAAGTTATAAACCAATCTAATGATCTAAAGATGTATTTATAAAATACTCTAAAAGAGTCCAGATTTCCGATGTTTAGAAAAGAATCAAAGAAGAAACTTTAGAAAAATCTAGAGAAGAAAGTTGAAATTATGCTAAAAAATAATTTGGAAGAATTCTAAACGAAACTAAAGAAGAATTGTGAAAAGATGCAGAGAAGAAATTAAAAAAGAATTTGAAGAATGTAGAAGAAATATTTATAAAATAATTCTATTGAAGAATCTAGAGAAGAAGTTATAAACCAATCTAATGATCTAAAGATGTATTTATAAAATACTCTAAAAGAGTCCAGATTTCCGATGTTTAGAAAAGAATCAAAGAAGAAACTTTAGAAAAATCTAGAGAAGATAGTAGAAATTATGCTAAAAAATAATTTGGAAAAATTATAAACAAAACTAAAGAAGAATTGTGAAAAAATGCAGAGAAGAAATTAAAAAAGAAATTGAAGAATGTAGAAGAAATATTTATAAAATAATTCTATTGAAGAATCTAGAGAAGAAGTTATAAACCAATCTAATGATCTAAAGATGGATTTATAAAATACTCTAAAAAAGGGTCCAGATTTCCGATGTTTAGAAAAGAATCAAAGAAGAAACGTTAGAAAAATCTAGAGAAGAAAGTAGAAATTATGCTAAAAAATAATTTGGAAAAATTATAAACAAAACTAAAGAAGAATTGTGAAAAAATGCAGAGAAGAAATTAAAAAAGAATTTGAAGAATGTAGAAGAAGTATTTATAAAATAATTCTATTGAAGAATCTAGAGAAGAAGTTATAAACCAATCTAAGGATCTAAAGATGGATTTATAAAATACTCTAAAAAAGGGTCCAGATTTCCGATGTTTAGAAAAGAATCAAAGAAGAAACGTTAGAAAAATCTAAAGAAAGTAGAAATTATGCTAAAAAATAATTTGAAAAAATTATAAACAAAACTAAAGAAGAATTGTGAAAAGATGTAAAGAAGAAATTAAAAAAGAATTTGAAGAATGTAGAAGAAATATTTATAAAATAATTCTATTGAAGAATCTAGAGAAGAAGTTATAAACCAATCTAATGATCTAAAGATGTATTTATAAAATACTCTAAAAGAGTCCAGATTTCCGATGTTTAGAAAAGAATCAAAGAAGAAACTTTAGAAAAATCTAGAGAAGAAATTAGAAATTATGCTAAAAAATAATTTGGAAGAATTCTAAACGAAACTAAAGAAGAATTGTGAAAAGATGCAGAGAAGAAATTAAAAAAGAATTTGAAGAATGTAGAAGAAATATTTATAAAATAATTCTATTGAAGAATCTAGAGAAGAAGTTATAAACCAATCTAATGATCTAAAGATGTATTTATAAAATACTCTAAAAGAGTCCAGATTTCCGATGTTTAGAAAAGAATCAAAGAAGAAACTTTAGAAAAATCTAGAGAAGAGAGTAGAAATAGTACTAAAAAATAATTGAGAAGAATTCTAAACGAAACTAAAGAAGAATTGTGAAAAGATGCAGAGAAGAAATTAATAAAAAAGAATTTGAAGAATGTAGAAGAAATATTTATAAAATAATTCTATTGAAGAATCTAGAGAAGAAGTTATAAACCAATCTAATGATCTAAAGATGTATTTATAAAATACTCTAAAAGAGTCCAGATTTCCGATGTTTAGAAAAGAATCAAAGAAGAAACTTTAGAAAAATCTAGAGAAGATAGTAGAAATTATGCTAAAAAATAATTTGGAAAAATTATAAACAAAACTAAAGAAGAATTGTGAAAAAATGCAGAGAAGAAATTAAAAAAGAAATTGAAGAATGTAGAAGAAATATTTATAAAATAATTCTATTGAAGAATCTAGAGAAGAAGTTATAAACCAATCTAATGATCTAAAGATGTATTTATAAAATACTCTAAAAGAGTCCAGATTTCCGATGTTTAGAAAAGAATCAAAGAAGAAACTTTAGAAAAATCTAGAGAAGAAAGTTGAAATTATGCTAAAAAATAATTTGGAAGAATTCTAAACGAAACTAAAGAAGAATTGTGAAAAGATGCAGAGAAGAAATTAAAAAAGAATTTGAAGAATGTAGAAGAAATATTTATAAAATAATTCTATTGAAGAATCTAGAGAAGAAGTTATAAACCAATCTAATGATCTAAAGATGTATTTATAAAATACTCTAAAAGAGTCCAGATTTCCGATGTTTAGAAAAGAATCAAAGAAGAAACTTTAGAAAAATCTAGAGAAGAAAGTAGAAATTATGCTAAAAAATAATTTGGAAAAATTATAAACAAAACTAAAGAAGAATTGTGAAAAAAATGCAGAGAAGAAATTAAAAAAGAATTTGAAGAATGTAGAAGTATTTATAAAATAATTCTATTGAAGAATCTAGAGAAGAAGTTATAAACCAATCTAATGATCTAAAGATGGATTTATAAAATTATGTAAAGAGTCCAGATTTCCGATATTTAGAAAAGAATCAAAGAAGAAACTTTAGAAAAATCTAGAGAAGAAAGTAGAAATAATGCTAAAAAGTAATCTAGAAGAATTCTGAACGAAACTAAAGAAGAATTGTGAAAAAATGCAGGGAAGAAATTAAAAAAGAATTTGAAGAATGTAGAAGAAATATTTATAAAATAATTCTATTGAAGAATCTAGAGAAGAAGTTATAAACCAATCTAATGATCTAAAGATGTATTTATAAAATACTCTAAAAGAGTCCAGATTTCCGATGTTTAGAAAAGAATCAAAGAAGAAACTTTAGAAAAATCTAGAGAAGAAAGTAGAAATTATGCTAAAAAATAATTTGGAAAAATTATAAACAAAACTAAAGAAGAATTGTGAAAAAAATGCAGAGAAGAAATTAAAAAAGAATTTGAAGAATGTAGAAGTATTTATAAAATAATTCTATTGAAGAATCTAGAGAAGAAGTTATAAACCAATCTAATGATCTAAAGATGTATTTATAAAATACTCTAAAAGAGTCCAGATTTCCGATGTTTAGAAAAGAATCAAAGAAGAAACTTTAGAAAAATCTAGAGAAGAAAGTAGAAATTATGCTAAAAAATAATTTGGAAAAATTATAAACAAAACTAAAGAAGAATTGTGAAAAAAATGCAGAGAAGAAATTAAAAAAGAATTTGAAGAATGTAGAAGCATTTATAAAATAATTCTATTGAAGAATCTAGAGAAGAAGTTATAAACCAATCTAATGATCTAAAGATGTATTTATAAAATACTCTAAAAGAGTCCAGATTTCCGATGTTTAGAAAAGAATCAAAGAAGAAACTTTAGAAAAATCTAGAGAAGAAAGTAGAAATTATGCTAAAAAATAATTTGGAAAAATTATAAACAAAACTAAAGAAGAATTGTGAAAAAAATGCAGAGAAGAAATTAAAAAAGAATTTGAAGAATGTAGAAGTATTTATAAAATAATTCTATTGAAGAATCTAGAGAAGAAGTTATAAACCAATCTAATGATCTAAAGATGGATTTATAAAATTATGTAAAGAGTCCAGATTTCCGATATTTAGAAAAGAATCAAAGAAGAAACTTTAGAAAAATCTAGAGAAGAAAGTAGAAATAATGCTAAAAAGTAATCTAGAAGAATTCTGAACGAAACTAAAGAAGAATTGTGAAAAAATGCAGAGAAGAAATTAAAAAAGAATTTGAAGAATGTAGAAGAAATATTTATAAAATAATTCTATTGAAGAATCTAGAGAAGAAGTTATAAACCAATCTAATGATCTAAAGATGTATTTATAAAATACTCTAAAAGAGTCCAGATTTCCGATGTTTAGAAAAGAATCAAAGAAGAAACTTTAGAAAAATCTAGAGAAGAAAGTTGAAATTATGCTAAAAAATAATTTGGAAGAATTCTAAACGAAACTAAAGAAGAATTGTGAAAAGATGCAGAGAAGAAATTAAAAAAGAATTTGAAGAATGTAGAAGAAATATTTATAAAATAATTCTATTGAAGAATCTAGAGAAGAAGTTATAAACCAATCTAATGATCTAAAGATGTATTTATAAAATACTCTAAAAGAGTCCAGATTTCCGATGTTTAGAAAAGAATCAAAGAAGAAACTTTAGAAAAATCTAGAGAAGATAGTAGAAATTATGCTAAAAAATAATTTGGAAAAATTATAAACAAAACTAAAGAAGAATTGTGAAAAAATGCAGAGAAGAAATTAAAAAAGAAATTGAAGAATGTAGAAGAAATATTTATAAAATAATTCTATTGAAGAATCTAGAGAAGAAGTTATAAACCAATCTAATGATCTAAAGATGGATTTATAAAATACTCTAAAAAAGGGTCCAGATTTCCGATGTTTAGAAAAGAATCAAAGAAGAAACGTTAGAAAAATCTAGAGAAGAAAGTAGAAATTATGCTAAAAAATAATTTGGAAAAATTATAAACAAAACTAAAGAAGAATTGTGAAAAAATGCAGAGAAGAAATTAAAAAAGAATTTGAAGAATGTAGAAGAAGTATTTATAAAATAATTCTATTGAAGAATCTAGAGAAGAAGTTATAAACCAATCTAAGGATCTAAAGATGGATTTATAAAATACTCTAAAAAAGGGTCCAGATTTCCGATGTTTAGAAAAGAATCAAAGAAGAAACGTTAGAAAAATCTAAAGAAAGTAGAAATTATGCTAAAAAATAATTTGAAAAAATTATAAACAAAACTAAAGAAGAATTGTGAAAAGATGTAAAGAAGAAATTAAAAAAGAATTTGAAGAATGTAGAAGAAATATTTATAAAATAATTCTATTGAAGAATCTAGAGAAGAAGTTATAAACCAATCTAATGATCTAAAGATGTATTTATAAAATACTCTAAAAGAGTCCAGATTTCCGATGTTTAGAAAAGAATCAAAGAAGAAACTTTAGAAAAATCTAGAGAAGAAATTAGAAATTATGCTAAAAAATAATTTGGAAGAATTCTAAACGAAACTAAAGAAGAATTGTGAAAAGATGCAGAGAAGAAATTAAAAAAGAATTTGAAGAATGTAGAAGAAATATTTATAAAATAATTCTATTGAAGAATCTAGAGAAGAAGTTATAAACCAATCTAATGATCTAAAGATGTATTTATAAAATACTCTAAAAGAGTCCAGATTTCCGATGTTTAGAAAAGAATCAAAGAAGAAACTTTAGAAAAATCTAGAGAAGAGAGTAGAAATAGTACTAAAAAATAATTGAGAAGAATTCTAAACGAAACTAAAGAAGAATTGTGAAAAGATGCAGAGAAGAAATTAATAAAAAAGAATTTGAAGAATGTAGAAGAAATATTTATAAAATAATTCTATTGAAGAATCTAGAGAAGAAGTTATAAACCAATCTAATGATCTAAAGATGTATTTATAAAATACTCTAAAAGAGTCCAGATTTCCGATGTTTAGAAAAGAATCAAAGAAGAAACTTTAGAAAAATCTAGAGAAGATAGTAGAAATTATGCTAAAAAATAATTTGGAAAAATTATAAACAAAACTAAAGAAGAATTGTGAAAAAATGCAGAGAAGAAATTAAAAAAGAAATTGAAGAATGTAGAAGAAATATTTATAAAATAATTCTATTGAAGAATCTAGAGAAGAAGTTATAAACCAATCTAATGATCTAAAGATGTATTTATAAAATACTCTAAAAGAGTCCAGATTTCCGATGTTTAGAAAAGAATCAAAGAAGAAACTTTAGAAAAATCTAGAGAAGAAAGTTGAAATTATGCTAAAAAATAATTTGGAAGAATTCTAAACGAAACTAAAGAAGAATTGTGAAAAGATGCAGAGAAGAAATTAAAAAAGAATTTGAAGAATGTAGAAGAAATATTTATAAAATAATTCTATTGAAGAATCTAGAGAAGAAGTTATAAACCAATCTAATGATCTAAAGATGTATTTATAAAATACTCTAAAAGAGTCCAGATTTCCGATGTTTATAAAAGAATCAAAGAAGAAACTTTAGAAAAATCTAGAGAAGATAGTAGAAATTATGCTAAAAAATAATTTGGAAAAATTATAAACAAAACTAAAGAAGAATTGTGAAAAAATGCAGAGAAGAAATTAAAAAAGAATTTGAAGAATGTAGAAGAAATATTTATAAAATAATTCTATTGAAGAATCTAGAGAAGTTATAAACCAATCTAATGATCTAAAGATGGATTTATAAAATACTCTAAAAAAGGGTCCAGATTTCCGATGTTTAGAAAAGAATCAAAGAAGAAACTTTAGAAAAATCTAGAGAAGAAAGTAGAAATTATGCTAAAAAATAATTTGGAAAAATTATAAACAAAACTAAAGAAAAATTATGAAAAAATGCAAAGAAGAAATTAAAAAAGAATTTGAAGAATGTAGAAGAAATATTTATAAAATAATTCTATTGAAGAATCTAGAGAAGAAGTTATAAACCAATCTAATGATCTAAAGATGGATTTATAAAATACTCTAAAAAAGGGTCCAGATTTCCGATGTTTAGAAAAGAATCAAAGAAGACACGTTAGAAAAATCTAGAGAAGAAAGTAGAAATTATGCTAAAAAATAATTTGGAAAAATTATAAACAAAACTAAAGAAGAATTGTGAAAAAATGCAGAGAAGAAATTAAAAAAGAATTTGAAGAATGTAGAAGAAATATTTATAAAATAATTCTATTGAAGAATCTAGAGAAGAAGTTATAAACCAATCTAATGATCTAAAGATGGATTTATAAAATAATCTAAAGAAGAGTCCAGATTTCCGATGTTTAGAAAAGAATCAAAGAAGAAACGTTAGAAAAATCTAAAGAAAGTAGAAATTATGATAAAAAATAATTTGGAAAAATTATAAACAAAACTAAAGAAGAATTGTGAAAAAATGCAGAGAAGAAATTAAAAAAGAATGTGAACAATGTAGAAGAAATATTTATAAAATAAGTCTATTGAAGAATCTACAGAAGAAATTATAAACGAATCTAATGGCCTAAAGGTGGATTTATAAATTAATCTAAAAAAGAGTCTAGTTTTCCGAGTCTAGAAAAGAATATTAAAAAAATAGAGAAAAGAATAGAAACAATGCTAAAAAATAAAAAAATGGAAACTGAGAAATTGGAAAAAAAAATAAATTAAAGTTATTTTGCCTTTAACTGTTTCTAAAACGTAGTTGGCAACACTGTATGTCATTACCTGGCACGAAACGTTGCTAACTTCATTCGGGAACACAATCGGCAAAGTTTTAAAGTCGTCGTAACTTTTCGGCAACAAATAGGGATAGCATTTATTCGACTTGGCTTTCTCCAACTTGGTGGCATTCCACCGTTGGATAAAGTGTCTCGAGACATCTCTAGCGGCAGCCCCCTGGACACAAACCCCCACATCATGCCACGGCATTCGAGGTGTGGTCACACGATCGATAAAATCATCAAACGGCGAATCCAAATTATTAAAATCTTTAACAATGAAATTAACATAATCCTTCCCCACCCATAATTTCGATGATCCATTCAAAGTTTCCAAAAACTCGGCTTGAGTTTGGGGTTTTTTCTCTTCTTCTGTTTTCTCGACGCTATCTTCATGAGGAGTGTAAACCAATGAGATGAGATCTTTTCCTTTTGTTTTGACTGTGTTTTTGATTGTGTCTATTACAGTTTTGCGCTCCATGTCAGGGGTGTTACATTTGAGTTTAACGGTTGGTATTAAAAGAGAGTCACCAGGTTCGAGTTGTGGGAGGGGGGAGGGTTCGGGTATTTCCGGTTCGGTTACAACCGGGATTGGCGTTTGTTTGTAAATCGGGATAGGGATTGGGTAAATTGAATCGCCTCCTGGCACACTTGATGTTTTCTTTTTTAATGTTGAGACGTCAATTGAAGGTGTTATGCTGCCCAGATCTGTTAATCTTTCGAAAAAATTAATCGTCAATAAGGCCCGATTGCTCAGTTCGAGCTTAAACCGAGTTTAACTAAGCTTAAGCTTAAGCTGGCACCGAGTGTTGCTCAGTTACGAAATATCGACTAAGCCAAAGCTTAGCATTGGTTTAACTAAGCGGTCGATGTTGGCTTATCTCTAAATACTTTTAATATTAACGTTATTAATATACAGGGTGTTTCAAGTTTTAGGTCCAGTCAAAAAATAAATACTTCTAGTTGTCCAAAAGAAAAAAAATATATCTCAAACGATAGAGTTTCAATTTGATGCTTTAATGTTTTACGAAATTTTCATGGTATAAGCGTGAATTGTGAAAAACTAGATAAAAAATTTTTTGTTTCCAAATTATTGCAATCGTTTTCTCATAATAAAATTCCTCCTATTTTTTAAGTGAGACTTCCGAAACTGAAACAGTAAAAAACCCAAGGCGTATTGAGCAATTGAAATTTCAGTTTGCAAAAGATCAAATAAATGTTTTATCTTAGTCACCTTTGAAAAAACAGAGCTCGTGTCTTTGCTTGATTCACAAAAAATTGAAACGTCATTAACTGTCAGACTAAAATTTTACTTGTCAATTAAAAAATGCCCTTTTTTTGCAAATTGAAATTTCAATTGCTCAATACGCCTTGGGTTTTTTACTGTTTCAGTTTCGGAAGTCTTACTTAAAAAATAGGAGGAATTTTATTATAAAAAAATTATTGGAATAATTTGAAAAAAAAATTTTTAATGTAGTTTTTTGCATTTTACGCTTATATCATGAAAATCTGGGATATCAGCAAAGCATCAAATTGAAGCGTGTTAGAAACTCTATCGTTTGCGATATATATTTTTTATTTTGGAATACTAGAAGTATTTATTTTTTGACTGGACCTAAAACTTGAAACACCCTGTACATAACTTTATAATTTTATTGAAATCGTTAACAGGATTTTACGCGCAAAGAAAATAAAATTGGTTAATTTTATTCAACTAACACTAGAGTGTAAAAAGTTACTTGCTTTTGTTCGATGAAAAAAATAGACCATGGCCCAAATTGCACTAAGATCTAATGCAACAGCAGACACCTACATTACGAAAAATATGCGACAATTAAAAAAATCATAAAATATGCAGACCAACAATGTTATAAAAAATAGACTGGTGGAGGACCATCAAGCCCATATACTACTTACTTTCACAATGGAAAAAAAATTGCTTTTAATGATAATTAGTGATAAGGAACCAATAAATTTGCTGATGATGCACAGAAACAGCTTTTTTTTATAAATTTCAGTTCAGTTTGAGTTAAACTTGTGATAAACAAATAAATTTGAACAATAACAGTAATAAGTGGAGGGCCATGACAACAACATGTTGTAAGTTAGTATATTAAAAAAAACTAAAAAAAGTATAATGATAATAATTTACTTACTTATTTTTATTCTAGTATTAAACATTATTTTTTTAATTGCTGCAGCAGAATCCGGCAGTCAAGGAAAGAATGATATTAGAACAGTAGCAGTATAACCAACATAAATTCAAATTTCCGCAGCCTACTAGGATATCATTTAATTTGAAAAAGAGTATAGAAAAACTTTTTTTAACAACTTTAACTATTAAAAATTCATTCAATAGTCATTTTCTTACTGGGTATTAGAGTTTTTTAGTGACTTATAGTTTACCATAGTTTTTTTTTTGTTCTCATACTTCAGTTTATTGGGTCTATATCGCATACCCCAATTATCTTATCCCCCAAAAAATTGACAGAATGGCGGCTCTTGCCAACCTTTGCATCTAAACCGAAAATTACTAGAAATTGCAATTAGAGGACATGTTGAGAGAAGTGTTTTTATAGTTGCATATAACAAAAGCGTACAAAACGTAGAATTATTTAAAAATATAACTATAATTTATTATATCAATAAATATGTAAATTTTTACATAAATGCAGATTATGAAACCGTGTTGTTTCAAGTAAAAAAATAAAAAAAAGCATTATCTATTAAAATATTGTTCTAATAAAATCACATTAATGTTATTTGTGTTTTTAAATTTTTATAATAAAAATAATACAATTTTTATCAATAAAAATAAAACAAAATTGCAAAGTTTCAACAAAATAAAAAAGCAAAATTTAGAAAAATATACAATTTATTATATTTTAAGATTTAATAAGTTGCTATTTATTACTTTATATTTTTTACAGTTTAACTTTTTATTTATTGAAACGTTTTCCAATTTTGTTTTATTTTCAAAAAAGTATAATGATAATAATTTACTTACTTATTTTTATTCTAGTATTAAACATTATTTTTTTAATTGCTGCAGCAGAATCCGGCAGTCAAGGAAAGAATGATATTAGAAATTACTGATATGTAAATCTTATGTGATTTTAATTATAGCACAAATTTTTAAACAGTTAAAATTGTTATGCTTCAAAACTGAGGACGCCCAAATCTTTAAATGCACAAAGGCAACAAATAAACTGTGCAAATCAATTTATTGCTGTTCTCTGAAAGGAAACGATGAATTGAATTTTTTCAAAAGGAAGCACAATAAGAAAAAAACCATTCTAGTAATTAATAATTATATTGAGATACATTTTTAAACATATTATAGCGATATTGTTCCTCCAATGTACTAAAATAATGATTCATCTGAACCTAACTTTTCAAAATCAGAACTGTCAAAACAAGTTGAAGTGCGCAAGCGTACAGTACTACCAACCGCATAAGTGACAAGTTCAGCGCGGCTTAGCTAAACTGATGAGCAACACAACTGTAGTTTAAACTTAGTTTAAATTTAAGCCGAGTTTACGTAAGCCAAAGCTTAAGCTCGAACTGAGCAACCGGCCCTAAATAACTCGGTTGGCCACAACTAACGTCAGAACTGCCAACTGTCATTCTTGATCGAATTTTGGGGATTTTTTACCTGTGTTTAGCGTCATCCCAGCGTCCATAACACAAATCAATGCCGCCAACAAAAGCATAACTTTGGTCCACAACCACCATTTTTTCATGATGTGCCCACAGAAAAACCCCAACACGGGCATGGTCCGGATGTCGCAAAACTTTGATATTTTCGGACAATTCCGCTAGAGTTTGCTTACTGTAATAACTATTTAACCCCAAAGCCAACTCGACTTCCTTGTAAAGTAGCACAAAAATTCGAACACCACTGGCAGCCTTTCTTTGTAACAACTTATCCAAACGCCAATAATCGCCACTAATTGCTGGCCTTTTCATATAAATCTCCGGACTCAACCACCAATCAGTGATAAAAACCTCCTCTTTTGCATTTTCAATGGCGTCAGCAACGGCAGACATGTAACTAGCGCCATCTACGAACCAACACGCGGAAATTGTGGTCCTTAAAGGTGCAAATGAACGGTGTTGATTGGCTTGTGTGAATTCCCGAGCTGGAAATGCGGTTATAACCGTTTTTTTTCTTTTGGTAACAAAACACTAACCAGTCCCTGAAGCCACCTCTTTGAGGGCCTCCACCCATTCCCGACTTTTCCTCCTAGTCCAGCATTTAAATGCAATTTGGCGACTCAAGGTCTGGATTTGGAAACCGGTTTGTAAACCGATTGAGTACAAACCGGAGGCGACCTCGAAACCTTGGTCGAATAAAATAACGCATTTGATCATGCCATCATCAGGGTTAATGTAACCGAAACAGGTGTCTTTGATGAAAAACCAGCGCTCGTTCCAGCGCGCGCATAAAATGTCCTTGCACAAGTGCTGACATCTATAATAATAATGATTATTCCCATCAGGGTTGCCAGGTCTAGGGATTTATGCCGAATCTAGGGATTTTTAAACTGCTGAGGGAGGGACAAAGGGATTTTTTCAGTTTTTTCGGCACAATCCAGGGATTTTTGGGTTTTTTTGTGTTCAAGGTCACAAATTAGAGAGCAATTTAATAATTCACATGTTTTCAACAAAACAATTAACTTTCTAACGATGAAAAATTGAACAAACTTAATTATCACAGAAAGGAATTATGAAGATTACTCATTACCTACTGACCGACTGTTCGAGAGGGAATTACCCAATATTATCATTTATCACAAGTAAATTTCAGAGGTATAGTTATAGGCGTTTTCCACCACTCCTTTAATTAAATAATGTGTCATTAATTAAATGGTTGAAGCAAAAATGGTTAGATAAGCTTTTCTTCAAAATCAAATTTTTTTATGAAACCCAATGTTACAGGGAGTCTCATAAAACAATTTCTTGAAAAAATTGCTTTATTTTGGAGAAATTTTTTTTTTAATTTTTGGAATTCTTCTTAAAAATGAAATGGAAAATTGCAAAAAATTTTACTCTTTTACTCTCAAATTAACTAATTTAGTGCACCTTCAAACCATTGTATTGTCTGTTTCAAAACTATAAAAATGCCAACGTCGCATTTTCTCGCAAAATTAGCTGTTATAAATTATTCATGCACTTCAAAATTATAATAGCTAATGTAATTTATACTTTCAATGAAGGATCTAATCATTAATAACTGTTTTACAATTTTATCAATCTTATTTAAAAAAATAATTCGGTAAAATGCGACGTTGGCGTTTTTATAGTTTTGAAACAGCTAATACATATTTTCGTGGGGAAGCTCCGATTCTTTATTTATTTATTTTTTCTATATTTGGACCACTGAAGTAATTCTTTACAATGCTCTGAACTCGGAATTCACCAAGTTTAAAACATCCTGAATACCGAAAGTGGAAAGTCAATGTCTAGGGATTTTTGACCATAACATCTAGGGATTACAAAAAATTTCACCTAGCAACACTGATTCCCATCAATAATTTTGTTTCATAAATTCTCAATAACAAATATTAAACTTTAACTATCGCGCTAGGCCATGACTGTGTAAAACGTAAAACGTCAAACAAAATTAATTTGAGGTTAAGAAAATTGTGTCATTATTGTTTATTCTTTTGGTGAAACTAATCATTTTTTTCTATTTGCTGTTTCAAAACTATAAAAACGCCAACGTCGCTATTTACCGAATTATTTTTTTAAATAAGGTTGATAAAAATGTAAAATAGTTATTAATGGTTAGATCTCTTATTGAAAGTATAAATTACATTAGCTATTAATTTTTTGAAGTGCATGAATAATTTATAACAGCTAATTTTGAAAGAAAATGCGACGTTGGCGTTTTTATAGTTTTGAAACAGCTAATATAAAATCCCTTGATATAACCAGAATCGGTTTATCTTTTTTTTTATTTAAATCGGTAATTTTTAACTTTAACAAACACCAACTATTAATATGTGAAGATACTAAAAATAGCAGTATAACCAACATAAATTCAAATTTCCGCAGCCTACTTGGATATCATTTAATTTGAAAAAGAGTATGGAAAAACTTTCTTTTAACAACTTTAACTATTAAAAATTCATTCAATAGTCATTTTCTTACTGGGTATTAGAGTTTTTTAGTGACTTGTCGTTTACCATAGTTATTTTTTTTTCTCATACTTCAGTTTATTGGGTCTATATCGCATACCCCAATTATCTTATCCCCCAAAAAATTGAAAGAATGGCGGCTCTTGCCAACCGTTGCATCTAAACCGAAAATTACTAGAAATTGCAATTAGAGGACATGTTGAGAGAAGTGTTTTTATAACAAAAGCGTACAAAACGTAGAATTATTTAAAAATATAACTTTAATTTATTATATCAAATAATATGTAAATTTTTACATAAATGCAGATTATGAAACCGTGTTGTTTCAAGTAAAAAAATAAAAAAAAGCATTATCTATTAAAATATTGCTCTAATAGAATCAAATTAATGTTATTTGTGTTTTTAAATTTTCATCAATAAAAATGAAACAAAACTGGAAAAAGTATCAACAAAATAAAAAAGAAAAATTGAGAAAAATATACAATTTATTATATTTTAAGATTTAATAAGTTACTATTACTTTATATTTTTTACAGTTTAACTTTATATTTATTGAAACGTTTTCCAATTTAGTTTTATTTTCATTAATTTTAATAAAAAATTTATTAAAAGGATGTTTTATTTTTATTAAAAAAATTTAAAAACACAAATACCATTAATATGGCTCCATTAGAACATTATTTTAATAGATAATACGTTTTTTTTTATTTTTTTACTTGAAACAAATATGGTTTCATAATCTGCATTTATGTAAAAATTTACATATTATTTGATATAACAAATTATAAATATGTTTTTAAATAATTCTACGTTTTGTAAGCTTTTGTTATATGCAACTATCAAAACACTTCTCTCAACATGTCCTCTAATTGCAATTTCTAGT
This sequence comes from Tribolium freemani, assembly GCA_939628115.1. Lineage (NCBI taxonomy): Eukaryota > Metazoa > Arthropoda > Insecta > Coleoptera > Tenebrionidae > Tribolium > Tribolium freemani. The sequence continues at coordinate 15,203,389 of OW626786.1, read as the reverse complement.
AATTTTCGGCAAGAGCCGCCATTCTGTCAATTTTTTGTGGGATATGATAATTGGCGGATACATTATAATAGTACTATTAATATAGTAATATAATATATTATAGTAGATATATTATATATAAATAAATTATTATAAAATATACAATAATAATTATTATTATTATTTAATATTAATAATAATAATTTTATAATAAAATATTATATATTAGCTGTTTCAAAACTATAAAAACGCCAACGTCGCATTTTCTCTCAAAATCAGTTGTTATAAATTATTTAAGCACTTCAAAACACTAATAGCTAATGTAATTTATAGTTTCAATGAGAAACCTAATCATTAATAACTATTTTACATTTTTATCAACCTTATTTAAAAAAATAATTCGGTAAAATACGACGTTGGCGTTTTTATAGTTTTGAAACAGCTAATATAAATAAATATTTAGATATATTATTAGCTGTTTCAAAACTATAAAAACGCCAACGTCGCATTTTACCAAATTATTTTTTTAAATAAGGTTGATAAAAATGTAAAATAGTTATTAATGATTAGATCTCTGATTAAAACTCTAAATTATATTAGCTGTTAATTTTTTAAAGTGCATGAATAATTTATAAGAATTAATTTTGAGAGAAAATGCGACTTTAGCTTTTTTATAGTTTTGAAACAGCTAATGTATATAAAGAAATTATTATAAAAATGTATAATAATAATTATTATTATTATTATTTAATATTAATATTAATATTATTAATAATATAATAATTAATATTAATAATATTAATAATAATACTTTTATAATAAAATATTATATATAAATATTAACTGTTTCAAAACTATAAAAACGCCAACGTCGCATTTTCTCTCCAAAATTAGTTGTTATGAGTTATTCCTGCACTTCAAAAAATTGATAGCTAATGTAATTTATAGTTTCAATGAGAGATCTAATCAGTAATAACTATTTTACATTTTTATCAACCATATTTAAAAAAATAATTCGGTGTTATAGTTTTATATATTATAGTTTTGAAACAGCTAATAAATATATATTATAGATATATCTAGATATCTATTATAATGTATTTGGGGATAAGATAATTGTGGTATGCGATACAGATTTCAAATATTGACAGCTGTCAACAGAAAAATCATTCACCAGAGGGCACCATAATTCAAAGCTGCCAACTTAGAAAAATTGACTTTTTTACCTTATGCAGAACATGCACCTGATGAGCCCACAACAATTGCACCCCGCCTGTCCCGGTTGCGTGCTTCCCGTCCGTTTTTTCACCACTCCTTCCTTACCTTTAATCCCCAAACCTTGGACAAACGATAAATGCGAAACTTCCAAAAATTCGATCTAAAAATAAACTCAGTTCTATTTTAAACCAGTAGCGAAAAGAATTACAGTGGCAGGATGGTTGCGATAAATATTAATAGAGAGCAAATTATTGAGGTAATTTTCAAGCTGCTTGATCCGATCAGCCAGTTTTTCATAGGGCACCAAAATCTCCGGCTTTTTGGGGAACCTACAAAACGGTTAAAACCAAACTAAAACTTGGAAAAATAATTTAGTGCCTTGGAAGCGCCGCTTTTCGTTTGCCACGTCCAGCTTCCGGGACATTCATTTTGAAACTTTTGCGTTTCCGTTTGTGCGTTTTGCTAGGAAATGGGATATTTAAACCAGCCCTGAATAAAATTAACTGTTGGTGCAAGTGTTGTATCTGTTTGTAGCGTTTTTTAATCTGCCAGTTGAAAGTGCCATGGACTAGGGAAATGGTATATCTGCGATTAAGTTGGCAACAATTAAATTTGTATTTAGGCACACCTGACTTACAAGTTAGGGTTAAGCATGTGCGTTGTTAAGTTGCGTTCGTAGTCTTTGATAGTTACTGAAATATCAAGGGACGGGATGAAGACATTTCGTCGGAAAGACTTGAATTTGATTGGTGGTTTGTGAATTGAAGAAAAGGGCAAACCGTCGAAGACGTCATCTTCAAATAATTGAATTAAAATAAGTAAAAACCTGACTTAAGACTTAACCACCTTCAATTTCCTCATCTGAGTGTTCTATGACAACAGGGCCATCCCCCACATCTACAATAACCAGAGATTCGGGGATTCCCAACTCATCATCATATTCAGAGCCTCCTAGACTTGGCCTGGTCAATGATAGTTCATTGTTGCATTCACCCGATTCCTCTTCCTCCATTCTAAAAAAAAACTATGCTAAAGTGAAATAACCATGTGATGGTGGTCACAACCTAATGATATTTTCTGTTGACATTTTACAAAGAATGACAAAGTGATGTTCTTATCTTATCACAAATAATGAAATCGCAATTTTCAAGTGTTTAAGTCTAGTTATAATCCTAACCTATATTTACACAGATCTGGCCAAATAATTAAACATTTTAAGTTTTCCTGACTTACTTTTTAGTAGCTTTGTTGTGTGGAGGGAAATAACGTAACTGAAACGGTTACAAAAGCAGGGACATGGGGGTTTAATTAAATAGCAAGGGTCTGATGTAATTCATCCTAAGAAATTATATTGAGTAATCGAATCTGGGAAATGGGACTGAAGAGATCGCTTAATAGGCGCCTAAATCTAGGCAACACACTGTGCAAGCGCAATCAAAGTTTTTTTATTGCCCCTTTTATTTATTTATTCCAACATCACCGTTAACGCATTAACACTATTTGTAAAGGAATTATTAAGATAATTAATTTCGCCTTAAAATTAAGACAGTTTTTGTCAAGATGTTGAAACAGTTTTTCACACTTTTTTTGGTGTTCCTGAACCCAATAAATGCCCAATTTTTTCCCGATTTTGATATTTTTACTCAATACGAGTACGTACTAGAATTCCTGTCGAAATTTGAGCCCAATGAGTGCAATTCGCAACTTTTGCGCCTCTTTTCCAGCTTTCAGAACGAAACATGGGCCCGCAAAAGTAAGTATCAGTTTTGTTTAATTTGATTAAAAAAATTGGTACTAATAATTTGCTAACTAAAATAAATTGGTAATATGCTAGTATGCTATAGACATTGATTAAAAAAACACTTTGTGACGTGACGATTCGATTAAAATGCGTGTGTTTAAAAAAATAAGTTTATACTTAAAGAGATTAAATAGACAAGTAACATAATGGCGTTTTGGTAAGGGGAAGCAACAAGTGTAGTTGCCCCATTTATTAAACAAAGATGTTACAACGTTTCGTCTATTAATAAACATCATCAAATTAAAAAATATATAGGGTGATTCACATAACTTTACGACCCTGACGAACTTTAAATGCAACCCATTATACATTGGAGGTTGAATTGTGCTTAAATTGTCCAAAACAAAAACAGCAGAGACTGCAATAAGATCGTAATTTTGTAAGGTTTGCAAGGAATATTCAAATCACAATCAAATTTATTATTATTAGTGTGTTTAAATCAAGTTATAATTGAGTAATGTATTACTGGTTGCATTTAAAGTTCGTCAGGGTCGTAAAGTTATGTGAATCACCCTGTATATAAAAATACAATATAACCACAATTAATTACAAACCTTTTAACTTATTCTTGGAATTTTTGAAATAACTTTTTAATCAAAGGACTGCTGACTTTACAATTAGATATGTTTAAAGTTAAAAAGGTTAACAAGGCAAAAACATGTTAAATATGATGATGATAATTATCTGATATTATTACTTTTTCATAATAAGAAATTTGTAATAATTTTAATTATTTTATTTTATTTCGAAAGTAAGTTTTTTTTGTAATGTGTTTCTTCATCAAGAATTTCAACACCATCAAATTCAAATTCGTGTTTTGTTTCTTTAACATGATTCGCTGTTAGATCATATTGGTGGTTTTTTATTCTATTCTTTAATTTTTGTTTAGTTTGTCCAATATAAATTTGATCATACATTTTTTTAGAAGTTATAGAAGACTAATCATGAATTAAATAATGTTTCGATTTATTTCTGATCAAAGTGATATTAATTAATTTACAATACTTAAAAGACAGTGAATTTGATTTTGAAGAGGTAGGTACTTAACAAAATGGGTTGGTTATTGTTGTCATTTTTTTCTTAAATAGAGGTTTAGCAATATTTTGTATGTGAATTTGTCATGATCAGACAAGTTAAATTTTTCCAAAATGTGCATACTTCAAAAAAATTTATTATTGTGTCATTTTACTGGTGGTCAAGCAATGGAAAATTAATTTATAGCTAAACTATAGAAGATAGAAATATGGTGTCTCAAACTTTTTTATAGGAAATTTAATTTTCTACAACTTTGTTCCTCACACTTTTTTTGTATCTTCAACCATATTCCCAGCGTTTTGATAAGAATGGTAGGGTGCGCAAAAAAATATGGCAAAAAATTATAGCTTAGAAATTCAGTGTTGTTAAGTATTTAAATACATATGTATTTAAAAAAGTATTTGAAATACGTAGGTTGTATTTAAACACGTAATTAACTACATTTCTTTTTTTGTATTATAAATGTAATTTAATTACAATTGTCCCCGAAATTTTAAATACTTATACTTAAATTTGTTGTTTGGCTATTTATGAATTATTCTTGCTTTTTAATTAATTCTTTATTTCTTAAATGTGACGTGATGGATTAACAGGTCATAAAAAATACAATCCACATTAAGGGTCGATTTTTTAAAGCGTCATTAAATTAATCCCCGATTAATAAATGGAATTAAAATAATTAATGGGATTAACTAATTATACATTAAGGACCGGTTTATAGAAGCGTCATTAATTTAATTCGCAATTAAATGCGTGATTAACTGCTCACGTGACCAAATTGAAGCAATTTGATTAGTCCATACGCGTTGTTAACTTTTAACAACACATAGCTTTCTATAAACCGGTCCTTAGTAACACGCATTAATTAAATCCTTGATTAACTAATCACGTGACCAAATTGGACCAATATGATTGGTCTATAAAGTCTTTAAATACTTTTAAATATATTGCTAATGTAATTGTATTTGCAATTAAATACATTTTGAAAAATTGTATTTGAAATACATTTAATTACTTTACTGGAAAAGTATTTGTATTTGTATTTAAATACTTTTAAAAATGTATTTTTTACAACTGTTTAGAATTATCAATATGCGTTCCACCTGATATTTTGCATACGGTTGAAGATGCAAAAAAGTGTAAGGAACAAAGTTGTAGACAATTAAATTGTCTACAAAAAAGTCCGCAACGCTTTATTTCTATCTTCAACGCTTGAGCGTCCTTGAACGACTTTGGGGCGTAAATGGTTTACGATAAAATTCTTGCATCATGTTTATGTCTTACTATTGTGAATTTAATGCTCTTTTGTTTGTCTTGTGCTAGCCACTTTTTCAAATTTATTGCTCTGAAAACTTAGACGGTAATCATAGACAAGACAGTAAACTATAGAACGCAAACTCTCATAGATTTTTGTGCCCCGACGCCATCTACTGGTTTGTGGTAGGTGCAAAATAAGACACAGCCAACTATTTAGATACCCTGGTTTTTTATTTATTTTATTTTAAAGTTCCTAATTTATTTATGAAACTAAAAGACCACATTTATTTAGAAGTTTTTATTTTGAACCTTCTATACATTTCCATAAATTTTGTTTTTAAATTCGACAGCTCTGTATCTTTACCGCTTAAAACTAAGTTAATGCCATTACTAAAGTTAAATATTATAAGATTAATTATTTTATTTTTAATTTCATTTTCGATTGTGCTTTTATGTTCACAGGTAAACGAAAACTTAACATAATATGAAATTACTACCAAGATTTTATTTCTGATATTAAGAGGAGAAGTTATGTTACTAAGAATGATTTTAGATATGTTATAAATTTTGTTGATATTTTTTATAAATTGTAAATTGCAGTACTTTAACTTTCTAGATTCTAAATTGTACTCTCTTTCGTTTATTAAGCTGTAACACTGTTCATTTTCAAAATATTCACCGGAAATTTGGGATACACAACTTTTACATTCTAATTTTTTTAATGTTTTTTTGAATCCATCCAGACACGTAACCAATAATGCTTTTATGTAAATTTTTCTCAAGTTTGAACGCTGGTAATTTTGAAATATACTTATAGATGGGACACGCTTCAAATTGATTATCAATATTTTCAACAGAATAATTGTTCTTGTTCATGTTTTCAATGTAATTTCAAATATTAAACAAATCCGAAATTTTGGTTGCTTCACAGTTTGTCCCTATTGATTTTTTTCCAAAAAAATCTCGAATTAATAGTGATTTAAAACTGTCTCAAAATTGCAGAGCTGTCGGATTTATATTACATTATATTATATTCTTTGGTTTCTAATTTTACCGAAATAATTTTCTATAACATCTTGATTTAGAGATCGTGGTAAAAAATATTTAAATTTTCCACTTTCAACTAACATGTTGTTGGTTAGACTTGGTGGCACATGTTTTTTACCATCTCGATCAACAAAATACATATTACGTAGATTGTGAATTGCTTCTTGCCAAAAATGAATATGTCCTAATTCCCCATACCGACAATGAAAAGTTCCGCCATTTACACTATCGAATAACTTATCAAAAAAATTTAAAATTTTTGCAGTTTCTAAAGCCTCTTCTGCCATATTACCTAAAAACAAATAGTTGGTGTAATGTTAACAAACGATGTGTTATTTACCTTGTTTAATAAACGAGGCAATCGCTGTTGCCATTGAATGACTTAAAACTTGAGTAGCATAGCAAACTTTCATTTTATGAATTTTGTGCGGAAAAATATGCAGATCAGTAATTTTAAAAAAAGCTCTAAATTCACCACAGACTGTATCATTAAAGTATGCTTCTATTATATGTTGCCATTTTGCTCTTAAAATGTTTCCATCATCTACTTCCCAAACTAAATCTTTCGTTAACAAATTATTTCTGATTCCTTTGATTAAATGAGGTACATCGAATAAGGGTACAATTTCTTGATTGCCAATTATCAATTTTCTTTTTACTGCCTCATTGTTTACTACATATATATTTCTAGACTCTTTCAATAACGCATTAACAGCAGCTTGATTTGGCTGACCCTGATCACAAATAGTAGCTACAATTTTAAGTCCACAATTTTGAACTTCTTTGATCAAAAGTTTCATTAAATTTACTAAAACGGCAGATTTTGTCGCCGATGAAGAGAATCCATAATATATTGGTTGTTGCCATTTTTTAAAAATTCCGCGCAAGTAGAAAACAAGAAAATGATCCGCAATTTTTAAATTTTGAATAGTTCCAAAGTCTTTAAATCCATAAAATTTATCCTTGGGTCTGTCGTAATTAACAATCGTGCCGAAGTCTTTACTTGTAAAATGAAGGCCACACATAGTGTAGCTATTATACACTTTTAGAGGTTCTAAAGTTGCTAACTGCTTGTTACCCGTCTTTTTAACCCATTCCATAAAATTGGATTTGGAAATCTATGGCGAGTTCCACATGGTTTATAACAACTTTGCACGCTGCAAATTCTCATAATGTAATAAAATCCTAGAATGAAATTATTTGTGACATGTCAAAACGGTCAAAACACAATTTTTTTAATTTTGGCATAGGTTTCCGGGATTTTTATTTTTATAAAACGGCAGCGACCCCTGGCCGCTTGTGATGGGTGCGTTTTCAAAAAAATGCATAGAAGTCTGCGTTCTATAGTAATCAAAGCCAGTGGATATATCGAGCGTTCAAATAAAAACCTGGGCTCAGGAGGCTGTGGAATCTTCTTTTGTTTTTTAATTTTCCAGCGTAGAATTTGACATTACGAAATGTCAATATTGTCAAGCGAAAATCTCCTTTGACTTCACTTAAAAACCTGCTAAAAGTTAAAACAAGGGCCATAGTACAGAGTAATAGCCACAGCAGAAATGAGCAGTGACCCAAAGCAGCCATAAAATCAAAAATTTGGGTGGGAAAATATCTAACCTCAAATCTTTTTGACATTTCATAAACGATAAATGACTGCAAACAACTATTGCCCGATCCGGTTACACTGTTCCCATGTTCAAATTTAAAGCACTGCCAACTGGGCCAAGATTTTTAAATGAACGCACGATAGTAAAGTAGCGACACGGACCTTGACAGGGCAACAATAACGATTATACACTCCATAGAGGGCACGACGGTCGAAATTCGATATATATCGCATTATTTACGTAAAATGTCCAGCCTTGAAAAGCCTTATTAAGGGTATTCTTGCTCCGATTTTACGCTTCATTTTAAATAAATAAAATTGTTAAGGGGATGCTCAAAAAAGATATTCATTAAAGGTCACGTTAGATGTTAGATTTGAATCGAGAATGTATTTAAACTGGCAATTTACTTTTGCAAGGCTCGACATTTTTTGTAATAACGCTGTAATTTTAAAGGTTCGTCAAATTGTCAGTAATTTTGAACATACGTCAAAACTGTCAAGACTTTTTCACCTTTGAGAAATTGATAAAGAGCACAGTGATTGTGGTGTTCATCTGCAGTCTTACTCTGGTTATTGGTTATGAACAGATTCTATGGAACTTTCAAACCTGTAAATAATAAATCGACACCAAAAACATTAAACAAAGAGGCCTCCAGACTGTTCAAAGTCGTCCACATTACGAAGCACTTCTGTGTGAGGATACTGGAAACTCATTCAAACAAAAATTGTTTCAGAAATATAGAGTGTTAGTTATCAATTGGAAACAGAAATTTCTAAGATACCAAATTTTCATTATGTATTTTCAGGTAGATTTAAACAATATTTCCTCGAAAATTCATTCTAAATTATTAGATTCCGCCCTAATGAGAAAGAATTTAAGACTGCTCTGCTTACATTGACCTCCGTTTCACAGTATGGAAATTATAGCGCATCAGTTTGGTGGACTTTTTATAGCCACTTATTTACAGCAACTATGTTATACAAAATTTAAATAATAAAGAGCAATTTAAGTTGTATTATTTCTATTTCTTAGGTAATATCGAGGTGTAAACCGTACCCCAAATTTTGTACACCAGATGATTTTCTGTGATTCCTTCTGATTTCCCCAAATTTTTTAAAGTGATTTCCACAAAATTTCTTGATTTCCTCAATTTTGTACACTGAGTTCCTCTGCGGTTTACCTCTCGGATAATATTAAAAACATAAAACTTAACTTTTCTTTTCTGTTAATAGTGTTGAGGGAGAAAATTTAAAATTGTTGGCCAATCCTGGAGTAATTGAATACGATAACCTACTAATTTTCTCTCCAAAAGACATTTTTGTGTATAATTTTGGAGGCTCAGATATTTTTTAGGTAACCTATAGATCACTTAGGGAGGAGTTTATTAAAATTAGAAATGTAAGTAACAAAATTTCTTGAGTTCCAACAACTATTATTTAAAACGTGTTGGTAGCTTTTTCATTAAATACAAAGTTCAAATTTCTTTAAGAAATGAATTCACTTCTTCGAAATGTCCATAAGAGTTGCTGTATTCTGCGCAATCTAAAAGCCTTTCTCATTGAAATGTTCAGTTGAATTTAGGGACGATCTGATTTATTTTTACGTGACTGAAGCACAGGTTTGCAAGTTTCATGATGTCTGTACATATAAACAGTAACAACCAGAGTGAAATTATAGATGATCACCGAATTTATTGTTCTGATTTACCAATTTTTCAAACGTGAGAAAATCTTGACACTTTTGACGTACGTTTTTGAATTTTGATGGTGGAGCCATCTCTAGAGTGTATAATCGTTATTGTTGCCCTGTCAAGGTCAGTCAAGGAAGGGAACATTTTATTTATACGTCGTTTCACATCCTAACATTTAGATATCCGTACTTATTATTTTCACCTAGAGTTATTTAGCTTTTACGATTTATACTTAAATAAAAACTTTTCCCCAAAAAGTGTTGGATGCGAGCGCCAAGCCCCAAGCTGGCATTCTAATGGGCAATATAATGCACGTTGGAAACTATGACGAATGTTTGCGAATTCCGGGGAAATACTGCTCGGCTTTATTCCAAGCCCATGCCGAATTCGCGCCACAAGATTTGAAAGATTACTTTTCGCAATTTAAAGTAAGACAATTCCATTTGGTTCGTATTATTACATTTATTTCAGTCCGAAACAGCAAGGGAAGATCAGGAAGAAGAGTTGTACATCCAAGGCCGATTTTCGTTCGGTTTGTGTGTTCCTAGAGCTTGCAGTGTGAACAACTTGCAAAATTTGAGCAACAGTTTTGAAAATCGCGTAAAATCGCCTCTACATTTCACCTTTGTTGAGGATTATTGTGACAATGCTGGGGACACTAAACCAATAACAGCTGGGGCAATTGTGGCAATGTAGTTTTTCAGGGGTGAAATTTTTTTTTCAGTTTGTTATTGTTTCAGTGTGATTTTTTCACTGTTCGGTGTGGTTGTTGTGGCCAGTACTTTGTACGATTTTTTCGTCTATCAGTATGTCAAAGACAAGACAGCCAACATTCACGTGGCGTTTTCAATGTTAACGAATGGTAGAAAATTATTTTCGGCCAAAACGACCGAAGGCAATTTGAACTGTTTGAACGGTTTGAGAGTCATTAGTTTGATGTGGATTGTGTTGGGACATGGGTTCCAATACTCGTTTTACGTCCCTGTGATTAACACAATGGACATGGAAGAGGTTTTTTGAAAGGTCCCAGCAAACACTAAAATATAACAGCAACATAATATATAACATAGAATGTAACAGGTAATATATAACGTTAGGGTTGCCAGATATCAAAATGTCGGAAATAGGAGAATTCACTTGAAAATATAGAAGTTTCACAAAATATATAGAAGTTTAGAAGTTTCGTAATTGTAATTTAGAGCTGATGGTGGCATTTTTATGCCGAAACGTCCTCAAATCTGTATTGTATTGTGAAATTGTTTTTTAATAAAAGAACCTGATAGTCAAAAGCTTCATTTTTAATAATTACCCTAAGTAGATAACCTGAGATCGAAAATAAACTCAATTAGAGCAAGCTGTGCCTGCAGAACTTTAGCCATATTTTAGCTGTTTATTTACACTTTAGCCACATTTTAGCCGTTTATTTACGACCGCACTTTTGAAGTTATGTTGGTTTTACACAGCATATGATGTGGCTGAAGTTACACTTCACTTTCAAGGCTTGCTCTAATTGAGTTTATTTTCGATCTCATGTTATAATTACTATAATACATTAAAAGTTAACATTGAGATAAATGAAAACAAAGAAATTAGATAAGAACAATTAATCATCAATTTAAATCCATTCCAACAAACATAAAATATATAATAAAAAATTATAAGACATCGTTTTAAAATGAGCATTGCAACTTTTCCGCTTTTCATTACTTTACTGAGTGAGTTTAAAGTAACCCTGGGCTACTTAATTTTGCCGCCCCTGACTATGACAACGTTTCTTCAAAAAAAAACCTATTGGTTAATTCAGAAAATAAGAAAAAATTTACAAAACCCTGAAAAAAGCCAATTTTTATTGACAGGAGGACATTTTTTGTCGAACTTCAAATACAAATAACCCTTCAAAATTTTAAATGATATCTACACTCCTCTTGTGCACCTCAAATGAACTGCTAAACTTCATAACTGCTCGAAAAATGTTAGGGATATTGACGTTTTAATATACACTACTCTACAACAGTTAAAGAAGTATAACATCAAACAAATTCTATCAATTTTCGAGCAACAGATTCTGATAAAAACAAATCCGTAATCAGTAAATATGTATCTGCTTTTAACTTAATTTTTTTATCACTTGATTTTTTCTAAACTTCAGTAATATCCTTAACTTTATTTAAATGAAACAGCAAATCCATCAGTTTTAGCACAAGTTTTCAAAAAATGCAAGATAATTCTGAAAATTAAATTAAACCTCAAAAAGTTCTTTGTAATGTCACCAAACGTGCACTAGATTTATAACCATCTCCTTTATTTTCTAAATGATATTAATATTATAAAAAAATCAGCCTATATTTATTTAAAAAGTTTTTGTTTTTTCTAAAATATTACATTGCCGTTGACTTTTTTCAAAGACATTTTAGTGTATTGTTTACTACTCAGGCTTTTTCTACCATTATTCATCGTGAATTTTCTACAATATGAATTGAAACTATTAAAAGCTTCTTAAAACTCATTAATCAAACAATTAAGAACTTAAGAAGTAAAAAAATACGACGAAAACTAAAAATCGGATCAATTAATTTAAAAAAAATGCAACCCGTCTTTTAAGTATCTTTTTTAAATCAAAATAAAGATAAAGATAATAAAAATAAAGATAATAGCCCATTTAGCCCATATGCAAATATGCCACTGGTTTTTTTGCAAAATGATTGCAATCTAAGAACGTTTGAAAGTGCCAATCATGAAATATAGAAGATTTAGCTTCTATATTTTAGGGACATAGAAGATAGAAGATTTTAGTTAAATATAGTAGACTTCTATTAAATATAGAAGGTCTGGCAACCTTATATAACGTAAACATAACTGGTATATTGCATTTATGTTAAAATTTTCGCCTCAAAGAATATAACACTAACATAACTGTTATATGACTCTGTTATACCAGTGTTACATAAATGAAATACTGCTTCAACATAACAACAGTATAACATAAATGTTATAGTTATATTTATGTTATATACAGGGTGTTCCGTCTAAACCCCACATTAGAAGTATTGAAAGTTCTAATAAAGATATTTATCTGAGAGTTGGTACTCAGGCATAATCCGTTGAGTCACGCTCAATGAAAATATTTTCAAGATGGCAGCACTTCCGGTTATACCGGAAGTCGCTATTAACTTTCTTATTTTAAATGGAAAGCTATATTTTTCACTGCGTTTTTGGATTAGTTGAGTTATTTTAAGGGAGTTTTTATTAGCTTTCCCTATACCCAAGTTTAACCGTTTTCGAGATATTTAGGATTTTTGAAAATTTTTGAATTTGAACCTGTCCCTTAAAAAATCGGTAACTCGCTTAGTTTTAGAGATTTCGAAATCATGTTTGGAGAATTGAAAGAGAAAGCCTATATCTGTTGTTCAGTGTGTTCAAAATTGGAATTAAAGTTAATAAACCCAAAAATTTTAAGGTTAAGTTTGGACAACTTCAAGTACCCAAAACTTAATTTTTTCAAATGGGATGTCCCAATTTTTATTCTACTAGATGGAGGAGAATTTTTTTCTGCATCAATCTGTATTAGCATTCCCTATACCTATCTGTGATAATTTTCAAGTTATGTTGGTTTTTTTGTTATTGTAGGAAATTTCTTACTAACCACAGCTATTTTTGCATAGTTTGCCATAAAAACATTTCTGATTAAACTTAAACGACAAAACTTTGTTCAAAATTGTATTATCAGACTGTGAAAACAAAATAAATTCATTGGGTGTTGGTTTGAAAAACTTTAATTTCTCACCTTTTTTCATTCGTTTTCATGGCAACCTATGAGAAAAGGCCTATGGCTAATGAATTTCTCAATCCCAACAAAAAGTTATTGTAACTTGAAAACTATTAAACATAAGTATAGGGAATGTTAACACAGATCGAAGCAGAATTAAATTCTCTACCATCTAGTGAAATAAAACTTTTGTCATTTCATTTGAAAAAAATTAGTTATGGGTGCTTAAAGTTTTGCAAACTTAATTTTCAAAATTTGGAGTTTGTTATTCTATTTTAGAAATTTGAAAACACAACAACAAATGAGCTCAAAAATATTTCCAAATTTTTTTTTTATAATATTAATATCATTTAGAAAATAAAGGAGATAGTTATAAATCTAGTGCACGTTTGGTGACATTACAAAGAACTTTTTGAGGTTTAATTTAATTTTCAGAATTATCTAGCATTTTTTGAAAACTTGTGCTAAAACTGATGGATTTGCTGTTTCATTTAAATAAAGTTAAGGATATTACTGAAGTTTAGAAAAAATCAAGTGATAAAAAAATTAAGTTAAAAGCAGATACATATTTACTGATTACGGATTTGTTTTTATCAGAATCTAATGCTGGAAAATTGATAGAATTTGTTTGATGTTATACTTCTTTAACTGTTGTAGAGTAGTGTATATTAAAACGTCAATATCCCTAACATTTTTCGAGCAGTTATGAAGTTTAGCAGTTCATTTGAGGTAGATATCATTTAAAATTTTGAAGGGTTATTTGTATTTGAAGTTCGACAAAAAATGTCCTCCTGTCAATAAAAATTGGCTTTTTTCAGGATCTGTAAATTTTTTCTTATTTTCTGAATTAACCAATAGGTTTTTTTTTTTGAAAAAACGTTGTCATAGTCAGAGGCGGCAAAATTAAGTAGCCCAGGGTTACTTTAAACTCACTCTATATAAGTAAAGTAATGAAAAGCGGAAAAGTTGCAATGCTCATTTTAAAACGATGTCTTATAATTTTTTATTATATATTTTATGTTTGTTGGAATGGATTCAAATTGATTATAAATTGTTCTTATCTAATTTCTTTGTTTTCATTTATCTCAATGTTAACTTTTAATGTATTATAGTTATTATAACATGAGATCGAAAATAAACTCAATTAGAGCAAGCCTTGAAAGTGAAGTGTAACTTCAGCCACATCATATGCTGTGTAAAACCAACATAACTTCAAAAGTGCGGTCGTAAATAAACGGCTAAAATGTGGCTAAAGTGTAAATAAACAGCTAAAATATGGCTAAAGTTCTGCAGGCACAGCTTGCTCTAATTGAGTTTATTTTCGATCTCAGGTTATCTACTTAGGGTAATTATTAAAAATGAAGCTTTTGACTATCGGGTTCTTTTATTAAAAAACAATTTCACAATGCAATACAGATTTGAGGACGTTTCGGCATAAAAATGCCACCATCAGCTCTAAATTACAATTACGAAACGAACCAAACACATTAAATGCAAAATTCGAAATGGCTGTCTGTCCATAAGTAACTTTTTTTAATCACTAAATGTAATTACTTAATTAGTAACAAATGATTTATTTGAATCTTCTATATATTTTGTGAAACTTCTATAAAGTGAATTCTCCTATTTTCGACATTTTGATATCTGGCAACCCTACCAAGAGCAGGTTGCATAACATTTATAAAACTGTAATATAAATGTGTTATATAATGTTGTAATACCTAGGTTATATAACTGTTATAGTTGGTGTTTGCTGGGGTTGTTGTCACTAATTTGTAAAAATATTTTTTTTAGTGGAAAAATTTCAAAGCAAATTGTTTAATAGTCGCATGTTCGGTGGCAGTGGACACGTTTTTCGTCATCAGTGGCTTGTTACTAGTTTACCTGTTTATGAAAAGTGAGGCAAAAGGAACCAAATTCTCAATACCACTATTTTACTTGCACAGAATCTTACGGTAACTCTCTCACCCATTAAATAAAAAAAATCAAACACAAATCAATAGATTAACACCATCCTTGGCCATGGTAGTGTTATTTACCGCAACTTTGATCAATTACATGGGCAAAGGCCCGTTTTGGCCAATAGTTCACGAAATGTTCCAGAAAGATTGCCAAAATTATTGGTGGGCCACTTTATTGTACGTGCAAAATTATGCCTACCCTCATAATCAGGTAATAAAACATTACAACACCAAGGAACTGACTGACACAAAAATTGTAGTGTGTTGGACAGTCTTGGTACCTAGCTGTGGACACCCAAATGTATTTTCTTTCGCCCCTAATTTTATTCCCTTTAGTTCGGTGGCCCAAAAAAACCCTAACTGCGATTGGCGTTTTTGTTGTCTTAAACTGTAGTTATGTGTTTGAAATTACATGGAAAAAACAACTCGGGACAACACTTTTCGAGTCGGTTATTACTTTAGTGAATTCATTGTTAATTTAAACATTTTAGTCAGGAAGATCAGCATTATGAATTGCTTTATAGCCCCACACATGTGAGGGGTGTCCCCTACTTAATCGGTATGGCTTGTGGCTATTTCGTTTTCCAATACAAGACTTGTAAAAATTTGAAATTGTCCCAGGTAAGTATTGTTGGTACAAAATAACAAACACAGTGTTAATTTCTAGAAGAAAATTTTGTTTTTATGGACTTTGGGTTTAGGCACACTTGTGGCAGTAGTCCTAGTACATTATCCAATGACTCAAACCGATAAAAACTCCGATCTTTTCCAAACTTCTTTCTTCAACTCTTTACACCGTGTTGTTTGGTCGCTGGCTTTATGCCTTTTAATCATCCTTTGCATAAATGGATACGGCGGTTTAATTAACTCCTTCCTTTCCCATAAAATTTTCACGGTTTTGATTCGTTTAAATTACAATATTTACCTTCTACACATGGCTCTATTAACCATAATAACCGCCCAGAAACGAACCCCTGGTTATTTCTCCGACTTGTTTTGCGTAAGAATTATACTACAATTAAATGGTAGTTACATTATCACAATTGCAGTTTCACCAATTTTGGGGGGATTACATGTTTAGTGTCGCTACAGCGATTTTGTGGACTTTGGTTTTTGAATCCCCAATTCTGACAATTGAAAAAATTATTTTCGCCCCAAGTTAGTACCACCGGGCAAATTAATTGTTATTAAGCGGTGTGTTTCAGAAAAAACACCAGGCAAAGAACAAATAGACATCGAAAACGGGCAACAAAAAAATTAATTACCCCTTGAAGTACGTGACTAACAATACGGCACGGTTTAATGAGTTGCATACCCAACGTCACGTCTTGTTGTAGAAAATGTATTCAAAACGTACGTGAACCACAAAATAATTGTAAATAGTTTAAATTAAATAAATCTATTTACAAATTGTGTTTTTTTTCACCAAAAGTGGGACCCAACGTTTGATGGGTTGCCTACCTGACGTTAGATGCAACTGTCAGTTTGTAAAAGTTGTTGGTTTTATTTTAATAAGTTAATTAATTTGATTTCGTGCTTTATGATTATACATTTGAGTGTAGTTGTGTGAAATTTGTGACAATTATTCATAATTTCCGATGGCTTGTGATATGTTAGGGCCAGGCTGGTTTGTAGGTTAGGTAAGGTTATTTTGGTTTCTTACTCATGTTTTTACAGGAATATCTCCGAAAAAGGCTTGGAGATAATAACTGAGAGTAATACAGTTACCAACAAGTCTCAAGTATTAAAAAATGCGCTTAACGTGAGTTTTGTATTAAAAAATTTGCGATTATTTAATTTGTCATTTCTAGTCTGATTTGAAAGAAATCGGTAGTCCAGTTTTAGCTAAAATACTTAATAAGAGTAACGTTTCTCAGGTGAGAGTGTTTTAAGCCCAGTTTTTGTGTTTTATGATACACTTTAGGTTGTACTTCAAATCCAAAAAATTCGTAATATATCAGCCCCTAAGGCAAACGAGAAGTCTCAAGCAGCCCCCCGTATGTTAAAACTAGTCTTAACCGATGGTGAGACGTACATTCAGGCCATTGAGACTTCTCCAACCCCTTCAATCAGTGATAAAACCCCACCTGGTACTAAAATATTGATAAGTTCGGCGAAAATTTCCTCTGGTTATTTATTGCTTGACTCGAATAACTGTTCCTTGCTTGGGGGCAAAGTCCCAGCGCTTTACGAGAAGTGGGAACTTGCCAAAAGTGTCCACAATCACAACAGGCAAAATGGTAATCAATTTTTTAAAATTTTTAATACTGCCCTGCTAAACGAGAAATTTGAGATAACATTAACAGTTATTCATTCTACACTACATTTTTAGACGTTATTATACTTTTAACAACGAAAAACGCCTAAAATTTGACTATCTGAGATTTCTACCAAATTACTTTTCAAAAAATGTTTTTTTGTTGTTATGACATTTTTGCTTAGTATTTTCAAGAAATAAAAGTGTGATAGAAAATTTAAGAAACATTAAATAACAAAAAAAATACTTAAAAGTACAGGGTGATTCACATAACTTTACGACCCTGACGAACTTTAAATGCAACCCATTATACATTGGAGGTTAAATTGTGCTTAAGTTGTCCAAAACAAAAACAGCAGAGACTGCAATAAGAACGTAATTTTGTAAGGTTTGCAAGGAATATCCAAATCACAAACAAATTTATAATTATTAGTGTTTTTGAATCAAATTATAATTGAGTAGTGTATTACTGGTTGCATTAAAAATTCATTAGGGTCGTAAAGTTATGTGAATCACCCTGTATAAACCTGTTTGTTTTTATTTTTTGCAAAATTTTGTGAAAACACTAAAAAACATGTGAGTCAAAAATTCGTCATGTTGAGCTAAAAACTCACTACTTCTTTTGTAAAAATGCATCAAAAATGGTTAAATTATAATCAAAAATTATTGTTTATTGTCTTGATTTTTTTCAAAAATTTCGTTAAAACACTCCAAAAAACAAACAAAAAAGGCAAAAATTCGTCAAGTTCTGAAATTTCGTCAAAAACACGCTAAAAAGACATCTGTGTTAAAAATTCGATGTTTTGAGCTAAAAACAAATTTTTTTGTAAAATAACGTCAAAAAAATCACCAAATTAATTAAAAATTGACGAAATTTTGGTTTGTTATTAGAGTAAATTATTAGTTTGTTTTCTTGAAAATTACTATTTTTTTCTTTAAATTTGGTATAAACACGCCAAAAAATCATCTAAAAATTAATTTTTTTGACCTTTTGTTAAAAACACCAAAATATAGATAGAAATTCAGGTATCTTTGGTCTATTAAAGTGATATAATCACTTTAATACTTTAATTTAATACAGGGTAATTCATATAACTTTACGCCCCTGACGAATTTTAAATGCAACCCATTATACATTGGAGGTTGAATTACGCCTAAATTGGCCAAAACAAAAACGCCAGAGACTGCAATAAGAACCTAATTTTTTAAGGTTAGCCAGGGATATCCAAATCACAAACAAATTTATAATTATTAGTGTTTTTGAATCAAATTATAAATGAGTAGTGTATTACTGGTCGCATTTAAAATTCGTCAGGGTCGTAAAGTTATGTGAATCACCCTGTATAAACGTTTTTTTAATTCGTCAAGTTGAGCTAAAAACTCAAGATTTCTTTTGTGAAAATGCGTTAAAAATGGCTAAATTATAATAAAAATTATACAATTATAATAAAAATTATAGTAATTTTGTTTGTTTGTTGTCTTGATTTTTTTCAAAAATTTCGTTAAAACACTCCAAAAAACAAACAAAAAAGGCAAAAACTCGTCAAGTTCTGAAATTTCGTCAAAAACACGCTAAAAAGACATCTAATTGTGTTAAAAGTTCGATGTTTTGAGCTAAAAACTAATTTTTTTTGTGAAATCACGTCAAAAAAATAACCAGATTAATTAAAAATTGAAAAAATTTTGGTTTGTTATTAGAGTAAATTATTAGTTTGTTTTCTTGAAAATTACTATTTTTTTCTTTAAATTTGGTAAAAACACGCAAAAAAATCATCTAAAAATTAATTTTTTTGACCTTTTGTTAAAAACACCAAAATATAGATAGAAATTCAGGTATCTTTGGTCTATTAAAGTGATATAATCACTTTAATACTTTAATTTAATACAGGGTGATTCATATAACTTTACACCCCTGACGAACTTTAAATGCAACCCATTATACATTGGAGGTTGAATTACGCCTAAATTGGCCAAAACAAAAACGCCAGAGACTGCAATAAGAACCTAATTTTTTAAGGTTAGCCAGGGATATCCAAATCACAAACAAATTTATAATTATTAGTGTTTTTGAATCAAATTATAAATGAGTAGTGTATTACTGGTTGCATTTAAAATTCGTCAGGGTCGTAAAGTTATGTGAATCACCCTGTATAAACGTTTTTTTAATTCGTCAAGTTGAGCTAAAAACTCAAGATTTCTTTTGTGAAAATGCGTTAAAAATGGCTAAATTATAATAAAAATTATAAAATTATAATAAAAATTATAGTAATTTTGTTTGTTTGTTGTCTTGATTTTTTTCAAAAATTTCGTTAAAACACTCCAAAAAACAAACAAAAAAGGCAAATATTCGTCAAGTTCTGAAATTTCGTCAAAAACACGCTAAAAAGACATCTAACTGTGTTAAAAATTCCATCTTTTGAGCTGAAAACTAATTTTTTTTGTGAAATCACGTCAAAAAAATAACCAGAGTAATTAGAAATTGAAAAAATTTTGGTTTGTTATTAGAGTAAATTATTAGTTTGTTTTCTTGAAAATTACTATTTTTTTCTTTAAATTTGGTAAAATAACACGCCAAAAAATCATCTAAAAATTAATTTTTTTGACCTTTTGTTAAAAACACCAAAATATAGATAGAAATTCAGGTATCTTTGGTCTATTAAAGTGATATAATCACTTTAATACTTTAATTTAATACGGGGTGATTCATATAACTTTACGCCCCTGACGAACTTTAAATGCAACCCATTATACATTGGAGGTTGAATTACGCCTAAATTGGCCAAAACAAAAACGCCATAGACTGCAATAAGAACCTAATTTTTTAAGGTTAGCCAGGGATATCCAAATCACAAACAAATTTATAATTATTAGTGTTTTTGAATCAAATTATAAATGAGTAGTGTATTACTGGTCGCATTTAAAATTCGTCAGGGTCGTAAAGTTATGTGAATCACCCTGTATAAACGTTTTTTTAATTCGTCAAGTTGAGCTAAAAACTCAAGATTTCTTTTGTGAAAATGCGTTAAAAATGGCTAAATTATAATAAAAATTATAAAATTATAATAAAAATTATAGTAATTTTGTTTGTTTATTGTCTTGATTTTTTTCAAAAATTTCGTTAAAACACTCCAAAAAACAAACAAAAAAGGCAAAAATTTGTCAAGTTCTGAAATTTCGTCAAAAACACGCTAAAAAGACATCTAACTGTGTTAAAAATTCGATGTTTTGAGCTAAAAACTAATTTTTTTTGTGAAATCACGTCAAAAAAATAACCAGATTAATTAAAAATTGAAAAAATTTTGGTTTGTTATTAGAGTAAATTATTAGTTTGTTTTCTTGAAAATTACTATTTTTTTCTTTAAATTTGGTAAAAACACGCAAAAAAATCATCTAAAAATTAATTTTTTTGACCTTTTGTTAAAAACACCAAAATATAGATAGAAATTCAGGTATCTTTGGTCTATTAAAGTGATATAATCACTTTAATACTTTAATTTAATACAGGGTGATTCATATAACTTTACACCCCTGACGAACTTTAAATGCAACCCATTATACATTGGAGGTTGAATTACGCCTAAATTGGCCAAAACAAAAACGCCAGAGACTGCAATAAGAACCTAATTTTTTAAGGTTAGCCAGGGATATCCAAATCACAAACAAATTTATAATTATTAGTGTTTTTGAATCAAATTATAAATGAGTAGTGTATTACTGGTTGCATTTAAAATTCGTCAGGGTCGTAAAGTTATGTGAATCACCCTGTATAAACGTTTTTTTAATTCGTCAAGTTGAGCTAAAAACTCAAGATTTCTTTTGTGAAAATGCGTTAAAAATGGCTAAATTATAATAAAAATTATAAAATTATAATAAAAATGATAGTAATTTTGTTTGTTTGTCTTGATTTTTTTCAAAAATTTCGTTAAAACACTCCAAAAAACAAACAAAAAAGGCAAATATTCGTCAAGTTCTGAAATTTCGTCAAAAACACGCTAAAAAGACATCTAACTGTGTTAAAAATTCCATCTTTTGAGCTGAAAACTAATTTTTTTTGTGAAATCACGTCAAAAAAATAACCAGAATAATTAGAAATTGAAAAAATTTTGGTTTGTTATTAGAGTAAATTATTAGTTTGTTTTCTTGAAAATTACTATTTTTTTCTTTAAATTTGGTATAAACACGCCAAAAAATCATCTAAAAATTATTTTTTTTGACCTTTTGTTAAAAATACCAAAATATATAATCACTTTAATATTTTAACTTAATACAGGGTGATTCATATAACTTTACGCCCCTGACGAACTTTAAATGCAACCCATTATACATTGGAGGTTGAATTACGCCTAAATTGGCCAAAACAAAAACGCCAGAGACTGGAATAAGAACCTAATTTTGTAAGGTTTGCAAGGAATATCCAAATCACATACAAATTTATAATTATTAGTGTTTTTGAATCAAATTATAATTGAGTAGTGTATTACTGGTTGCATTTAAAATTCGTCAGGGTCGTAAAATTATGTGAATCACTCTGTATAGTTACGACGTTTTTGCTTAGCAGGGCAGAATCTTTAATTATGATTTAATTTAATAATTAATTAAAAAAATCGCAAAGCTTCAAGTGATGGGCCACCAGCTTGGGTTAATTTCGGTAGCAAAATCCAGTCAGACATTCAAGACAAACAATTCAAATCACTGGACAATAAAAACCAAGAAATGAAAGAAAACACTAAATTTGATTTGCAAAGACAGGACGCTATAGCTGAAGCCACTTCAGGTGCGGTAAAAAAAATATTCGGAGGTGGGACTAAACCAACACAAGTCCAACCACAATTTCCTAAAAATACTAAAAAAAATGATTTCCCCAAAAAAAATCCGAAAACAAAAAATATAACAACAGTGGAAGTGGACGAAAAACCGCAAAAACCGCCAGAAAGGGTCTCCCTGTTTGATTTTCTTGAGGATAAATTGCCCCCGAACGAAGTCAGTGAACCCCCCAAAAACCACCAACAAAATCAAAAAAATTACACTTTTTATCAGAATCAAAATAAATACAGGGGCGGTTCGAAGCAGGATAATTTTTTCAAACCGAGAAATGAGCCACAAGCTCACAAAAATGAAATGAACGGTTTGACTAACAGTTTTGAGAAAATGGCCATCAATTCGCAATTTGCGAGTCGAAGTCTCAAACAGCATTTGAATTTAGGACCGCAGAAAAAAAATTCGAATAAAAATACTGACGTAAAGTGGAAAGTGGGGGACGATTGTGTTGCGAAATATTGGGAGGATGGCAAAGTAATTTGTTTGGTTTTAATTTCACTTTTCCATTTTTTATTTCCAGTACTACAACGCTAATGTAACTGCCGTAACTGATAAAACTTGTGTTGTGAAGTTTAAAGGGTATGGAAATATGGAAGAGGTGTTGAAAAGTGATTGTCTTCCAGTAGAAACTAGCAAAAAATCTTACTCAGGTTTGTGGGAGGTTTCAGCGATTTGGGGTGAATTTGGTGTTTCAGGACCAATGGAATTTCGGAGGAATACCAGGACGTACAGGAGGCAATAGTCAATTAATTATCACACTGTTTTTTCTACTAATAAATAATACATAAAAAACTGTTTGAATTTTTATATTCCTTCAGTCTTTTTTTTGACATTTACAATAAAATAGTTACAAAATACAACTTTGTAGCACTGTTTTTGGTAATTTTTACGAGGTTTTGTTGCCAGTACTGACTGTGGTGGCCTCAATAATCTGTCACTGTCAATATGAAGAGTCGCCAACATATTATTTCACATAAAAGTTACTAGACAATTAAAATAAAAATTTAATAAAAATATGCAACCAGTAATTTTTTCTAAATCAAAACGCAAGGAATATATTTTTTGTTGACATAATTTAGTACAGAAAGAAAATAATATACAAATAACTCCATTTACTGTTTTTTCAAGTTTAAGAACTTTTTATGTCAAGTCTACAATTACTACTTTGTCAAAAATCCAACATTGTAGCACTGTTTTTGGTAATTTTTATGAGGTTCTGTTACCAGCTCTGACTGTCAAGTGTAAAGAGTCGCCAACATAATTATTTAATATGAAGGTTACTAAACAATTCAAACTCAAAGCAAGAATATATTTTTTATTCACTTGATTTAGTATAAAGGGAAAATAATATACAAAAAACTTTAAAAAATTCCATTTACTGTTTTTACAAGTTTAATTTTAAACTTTTTATTTCAAGTTTATAATTACTATTTTGTCAAAAATGCAGCATTGTAGCACTGTTTTTAGTAATTTTTATGAGGTTCTGTTACCAACACTGCCTGTCGTGGCCTCAATAATCTGTCACTGTCAATATATAAAGAGTCGCCAACATGAATTATTTAACATAAAAGTTACTAGACAATTAAAATAAAAATTTAATAAAAATATGCAACTAGTAGTTTTTTCTAAATCAAAACACAAAGAATATATTTTTTTGTTGACATAATTTAGTACCGAAAGAAAATAATATACAAAAAACTCCATTTACTGTTTTTTCAAGTCTACAATTACTTTGTCAAAAATCCAACACTGTAGCACTGTTTTGGTAATTTTTGAGATTCTGTTGGAAGCACTGACAGTCGTGAAGTGTCGCCAACGTGAATTACTTAACATAAAAGTTACTACCCAATTCAAACCCAAAGCAAGAATATATTTTTTATTGAGGTGATTTAGTACACAAGGAAATAATAAATAAGATAGTACAAAATTTGTTATTGACACAATAAAACAAATATGCAGCTGCGCTACATGTATAAAAAGATTAACACGTGTATTAAAAGTTATAAATTGACAAGTTACACTTTGATATAAACACAAAATTATGTACATGACTAGAGACTCAGTTTGTCTTGGTTTGGCCAAGCGATTTTCGCATCAGTTCGTTTGTAGGCCAACATGGTGTGTTTACTTCCGCTGATAAAATCCTGGGGACATTCATTATCCAGCAACATTGTTTCTGAAACAGAAAATAAGTCGGAAATTTTTGGGAATTTTGAGACAAACCTTCTCCATCTGTGACCCTATAAAGGGCATAGTCCTGGGGATTTGTAATTCTGGCTTTATGGGCGATAATATTGCACACATCTTTTGTGGTCATATGGGGCTTAGCCGGCAACGTTTTGGTCAAAATCGAGCCGTGTAACTCATCAGGAACCACAACTTTTAACACCGACTAAAAAAAAAAAAACACGATTAATTCGTTTACAATTTTTTCGCACTGTCTTACATCATTTTTTACATTACTCTTGACATTCTCCACACAACTTTCTTTGAAGTTTTTAAGTACGTGAACGGCTGACGATAACGTGGTCAAATAATAACCACCTTCCCCTGAAAGTAGTGAAGGGTGTAACAACCCCCACATGTATTCAGCTTCAATCTCAGCAGCGACAAAATTCGTTTTGACTAAAACCCACACAAATAAGGGTAGAAAATCATCAGCGCCCAACTGAACGGATTTTCCCGAACCGGTCAATTGGCCAGTTTTCACCTAAAACCACAATTTGGAATTTTTGGAATTTTTCATTTTGGATTTTTTTTACCGAATTGAAAATTGTGGCAATTGCAGCTAGGAGGTACTCCAGTTTTTCCAAAGGAGAGTCGGCACTTTGGAGGCGTTGTAAGTACTGGGAGATTGTGGCGAGAGAGCTTTCGGATGGCAGAGTAATTTTCGGCTATAAAAATAATACTTTATATACAGGGTGTTCCGTTTTTATTGTTACAAATTTAAACAGGTGGTAGAACATTCAATTTTAAGACAAAAGTTTCCTATAAACATGTATCTAAAAATGCTTCGTAAGGGAGCTACACCCCCTGAAAGGGGTGCTTCTTTTAGTGAGTTTTCCTAAATATTTCAGAAACCATTACAGATAAAATTACAAAATTTGGTGCAGTTAATAATCTTTATACGCCAAATCGAATTCGAGGATCGAATGTAGAAATTTTTAATCAGGGGCGTCCCAAACTGGAGGGGAGTAGG
Source organism: Tribolium freemani (assembly GCA_939628115.1). Classification (NCBI taxonomy): domain Eukaryota; kingdom Metazoa; phylum Arthropoda; class Insecta; order Coleoptera; family Tenebrionidae; genus Tribolium; species Tribolium freemani. The sequence continues at coordinate 15,177,757 of OW626786.1, read as the reverse complement.
GTTAAAAATACCCTAACTCTTTTGGATTTAGTTTTTAGACATTTTCAGCAACAAAATCATAAATCCCATAGTTTTCTACACAAAAATGGTCTCTTGTGTTGTTTCGATACAACACACCGTTTTTGAGTAAAATCAATTTTAAATTCAGCGGTTGCATCAAATACTTTACATTTTTCTCTATACTTGAATTTTTTTACAGCTCCTTACAATCAAAATGAATGAAATAAGTAAATAACTGTAAAAGGTTATTATTTCTAAAGTAATTTTAAGCGAAAAATCCGTAAAAAATTCAAATAATGGTTATGTTATTAGGAGTAAAAGTGATACTTTATGCGGCTAAGCTGTAAGTTTATTTATGCGAACGTAGTGAGTTACGTAACTTACTTTTACTTCGAATAAAATTTACTATTTTACCTGCAAAATTTAATTACATATTCAGACAAATGGGTAAAGCATGAGAGAAATTTATTAAATCCTTTGCTATTTTTTTGCAAAATTTTTACCCATTTTGAATTTTATACAAGAAATCTTCTTTCTTCAAAACCTTACAGATCTAATATTGTTTTAATATTCTTTTGCTATAATAGTAAACGACCGTTTCTTATTTATTTTAGTATGAAAAACATTAATAAAAATTGACGAAATGTAGCACTTTTACTCTATGGCTGAAAAGTAAAACTTTTACCTCATAAAAGTTGTTACTGTTGTGACGTTTGCGAATAAACGTAATTTTGGAGATATTATTCTCTATTTATTTTCTCGTTGCATGTTTTCGACGCTTTGCTATATTTAAACAATTTTTTTAATTTTGCTAAAATTGTCAAAAAAAATTGCGAAATTATATCGAAATAGATATTGTTTGGTTTGTTTGACTCGAAATGGGTTTTTAATTGAAATTTCGTAAAAATTTCGTTATAAAACATAAAATTTGGTTGAAAATTTTCAATTTTTGTTTGAAATTTTGCAAAAACAGACCGAAAAACCACTTTTCGAGTGTTTTTATGCGTTTTACAGTTAGAAACGCAATTATTTCGCAAAATTTGGTGGAAAATTGTGTTATTTTTACATTTTTAAAAGCTTTTATTTAGCTCACAATGTTATCTGTCTGTCGGTTATTTTTTCGGAGCCAAATTTGAAAGGGTTCCCGTTGTCCCACTGAATTGAAATTTTGCATACTTACTAAATCTGCGTTACAATGCAATCCTATGTAGTTGAATACCCCCGAAAGGGGTTAAATGGGGTTTTGAAGTTTTAGGTTATGTTTAGAAAGGGGTTCTCGATTTGTAAATTTGAGAGGGTTCCTGTAGTCGCAATGAAATGAAATTTAACATACTTACGTAATCTGCGTGACAATGCAATTCTATATAGTTAATTACCCCCTAAAGGTGTTAAATGGGGTTTTAAACCTTTAAGTTATGTTTACAGAGGGGTCTTCGATTTGTACATACCGTAACTTATACCGACATAGACGGTATGTGGGTCATTTGGAGGTCACGGTAGATGCACAGTGTGATAACAATAAAAAAATACTAAAAAGCAAAAAATAAACATATAAAAAAATGTTTTTTAAAAAAAGCTTTTATTTAAAAGATGCACTAAAAAGTAAAAAGGAGAATATTTTTTCTTACAGGTTAAAATTCTAAAATTTATAAAAGCTTTGGGAGTTATAAAACTACGGCATTACAGAATTACCTTGTTTAGTTGACAACTCCCAAAGCTTTCATAAATTTTAGAATTTTAACCTGTAAGTGATTGAAATACATTATTTTTTACTTTTTAGTGCATCTTTTAGATAAAAGCTTTTTTTAAAAAACATTTTTTATATATTTTTTTCAATGTCTTAACGTGTTTGACAAGCAAATTTTAAGTTTATTTTGTGAAATTTTGATACAATAATAGACAGAAAAATCACTCAATAAAGAAATAATAAAGAACACAATTTTTGGTCTTTTTCGACTGTTTTCATGTTTTTATTTTTTTAATATTATTACTGTTAATAATTTTAATTGATTGATACATACATAGTTCTTTTGCTATTTTTGTTTTCCATTCTGTTTTTTTTTACTTTTCTTTCATTATTACATACTTTTTAAAAAATATATTATTTTCTACTTATTCTCTCTTCGCGTGTATTCTATACTATTTTTAGTTATTTTTGAGTTTATATTTCATAGTTTATGTTTTATTTTGTTTGTGAGAGGTTAAGTAGAGTAGCATTTTCTTTTTTAATAAGGACATTTATTATTATTATTATTTATTATTATTAAAAAATACTTTTAGCAAATTGACCCTGTAGATACATTTCTGAATTTCATAAATCCGTCAATAATGTCTAAACTACCAGGAATTTTATGGGTTTTTCGATGCCAATTGACTTCCTAGAATGTTTTACATACGTATAATTAACAACACAATTTAATTGATAAAATGGAAAAAATCGTGCAGGACCTAACTACTGATAGATTATTTTACTGTCAAAGAGTCCCTTTTGACAAACTTTATTTTCTGCAAAACGGAATTAGGTACATCAGAGAAAAAATAAAATTTTAATTGTTAAGTTATTCATGGGAAAAAAAATCGACAAGACACTAACTAGTGACCAAAGTTTTTAAAATTTTAAAATTCTGAAACTACTGACTAACTTAAAGAGGTAAAGATTTGTAAAATTTCGTTTATTATTACTTAATTTTCCTTCGGAACTATCTCTAGTACACTCTAGTACAGTTGGGAAGCGCTTTTAATTTCAATTTTATAGAGATAAGGGATTGGAAAAAATAGATGAAATTTTATAGTAACGTCCAAACTCTCTTGAATTTTTTCACACCAATTCACTTCCCGGAACATTTTACATACTTATATTATAGTTCAGAAGCGTTTGATTAAGATTAAGAAATTTGCAAAAAAACTAATTTTTTCGGAAACGATAAGAGTTAGGACAAATAAATAAAAACAAAAAAATCTTTTAATTAAAACTTGTATTACCTTGATTGCCAATTCCGAGATAGGTCTAGTCGCTGCAAACTGAATATTATCGGCTAAAAGTCTTATGGCTCCTGTTTTCGTATAATGATCAAGAAATAACTTTTGCAAGTGTCCTTTCAGCGGCTTCACCACCAGCTTGTGCATAACACCTTCCAGAATCGCATCGAGATTGAGGAATTCGGTCGATTTCAATTTACTCCTCTCCCGTTCGATCTCCTTATAAAATCCTTTCTCTCCGTGTTTCACTAGATAATTCTTCATCCCTGACATAAACTGTCGCATATTTCGCATGATTATCTGCGGGTTGGTTTCTTTAGATTCGCAGGTACAGGCAATGAAATTGTCGATGTTTTGAGCAAATGTGGTGTTTTTATCGTGAGCTAATTCTAAGGCATATGTTCGGATCGCTGCACCGACTGCTTTAGGACCACTTTGCTCTCGATTTCTCAGCGCTTGCAAGCGAGGGGCAGCTGAAAATTCAATTCACTGTTTGAAAATCAAAAATACAGGGTGATTTACATTACTTTACGACCCTGACGAATTTTAAATGCAACCAGTAATACACTATTCAATTATAATTTGATTCAAAAACACTAATAATTATCAATTTGTTTGTGATTTGGATATTCCTTGCAAACCTTACAATCTTATTGCAGTCTCTGGCGTTTTTGTTTTGGCCAATTTAGGCGTAATTCAATCTCCAATGTATAATGGGTTGCATTTAAAGTTCGTCAGGGTCGTAAAATTATATGAATCACCCTGTACAAGTAAAACTCACAGAGTAAGGGGTCCAAGCGGTCTTTGAAGCTCTTGGAGCGATTGATTGATGCTACTTTTGTACTGTGGCGGTTGGTGATTGAATCATCAGTCTGTAACAACAAAAATAATATTGATTTATATCTAGAAACTAAACTAAGTATGAAGAAAAAAAAGTAAAATTAATGGAAAAGAGAAAAAAGTTAGAAATGTATACACTTGTTACTATTTCTAGACTTTCATTATTAATGTTGCATTTAAGGGCTCGTGGATCTTCAGAATTAAAAGACAGTGCAACCTTAATAATTAAAAGAAAAGAAAAGCAGAACAATTAAATGATCATAAACTGAAAACTAAAAAGCTAAAACACAAAAAAAATTTTAACAGTCGGGTTCGGAAGATATGAATTTTTTCAGATTGTTCTAGCTAATATTTTTTAATGTAATTTTGGGAATTAATGGACGTTATCATGGACTGTAACTGTACAAAATTTCATTGTTGAATTAAATCGGGTTTGGAAGATAGAAATTTTTGAATTGAAGTTGAAAGAAAATTAGATTTTTGCCATTTTACACCAAACATGAATTTTTTGGTACAGTTCCAATCAAAATTTTCTAACTAAATTTTGGGGGCTAATAGCGATTGTCCAGTTCTGTCATTGTTCAAAATTTCATTTAAAAAAACAGTCGGGTTCGGAAGATATGAATTTAATTGAGGTTGGCGAAAATTTGATTTTTGCCTCCTCACACAAACTTAAATTTTTTCAGACTGTTGTAGCTAATATTTTTTAATGTAATTTTGGGAATTAATGGACATTATCGTTGACTGTAACTGTATAAAATTTCATTGTTGGACTAAATCGGGTTTGGAAGATTTAAATTTTTGAATTGAAGTTAAAGGAAAATTAAATTTTTGCCATTTTACACCAAACATGAATTTTTTTGGCACAGTTCCAATCAAAATTTTCTAACTAAATTTTGGGGGCTAATAGCAATTGTCCAGTTCTGTCATTATTCAAAATTTCATTGAAAAAAAAGTCAGGTTTGGAAGATATGAATTTAATTGAAGTTGGCGAAAATTTGATTTTTGTCTCCTCACACAAACAAAAATTTTTTCAGACTGTTGTAGCTAATATTTTTTAATGTAATTTTGGGGATTACTGGACGTTATCATGGACTGTAACTGTACAAAATTTCATTGTTGAACTAAATCGGGTTTGGAAGATATAAATTTTTGAATTGAACTTGAAGGAAAATTAGATTTTGGCCATTTTACACCAAACATGAATTTTTTTGGCACAGTTCCAATCAAAATTTTCTAATTAAATTTTGGGGGCTAATAGCCATTGGCCAGTTCTGTAGTTGTCCAAAATCTTATTAAAAAAAAATTCAGGTTTGGAAGATATGAATTTAATTGGAGTTAGCGAAAATTTGATTTTTGCCTCCTCACACAAACTTAAATTTTTTCAGACTGTTGTAGCTAATATTTTTTAATGTAATTTTGGGAATTAATAGACATTATTGTGTACTGTAACTGTACAAAATTTCATTGCTGAATTAAATCGGGTTTGGAAGATATAAATTTTTGAATTGAACTTGAAGGAAAATTAGATTTTTGCCATTTTACACCAAACATGAATTTTTTTGGCACAGTTCCAATCAAAATTTTCTAACTAAATTTTGGGGGCTAATAGCAATTGTCCAGTTCTGTCATTATTCAAAATTTCATTGAAAAAAAAGTCAGGTTTGGAAGATATGAATTTAATTGAAGTTGGCGAAAATTTGATTTTTGTCTCCTCACACAAACAAAAATTTTTTCAGACTGTTGTAGCTAATATTTTTTAATGTAATTTTGGGAATTAATGGACGTTATCGTTGACTGTAACTGTACAAAATTTCATTGTTGGACTAAATCGGGTTTGGAAGATTTAAATTTTTGAATTGAAGTTAAAGGAAAATTAGATTTTTGACATTTTACACCAAACATGAATTTTTTTGGCACAGTTCCAATGAAAATTTTCTAACTAAATTTTGGGGGCTAATAGCAATTGTCCAGTTTTGTCATTATTCAAAATTTCATTTAAAAAAAAGTCAGGTTTGGAAGATATGAATTTAATTGGAGTTGGCGAAAATTTGATTTTTGTCTCCTCACACAAACAAAAATTTTTTCAGACTGTTGTAGCTAATATTTTTTAATGTAATTTTGGGGATTACTGGACGTTATCATGGACTGTAACTGTACAAAATTTCATTGTTGAACTAAATCGGGTTTGGAAGATATAAATTTTTGAATTGAACTTGAAAGAAAATTAGATTTTTGCCATTTCACACCAAACATGAATTTTTTTGGCACAGTTCCAATCAAAATTTTCTAACTAAATTTTGGGGGCTAATAGCCATTGCTCAGTTCTGTAATAGTCCAAAATCTTATTTAAAAAAAAAATCAGGTTTGGAAGATATGAATTTAATTGAGGTTGGCGAAAATTTGATTTTTGTCTCCTCACACAAACTTAAATTTTTTCAGACTGTTGTGGCTAATATTTTTTAATGTAATTTTGGGAATTAATGGACATTATCGTTGACTGTAACTGTACAAAATTTCATTGTTGGACTAAATCGGGTTTGGAAGATTTAAATTTTTGAATTGAAGTTAAAGGAAAATTAGATTTTTGCTATTTTACACCAAACATGAATTTTTTGGCACAGTTCCAATCAAAATTTTCTAACTAAATTTTGGGGGCTAATAGCCATTGCCCAGTTCTGTAATTGTCCAAAATCTTATTTAAAAAAAATCAGGTTTGGAAGATATGAATTTAATTGAAGTTGGCGAAAATTTGATTTTTGTCCCCTCACACAAACAAAAATTTTGTCAGACTGTTGTAGCTAATATTTTTTATTGTAATTTTGGGAATTAATGGACATTATCGTTGACTGTAACTGTATAAAATTTCATTGTTGGACTAAATCGGGTTTGGAAGATTTAAATTTTTGAATTGAAGTTAAAGGAAAATTAGATTTTTGCTATTTTACACCAAACATGAATTTTTTGGCACAGTTCCAATCAAAATTTTCTAAATAAATTTTGGGGGCTAAAAGCCATTGCCCAGTTCTATAATTGTCCAAAATCTTATTTAAAAAAAAATCAGGTTTGGAAGATATGAATTTAATTGAAGTTGGCAAGAATTTGATTTTTTTCTCCTCACGCAAACTTAAATTTTTTCAGACTGTTGTAGCTAATATTTTTTAATGTAATTTTGACAATTAATGGACGTTATCATGGACTGTAACTGTACAAAATTTCATTGTTGAATTAAATCGGGTTTGGAAGATATAAATTTTTGAATTGAACTTGAAGGAAAATTAGATTTTTGCCATTTTACACCAAACAAGAATTTTTTGGCACAGTTCCAATCAAAATTTTCTAACTAAATTTTGGGGGCTAATAGCAATTGTCCAGTTCTGTCATTATTCAAAATTTCATTTAAAAAAAAGTCAGGTTTGGAAGATATGAATTTAATTGGAGTTGGCGAAAATTTGATTTTTGTCTCCTCACACAAACAAAAATTTTTTCAGACTGTTGTAGCTAATATTTTTTAATGTAATTTTGGGGATTACTGGACGTTATCATGGACTGTAACTGTACAAAATTTCATTGTTGAACTAAATCGGGTTTGGAAGATATAAATTTTTGAATTGAACTTGAAAGAAAATTAGATTTTTGCCATTTTACACCAAACATGAATTTTTTTGGCACAGTTCCAATCAAAATTTTCTAACTAAATTTTGGGGGCTAATAGCCATTGCCCAGTTCTGGAATTGTCCAAAATCTTATTTAAAAAAAATGTCAGGTTTGGAAGATATGAATTTTATTGAAGTTGGCAAAAATTTGATTTTTGTCTCCTCGAACAAACAAAAATTTTGTCAGACTGTTGTAGCTAATATTTTTTAATGTAATTTTGAGAATTAATAGACATTATCATGGACTGTAACTGTACAAAATTTCTTTGCTGAACTAAATCGGGTTTGGAAGATATAAATTTTTGAATTGAACTTGAAGGAAAATTAGATTTTTGCTATTTTACACCAAACATGAATTTTTTTGGCACAGTTCCAATCAAAATTTTCTAATTAAATTTTGGGGGCTGATAGCCATTGCCCAGTTCTGTAATTGTCCAAAATCTTATTTAAAAAAAATCAGGTTTGGAAGATATGAATTTAATTGAAGTTGGCGAAAATTAGATTTTTGCCTCCTCACCCAAACAAAAATTTTTTCAGACTGTTGTAGCTAATATTTTTTAATGCCACTTTAAGAATTAATAGACATTATTGTGTATTGTAATTGTACAAAATTTCATTGTTGAACTAAATTGGGTTTGGAAGATATAAATTTTTGAATTGAACTTGAAGGAAAATTAGATTTTGGCCATTTTACACCAAACATGAATTTTTTTGGCACAGTTCCAATCAAAATTTTCTAACTAAATTTTGGGGGCTAATAGCCATTGCCCAGTTCTGTAATTGTCCAAAATCTTATTTAAAAAAAAAGTCAGGTTTGGAAGATACGAATTTAATTGAAGTTGGCGAAAATTTGATTTTTGTCTCCTCATACAAACAAAAATTTTTTCAGACTGTTGTAGCTAATATTTTTTATTGTAATTTTGACAATTAATGGACGTTATCATGGACTGTAACTGTACAAAATTTCATTGTTGAATTAAATCGGGTTTGGAAGATATAAATTTTTGAATTGAACTTGAAGGAAAATTAGATTTTGGCCATTTTACACCAAACATGAATTTTTTTGGCACAGTTCCAATCAAAATTTTCTAACTAAATTTTGGGGGCTAATAGCCATTGCCCAGTTCTAGAATTGTCCAAAATCTTATTTAAAAAAAAATCAGGTTTGGAAGATATGAATTTAATTGAAGTTGGCAAGAATTTGATTTTTTTCTCCTCACGCAAACTTAATTTTTTTCAAACTGTTGTAGCTAATATTTTTTAATGCCATTTTGGTAGTTAATAGACATTATAATGGACTGTAACTGTACAAAATTTCATTGCTGAACTAAATCGGGTTTGGAAGATAAAAATTTTTGAATGAAATTCAAGGATGAGAACAATTGGTTTAGCTCAAGATTGTCAGTACTAAAAGCTTCGTCTAAAATGCAATAAAGTTCCAGTTAAAAAAAACATAAGTTTGTAGATATTGTAACTAATTTCTGAAAATAAATTTAGGTGATGCAGTGGGCTTTTATTTTTCATTGTGAAAGATTAAATTAATTTTCCTTTAAGACATGAACTGGCCTCTTTATTAAACCAGACTAGATATGAGTTTGTCTACAGTATTTTGTACTCGGTTAATAATTTTTTTGTCAGCTTGACAAAATGCCTTGTAGAGTTCTGGAAAATTTGAAGCGAATAAAACAGACAAACGAATGAAATTAAACAAATTAAAAGTTGGTAACAAATCCAACCTCTGTGTTTGCAACTTGGTTGAGTTCAGTCCAAGGGTCCGAAAATTCGGTGAGTTCGCTGATTTCGGAGGGCGGAGCCCTTGGAACTGTCCGATCTTCGACATTGTCATAGGCCGATATTCGACATAATTCCTCGTCAGTGGTGACTTCCGTCGAAGTTCGAATATCGGGAAACCTTTTCGAGATCATATCCTGCACTGTTGTCCTGTCCTCTGGATCAGGAGTGTAAGGGTGGATTGATGAAATTAGTGTATTGATCACTGGCCAATCGGAATCGTAATCTGGATCGCTTGAGTCCATTGTTGTCTCACATTCACTACCTAAGTTAATTCAATAATAAATTAAAATTGTATTAAAACGATTTTACAATTATTTACTTCGAAATGTCCAACCATTATCGACCTGCCAGCTATCATTCACTCGCGTTTTTATCAATGGGGGCTGCACTGGTTTCACTTCCGGCTTGCGTAAGCCAGGAAAGCGCTGTTTGGGGCTCAGGTTGTCCGCAGAAGACGACATCACTATCAAACAAAATACCAAAATGTAAGGACAAGTTAGTGATAACGGTTTTATCGACACTTTTTTACAAAATACGGTGTGTTTTAATCACTAGACTCTATTTTGTTGTTTATTGCTAAGATAAGGTAAAAAAGTGGCGAACAATTTAAACTAAAATCATTTAGTGCGGTTAATTTAGTTATTGGCGTATTTTCTATATGGAAAAATTCCTTTAATTTTTTGAGTTGTAATTGCTAAAATAGAATTATGCGATAATTGATAGCTTTTGAATAATTAACGTTCTAATATTGAAGATCCAAATGTATGTAGGCTTAGTGGTAATTGGTGATCAGGTCAGGTCAGAAGGTCCTTGACAATAGAAAAATGCTTGCTATGATGCTTACAATCCTTCGGGGTAAAGCGGTCTATTCCCAAGTGGCACAAAATATCTCTTTGGTTGTGGCAGCTAAAAAGTTGTTGCAGTAACGTTATGGTAACCTGATCTTAGTCATAATTTGGTTATTTTTAAAATGAAGTTGTTTTTTAGTTAGATTAATATTTAAAAAAGCTATAATATGCTCATTTAGCTTTATATTAGACTCCTAATAGTTGCCCCACAATTTAGCTTTAATTTGGTATCTATGTAACTAAATAGTTATTTTTTAGGTTTCCATAATGGTTTTATGTCCATCGTAAACCCAAAAAATAACCTTTTCACAGCTATTCAAAATTGATATATTATAGCTATCACACATATTTTAATGACAAAATAATGTCTAAAATATTACTATTTCATGACCATTTGGCTATTCTGCCATATAGTTGTGAATAATCTATCTTATAACTATATGGCAAATTTCCAAAGTTGCCGCAACGTTTTCTTAAAAATAAAAAAGCTAAAATATAACGAAAATCTATCTGCAGAATGTGGCAATTTGGTAGCAACATTTTAGTTGTCATTACCAAGTAATGTCTATAACTCTACCCTTTCGTAGCTACACAATAATTTTCCCATCATTTTAACTGTCAAATTTTATTTGTCGTATACCACATCTACGTTTCCTATACCAACAAAAGTGTATTTTCTGTAGTGTGGAGTGTGAATTATGCCTAAAGTTGACATTAAACAAACTGCTTTTTCCTTAAAAAGATTCACGAAAAGCATTACATATTACAGAAAATTAAAACGTCGAAGGACTGACTCAACTTATTTAGTTTGTTTCGATTTAGTCATTATTTAGCCAGAAAAGCCCCCTCAAACGTAAAAAATAACTAAATACCATTTGGTTTTAACTTAGTCACTTATAGGTTTCTGAGTCAGCACGGCAACCATTTGCTAACAATCAGAGAAGACATACAAAAATGGCGATTTTTTTGACAAGTACGACAGCGCAGACAGCGGCCATGTTAAATTTTTCTTATGTGTGTCAATTTTACAACTATTTTATAACCATTTAATAACTTTGTCGTTGTCAGAATCATAATTACTGATATTTTATAAAATTTAATAAATAAAAGTGATACATTTTTATAACTGAAATTAATTTAAAAGAAAAACTCTTAATTTTTTGAAAAAAAAAATAGTATGTTTAATAAATTATTGCTTTTTTTATGGCGCGTCGATTTTTTCGAAGCATCGTATTCATATTTGTCAGAAAAGTAATTTTTTGCTTGGTTAACGAGTATTTGGAATTTGTGTATGCATTACAGTGATATATAATATGTTTATCGCCATCCATGATGTCTACAAGGATTGAATAATATAATAATTTCTTCGTGACTCTTCAGTGACCACTAAATTACCATATTGTTATATTTTGATCTTGATGTCCCACAATTTTTCCTAAATTACAACCAAAGATAAAATGTTATTTTGTAGTTGCTGTTGGGTTGTACTTTGGAAACGATAGCCAATTAACAACAAATCGGTGATTATGTAGTAAATAGCTGTCATTTAGTCATAAAATAGCAACAGCTTCCAGAGCATAACTTCGTTAGAGCTTTGAAACAACCAAATTGTTGGCAACTATTTGGTAATATTACCGTTATATAACCCAAAAAATAAATGCCCATTTTTGGCACGGTGACATTATGACAAGTTTGGTGAAACGTTTTCCTCGATTGTTTTTACAACCGCTAAATAACAATCTGTGCTACTTGGGTTGTCAAGGAATTCTGACCTGATTACCACAATACCACAAATACCGCCATAAATTATTGGAGCTTTTAGATCTCCAATATTAAAATGTTAATTATTCAAAATCTATCAATTTTCGCATCATTAAAGGAATTTTATCATATAGAGAATACGCCAATAACTTAAAAAAAATTCACAAAATTGATTTTTAATGTCTCACAGCAATAACAATAATTTTGCACTATATCAAAATATTAAATAGTAGCGTCAATAATGCTCTATTGTTTAGGCTACTAATTTATTTTTTTACTCCACTAGAAATATTGATTTTTGTCTCGGCCATAAAACTTGTAACACCCTGTATAACAAAAGGATGTAAACGTAAGAGCGTAACATAACTAAAATGCAAACGCAAGGTAACATTATTCTTGAATTAAAAAATGTTATTGTTATTGAATTAAAACTTTTATTCTTTAAAGAGTAGTAATTTTGGTAAAACACTGACAACAGGGAAAAATTAATAATAATGATAATAATAAATGGCTTTATTAATTAATTAATTAATACAAACAATATTGGCATTCTGCTATGGAGAAGTCTAGCTGCTGCTACTACACTTAACCATAGCAGAAGCAATTGGAATAAACTTAATATCTAAAATAAACAAACATTCTGTTGAAAGTAAAATAATAAAAATGAAAATACAAAGAATTGAAAAAGAAACAAATAAAGAGAAGTAGGAAAGAAAATTAGAAAATTAATCATTATACTGATGGTAGTAAATGTACCTTAATAAGTTTCTTAAAATTGCTTACTGATTTTGATTTAAGTGCAAAAGGAACAGAATTATATAATTTGACAGCATCTTGTAAACAAACTAGTTCGGAAACGAGGCATAGACAGAACATGAGAATGACGTAAGTTTATATTATGAAAATTATACCTATATAATAGCTTATCACCAAGGGAGGAAGGAGAAGTGGTTTTAAGAAGAACGTGAACATTAACAATTAACTGATATTTAGATAACAAATCAAGATTCAACCATTGCAACTCATTTTGCTTAACGGATATATGATCATATTTACGCAGTTTGAATATAAATCTACAAGTATTTTGTATGCGTTGGAGGCGATTTTTATAATTGCTATCTAAACAGGTAAAATAAACATTTAGGCAGTATCGAACTACAGATAATACTAAAGTTTCAAAGAGTTTTTTACGAAGTTTGTAATTCATTATGTGATAATTTAGGTAAAGAAGCCTCAAACGAAAATAACATTTCTTTATTATCAAGTGAACATGATTTTTAAATCGTAAATAATTGTCAAATATAACACCTAAAATTTTAGTACTATCAACGTGTTTAATATAAACATCACCCATTTTTATATTGATAGTGGATTTTAGTAAAGTTAGGTCGTATTTAGAACTGAAACATAGTATAGAGCATTTATCGGGGTTAAGTTTTAGATTGTGTTTATCTGAATAACGAGCAATTGAATCAAAATCATGATTTAAATAGTCATTGGCAGCATCGACAGTGTGAATATTAAATTTAAATTCGAGCTGAGTATCGTCAGCAAAGGAATGAATAGTACAATATTTGATGCTATTGGAAATATCGAATGTACAGGGTGTTTCAAGTTTTAGGTCCAGTCAAAAAATAAATACTTCTAGTATTCCAAAATAAAAAATATATATCGCAAACTATAGAGTTTCTAACACGCTTCAATTTGATGCTTTGCTGATATCCCAAATTTTCATGATATAAGCGTAAAATGCAAAAAACTACATTAAAAAAATTTTTTTTTCAAATTATTCCAATAATTTTTTTATAATAAAATTCCTTCTATTTTTTAAGTAAGACTTCCGAAACTGAAACAGTAAAAAACCCAAGGCGTATTGAGCAATTGAAATTTCAATTTGCAAAAAAAAGGGCATTTTTTAATTGACAAGTAAAATTTTAGTCTGACAGTTAATGACGTTTCAATTTTTTGTGAATCAAGCAAAGACACGAGCTCTGTTTTTTCTCAAAGGTGACTAAGATAAAACATTTATTTGATCTTTTGCAAATTGAAATTTCAATTGCTCAATACGCCTTGGGTTTTTTACTGTTTCAGTTTCGGAAGTCTCACTTAAAAAATAGGAGGAATTTTATTATGAGAAAACGATTGCAATAATTTGGAAACAAAAAATTTTTTATCTAGTTTTTCACAATTCACGCTCATACCATGAAAATTTCGTATAACATTAAAGCATCAAATTGAAGCATCAAATCGTTTGAGATATATTTTTTTTCTTTTGGACAACTAGAAGTATTTATTTTTTGACTGGACCTAAAACTTGAAACACCCTGTACATGCCTTCATCTCTATTTCTAATGATGTTGTCTAAAATATGCGTTAAGGATGTATTGGTACTATAAGAGTTTCGAAAGCCAGACTGAGTAGGAGAAAGAATTTGATTGTTATTAACATATTCTTTAATTTGGGTATAAATAATTTTTTCTAAAATCTTTGATATTGTAGATATAAGACTTATCGGTCGGAGGTGACTGTATTTTTTAGGGTTAGTCAATTTAGGTAAGGGAGTTACAAATGTGGTTTTCCATTGAGTCGGAAAGAAACCAGACTCAAGACAACAATTAACAATATGAGTGATATATTTAATAATAAACGGACAACATAACTTGATCATTTTAGCGTTAATACCATCATTAGATTGAAGTTTTGAAATTGTATTTAATATATCATCACAAGTTGGAAGGTGAAAAGTAAAAGAGATTCCATCTTTATATCTATTTTCTAAGTAGTAACTCAAGGGCGGATCCAGAGGGGGGGCCCAGGGGGCCATGGTCCCCCCAAACACCAATTTTAATTTTTTAATAAATAATATAAAAGCTTAATGAACAAATGTTTTTTTAAATAATCACATTGAAAGTCTTTTTAATGCACATTTTTTATAAATAAATACATAAATTATTAATTTCTAATGTGTTTGTGTCCATTTTGTTTAGTTTCAGTATAAGGAAAGGTACCTCTTTGGTGTTTTTTAGACTATCACTTAAAAATTCACAATTTTCTGGCAACGTTTCGTCTTAATTTAATCTTCTTCAATCAGTTTATAAAAAACAATTGACGGCCTAAAGAAAATTAAATTAACATCGAAACGTTTCTGGAAAGTTGTATTTTTTTAGATGATAGCCAAAAACTACCAAATACCTTTCCTTACAATGAAAACAGATTATTACCACTTAATAAAATATTATCCGAAGATTCTCGAAAAGTAAAACAAGGAAGTTGTTTAGAAATTTTTTTACGTCCAGAATTTTTTATTACTTAAACTTACTTAAACAACACATACCGTGTTGGCCAAAAGTATGGAACCGAGCGTTTTGTGCCTAAACTATGTATCTTTCGAAAAAACTAATTAGTGCATCACCAACTACTTTAAAAATGTAATCATTTTTCAAGAATAAATTTTTTCGAAATTCCTTTTAGTTTTCGAGTTATTAAAAAATTTTTTTTTTTAAATGACACCCTACTACGGCGATTTTTTGAGTAAAAGATTATGCTATAAAATAACTTCTGTTTTAATAAAAATAATTTTAAACCAATGTTTTTTTTTTAAATAAATTATTGAAATTGCGGTCCGTACTCATTACGAAGATTTATCGAATTTGGCTGAAGTGGTTGTATCCATGGTTGTTTTTAATCCACTTATTTGATTCATCAAATTTTTCACAAACATAAACATCCATGGATACAACCACTTCGGCCATGTTCAAAAAACCTTCGTAATGAGCTCGGAACACAACTTAATAATTTATTTAAGAAAAACTAATGGTTTAAAAATAATTTTATTAGAGTAGAAGTTATTTTTGGAGCATAATCTTTTACCAAAAAAATCGCCGTAGTAGAGTGCCATTTGAAAAAAAAATATTTTTTTTGCATAACTCAAAAACTAACAGGAATTTCGAAAAAATTTATTCTTGAAAAATGACCACATTTTCTAAGTAGTTGATGATGAACTAATTATTTTTTTCGTAAGATACATAGTTTAGGCACAAAACGCTTGGTTCCATACTTTTGGCCAACACGGTATGTAAATTGCCTGTTGCATTTTATGTTGTAGTTTTTTTTAATAATTAAAAAGAGTGTTGTTTTTGTCAATAAGAACTAATTATTTCAAAAACTTAGCGAAACCGACTAGTAAAAAAACGTTATGATCAACAACTACCTATGAATATCCAAAAAATGCACAACATATAGGGTGTTTCATTTGAGAAAATATAAATTTGTAAAAGTTTTTAGAAAAAAGTTTTTTGGGCTCAAATTTTGTGCAAATGTATTTAAATATGTATTTTAACAAAACAAAAGTTTCATTCAATAGCTTCACCATTCTAAAAATTTTTTGGAAGGCCCCCCCCAAAATTAATTTCTGGATCCGCCCCTGTAGTAACTCATGGTTTCATTGCTCGGCTCAGAAGAATTAAAGACAGAAAGAAAATAGTCATTTATTTTATTAACGTCACTAAGATTAGACGGAATATCTGTATTTTGTTTGTTTTTTATGTTAAGATGATTCAACGTCTTCCAAAGTAGTTTATCGTTATTAATTTTATTAATTTGTGTAAGATAGATTCCCAATCAGCAGCATTTTTAGACAATTTGAATTTACGATGTGCAGAATCTCTTAATTCCATAATAAGCCTAATGTTGTCGGTTAACCATGGTTTAGTAATTTTTCTCGTAATAAAAGGCGCATGTTTATCAAAAAGCATAGTTAAGCTGTTAAAAAAATTAATATCGTTTATGTAAAAAATGTTATCCCAATTAACACTTGTTAAATCTTTATAAAAATATTCAAGGGAAAAGTATCTAAAGTTTCTGTAACTAATGATTTTATGATCAAGCGTACCAGACGACAAGACTTTATCAGAAAAATTTGTATAGATAACATCAATAATTTTTTGTGAAGTACAGTCACCCAAAATGAAAATGACGCATAACGCCTACCGTGCGAAGAACTTAAAAATTGTATTATTTCAACCAACAATTTCCATCAAGAAATCCTTAAACGTTTCAAAAGCCGATATTTACGATCTCTAATGATTTATAGTAGGGGTTCGTTTATGGACGCGTCATTTTCATTTCGGGTGACTGTACTAGTAACTCGAGTGGGCTCGAATACGAATGAAAGAAATCCGAAATTGTGATAGTAAAATTAAGCAATAATTCCATTATTTCAAACACCTACCGTTAAAATCCGAGTCAATCCGCTCCAGGCCCGGACTGAGCGGTGAATGAGCCAGCAAACCCGGCGGATTTGAGTGTCTCTGACCCATCGGAAGCAAAGTTTTGGCCAGACACCTCCTAGGCACTGGATTAGCAATAATGGAATCGGCCGGTTCGGCATAAAATGGACTGCCTTGTTTGGGCGTTTGTCCCAAATCTTCAATTGGATTTTTACAATGTGATTCAACCGGACTTAAGACATTATTATTTGTATTGGTATGTTGGAGAATATCAGGCGAAACCAAATTTTTCCCTTTCGTACTTTCATTATTCGTCCAGACGTCTTCATAGTCACTGATCTTGTCCCCTAACCCACTCCTGTAGTAAAACGTGGGCGAGTCAACAATATCGCTTTCTTGGTAGTGTTTGGAGAGTTTGTGTTTTGAGCGTTTGCTAGTCCGGGTTTTAGATAAGGGTGATAACGTGTCAGAGTTGGGCGAAAGCACTAAACTGCCCTTGGATGAAGTTGAGTTGCATTTTCCTTCTGGTGATAATCTCGCAACTTCGATTGGTTCACTTGGACTTGAGTTGACACTAAATGTGACTGTTGTGGTAACTGTGAAGTTGTTTTGGGGGGTTGAAGGTTTGGACCATCTGGGTGGGGGTGGGGGTGGTGTTTTGGTCTCGTTTTTCCCTTTCAAAGGCTCAATGAAACTCATCAAGTTTAAAGTGTTGGGTCTTGTTGGTTTCGTTTCAGTTGATTTGAACGTGCTCATTAAATTTAAATCTATGTCTGGACTAGATGCCAATGAAGGTGGTGGACTATACCTCCAGAATTCTTGCCCTAGAAGGGCCAGTGATGACAATTGTTGTCTGGATTTTGCCTCTCTGATTGCTTTCGGGAGGGTTAATTGCACTGGGAGTTCGTCACAACAATTCGCATAGTGAGCGATTAGTTCTGGCATGCTGTTGAAGCGATTTTCGCTCGTTTCTAGGCCCAGATGTCCATCACTTGATTGTATTAGATAGTGTTCGATATAAGGGCCTTTATCAGGCGGTAAACGCACTGATAAAGCCATAGTGTCAGTCTGGGATGATTGGCGAACAACAAAACAACCCTCTTCTTTGCCTTGCAAAAGGTGGAAGGCACCAGCTCGTTGGATTCCAGGGAGGAACCAAATTGGGTGCGAGCGAATTAAGCGTTCGGTTAAACCGATGTCACAAGTCGCTCCATAACCTGCGAGAAAATTTCAAATTAATGGACAAAATTGCAATTTTTTGGCTTTTTGGAGTGTTTTTGGTATACTGGGCTCACTGTCCACGCAGCCGTGCGAAAGCGCTAATTTGGAACTCAATTTTTAAGAAAAATAATAAACAAAATTATTTTTTTACAATTGGATGTTGTTCCTAGGTTAACTTATTACCTCACAGATCAGCTCTTATCTCGATTTAGATATTTGTAAACGGGGTAAACAGCGTAATAATTTTAATGCTTTTATGGAAAAACCTAAAGTTCAAATGGCATGAAAAAAATACAGTATTACAAGTAAATCATATACAAGACCCATAAAAAAAATTAACAAAAAACATAGTACCATTTTTTAATAAAAAAATAAAATGTGTAAAAAAGTGATGTTTTTTTCATTTTATTTTTAAATGACACTAACAATTTTTTTCAAATTCTTGTATATTGTTGCTAAGGTTTTCAGAAAGTTATCGTATTTTTTTCATGCAATTTGAACTTACAATTTTTTTAATAGAACAATAAATTAAATCGACTTTTTAACCCGTACTTAAAATACTTAAAATGAGATACAAACTGACCTGTGAGGTAATGACTGAATTTAGGAACAACATACAGTTGTAAAGAAAGCATTTTGTTTATTACTTTTCTTAAAAATCCAATTTCAAATTTTGCGTTTACGCGCTTACTTGAACAGCTCCTCTTCGGACGTTCTGAGTATAGTTCAACCTTAAGGTGGCGCTCTCCGAAAAAGTGCTGATTTTGGTCAACTTCAACTACCAATATCTACTAAACTATAAGAGATACGGCTTTGATTTTTGTATATGTTCTGTTAACATCTTTCATTAAGTATTTACCAAATTTCAATAATGTACATAAAAAATCACAAAATATCCATGTTTTCAACACTTCATCGAGATAATCTTAAGAACCATAATACGTAGATAAATCGGACTGGGACCATTTGAAAACACACAAAAATATCTAGTGACATTACCCACTTCCGAAAAAAATTGACTTTTAATTAAAAAAATACGTTTGATATGTCTGTGAAAGAAACGAAATTTGTTGTAGAAAGTTGGTAATCTCACTAGATATAGTCGATTGAAACGATTTGGCGTTTGCCGTTTTTAAAATGTTTGTTCGTTATGGAGATTATTTCAAAAAACAATTTTTTGTTAGTTCTGGCACCGGCCACCAGTTGGCGCTTCAAATTTGAGCTGTCTGAATTGTCGCCTAAGGCAAAATATTGTATTGTATTGTAAATTTTATTTGTCCTCATTGTTGTGGCAAAGTTGGAGTAAATAAGATGATTTCGGTACTCACTGCTTGATCTTTAGAAAAGGATTTACATTGATTTATAAAATCCGTTTCAAATTCATTATTCAAATTTTGATTCCGCCTGGGTCGGATTTAAAATCCACACGTGTTAAAATTAAATTTTAATTGAATTAAATTTTAATTTCACTTTCTATAAATTGACCGACCCCTAGTAGTAATTTTTTACTTAACAGATTATACCACTAATTTTTTGCTGTAACTATTGATTTTTTGGATTTTTGTGAAATTCGATTAGAAAATGTTTTTATACTCGTTTCAGTTAGTAAAACGTCAATTTTTTAGCATTCAAAAAAAATAAGTCTTATAAAGTTGACAAATGTAAAAATTTAGTTAAAATGATAAGAAATTTCTTTGTAATATTTTTTTAATTAACGTTTGTTCAACCAAACCTACAAATTTTTGAAACATGGGTAGTACTATGACAAATTTAAAAAATCGAAAAAGTGTCTTATTGAAATAACAAAAAATTACTCATCAAATACTACACGAGAGTTCGACAAAGAAGAACATTATTTTCCAAAACATTTCTCAAACGGGTTGTCATTGGTCATTATAATTTGCTTGGAACCCTGCGGATACAACGTTTACAAAAAGTTTTATCAAATAATTTTTAATTTATTCACACTCTGTTTTGTACGAAGTCTATCGATAAATAATAATAATACTTTAACTTGTATGGAAACGCTGATTATCATAATTTATCAAGCTGAAGAGTCAAATAAAAACATTGCCACAGGTAGTATTTAGTTAGAATACATTTTTTCCCTCAGTTTGCATTAGTTTATCATTCACAAAGAAAAAAAAATTACAATATTCTTAGGAATATTATAACAAATTTTGCCAACAGTTATCTTCTTTTTCTATTTGATTAAAAATTTAATAAAAACAATTTAAAAATTAATAATTATAATTATCAAAAATTTGCATAAACTCTCAATATTTCGTAAATACATGCATACCCCTGTCATCGACTTTCGCCACCTTAAAACAAAGACAAAGGACAAGACTGCGCTTGCGCATAACTTGTTGTTACTTTTGCCTATTTTATTACTTCAGCAATTTTCCTAATATAGGCAAAAAGCCGCGAAGTTAGATCGATTATGATTGGTTTTTGATCGTAATTTCGGAAAAAATAAAAAAAAACATAAAATTTGTTTGAATAGTGGGTTATTTCCACACCCCACTAGGGTTGCCAGATATCAAAATGTCGAAAATAGGAGAATTCATTTGAAAATATAGAAGTTTCACAAAATATATAGAAGATTCAAATAAATCATTTGTTACTAATTAAGTAATTACATTAAGTGATTAAAAAAAGTTACTTATGGACAGACAGCCATTTCGAATTTTGCATTTAATGTGTTATGGCGTTGGTTCGTTTCGTAATTGTAATTTAGAGCTGATGGTGGCATTTTTATGCCGAAACGTCCTCAAATCTGTATTGTATTGTGAAATTGTTTTTTAATAAAAGAACCCGATAGTCAAAAGCTTCATTTTTAATAATTACCCTAAGTAGATAACCTGAGATCGAAAATAAACTCAATTAGAGCAAGCTGTGCCTGTAGAACTTTTGCCATATTTTAGCTGTTTATTTACACTTTAGTCACATTTTAGCCGTTTATTTACGACCGCACTTTTGAAGTTATGTTGGTTTTACACAGCATATGATGTGGCTGAAGTTACACTTCACTTTCAAGGCTTGCTCTAATTGAGTTTATTTTCGATCTCATGTTATAATTACTATAATACATTAAAAGTTAACATTGAGATAAAAGAAAATAAAGAAATTAGATAAGAACAATTAATCATCAATTTAAATCCATTCCAACAAACATAAAATATATAATAAAAAATTATAAGACATTGTTTTAAAATGAGCATTGCAACTTTTCCGCTTTTCATTACTTTACTTATATAGAGTGAGTTTAAAGTAAACCTGGGCTACTTAATTTTGCCGCTCCTGACTATGACAACGTTTCTTCAAAAAAAAACCTATTGGTTAATTCAGAAAATAAGAAAAAAATTACAAATCCTGAAAAAAGCCAATTTTTATTGACAGGAGGACATTTTTTGTCGAACTTCAAATACAAATAACCCTTCAAAATTTTAAATGATATCTACCTCAAATGAACTGCTAAACTTCATAACTGCTCGAAAAATGTTAGGGATATTGATGTTTTAATATACACTACTCTACAACAGTTAAAGAAGTATAACATCAAACAAATTTTATCAATTTTCGAGCATTAGATTCTGATAAAAACAAATCCGTAATCAGTAAATATGTATCTGCTTTTAACTTAATTTTTTTATCACTTGATTTTTTCTAAACTTCAGTAACTTTATTTAAATGAAACAGCAAATCCATCAGCTTTAGCACAAGTTTTCAAAAAATGCAAGATAATTCTGAAAATTAAATTAAACCTCAAAAAGTTCTTTGTAATGTCACCAAACGTGCACTAGTTTTATAACCATCTCCTTTATTTTCTAAATGATATTAATATTATAAAAAAATCAGCCTATATTTATTTAAAAAGTTTTTGTTTTTTCTATAATATTACATTGCCGTTGACTTTTTTCAAAGACATTTTACTGTATTGTTTACTACTCAGGCTTTTTCTACCATTATTCATCGTGAATTTTCTACAATATGAATTGAAACTATTAAAAGCTTCATAAAACTCATTAATCAAACAATTAAGAACTTAAGAAGTAAAAAAATACGACGAAAACTAAAAATCGGATCAATTAATTTAAAAAAAATGCAACCCGTCTTTTAAGTATCTTTTTTAAATCAAAATAAAGATAAAGATAATAAAAATAAAGATAATAGCCCATTTAGCCCATATGCAAATATGCCACTGGTTTTTTTTGCAAAATGATTGCAATCTAAGAACGTTTGAAAGTGCCAATCATGAAATATAGAAGATTTAGCTTCTATATTTTAGGGACATAGAAGATAGAAGATTTTAGTTAAATATAGTAGATTTCTATTAAATATAAAAGGTCTGGCAACCCTACCCCACATCTAAGGCGCACGCCTGATGGTGTCCGCCATTTGGTCTTAGATACAACAAAAGTATGCAACCAACAGTACAGTTGAAGGCTTTTGTTGCATTACTTGTTCCAAACTGACCTATCCCAACAGCGTAAGGTGTGTAATCTAGACAACCAACAAAATACCCCAAGTAGCACAGATTGTTATTTAGCGGTTGTAAAAACGTTTTGGCAACAACTATTTGGTCACCGCAACAATTTATTTTTGGGTTATATAACGGTAATATTACCAAATAGTTGCCAACAATTTGGTTGTTTTAAAGCTCTAACGAAGTTATGCTCTGGGAGCTGTTGCTATTTTATGACTAAATGACAACTATTTACTACATAACCACCGATTTGTTGTTAATTGGCTATCGTTTCCAAAGTACAACCCAACAGCAACTACAAAATAATATTTTATCTTTGGTTGTAATTTAGGAAAAATTGTGGGACATCAAGATCAAAATATAACAATATGGTAATTTAGTGGTCACTGAAGAGTCACGAAGAAATTGTTATATTATTCAATCCTTGTAGACATCATGGATGGCGATAAACATATTATATATCACTGTAATGCATACACAAATTCCAAATACTGGTTAACCAAGCAAAAAATTTGTTTGGCGACATTACTTTTCTGACAAATATGAATACAATGCTTCGAAAAAATCGACGCGCCTTAAAAAAAGTAATAATTTATTAAACATACTAATTTTTTTTTCAAAAAAGTTTTTCTTTTAAATTAATTTCAATTATAAAAAACTTTTATTTATTAAATTTTATAAAATAGCAGTAATTATGATTCTGACAACGACAAAGTTATTAAATGGTTATAAAATAGTTGTAAAATTGACACACATAAGAAAAATTTAATATGGCCGCTGTCTGCGCTGTCGTATTTGTCAAAAAAATCGCCATTTTTGTATTTCTTCTCTGATTGTTAGGAAATGGTTGCCTTGCTGACTCAGAAACTTAATACTGACTAAGTTAAAACCAAATGGTATTTAGTTATTTTTTACGTTTGAGGGGGCTTTTCTGGCTCAATAATGACTAAATCTAAACAAACTAAATAAGTTGAGTCAGTCGTTCGACGTTTTAATTTTCTGGAATATGTACTGCTTTTCCTAAATCTTTTTAAGGAAAAAGCAGTTTGTTTAATGTCAACTTTAGGCATAATTCACACTACAGAAAATACACTTTTGTTGGTATAGGAAACGTAGATGTGGTATACGACAAATAATAAAATTTGACAGTTAAAATGATGGGAAAATTATTGTGTAGCTACGAAAGGGTAGAGTTATAGACATTACTTGGTAATGACAACTAAAATTTTGCTACCAAATTGCCACATTCTGCAGATAGATTTTCGTTATATTTTAGCTTTTTTATTTTTAAGAAAACGTTGCGGCAACTTTTGAAATTTGCCATATAGTTATAAGATAGATTATTCACAACTATATGGCAGAATAGCCAAATAGTCATGAAATAGTAATATTTTAGACATTATTTTGTCATTAAAATATGTGTGATAGCTATAATATATCAACTTTAAATAGCTGTGTAAAGGTTATTTTTTGGGTTTACGATGGACATAAAAGCATTATGGCAACCTAAAAAATAACTATTTAGTTACGTAGATACCAAATTAAAGCTAAATTGTGGGGCAACTATTAGGAGTCTAATATAAAGCCAAATGAGCATATTATACCTTTTTTAAATATCAATCTAATTAAAAAACAACTTCATTTTAAAAACCTAATGAAATAACCAAATTATGACTAAGATCAGGTTGCCATAACGTTACTGCAACAACTTTTTAGCTGCCACAACCAAAAAGATGTTTTGTGCTATTTGGGACTTCATGCCAACTTTAACTGAGATATTACTAAATTTTTAGGGACTTTTATTGTTACTGGTATTATTGGCTGTCATTGGGGACCAAATGGCGGACTCAGTGGAGCGTGCACTTCTATTGGGTGTTTTGTATGTGCGTCAGCCTTCTATCTCTTTTTATTTCTGTGGTTATTTCTGACTTTCTTTAATATGCAACCAACAATACTAGAATAATACTGATTCCAGCTGACCAGATCGGTAATGGGTAAAAAATTTCAAAATTAATTCACAATTACATTGTTCTGAGTATTGTCAAGTTTATCTTGACAGTTTAGCTAAAATTTCATTATGGACTATTATTATTATTTAAATGATAAAAAACTAATGTTGATTCAATTAATGTTTTTAAAAATCAAACGAAGTATCAAGTGGTAAGTGCAATTAGTATTTTTGGTTGCATCTTACGACATGTCAGAAGTAACCTGTATAGTGGTTTTAAATTTCTGTTTGAGATTTTGCTAAAACAAAACGAAAAATCACGAAATCAGATTCTGATTTTTTTGAGCCAAATATCAATAGATTGAAAAATCACTAAATTAAGGGAATAATTATACAATTTTTTCTTTTTTTTTTGAGTGTATTTATGTGCAATATCGAATGCAATTATTTCGCAACATTTTGTTAAAATGAGCAAAAATTACAAAATTTGAAGTCGAATTTTTTAAAAATAATTACAAGATTCTAAACCGAACACATTATTTTTGCTGTTTGATTATTTAAGGTTTTTTTTTTTTTCGAAAAATTCGAAAAGTAGTACAAGACTAAGCCTAACCTGTTATTACTTTTGCTTGTTTGATTATTTAAGAAAGGTTTTTATAATTTTTTTTTTTCCTAAAATAACCGAGAAGTCACTAAAATAGAACAAAAGCGGTATTATTTAATTTATTTCACTTGATATTAATTGGTTTTCGTAAATTAAATAAACGAAGAAAAGGTAGAATTTGGTCGAATATAGTGGTTTTAAATTTCTGTTTCAGATTTTGCTAAAACAGAACGAAAAATCACGAAATCAGATGATTTTGTCTTTTTGACTTTTTTTTAATTTATCTCGAAATTTTCTGAAAAATAATAATAATAATATGATTTATTTCCAACAGACTTCTTAGTCTATAGTGGACAATATAATAAATGGACGAGTAGTCCTTACAAATATAACAATATAATATATAAAAAGAAATACCAAAGAAGAACAAAATTGACAAAATTGAGACAATCAAAATATACAAAACATAAATTACGAAGAAAAATATTCTAGTAGTTTGACCTTTACAGTTTTAGTTTGGAAATTATTGAAGAAAATATCTAGATCTATTGTAATACTGTTATATAATTTAAAACATTTAAAAAGTGCAGAATTCTGATGTTGAAGGGTATTAGGGGTGTAAAAATAAAATGTAAGAGGATTTCGGTTGTTAGCTCTAGGTACTATAATGTTCATTTGATCCAAAAGATCAGAGCTGATAATCTTACCACATAAAAGTTTTTGCAGAAAAATAATACAAAGAACATTTCTCCTATTTAATAAAGTGCTTTCATTTACATTTTTTAGAAGATCACTTTGATCACAGTGCCTTACAGGATATCTATTATAAATTTAAAAATATAAGTATTTAAAAAATTTTCTTAAAATATTTTCCAACACATTTACATAAAACTGGTAGAACGAACACCAGCGTGTGGGAAACGAACTTTCCCGCACGGCGGTGTTTTTACTTTATGCCTAGGGACATTTAGTAGGTTGGTATCGCAATCGTTGAGATGGAAACGATTATTTTTTTTACGATGTCAATTTTTTGATTGTTTGATCTGTTACCAACCCATTAGCAAAAAAAAACTAAATTACAAAAAATATTGTAAATTTAATTGGCCGTTAAACCACGAAACTTGATGGAAACTGGTATTATTTTATTTATTTCAATCGGTCTTAATAAGTTTTTTAGCGAAATTTCATCAAAAATTGATTCAATATAGTGTTTTTATCTGAATTCTCAATTTTTGTTTGAGATTTCAACCACATAGAAAAATCACATAATTAAATTAAGGTAATAGTTAAACACAATTTTTTCGATATTTTTGTTTAAAACTAGCAAAAACTAAGATTATGCTGAACATGTTATTACTTTGGCTTGTTTAATTATTTTATGTTTTTTAGAAAAATTTTGCTAAAATTAGCCAGATTTTATAATTAGTCTTTGAACGAAACATTCTCAAAAGTAAACCAAAAAAATTTAGTTAATGTAGTGTTTTCAACTAAATTTCTCAATTTTTGTTTGAGATTTTGACCAAAAAAATCACCAAATTACACATTAGCTTGCTTGTTTTTGACAAGTTTTGAAATTTTGTAAAAATGGCCCAAAAAGCAATAAACAGACTGAAAATCATCATTAAATTAGGACAATAATTTCACAATTTTTGTTTCTGTAAGTAGGTACTATAGCTCGAAATGAAATTACTTCGAGAAATTTTGTTTAAAAAATCAAAAATTACAAAGTTAGGACGAATATGTTATTATTTTTGACTAAACAAAATTTTTTTCGTAAAATTTTGCCAAAATTGGTATTCTTTAATTTATTTCACAAAAAACAGAATTTTTATATGAGATTTTAAGCACACAAATGTCTTCGAAAAATATTATTAGAAACAAGTAAAAATCACAAAATAAAGCCGAATGTGTTATTATTTTTGCCTGTTTGATTGTTTTTTTTCGAAAAATTTTTGCTAAAGTTGGCCGAAAAAAAACGACATTTGATCGGAATTGATATTATTTCTGTGAGAAAGAGAAAAATTAAATGAGCCCTTATTGAAAGGGTTCACTTAATTTAGTTACCTGATCCGCTGTCCTCACTTCCGCCTTCGGAACCTCCGTTTGATGATAGAAGGGATTCACCCGAAGCTGAACGAGTTGGGGGCGAGGGCGGAGTATCGGGAATGGGGGGCGAAGGGGTTGGGGCCCCCATACCGGGGCTCTGGCGGTCCCCCAGAAGGTAAGGCTCCAGGAAGGCATCGCTTCTAGAAAGAAAAAAAAGAAAATTATTAGTTTAAAAATTTTCAATTAAAAAATTGGTAATTCGGCCATTTTTAAAGATTTTGAAATTATTTTTGAGGCATTTTATTTCGGGTCCAAAAAAGTCGCCGAATTCGAGAGTTAATTTTGGCTTTTTCGATTTTTTTTTGTCGAAATTTTATTAGAACAGAGTGAGAAAGCACTAAATCATGTTTACGTTTTAGGACGCCAAATTTAATAAAAAATGCGCCGAAAAATTGTGTCAAAAATGGTCAAATTTTTATTCGAGTTTTTGTTAAAATGGAAGAAAAAGTTACTAAACTAAGTAAAAAATTCCTACGTTCATAGTTGTGTTTTCTTCTTACAAATTAGCTGAAAAAATTAAAAAGTTTGATCGAAAAACACTTTATTTTGTCTATTTTTTAACACATTTTTAGCCAGAAATGTTGGTTAATTGAATTTCACTAAAAATCAAATGGAAAGTTTGAAAATTAATTCAAACGTTTAACCACATTACGTTATTGTCCAAGGTCAAAATGCAGGTTTTGCGAAATTTTGTTGAACCTCGCTAAAAAAAACAATAAATAGAATCCAGTAATTATCCAGCAAAATTTCGTTAAAAAAGTACTCAAAAAATCAAAATTGTTGAATTTTTCAAAAATACACCGAAAAATTGTGTCGAAAATGGTTTGCGAGTTTTTGTTAAAATGTTACTAAACTGTGTTCCATTTTTGACCGTTTTCGCACGTTGTTAGACCAGAATGCAATTATTTGGAATAATTTCGTTCAAAATAAGCCAATAACGCCCCCAAGTAGCACAGCTTCAACCATTTGGCAATTGCAGCCAAGAGATAGTCATGAAAACGTCATCAAAACCGAATCAAATGTCTTTCTTTGCTGTGAACTACTTTACTGCTTTTCAGTCAGCTTTAAATCATACAATTTCAATTCATGTCTAAGCCAAAATACAGCCACAACATTATCTTCCATTTTTAAGTTGCATAGTGTCATCAAAGGAATATGTTAAAAGCCAGTTAACAGCAAAAGCCTAAGGATCCATTTAGTAAAGCCAGAAAGTATCGATTCCAGCAAAAAAATGCCAATATACAGCTACAGCCAAATAGCTGATTTTGAGACATTTGCTTAGCTTTCCTAAACCTTATTGCAACCATGCTAACTTAGTTTTACTTTTGCAGAAATCCAGAATGAAATTTTTGAATTTTTATTTTTTGTCTTTTAATGAAAATAAAGAAATAAATGCTCTTTTAAAAGTTATTAATTTTAACCCTTCGTGTCATTAAAAGTTAGCCTTGTATTTTCAAAACAAATGACAAATTGAAAAAAATCTCAGATCTCTGAAAATATTTAGCTGTATCCATACCATTTAGCGACCCTGTATTTGTTAGTTACGTTATTATTATATTATACATTAAAGGACTCTTTTTTATTTAGAACCTTTTTTCAGAATTTGCCAAAAAAACAAAAAGTAGTATATTTCGAGTTTCAAGAAAAGCCGTCAAAAATGGCGGGCTAGAAAATTTTCCAAAAATCCGATCTTTATTCGTTAATAAAGTTGTTTACAGGTTATGTGTTTTGATTTTTCCGACTGGAGTTCATTTCCCGTCTCATGGAGATGCAAATTTAGTCAATGTCCGAATTCCCAGCCGTTAGCAACGTCTTCCTTATCCCCGAAATACAAATGTCGGGTAATTTAAATGACACATGCCGCCGACTGTACAATAAAAGCAAACTGGAACATAAATAGACGGAGAATTTCCAACAAGAAGAAAAGTAAAAAACATTCCAACGAAGAATAATAATTAAAATGTCGTTCGGTTAAAAGCATTGCATAAGTGTTATTTCTGGCCGTCGAATTCTTGGCGACACCAAAACTTTTCCCCTCGTTTTTTAACCACACACAACTAATAAATTCATTAGGAACCCCTAGCAAAATAAAAATAAATTTCGTCGATATTGTGGAGCGGCCAATTTCCATAATATACCTTGTTTTCGAAGAGAGCTTTCGATGTAAATAAATCAACTCGGTTCCGCCAGTTTAGCCCTCGAGGATTATTGGACTTGCCCTAATAATATGTTTTATGAGTGGTTAAAAGCATTGTTGTGTTCGAACAGACTCGCATATTTGTACTTTAGATGTGTTTTGCTAAAATGCGTGGGAACCAGAAAACAAAATTATTTTTCTAACTGTTCTAATAGTAATAGTTATCTGAAAGTTATTGGTACCCAGTTACAATAAATTTTTGGATTTTCACTTTTCATTTCACTGTGCCATTTTCAAAACTTTGAAATCGTTTTTTGTACTTTAGATGTGTTTTGCTAAAATGCGTGGGAACCAGAAAACAAAATTATTTTTCTAACTGTTCTAATAGTAATAGTTATCTGAAAGTTATTGGTACCCAGTTACAATAAATTTTTGGATTTTCACTTTTCATTTCACTGTGCCATTTTCAAAACTTTGAAATCGTTTTTTGACAGAGTATTTTCGTATATTCTAATTCTAAAAAAAGTTAGAAAAAGCTGTTATTTATTAATTCTGTAGCCAATAAAATAACAATATTTTTGTCGTTAAAAAAAGCAATTCATTTTATTTTTCAAGCGTGATAACGTGTTAAGAAGCTAAGAAAAAAGTGACCTAACTGAGTTTTTATTTCAAAAAAGTGTTTAAATTGAAATACATTATTTTTTACTTTTTAGTGCATCTTTTAAATAAAAGCTTTTTTTAAAAAACATTTTTTTATATATTTTTTTTGTCTTTAACTTTGCTAAATAACAAATCATATATAGTATTAAAAGGTTTCCAAGCGGTGTACTGTTTAAGTTTTTAGTTAATGATTCAATTTTAGGCATCGAAAGGAAAACTGACATTGATATTTTTATTTATATTATTATTACTTAGATGTTTATGTCTTTTTTATTTTTATTAATATTATTGTTAGATTTTTGAAAAATTACGTTGTTTATTAAGTGAACAGGGTAGCTGTTATTCAACAATATTTCTCTACATTCACTTTCAGTTTTTGACTTTGGAATCAGGATGAGAAATTGTTTCAACTCGATGAACAAAATTTTTTATAATAGACATTTTTTGATGATGTGGATGATAAGACATAAAATTTAAATATTTATTGGAAGCTATTTCTTTTTTGTAAAAACAAAAACTATAAAATTATTTTGAAAAATTAAAGTGGTGTCAAGAAAATTAATACGATTGTTATTGGAAACTTTAATCTAGGATGAAAATTATTAAATAAATCTAAAATATTGAAATATTGAAATCGGTATACTGAAAGGAATATTGTTAAAAACAGTGTTTTCTAATTCAAATAACACTATGTTAGCAATAATAGGACTAATAGGTGAGCCCACTGCGCAACCAAAAATCGGTTTAAAAGTGATATAATCAAATGTAAAAAATGAAGAATTTAGAACAAATTTTAAAGTTAAAAAGAAATTTTTGTCAATATTAGTATTTAAATAATTGAAGTGTTTTTAATATTATAATTGGAATTAACAGTTAAGGTTTTTAAAATATTAGTCAAAACCTTGGATAAATCATAAATAGGACAACCATGTGTAGAGGATGAAATTATACCCTTGAAATACGTCATTAAAGGATATCTCAATATAGACTTTTTTATTTAGAACCTTTTTCGTACAAAATGAAGATATTTTTGTCGGGCTGTAGCGCATTTAGCCCATATGCCACTGACTCCAGGATTTGTGGAAAAATTAGTTAGTGACAAACTATATAAACAAATTCTGGATATAAAATCTAGTGAAAATCAAAATGTAAATTTAATACAGTGAATTCATTTTATACGTTGAGAGGAATTACAACAGCAAATTTAGAACAATGTTTATGTTCAACTTCTTTATAGCTTTTTTGTGCAATAGAGCAGAGTTGGGTGTAACCAGATTACAATGTAATTAAATTAATAATTCAATTACAGATTAATCTGTTTACATTGTAATTGCAATTACTTTTTTATTAGCTGTAACAAATTACATATAAATACGATTGAAAAGTAATCGATTACTTTGTAATTAATAACATTACAACAGATTATTTTAGAAAATCATCCCCTAAGGAGGTTAAATGGGGTATTAAAGTTTGAATTCCAGAAAATACGTTTAATATGCATTTACCATAAAATTGGTATTGAGACTTTTGCTGAAAAATGAAGAAACAAGTGTTTTAGGTTTTTTAAAAATTTCACCCTCAAAGGAGAGGAGGGTGGTTAAACAGGGATATAAAAATTTTTAACACTAATTTTTTTTAATTATATGTATTTATAAAAATTGATATCTGGGGTCTTGGTTAAGGGTAAAAACGCAAATGTTGGGATTTTTGTAAATTCCACCCCTAAGGGGGTGTAAATTAAATATCCGCCATTTTTAAAGTTGTACCATGAAAATTGGTATCTAGAGGCTTTCAGGAGAAAATAAGAAACATGTTTTTTATGCTTTTTAAAAATTTCACCCCCACGGGGTTAAAATACAAATATCCGTCATTTTTAAAGTTACACTTATAAAAATTGGTATTTGGACCTTTGCTGAAAAATAAAGAAGCACGTGTTTCAGTTTTTTTTTAAATAAAAACTAATTTTTTATTTGCTTCTTTATTTTTCAGCAACGGCCCAAATATCAGTTTTTATGGTGTAACCTTAAAAATGACGGATATTTATATTTTAACCCCCTTGGGGGGGTGGAATTTTTGAAGAGCATTAATCACACATTTCATTATTTTTTGACGAAGGCCTAGATACCAATTGTCATGGATCTAACTTAAAAAATGATGAATTTTTATTTTGCACACTTTTAGGGGTGGAATTTCCAAAAGACCCAAAACATGCGTTTTTTATATTTAACCGAAACCTTTAATACCAATTTTTATTACTTAATTTAAAACAATAACAAATTTTTATGCAATTTTTAACCCCTGTTTAACCCCCTTGGGGGTGTAATTTTTAAAAAGCATCAATCACACGTTTCTTCATTTTTTGACGAAAGCCTAGACATCAATTTTCATGGCATAACTTTAAAAATAACGGATATTTATTTTACACCCCCTTAGGGGTGAAATTTCCAAAAATGCCACCATATGCGTTTTTATCCTTAATCAAAACTCCAGTTACTAATTTTACTAAATATAATTTTAACTACATTTTTTAGTTTAAAAAAAATTTAACCCTTATTTAACCACCCTCCTCCCTCGAGGGTCAAATTTTTAAAAAACCTAAACCACGTGTTTCTTCATTTTTCAGCATATCTTTAAAAATGATGGATTTCATATTTAATAAAAAAGTAATTACTATTATGTATAATGTAATTGAATAAAGTAATCAGATTACTTTGTAATTAGATTAATCTGTAATTAGTTACCCATTAATCGATTACATTGAATAATTATGAATGATGATTACTTGAGTAATCTGTTGCAAAGTAATTGAATTACAAATTACTGGTTAATTGTAATTATTAATTATAAATCAGATTACATTTTGCCCAACACTGGTCAGTAGGTTAGTATTTACAGCTTTTGTACAAAAATATTTATTTTTAATTGTTTGAGAAAAGAGCGTTTAAAATTTTGACAAATACAATTTTTGACTTTTTTAACCATCCCAAGAAAGTAATCAATATCTATAAAAATATAAGTCAGAATTAAAAACTATTATACTCCGCTTATGTAAAATGTTCTGTGGAGTCGATTGGTGTCAAGCAAATTGCAAAATTCTTTATGGTTTGGAAGATATTGACCGATCAAAATGATTGTTTTCGAGTAGCAAATTTTTTATTTGAAAAACATGAATACTTTTAAATCCATCTCTAGCCGAAACTATAACTCCGATTAATTTCTAGTTTGCACTGATCAAGAGGTAATTAAATATAGATTTTGTCAGTTTTTTACTTTTTGTTGTGGGACCCATAGTTGTCGACAAAAAAGCGTTTAAAATTTTGATAAATTCAATTTTTGACTTTTTTAACCATCCCAAGAAAGTAATCTATATCTACAAAAATGTAAGTCAAAATTAAAAACTATTATACTCCGCTTATGTAAAATGTTCTGAGGAGTCGATTGGTGTCAAGCAAAATGCAAAATTCTTTATGATTTGGAAGATATTGACCGATCAAAATGACCGTTTTCGAGTAAAGTTACACTATAAAAATTGGTATTTGGACCATTGCTGAAAAATAAAGAAGCACGTGTTTCAGTTTTTTTTTAATAAAAACTAATTTTTTATTTGCTTCTTTATTTTTCAGCAAAGATCCAAATACCAATTTTTATAGTGTAACTTTACTCGAAAACGGTCATTTTGATCGGTCAATATCTTCCAAATACCAGTTTTTATGGTGTAACCTTAAAAATGACGGATATTTATATTTTAACCCCCTTGGGGGGTGTAATTTTTAAAAAGCATCAATCACACGTTTCTTCATTTTTTGACGAAAGCCGAGACATCAATTTTCATGGCATAACTTTAAAAATAACGGATATTTATTTTACACCCCCTTAGGGGTGAAATTTCCAAAAATGCCACCATATGCGTTTTTATCCTTAATCAAAACCCCAGATACTAATTTTACTAAATATAATTTTAACTACATGTTTTAGTTTTAAAAAAATTTTACCCTTATTTAACCACCCTCCTCCCTCGAGGGTCAAATATTTAAAAAACCTAAAACACGTGTTTCTTCATTTTTCAGCATATCTTTAAAAATGACGGATTTCTTATTTAATAAAAAAGTAATTAATCAGATTACTTTGTAACTACACCTTTTTCAGGTGTAATTCAGAAATCATCACATGTAATTCAGTACAGTCAATTTAATTTCAGAAACCGTTAATTGTAATTCAGATTAGTGAACTGTATTTCAGAAAGTGTTAATTGTAATTCAGAAAAGTAAAATGAATTTCAGAAAATATCACATGTATTTCAGATGAGTCAATTTAATTTCAGAAACCGTTAATTGTAATTCAGATTAGTCAACTGTCTTTCAGAAAGTGTTAATTGTAATTGAGAAAAGTAAACTGAATTTCAGAAAATAACTCATGTATTTCAGATTAGTCAATTTAATTTCAAAAAACGTTAATTGTAATTCAGATTAGTCAACTGTATTTCAGAAAGTGTTAATTGTAATTCAGAAACCATCACATGTAATTCAGATCCAGTAACTTACTTGCATGATACTATGTATACATAACCAGAAATATTTTATTTTCAAAATTAAATTACATAAACATTAACAAGAACAGCATAAATATTTAGCGCCCTAACATTGTTTCCAAAGGTAGGTATTTTGATAATTTAATGTTTAAATGAAAATATTGAATTCTGAATTACAATTGACGAATTCTCAATTAGAAATGACGTATTCTGAATTACAATTAACGCTTTCTCAAATAAAAGTTACTAATCTGAATTACAGTTAACGTTTTCTGAAATTAAATTGACTAATCTGAATTACATGTGATGTTGTCTGAAATTCAGTTTACTATTCTGGATTACAATTAACACATTCTGAAATACAATTGACTAATCTGAATTACAATTAACGGTTTCTGAATTACAATTGAAAAAGGTGTAGTTACCCATTAATCGATTACTTTGAGTAATTATGAATGATGATTACTTGAGTAAGTAATTGAATTACAAATTACTGGTTAATTGTAATTATTAATTATTAATCAGATTACATTTTGCCCAACACTGCAATACAGTTATGTTTTTTCCAAAACAATTTTTATTGTTGCAAAAAAAATTGTGTTTATTTTTTTCCGTCTCTTTAACGGAATAATTAGCGATGGTGTTGAGGATGAATCGGTGGTCGTTAGGAGGAAGGAAGACATCCACACATAAATCTGTCTCTTTCAGTCTGGTCGGTGGATTTATCGGGGGTTGCCATGGCGGCTTCATTGTCCCTACATCATCCGGAATTATGGCAGAAGAGAGTGACTATACTCTGCCAGAGGCAAGCAAGTACAAGAAAAGGGGGAAAGAAGAAAAAGCGTCATCTGGAGACTTTCTCGGGTTACCTCCAAAGAACTTAGCTCACAACAGGTGTCCAACTCCAGTGATTTAACCACGCATGTGATCGATAAATCACCCCCACATTATTAAATATTTAAAAACTTGCACCAATACAAAATTCACCCCACTAATTAAATTGGAGCCATTCGGACACAAACATGCATAAATAAATTATTGCCAGAGTTTGATTGGCACAAAAAATTTATGGAATCAGATACAAGGTGCTCGAATGACTTGCTAACATTAATACGGTCAAAAAAAAACTCAGGCAAGTATTATTAATAATTCCACGACTAATGATGTAATCTATACAGGCACATTAGAAGTATTGGGAGTTCTAATAATCATAGTCATCTGAAAATTTGTGTACAATCATGATCTTTTAGGTCCTGCTCAATGAAAATATTCTCAAGATAGCAGTCGCTATCAACTTCCTTATTTTAAATGGAATGCTATATTTTTAATGCGTTTTTGAATTACTGGAGTTATTTTAAGGTAGTTTTCATAAGCTGTTCCTATACCTAAATTTAGCCGTTTACGAAATATTTATGTTTTTTAAAAAATTTTTGGATTTGCACCTTCCAGTTCAAAAATCGATAACTCTGCAATTTTTAAAAATTTGGAAATATTTTTGAGCTCATTTGAAAGAGGAAGCCTAGATCTTTCCTTTGGTGTTTTCAGATTTCTAAAAAAGAATAACAAACTCCAAATTTTTAAAGTTAAGTTTGCAGAACTTTAAGCATCCATAACTCATTTTTTTCAAATGAAATGCCGAAAGTTTTATTTCACTAGATGGTAGAGAATTTAATTCTGCTTCGATCTGTGTTAACATTCCCTATATTTATGATTAATAGTTTTCAAGTTACAATACCTTTTTGTTGGGATTGAGAAATTCATTAGCCATAGGCCTTTTCTCATAGGTTGACATGAAAACGAATGAAAAAAGGTGAGAAATTAAAGTTTTTCAAACCAACAACCAATGAATTTATTTTGTTTTCACAGTCTGATAACACAATTTTGAACAGAGTTTGTCGTTTAAGTTTAATCAGAAATGTTTTTATGGCAAACTATGCAAAAATAGCTGTGGTTAGTAAGAAATTTCCTACAATAACAAAGAAAACAACATAACTTGAAAATTATCACAGATAGGTATAGGGAATGCTAATACAGATAGATGCAGAAAAAAATTTTCCTCCATCTAGTAGAATAAAAATTGGGACATCCTATTTGAAAAAATTAAGTTATGGGTACTTGAAGTTGTCCAAACTTAATCTTAAAATTTTTGGGTTTATTAACTTCTAATTCCAATTTTGAACACAACGAACAACAGATATGGGCTTTCTCTTTTAATTCTCCAAACATGATTTCGAAATCTCTAAAACTAAGAGAGTTACCGATTTTTTAAGTGGCAGGTGCAAATCCAAAAATTTTCAAATAATCCTAAATATCTCGAAAACGGTTAAACTTGGGTATAGGGAAAGCTAATAAAAACTCCCTTAAAATAACTTAAATAATCCAAAAACGCAGTAAAAAACATAGCTTCCCATTTAAAATAAGAAAGTTAATAGCGACTTCCGGTATAACCGGAAGTGATGCCATCTTAGAAATATTTTCATTGAGCAGAACTCAACGGATTATGCCTGAATAACAACTTTCAGATAAACATCTTTATTAGAACTTTCAATACTTCTAATGTGGGGTTTAGACGGAACACCCTGTATACGAGTATATAAAATTGCTTGTCCTGACTGACTGACCAATCAACGCACATCCTAGACGGCTAAGGATAGAAACTTGAAATTTTTACAGTAGATAGCTTTTGTACTAAGAAAGGATTTTTGGAAAATCACCCCCTAAGAGGGTTAAATAGGATGTTAAAATTTGAATAAAAATCCGTCATTTATTAAGTTATATCTTTGAAAATTAGTATTTGGGCTTTCGGTTAAAAATAAAGAAAGACGTGTTTCAGGATTTTTGGAAAATCAACCCCTAAAGGGGTTAAATGGAGAGTTGAATTTAGAATTAGAGTTTAGAAAATCTGTCTTTTTTAAAGTTACATTGAACTTACATCCTTGAAAATTAGTATTTGGGCTTTTGGTTAAAAATGAAGAAACACGTGTTTCCGGATTTTCGAAAAATCAACCCCTAAGAGAATTAAATGGCATAATAAAATTTGTATAAATATTCGTAACTTTTGTATTTACATTAATTGAAGCTGGTATTTGAGCTTTCAGTGAAAAGTGAAGAAACACGTGTTTTAGTTGGAAATACCAACCCCAAGGGGGTTGAACACGGGTTAGAATTTGTATAAAAATCCGTAATTTTTAATTTGTATCCATGCAAATGGTACTTGAGCTTTCGGTTAAAGATGAAAAACGTGTGTTTAAGAACATTTGGAATTTCCACCCCTAAGGGGGTTAAATATAAAAATCCGTAATTTTTGAACTTATATTTATAAAAATTGGTATTTGGGCATTCGGTGAAAAATAAAGAAACAGGTATTTTATTATTTTTAGAAATTCCACCCCCAAAGAGGGTTAAACATAAAAAATCGTCATTTTTGAAGCTATATTAATGAAAAATGGTATTTAATCTTTCGGTTAAAAATGAAAAAAGACGTGTTTCTGGATTTTGAAAGTTCCACCCCCAAGAGGGTTGAATATAAAAAAATGTCATTTTCGAAGTTATAACCAAGAGAATTGGTATTTGGGCATTCGTCTAAATATAAAAAACGTGTGTTTCATATTTGTTGAAAACTCAACTCCAAGGGGGTTAAACAAAAAAAATCCTTCATTGTTGAAGTTATACATATAAAAAATTCTTTATTGTTGAAGTTATCAATTGATATCTTAGACATTCGGTTAAAAAGGAAGAGGCGTATATTTCAGGATTTTTAGAAATTCCACCCCCAAAAGAGTTCAACGCAAAACTCCTGCATTTTTGAAGTCATATCCAAGAAAATTGTCATTTGGACTTCCGGTTAAAAATAAAGAAAATGTGTTTCAGGATTCACAAGAGGGTTAAACAGAGAATGAATTGAGAACAAGCAAAATTTCACAATAAAATTAATAAAAATAAAATAAAATTTTGTGTTTCTACTTTTTGTTATACTAAGTTTTGCATTGCTAGTTGCATTGCAACTGCTAGTTATTAATAATTCCACGGCTAATGATGTAATTTTGAATATAATCTAATCCCGCCAAGCGTAATTGTGTTATTAAGATAAGAGAATGGAGGGTGGGATATCGAGACCTTTTATTAGTCTATTATGGTCGTTCTCAATGCGATAAGAAAAATCAATATTTATTTTGAATGGCTAGAAGAGACTTGAATTTGTATTCGACGGTGTGTTTCTTATTGACTTTCACATGTCATGTCATTTTTTTTGAAGTTCATTTTATGAGATGCGAAATTCTTCTTACAAAGTTAAGCACATTGGATTCACTCCTGTTGTTGCGTTCAAAAACGAAATTAAAGTTATTCCAAGCCTCTGACGATAAAAAATTTGACATAATCTTTCCAAAAAAATTAAATAAGATTTCAGTTTTAAGGAATAAAACATTTCCGAATGCCAGCCAGTAAGGAAACTATCTTTCAGTGTTTTTTTTCAGTTAAAAAACTAACCGAAATGTCACCAACTTATATAGAAACTGTTAATTTTTGAGATAAAAAGTATGTTTTTTAGAAAAATTCCGCTACAGGTAAGTGAGAATTTGATTTTTATTTCAACCAGCTTTCATTTGTTGTACAAGAACGTTTTAGAACACGAAATTTTTGTCAAAAGTAATATTATGTCTCACTTTTTTGAACATTCAAGACGTTTTAAAACCGGTCCTAATGGCATTTGAGATTGTATCCTCCAATAGTTTCGCCGTAATCGGTGTAAAAGTGGAAATTGCAACTTTTTTGCGTTTTTCTCGGAAAATATAAGATCTAGAGCAACAATTAAAAAAGCATCAGACACAGCTTGAAATTATCTATTTTTTTGTCAAAACCCGGAGCCGCTCCGGGCAATGGTTCCAGGTGCAGAGGCATTTAAAGTTTTACAATAAAAAAATTATAACTCAAAAAGTAAAAGTCGTAGAGCAAAACGGTTTGTTCCAGTGAATTCTGCGACTCATTTTCCGTATTATACCAGCTTTTTACGAGATTTAAAATTTTGATTTTTTTTGCTTAAAATTTTGAGCCACTTACCTTCACAAAAATGAAAAAAAAATTTTTTTAAACTCACTTTTATGGACTTTTGTATGCTCTTACAACCCTCTGGAGTTGTTAAAAGTATAAAAAAAATTAAAATGTTCGATTTAAAAAATTTTCATTTTTGCAATTTTTGTCGCGATTTTGGTCGATTTCCGGTACCCGGAAATAACCCTATGAAGTTTATTATCGTTGGAAAGCCCTCTTAATTATCTATTTTTTTTAGAAAAGATTATTGTTCTCCGACATATAGTTTCCTAGAAAATTTCGAAAAAATGCAAAAGTAGGTAAAATTTTAAAAAAATCATAACTAAAAAACTATTGGGAATTTGGCGATTTTCTCGACGCCAATCGATTCCCCGAATCATTTTGCATCGGTAAGGATCAAAATAGTTCCACATTTTCGAATAGTTTTGCGGTAATTGAGAAAATAAAAAAATTAAAAAATTTGTTAACACCCCCCCCCTACAAAATGGCCAATTTTTAAAGTGTCTCAAAATCAATTCAAACCCATCCTATCTTATAGGTTTTGATGTGCTCTTTACAATGGAACAAAGCGTTTTCCTCTAGCTCTTTTAGTTTGGCCGTAATCGACGTTTGAAAATTGAAAATTTTTTTGCGAGATATCGCCTTGAAACCTATGCCATTACGTAGGGCTTTTTATACCGGTTCTAATCGATTTTACCGTTTTTCTCTAACTCTTATAGTTTCGCCGTAATCGGCGTTTAAAAATTAGAAAAAAGTCAAAATGGCAATCTTTTTTTGCGTTTTTCTCGGAAACTATAAGACTTTGAGCAAATTTTAAGAATGCATCAGATAGCGCTTAAAATTATCTATTTTCTCGATTAATCCCGGAGCCGCTCCGGGCACCGGTTCCGGGTACAGAGGCATATAAAGTTTGACAATAAAAAAATTCATAATTAAAAAACTAAAAATCGTAGAGCAAAACGGTTTGTTCCAGTGAATTCCACGGCTCATTTTACATATAATATCAGTTTTTCACGTAATTTAAAAATTTGATATTTTTTGTTTAAAATTGGGGTTGCCATTTCATAGTGGTACCTAATTCTTCAATAAAAAAATTCGTAACTCAAAAACTAAGAGTCGTAGAGCAAAACGGTTTGTTCCAGTGAATTCTGCGGCTCATTTTCCGTATTATACCAGATTTTAGGAGATTTAAAATTTTGATTTTTTTGCTTAAAATTTTAATGGTCACCTTCATAAAAATGAAAAAAAAAATTTTTTTTTAACTCACTCTAGCAAAGTTTTATGGACTTTTCTATGTTTTTACAACCCTCTGGAGTTGTTAAAAGTATAAAAAAAATTAAAATGTTCGATTTAAAAAATTTTCATTTTTGCAATTTTTGTCGCGATTTTGGTCGATTTCCGGTACCCGGAACATTCATCGAGTAATAACTCCGGAACTATTAGAGATAACCCTATGAAGTTTATTATCGTTGGAAAGCTCTTTTAATTGTCTATCTTTTTCAAAAAAGATTATTGTTCTCCGACTTATAGTTTTCGAGAAAATTTCGAAAAAAAGCAAAAGTAGGTCAAATTTAAAAAAATTCATAACTAAAAAACTGTTGGGAATTTGGCGATTTTCTCGACGCCAATCGATTCCCCGGATCATTTTGCATCGGTAAGGATCAAAATAGTTCCACATTTTCAATAGTTTTGCCGTAATTGAGAAAATAAAAAAATTAAAAAATTTGAAAATGGTCAATTTTTAAAGTGTCTCAAAATCAATTCAAACCCATCCTATCTTATAGATTTTGATGTGCTCTTTACAATGGAACAAACATTTATCAAGAACATTTATCAAGTAATAACTCCGGAACTATTAGAGATAATCCTATCAAGTTTATTATCGTTGGAAAGGTCTTTTAAGTGTCTATCTTTTTTAAAAAAGATTATTGTTCTCCGACTTACAGTTTTCGATAAAACTGTAATCTTTCCACAATTTAAAAATTTAGTTAGATGAACATGCACTTATTAAGTATTGATAAGTTTCAGGCCAATCAAAGCTTTCCCTTCCAATTCGTTTGAGCCCAAATTGGGCGCAACATCAGTGCAGTTTCCCCCAATTACCCGTCCACAAACCCGGCTTAATTACACGTGGCAACTTTTCTCAAATCGATCCATTCCGAATCAATCCATCCATCTTACCGTGGCTTGAAGTGTCCCAATTCTCCATATCTCCTGGAGGCGAACTGCGTCTGAGTTGGGGTTCCACCACACCAACTCTTCCGCTTATTATCCACAACTGAGGTGCCTGTCACAGGACTCAGACACAGACTGCCTCTGGTCCTTGGAAGTCCCGTGTTATTATTAGGACTCCGAAGACCGTTATCCAGACTTTCGGGCAACATGATGGAACTACATGTTAGGAGCTAATCCACACTTTCACCACATCACTCACTGACTCCTGGGGAATCACTCAGAAAACTGATGTGTTTGTGATTACTACATTAGTAGTAGTAAAAAATATACAGGCTGTTCCGTCTAAACCCCACATTAGAAGTATCGAAAGTTGTAATAAAGATATTTAACTGAGAGTTGGTACTCAGGCATAATCCCTTGAGTTATGTTCAATGAAAATATTTTCAAGATGGCAGCACTTAACTTTCTTATTTTAAATGGAAAGCTATGTATTTCACTGCGTTTTTGGATTAATTGAGTTATTTTAAGGGAGTTTTTATCAGCTTTCCCTACACCTAAATTTAACCGTTTTCGAGATGTTTAGGATTTTTGAAAATTTTTTTAAATTTGCACCTGTCCCTTAAAAAATCGATAACTCGCTTAGTTTTAGAGATTTCGAAATCATGTTTGGAGAATTGAATGAGAAAGCCTATATCTGTTGTTCAGTGTGATCAAAATTGGAATTGAAGTTAATAAACCCAAAAATTTTGAGGTTAAGTTTGGACAACTTCAAGCATCCAAAATTTATTTTTTCAAATGAGATGTCCCAATTTTTATTCTACTAGATAGAGGAGAATTTTTTTCTGCATCTATCTGTATTAGCATTCCCTATACCTATCTGTGATAATTTTCAAGTTATGTTGGTTTTTTTGTCATTGTAGGAAATTTCTCATTAACCACAGCTATTTTTGCATAGTTTGCCATAAAAACATTTCTGATTAAACTTAAACGACAAAC
Source organism: Tribolium freemani (assembly GCA_939628115.1). Classification (NCBI taxonomy): domain Eukaryota; kingdom Metazoa; phylum Arthropoda; class Insecta; order Coleoptera; family Tenebrionidae; genus Tribolium; species Tribolium freemani. The sequence goes on along the minus strand of OW626786.1, from coordinate 15,134,738 downwards.
TCTGTTCAAAATTGTGTTATCAGACTGAGAAAACAAAATAAATTCATTGGGTGTTGGTTTGAAAACAAAAAGGTATTGTAACTTGAAAACTATTAAACATAAGTTTTATTTACAAACTTTTGGTACTGCTAACCAATTTTTGCCAATATTGTTATGCATGATCTTTTAAATACATGACTGCCTACTTTAGATTTCCAAGTTCCGTTTCTTTTTAATTATGTTGATGACATTATTACAGCTATACCAGTAGATAAAGACTCACATGTTTTGAATATATTCAATAATTATTCACCTTGTTTAAAATTTACAATAGAAAATGAAACTAATAATTCTATACCTTTTTTAAATGTACTTCTTACTAGAAATTCAGACAATACAATTATTACAGATTGGTATAAAAAACCTATGGCTTCAAAAAGAATTATTAATTATTTATCAATCCATCCATTAAGTCAAAAAATTGGTGTATTAAAATCATTGAAACATAAAGTTAATATGCTATGTCGTCCATGTAATGTTAAAAAGAATTTTGATATGATTAGAAATATTGCAAAATTAAACAATTATCCGTTAAGTTTGGTTAACAGAATTTTAAATGAACCTAATCAATATATCAACAAAATTAACAGAACAATAGTTATACCAAAAGATCCGGATTTCCAATTTGTTCGTTTGATTAACATACCTCAATTAAGAAATAAATTAACTAAAATTTTAAAAACTCCTAAATGCCAGTTTGCCTTTTATAATAAAAAAACACTTAATAAATTATTTGGAAAACTAAAAGATAATATTTCAATTTTGGATAGATCTCACGTTGTTTATAAAATTAATTGTAAAGATTGTCAGCACTGTTATATTGGTCAAACAAAACAAAAATTAAAAAATCGTATTAATAATCATATAAATGATTGTAAACCTGGTAACTTGGCCTATAATTTTGGAAAAACTGCTCTATCTCAACATACGTTTAATAATAGACATAACTTCGATTTTGAAAATGTTACTATTTTAGATAGTGAAAAAGATTGGTCTAAGAGGTTGGTTTCCGAGATGTTGTTTATTAAAAAAATTAAATTTTCAGTAAATTTCAGAACAGACACTCAAAAGTTAAGTAATATTTATAAATATCTACTGTTTAGGCATAATAAAATTTTAAATAAATCCATTACTTCATAACATAACATAACATTTATAACTATTATAATGTTACGTATTGATTGTTTTGGTAAGTTTTTAAATTTTAATTGTCGATGTTATATAATTACTTTGTCTTCAGCCTGATGATGTCTTATGTAAGAAGACGAAACGTTGCATAACTCTCTTGTGGCTTTATTTATGGTCCTTCCCCACTAATTTTCCAACCCTATTAATTAAACATAAGTATAGGGAATGTTAATAAAGATCGAAGCAGAATTAATTTCTCTACCATCTAGTGAAATAAAACTTTTGTCATTTCATTTGAAAAAAATGAGTTATGGGTGTTTAAAGTTTTGCAAACTTAATTTTAAAAATTTGGAGTTTGTTATTCTTTTTTTGAAATTTGAAAACACCAAAGGAAAGATCTAGGCTTCCTCTTTCAAATGAGCTCAAAAATATTTCCAAATTTTTAAAAATCGCAGAGTTATCGATTTTTGAACTGGAAGGTACAAATCTAAAATTTTTTTAAAACCATAAATATTTCGTAAACGGCTAAATTAAGGTGTAGGAACAGCTTATGAAAACTACCTTAAAATAACTCTAGTAATTCAAAAACGCATTAAAAAATATAGGATTCCATTTAAAATAAGGAAGTTGTTAGCGACTTCCGGTGTAACCGGAAGTGCTGCCATTTTGAGAATATTTTCATTGAGCAGGATCTAAAAGATTATGGTTGTACACAAATTTTCAGATGACTATGATTATTAGAACTCCCAATACTTCTAATGTGGGGTTTAGACAAAACAGCCTGTATGCAACTCTTAAATATGTTATAAGGTAACAATTAGGTGGTTAATATTACCACTAAAAGTGTAGATGTTACTAATAAAAAATAGTTCTAGTGTAAGGTATAATTTACTACTACAAATAGTAAGTTAAACTCTTTTTTCTTGTGTAGATTTGACGAAGCAAGTAAATAGTAAAATCAACTGTAGAATTTACTACTACAAAATATTATATTATAACTTAATCACAACTTAGCTTTAATATTTACCACTACAGAATGTAAAAAAAGTTCATATAAAATATATTAGCATTCCCTATCATGACTAATAATAATTCTAAAGTTCTGGTGAAGTAGTAAAGTTTGTTTTGAGTGGTATTTAAAAATTTTAAGTTAAAATAATGGAAAATTATGCTGTATGTTCACTTATGTGAAGACTGGAATCATCAAGAAGTCATTCCGTATTTCGGCAGGATAAGTAAATTTTTGTTATTATTGGAACTTTTTGTATTGATGATGTTAATATTATTTGTATGACTGATGTAGAAACCGTTTAAAAGATCGTATTTTAGATAAATTTTTTTAACAGGTACAAACCCGAGACAGTTTCACTACTCTGATGCTGATGAGGACGCCATCAAACAGTTAGTAGTACCACAGATTTGCTTCTAAATAAATACTAACTATTTCATATTAAAAAACCTTGTAAAAATATTTTTTATCATTGTGTTTGCTTTGTTGCATTCTAATATCTTAATAAATGACAATATGTAAGTATATAGTTTTATAGAGTACATAATATAGGTACCTAGTTATTTAATGTATTTTTTAATAAAATAAATTAGAAATATTTATAATCACTGTGTATTATTATTACCTATCTCGTCGAACTGTACAATATACCTATCAAAATTTAATAGTAACTGCCAAGCACCCTAACAGTAACATCTACTATAATAGTGATATCTACATAAAAAAATAGTTGGTTTAACACATCGTATAACGTTAAATTGTACTAAATCTGTAGTGGTAAAATATACTATAAGTCCGCTGTATAAAAATAACAGCTGGTAGGTGTAATAATCACGAATTTATAAAAACTATTTTGTAGTGGTAAAATTTGCGGCACAAAATAGTTGAGGCCTATTTCACTACTACAAGCGTAATTGTAACTCTTTTTTGCGTATTATCTACACTTTTTTTTTCTGAGTGAAAGGACGATGAGATGACAATGTGTTGCATTTGAGCGATACACCAGACACCAAAACGGGAGATTAAAGGGTGGAAAAGGGGGAGGATTATTGACGTTTGATAAAAGCTTTCCTATCATTTGTTGGAAGTGTGCAAGCTGTTGATGGCCAGATAAGATGCGAGAGGGCTGTGATGGATGGATGGAGAAACAGCGATAAGCCACTTTACTGACCCACAACAAAACGAGCCAATATTTTTACTTTTATTTAACTCACAATGTTGTCTGTCTGTCGGTTATTTTTTCGGAGCCAAATTTGAAAGGGTTCCCGTTGTCACACTGAATTGAAATTTTGCATACTTACTTAATCTGCGTGACAATGCAATCCTATGTAGTTAAATACCCCCGAAAGGGGTTAATGGGGTTTTGAAGTTTTAGGTTATGTTTACAAAGGGGTTCTCGATTTGTAAATTTGAGAGGGTTCCTGTAGTCGCAATGAAATGAAATTTAACATGCTTACGTAATCTGCGTGACAATGCAATTCTATATAGTTAATTACCCCCTAAAGGTGTAAGAATTCATCTCAACCTAGAAAATGAACTCACTGTATGGACATATTAGTACTAAAACCAGGCAGCTCTGCATTTATATTTTCAGTAGATTTTTATATCTAGAATATTTTTGTATAGTTTGTTACTAACTAATTTTCCCACAACTCCTGGAGTACTTTTTACAAAAATTTATACTACGAGTTCAATAGCTTCAACAAGTGACAGGTTTACTGTTTCTAATTTTGTTAGGCTATTTACTAAAATTTTAGAGTGAGAAAGTAAGTCTCATTTTTTAAAGTGGCTTTAGTAAAATAATGTTGTGCTTTTGCAAGGGGTAGTGAATCTTCAGAATTAAAAGTGCAATCTTAAAAAATAATTTAATATTCAACAGTTCAAAAACTGACAACGCTAAGAAACTTAAAAGCTGAAACACAAGAAAACTAAAAAATTGTGAGACTGTAATTCTGAAGAACTAAGCGACTGAAAATCAAAGAAATTGAAAAAACTATAGAACTGAAAAAGAGAAAGACTAATAAATTAAAACATGACATTCTGAATAAACATGCAATACTCTAAGAAGCTGAAAAGCTGAAAAACTTAAAAACTGGAATACAAAAAAACTAAAAAACAATAAGATTAAAATTCTGTAGATATAAGTGACTGAAAGAGTGATAAATTAAAAAACTATAGAACAGTAAAGTTAGAACATTATGAAATTGACAAACTAAAATTATAAGACAGTGAAACAACGAAAAACTGAAACATTTATTAGGAAACGAACATGAAATATGGGAGAATTAAGAAATAAAATATTTTAGATGTAAAATAAAATAACTAAGAAATTAAAAAATCTGATGCAGTGTTTTTGAGCTAAATACTACTACTAATAAAAAATTTGAAGAAATTTCTCATTTTAAATTAGTAAGTTTAAACACAACTGTAGGATGTTTAAAGCAAAAAAACTAAAATTAAAAAAATAGTGACATTGAAATTCTGAAGAACTAAGTGACTAAAAAACTGAGAAACTGAAAAAACTATAGAACTGGGAAAAAAAACACTTATAAATTGACACATTAGATTCTGATTAAAAAAAACAATAAACTAAGAGATTGAAAAGCTAAAAAACTTGGAAACTGGAATACAAAAAACTAAAAAACAGTAAAAAAATTGTAGATCTAAGTGACTGAAAGAGTGATAAATTAAAAAACTATAGAACTGCAACGTAAGAACTTTAAAATTATACGATAATGAAACACAAAAAAGTGAAAAATTTAGAAAATGAATGTGAAATATGGATAAATTAAGAAACTAAAAAGCTGAATAAACTTAAAAACTGTGTGATTGAAACACTAAGAAACTATGAGATTGAAAGACTGGAAGCCTGAGAGCGTAAAAAAATAAGAAGTTTGTTAAAAGTTGAATAACTTGAAAAAGTTAAATGGAACACTGTTGTTTTTGCATCTCAAAGATTATTAAATTGTTTATATAAAAACATAACTCATAAGTTTCAAATGCCCAAGTTAATTACTAAAAAAATATAAAGATTTTTGACCTAATTTGGTACATTTTTGAGTTTTGTCAGAGAATTTTGCGAAACAATTGAGTTTGTGCTGAAAAATGTGCGAAATGTTTGAGTTTGAACACAAACTAATTGCGAGAATCAATTTTTTTCAAAAACAAATCGATCCACAATTTATCCACGATTTTTGAACCCAAGTGTAATAGAAAACTTGAAATTGTCTTAGAAAACAGCGAAATTCCAGTGAGTTTGACCGACATTTACAAAATAATCAAACAACAGTTTTTTGCTCAGTTTTGAACGCTTTATGATTGGTCTGTTTTACAGTTGGGAGTGCAATCTCCCACCCATATCCAATAAGAAACATTTCAATCGTCTTGCAATTTTTTGTGCACCTGATAAACAAGTAGAAGGTGATTTTTATATTTTTATTGGTCAAATTACTAACTCCAGGAACAAATAAGACACTAGTAAACAGGTTTTAGGGCCGGACTTTCTCACAGAACAGGATTTCGCCTTAGATGCGAATAAAATGGTCGATTCTGCTTAGTTTTTGAAATAATTTGATTTTTTTTGGAGAAACCACTTTTTCTTAAAAATTTATTACACAAAAACTAAGAATCATAGAAAAGTAGGACTTTCACACAACTAATTAAAATTTACACTGTCCTTTTAGAAAAATTAATAATTGGGTACAATGATAACTAAAATAAATAAATTTTTGAAAACCAAAATTAACAATTGACAAACACTGCAATTTTGACACTTCTAGGTAAATAATTTTTTTATTATAAAACCAAGGCTGATACAAAAATTGTTTAAAATTAAAAAATAATTTAATATACAACTAGAGTATTTTCAAAAATTAAAAGTTCAAAAAGTGACAAAGTAACTAGTAAAAGCCGGAACACAAAAAACTAGAAAATAGTGAGACTAAAATTCTGAAGAACTAATAAGCAACTGAAAAACTGAACAAACTGTAGAACTAGAAAATAAAAACACTAATAAATTGAAACATTATTAGATTCTGAAAAAAAATACACTAAGAGACTGAAAAGCTGAAAAACTTAAAAACTGAAATACAGAAAAAAAACCAGTGAGATTAAAATTCTGTTGATCTAAGTGACTGAAAGAGTGAAATAACGAAACACTGAAAACATTAGGAAATGAATATGGAATATGGAACTTTGAAACAGTAAAATTCGCTCTCTAGCTACAATTACGTAAATGATCTAAGATTCGGAATGAATTAATTGGAGGCGTCCTTATTTGGCCAATTTCACTTAAAACTGTAATCGTTTACGTCCAACAAGTGGGTTAATTACAATTCGCCATCACTTTTACTAATACAAACAATGGTGAAGTGAACAATCCCAAAGTGTGAGTTTTTCTTTCATTAGCAAATGCTGTCGTCCTTGGATCGAATTTAAATTTAAATATCACGTCGGCATTCACGATTTTAATGCGGGTAAAAGTACGAGACGGAAAAAATTCAATTGTGATGACGGTATGCGGAAGATAACTATTTAGTTGTGAGCCGTTCGACAAATTCAATATATCGCTGAACGTTTCCTTTGAAATGGAGCTGGAAGCTTTCCACCCATCATGTATATTTTATGCCCTTGGGGGTTGTTTGATTTATTCGGTAGGACTTCAAAAGATGCAATCATCTTTCATGGTTCGGTGGCTTTGTTAACATTGCGCTGTTTCAATTAAACGGCACCAAATCTTGTAATAATAGATACAGGCATGCGTACAAACGACGTGGAAATTCATTCACTTCCTGCCACAATCTCGGAATATCCGGTGGTTTTTTTTTGTTGTGTTGCATATTTTAAAGCACAATAATAGAAACGGTTAAGTCTAATTAAGATTGTTTCTACAATGACATCTCTTAATTAACGAGCGTTGAACTTAGTAGAGCTTATCGCTTATGTGCTACTTGTTCACGAAAAATCGGGTCACTATCTGATTACTTAGCTTTGTTATTATCACAAAATTCAAGGGGAATGTTATTATAACAACAAGACGAAAAGGAAAACATCGATTTTTCGATAAAGTGGAATAACAGTGATAAGAGTTATACGTTCAATAAACTGTTGTTTGATACCATAATTAAAAGAAAAGTTAAATACATTTTGTAAAAAACTTAACTCTATTGCACATAGAAGTTAACTAATCGTTTAACATAAATATTGTCCTAAATTTGCTGTTGTAAAGTTAGTTTGTTTTTCTGTAAGAATTTATCTCAACCTAGAATGTATGGAAATACATACTAGTACTAAAATCAGGCAGCTCTGCATTGCCAATATTTTTTCATTCAATTAACATTTTTATTTGAAACTCAGAAACTGAAAAAACTATAGAACTGGAAAAGAAAAACATACAATACAATAAAAAAATACAGTGAAAGTTTACAATATTAAAAATTAAGTTCTTATTTAAAAGAAAAAAGTTAAACAGTATAAAGTTATAATTTAAAAAAAAATATCAAAGTATTTCAAGTTAGAAATGCAAAACAGAAATAAAAAACGAAGAAACGATGAAATGAACAATAAAAACAAAGTTCAACATAAACATTTAAAAAAGAGAGAAGAAAAGTCGATAAAAGACAAAATAAAAGAAAAATTAACGTAAAAAAACAAAGAATGGGAAAGAAGTAGAAACGAACTACAAATAGAAGAAAATAGAGAATGAATGAAAAAGTAAAGGAAAGGTACAATTAAAAATTAATTAATTTTAATTAAAGAAAAAAAGTCGACAAGGCAAAATAAAGAGGAAAGAAAAAAAATTACCCCAGAAAAACGAAAACAATTAAAAAAATTGGAAATCAATAAAGAAGTAGAAAATATCGTATGAAATGTTATAAAGCAACGTTGTAACTGTACAACGAACTTTCAAAGATACACAGTAAATAAGAAATACCTATAGAATTATTTTACAAAATATACGAAATAATAAAATATTCAGAAAAATTCAATGTAAAATCCGAACGTAATTTAATGTAAAATAAACAAAGAACGGTGTAAACTACTGGAATTTTACAAACATTTTAAAAAAGAGAGAAGAAAAGTCGACAAAAGACAAAATGTAAATAAATGAAAGAAAAAATAAAGGAAATAGATACTGTTCAGAACAATGAATTTTTGTTTAAAAACGAGTAAAAGAAGCTAAAAAAATAAATAAATGCAAAGCAAATACTCGTCAATATCTTAAAACTTCGAAAGACTTTGCAGTTTGCTTGAAACCAATTGATTTCTCGGAACATTTTAAGTTCCTAAAATGTTTGTAGAAATGATTATTATCTACTAAATAATAGACAAAAAATCAGAAATTAGATTAAGATACATTTTTTATTAATTCCTACTACAGGAATTACAATTACAAAATGAAAGAAAACGAAATACGTTTTGTAAAACTAATTGTTCTAAATTTGCTGTTGTAAAATTAGTTCATTCATCTCAACCTAGAAATAAAAATAAATATTAATAATAAATGTACAACTCGAGTATTTTCAAAAATTAAAAGTTCAAAAACTGACAAAGTAACTTTAAATGCTGAGAAACAAAAAAAGGATGAAGTGAACGATAAAAACAAAAAAAGAGAGGGTAAAAGTCGACAAAAGACAAAATGTAAATAAAATAAGACAAAATAAAATAAAAAGTACCAAACTAAAGTAAAAAAACCAAAGAGTGAGAAGGAAGTAGAAACGAACCACAAATTGAAGAAAAGAGAGAATGAAAGAAAAAATAAATTTTTGTTCAAAAACGAGTAAAAGAAGCTAAAAAAATAAACAAATGCAAAGCAAATACTCGTCAATATCTTAAAACTTCGAAACACTGCAGTTTGCTTAAAACCAATTGATTTCTCGAAACATTTTAAGTTTCTAAAATTTTTGCAGTTATTGTCGAAATGATTATTATCTACTAAATAATAGTAATTTTGTTATTTTTCGGCTTATTTTTGAAATTTCGCTGGAAAACAAGTGAAACAGGCTAAGTAACATAAGTTTTATTTTATTTTTGTGATTTTGTAGAGTGACAATATTTTACAAAATAATTGACTTTTTGGTTCAAAACGAAGTAAATTGGCTGAAATAAGATAAAATTAATATCAAGTTTAATCAAATTTGGTGATATTTCAGCAAAACTTTTCGGTATAAGTTACGGTATGTACAAATCGAGAATCCCTTTGTGAACATGACCTAAAATTTTAAAACCCCATTTAACACTTTTATGGGGTAATTAACTATACAGGGTGTTAGGGAATGGTTTAGCAATATTTCATAAGTGAATTTGCCATGATCAGACGAGTTAAAAAGCCTTATACCATTTTTCCAAAAAGTGCAAACTTTCTTCAAAAAATTTTATTAATCCACCTATTGAGAGCCACTGTGTTGTTTATGGTAGTTTATTAGCGGTTAGTTTTTTCTTTAAAGAAAGTGGACATAGTGGCACATGGACGTTTTGAGAATTTTTTAAAAATGTAGATTGCATGGTCATTTGTGTGGTTCGAACCCCCGTCCTGTCAAAAATTTTTTTTGTTTTTTTTTTTAGAATTTTGGTCACAAAACAGAATGAAATAGAAGAATTACGGAGTGGATCAAGAAGTTAATTTACCTCTGCTGTTTTGTCAATAATATTAAAATTTACGCTAATTTTTATCACTCTAGTTCAGCGGTTCTCAAAATTTGGGACTTTAATTTCAGAACGATTTTTTGGGAAAACTATGCACTTTCGATTTACAAAAAATTTACTTAATCGATTCGTTTTGCCATTCTCTATCTACCTTTCAATTTATGCTAAACCATTCCCTAACACGTATAGAATTGCATTGTCATGCAGATTACGTAAGCATGTTAAATTTCATTTCATTGCGACTACAGGAACCCTCTCGAACTTACAAATCGAGAACCCCTTTGTAAACATAACCTAAAACTTCAAAACCCCATTTAACCCCTTTCGGGGGTATTTAACTACATAGGATTGCATTGTCACGCAGATTAAGTAAGTATGCAAAATTTCAATTCAGTGGGACAACGGGAACCCTTCCAAATTTGGCTCCGAAAAAATAACCGACAGACAGACAACATTGGTAGTTAAATAAAAGCTTTTAAAAATAAATCAGTCTCGAGTTGAAAAATTTGCTAACTTCAATTTCGATCTAATTGAAAACTATGTGATTAATACATTAAGTAACTATGAGCTTGAAAGACTGGAAGCCTGAGAAACAAAAAATCTTTCGATGTAAAATAAAATTACCATTTAATTAGATTGAAAAATTCGGTGTAGGTACTGTTTTTAAGTTACTAGTAATAAAAAAAAATAAAAAAACTGTTAGAAAAGTTAGAAAAAATAAAAAGGGTGTCAAATATTTACATTTTAATCAAAACAGACGGTTAGGAAAGTTTCCTAAAATCGGGTCTCTATATTGATGATTCAAAAATATAAAAATAGAACCTCTCACATATTTTGGCACCGTTTGATAATTTTGTAAGTGATGTCGAGGAAAAACCATTAAGTGTTATCGTCTATCGTATTTGCATTTTTCAAATGTAACGGAATATTTTTGAGTCGTTTGCTGATTTGGGCATGTTTTCAATTTCCATTTACGTTAACCCTTCGCCTGTTGCGTGTTTCGGCTCCTAATTGAGTTTTCTCGAATTCCCTTCCGTTAATTCGTCACCCAGCTCACGTAGTCCATAAACAACCGTCAAAATAATTAATCTGACTCGATACATAAACGCATTTGCTTTTGCACAAAGTGAAGCGTTCTCACACAATTAATTTTAATTTAGTTCCATCAACGACATTCCACTGCTGTGTCACCAAAAAATAAATATCAAACATGTGAAACTACGATTTTTTGCAGTGATGTAACACAAAGTGTAAACATTTGCAAGATGGCGGTGACACACCACGTTACCGTTTCATTTTTACCGTAGATCAACAACCTGCAGAAGACAACTTTCACTATTATTCACACTCGATAAAGCAAAATTCCGCATCATGCGAAATAAATGCATTATTTTTTTGCTTTGGCTATTAATTACGTTTCTTCTGAATTAGGGTTCTTGAACAAGAAATAGCGGATAAAGGAGAGGATCTGCTGCAGGCAGTTGACGCCCACCTTGAGTTATTGAATCGGAGATTTGAGAGAGGAAACGGATTTTGCACACAGTAGTGTATGTTACCTAATTGAAGTGATTGAGAAACTTGGCAAAGAATTAATTAAGAGAACTGACATTTGTAAACAGAAAAAAGCTATTCACTATTCAAAACACACCCGTTTCCATCTTTGGCACCTCTAAGGAATAAGTAACGATAACAATTGTGTTGTTTCTCGTTCAAGAAAACTAACCAAATCACTAGAAACAAGACAAAATTATCTCAATTTTTAACTGTTCGTAATTTGGTCATTTTTTGTTGCAAGTTCACAGAATTTCGACTATTAGGCGTGTTTCAAAGAAATATTGGTGTTTTTTAATGAAATTTCACAAATAAGTCAGTTTTTAGATAGTTGTTGGCACGTTTTAATGAAATTTTCACAAAAATTAATCTCTTTCATGAAAACAAACTAATTTAGTCTAAACAAGCTAAACTTTTTCAATTTCTAATTAATTTGGTGATTTTTGACGAAATTTTACGAAAAAGTCAGTTTTTAGCTCAAAACCTCGAATTTTCGACATTATTAGATGTTTTATAAATCACTCCAAACAGGCCAAAGGTAGCTCAATTTTTTTTTAATTTGGTTTTTTTTGGCGAAATTTCACAAAATAGGTGACTTTTTAGCGTAATATAACGTAATTTTTAATGTAATTAAATGGTTATTTTGGAATGTTTTAATGAAATTTTTGAAAAAAATCAAGACAACAAGCCAAATGACCCTGAACAAGCCAGAATTACTATAATTTTTTATTATAATTTAGCCATTTTTAAGGCATTTTTACAAAAGAAGTAGTGAGTTTTTAGCTCAACATGACGAATTTTTGACTTTAGTTTTAACGAAATTTTGCAAAAAATTAATTTTTTCCCCAAATAAAACAGGTTTTATATCACTTTAAATAGACCAAAGATACCTGAATTTCTGGTGTTTTTAACAAAATTGTCAAAAAAATAATTTTTAGATGATTTTTTGGCGCGTTTTAACCAAATTTAAAGAAAAAAATACTAATTCTCAAGAAAACAAACTAATAATTTACTCTAATAACAAACCAAAATTTCCTCAATTTTTAATTAATTTGGTGATTTTTTTGACGTTATTTTACAAAAAAATTAGTTTTTAGCTCAAAACATCGAATTTTTAACACAGATGTCTTTTTAGCGTGTTTTTGACGAAATTTCAGAACTTGACGAATTTTTGCCTTTTTTGTTTGTTTTTTGGAGTGTTTTAACGAAATTTTTGAAAAAAATCAAGACAACAAACAAACAAAATTACTATAATTTTTATTATAATTTTATAATTTTTATTATAATTTAGCCATTTTTAACGCGTTTTTACAAAAGAAGTAGTGAGTTTTTAGCTCAACATGACGAATTTTTGACTCACACGTTTTTTAGAGTGTTTTCACGAAATTTTGAAAAAAATAAAAACAAACAGGTTTATACAGGGTGATTCACATAACTTTACGACCCTGACAAATTTTAAATGCAACCAGTAATACATTACTCATTTATAACTTTATTCAAAAACACTAATAATTATAAATTTGTTTGTGATTTGGATATTCCTTGCAAACCTTACAAAATTAGGTTCTTATTGCAGTCTCTGGCGTTTTTGTTTTGGCAAATTTAGGCGTAATTCAACCTCCAGTGTATAATGGGTTGCATTTAAAGTTCGTCAAGGGGGTACAGTTATATGAATCACCCTGTATTAAATTAAAGTATTAATTATATCACTTTAATAGACTAAAGATACCTGAATTTCTATCTATATTTTGGTGTTTTTAACAAAAGGTCAAAAAAAATAATTTTTAGATGATTTTTTGGCGTGTTTTTACCAAATTTAAAGAAAAAACAGTAATTCTCAAAAAAACAAACTAATAATATACTCTAATAGCAAACAAAAATTTCCTCAATTTTTAATTATTATTTTGACGTGATTTCACAAAAAAAAATAGTTTTTAGCTCAAAACATCGAATTTTTAACATAATTAGTTGTGTTTTTGACGAAAATTCAGAAAAGAAGTGACTTTTTAGCGCAAAATGGCATAATTTTTTATGTAATTTAGTTTTTTTTGAAGTGTTTTAACGAAATTTTTGAAAAAAGCACACCTCTAACGCCCGGTATTTCAGTGCTTGGTTAAAATCTTTGGTAACTAATCGATGGTAAATCTTAGCCAAGATTTTAGCCAGGGATGGGCGTTGACACGTCGACTTTGATTGTCTACACGACGTGTCAACAATTGCGTCGACAATGTCTACAATGTCAACAGTGTCAGCAATGTCAACAATAGGTCGACAATGAAAATTTGAGGTTATGTTGTGTTTTATATCACATTTTCTTTTAAAGAAAAACTTCTTTTGAGAACAAAGACGAAGAGGCTAAAGACGAAGAGTGAAGCGTAAAAACAAAAGAAAAAAGAGACTAATTTGTTTTGCTTTCTTGTTATCGTTTTTCGAGATTTTTATTTTTATTTATTTATTTTTCTATCACATATTTTATGTTTTAAAAAAGTTTTCATCATATCTTTAAGTTTTTTTTTTAACAATTATACACCAATTTCATAGTCAAATACCAGTTTAATGTCAAAATTTATTATTTCTGTATTGTTGACACGCCCGTTCCTGATTTTAGCTTTGAATGCGTATTTCAGTGCTTTAGTGGAAATTGGGTTAAATTTGTTTTTGTTGGCATTGAAAAGTAGGAATCTGTTTTTGATTTCTTGGTGATTTTTTTATTGTTCCTTAAAATGCAATAGACATCCACAGGACTCATGTTTTGTATAAAATAATTACCGTGCCATGAAAACACAGACAAGAACGAGTCGCAGAAAGTGAAAGAAAAAAATTAGGTTAGAAAAACATGAGTATGACTAACCCTGAAAAAAGTTGGTAACCCAACACATTTCCTTTGGGTAAATCATAACCAAGCATTGAAATACATTAAACCAAGAAATAAATTGGTAACCAGAATCTTTTTAATTTAACGATCAACTGAAATACCGGGGGTTAGGAACATTATTTCAAAACTTCAAGTTAAAGTCAACAAAACATATTCCCAACTTCGAAATAACCTGATTCTTGAGTTAACGCTTGTCCATTACTTAGTTATTACAAAAAATGAAAATAAAAAATGCTATTTTTATTGAAATGGAATGGATATTAATAGTTATTATGATCTGGGAGGATGTAATATTGTCAGATGGTTCCGGCATGACTTAACATTCTCCTGTTTTATTGAGTTGAGACTTGGGTCGGTGGCGTAATTACACCAACTCCACCAAACAGATTAATAAACTTTGCCATTAATGCAACAGTTCAAACTTTGAAATTAACTGAGAATGTGCACGTAAAATTAATTACTACAACGGTAGAAACGCTTGTTACAAATCGTTATTTACAAGATCGGAAAAGAACATAACAATCTAATAAAAATTTACTGCTTCTGAATTGCAGTGAAATTGTCCAATTAACGATCGGGAATTTTATCTCGAGAGAGGCAAAGTGGAATAATTAAAACGACTTTATTATCTCTTGAAAATTTCTATAATTGCGTATTTTGACAAACTTAACACTAGCTTTCCCCTATCGGCATTCTAGTCACATTTCTGCATGCACTGTCTGAATTAATCAGATAATTAATTTAGATAGTACAGAGTGCAGTTGGTGTGAGTGTTTCAATTACACACTTGTGCGCTGTGTTATAGTAATAATAGTTTTCATTTGCATTCCTACTTTTAAGTAGGCAATAAAACATTAAAATGTGGGAAAAACTGAACACAGCAAGGTTGTTGCTACCAAAAATTTCAATTTCTTAATTGTAATGTGGTCAGACAACAGTTAATTTAAATTAAACGTTAGAGGATTCCTGAATGCCTACTCACAACATTCCAATGGTAGAAATAAATCAATAAATAAAAATCCTTTCGATTCGTCACTCCAATGTATGAATATTTTAATTAAAGAATTCAGGTACTACGTACAGTGGCGACTCGTGAGTTCAAAAATAAATATTTTTATCTAAAACTATTAAAACAGTGTGATATGTTTTCCTGTTGAAACGCATAAAAGCGTCACACTTTGAGTTAATAACCAATTCGCCTGTTTATTTTTTTTGAGACAGAAACAATTTTTTTTCTAAGGGGATTAAATATAAAATGGCGTCATTTTTTAACTTAAAAAAATTAAAATAATCGCAAAAATGATTGTCAAAATAAAAAATCAAATCAACTTTTTAGTTTTACTTTTAGTGCATCTTTTAAATAAAAGCTTTTGTTAAAAAACATTTTTTTATATATTTTTATTTTTTGCTTTTTTGTCTTTATTTATTGCATAGATTGGTCCAAATGACCAACATAGCGTCTATGTCGGTCTAGGTTACGGTAACAAATCGAGAACCCCTTTGTAAACATAACCTAAAATTTTAAAACCCTGTCACTTGTTGAAGCTATTGAACTCGTAAATAAAGTGTAAATTTTTGTAAAAAGTACTCCAGGAGTTGTGGGAAAATTAGTTAGTAACAAACTATACAAACAATTCTAGATATAAAAATCTACTAAATATAAAAATGCTAATGGGGGTTTCCAATGAATGGTAGAATAAAGATTTGTTAATAGATATTCAAAGTACATACCCCATAACCTACGAATCTAAAAAAATAAATGAGAAAAAGTTATCAATAGTCACTACAAAAAATTATGAAAAAGCAAGTTTTCAACTAGAGTCTTATTGGATATGGGTGGGAGATTGCACTCCCAACTGTAAAACAGACCAATCATAAGGCGTTCAAAACTGAGCAAAAAACTGGTCTTTGATTATTTTGTAAATGTCGGCCAAACCAACTGGAATTTCGCTGTTTTCTAAGACAATTACAAGTTTTCTATTACACTTGGGTTCAAAAATCGTGGATAAATTGTGGATCGATTTGTTTTTGATAAAAATTGATTCTCGCAATTAGTTTGTGTTCAAACTCAAACATTTCGCACGTTTTTCGGCACAAACTTAATTGTTTAGCAAGATTCTCTCACAAAACTCAAAAATGTACCAAATTAGGTCAAAAATCTTTATATTTTTTTAGTTATTAACTTGGACATTTGAAACTTATGAGTTATGTTTTTATATAAACAATTTAATAATCTTTGAGAAGCAAAAACAACAGTGTTCCATTTAACTTTTTCAAGTTATTCAACTTTGAACAAACTTCTTATTTTTTTACGTTTTCAGGCTTCCAGTCTTTCAATCTCATAGTTTCTTAGTGTTTCAATCACACAGTTGTTAAGTTTATTCAGCTTTTTAGTTTCTTAATTTTCCCATACTTCATAT
Source organism: Tribolium freemani (assembly GCA_939628115.1). Taxonomy (NCBI): domain Eukaryota; kingdom Metazoa; phylum Arthropoda; class Insecta; order Coleoptera; family Tenebrionidae; genus Tribolium; species Tribolium freemani. The sequence goes on along the minus strand of OW626786.1, from coordinate 15,118,072 downwards.
TCATTTCCTAAATTTTTCACTTTTTTGTGGTTCATTATCGTATAATTTTAATTCTCCAATTTCTTAAAGTTCTTACTTTGCAGTTCTATAGTTTTTTAATTTATCACTCTTTCAGTCACTTAGATCTACAAATTTTTTTACTATTTTATAGTTTTTTGTATTCCAGTTTTCAAGTTTTTTTAGCTTTTCAGTCTCTTAGTTTATTGGTTTTTTAATCAGAATCTAATGTGTCAATTTATAAGTGTTTTTCTTTTCCAGTTCTAGAATTTTTTCAATTTCTCAGTTTTTCAGTCACTTAGTTCTTCAGAATTTCAATGTCACTATTTTTTTGATTTTATATTATTTGCTTTAAACATCCTACAGTTGTGTTTAAACTTCCTAATTGAAAATAAGAAATTTCTTCAAATTTTTTATTAGTAGTAGTATTTAGCTCAAAAACACTGCATCAGATTTTTCAATTTCTTAGTTATTTTATTTTACATCTAAAATATTTTGTTTCTTAATTTTTCCATATTTCATATTCGTTTCCTAAATGTTTCACTTTTTCGTTGTTTCACTGTCTTATAATTTTAGTTTTTCAATTTCATAATGTTCTAACTTTACTGTTCTATAGTTTTTTAATTTATCACTCTTTCAGTCACTTTTTAGATCTACAGAATTTTAATCTTACTGTTTTTTAGTTTTTTTGTATTCCAGTTTTTCAGTTTTTCAGCTTTTCAGCCTCTTAGAGTATTGCTTTTTTATTCAGAATGTCATGTTTTAATTTAATAGTTTTTCTCTTTTCCAGTTCTATAGTTTTTTCAATTTCTCTGTTTTTCAGTCGCTTAGTTCTTCAGAATTTCAATCTCACTATTTTTTAGTTAAGTTTCTCAGCATTGTCAGTTTTTGAACATTAAATTTTTGAAAATACTCTAGTTGAATAATAAATTATTTTTTAAGATTGCACTTTTAATTCTGAAGATTCACTACCCCTTACAAAAGCACAACATTATTTTACTAAAGCCACTTTAAAAAATGAGACTTACTTTGTCACTCTAAAATTTTAGTAAATAGCCTAACAAAATTAGAAACAGTAAACCTGTCACTTGTTGTAAATAAAGTTTAAATTTTTGTAAAAAGTACTCCAGAAGTTGTGTAAAAATTAGTTAGTAACATTTCTAGATAGAGATGAATTCTTACACCAAAACGAACTAATTTTACAACAATATTTAGGTTCAACGACTAATTTTTAGTGCAATAGAGTTAAGTTTTTTACAAAACGTGTCTCGTTTATTGCATAAAAATTATGTTTATTGAAGATTTTAATAACCAACGTCTTTTATATCAAACAGGTGTAAAATTTTCAGTGAAATTCAAAATTCTTGTTTCCAGAATAAGTGAAACTTAATTACACTTGACCTTTATTGGAAGAGTGTCACGATTCGAAATTTTGTGTTAGATTTATGAAATTGCGTGGGATGTGAAAACTGCTTTTAAATACTTGAAATAAATTTTCGGGCAGGTGTGCTGATTAAATCAGCGTTTTTAATGCTAAATGAAGCAGGCTTGAGGGAAACTTGAGCTTTTTCAATCAAGCTCCAACTTTTATTGTACAAGAAAATTTTAATCAACAAACTTTTAAACTCAAGGAAATTATTTTGGGAGCGAAAAATTTTTCACTTGGCCCAAATTAATCAGTATGTTGTTGCGTCTGGAATCTCTCGATTTTACAACTTGCTAGCCTTGAAAACGTAAAACTAAACCGCTCACTGTTTGATTACAAGATGCATCACATCATTAGCTCAAATTGCATGAATGAAACTAAACGAAAAACTTATCATCAAAATTGTGGACAATTTCCGGCTTACTAATTTAGTAATTGTTAGTTTGGTGAAGGTTTTGGGAGAGGTCTGGTGTATCGCTGAATTTCCAAAATCGGGTGAACGAACCTTAATGATTTGTTTATGTGGGAATATCGACCAACTAAAACTATTTACCCGGACAATGACCGGAATTGATTTTTCGATGTTTAACTTAACAATTCAAAATAATAAAAAACACACCAACGTGTCACAACCGTTCGTTCACTACAACTACACAATCCTGCTGCCGTCAAGTCGCGAACCGAACTGCAGAAACCGGCATAGCAGGAGAGAGCACACACAGCAGGAGCAGGGTTGCCAGGTCTAGGGATTTATCCCGAATCTAGGGATTTTTGGGTGTTTTTGTGTTCAAAATCACAAATTAGAGAACAAACTTATCACAGGAAGGGAATTATGAAGATTACTCATTACCTTCTGACCTACTGGAATATGTATTTTTAGAGGGAATTACCAAAATTTAATTATCACAAGTAAACCTCAGAAGTATACAGGGCGTTCCGTCTAAACCCCACATTAGAAGTATTGAAAGTTCTAATAAAGATATTTATCTGAGAGTTGGTACTCAGGCATAATCCGTTGAGTTATGTTCAATGAAAATATTTTCAAGATGGCAGTACTTCCGGTTATACCGGAAGTCGCTATTAACTTTCTTATTTTAAATGGAAAGCTATATTTTTCACTGCGTTTTTGGATTAGTTGAGTTATTTTAAGGGAGTTTTTATCAGCTTTCCCTATACCCAAGTTTAACCGTTTTCGAGATATTTAGGATTTTTCAAAATTTTTGAATTTGCACCTGTCCCCTAAAAAATCGGTAACTGGCTTAGTTTTAGAGATTTCGAAATTATGTTTGGAGAATTGAAAGAGAAAGCCTATATCTGTTGTTCAGTGTGACCAAAACTGGAATTGAAGTTAATAAACCCAAAAATTTTAAGGTTAAGTTTGGACAACTTCAAGTACCCAAAACTTAATTTTTTCAAATGGGATGTCCCAATTTTTATTCTACTAGATGGAGGAGAATTTTTTTCTGCATCAATCTGTATTAGCATTCCGAGATAATTTTCAATTAATGTTGGTTTTTTGTTATTGTAGGAAATTTCTTACTAACCACAGCTATTTTTGCATAGTTTGCTATGAAAACATTTCTGATTAAACTTAAACGACAAACTCTGTTCAAAATTGTGTTATCAAACTGTCAAAACAAAATAAATTCATTGGGTGTTGTTTAATTTCTCACCTTTTTTCATTCGTTTCCATGGCAACCTATGAGAAAAGGCCTATGGCTAATGAATTTCTCAATCCCAACAAAAAGTTATTGTAACTTGAAAACTATTAAACATAAGTATAGGGAATGTTAACACAGATCGAAGCAGAATTAAATTCTCTACCATCTAGTGAAATAAAACTTTTGTCATTTCATTTGAAAAAAATGAGTTACGGGGCTTAAAGTTTTGCAAACTTAATTTTAAAAATTTGGAGTTTGTTATTCTTTTTTAGAAATTTGAAAACACCAAAGGAAAGATCTAGGCTTCCTCTTTCAAATGAGCTCAAAAATATTTCCAAATTTTTAAAAATGGCAGAGTTATCGATTTTTGAACTGGAAGGTGCAAATCCAAAAAAATTTTAAAAACCATAAATATTGCGTAAACGGCTAAATTTAGGTATAGGAACAGCTTATGAAAACTACCTTAAAATAACTCTAGTAATTCAAAAACCCCTTAAAAAATATAGCATTCCATTTAAAATAAGGAGGGTGGATTTTTGGGGAATGCTCAATTTTGTCCAAAGTAAAAAAGTCCAAAGAATTTCTGACCAAAGTAAAATGAGCATCCGTATTTTTGTCCACCGTAAAAGTATCCAAAGTTTCTAGTATTTTTTTCAATACCAACATAATAACAAAATAACCAAGAGTACTGTTTTTATGTTGCAACATAACATAATAAAATGTGTAAATTAAAATTTTGTTAGTGTTTTTAGTAACACACTGTACCAGTATTTTCCGGCCACAAGCACAAATAGACTATAATTTTGTTTTTCTAAAAAGCTAATGACGATATCTACTCAATGCTGCCAACACCTAAACATGTTCCTAGATCGTTGGACGTTTTTACGTTGGATGCTATTTTTACGTTAGGTTATTTTACGTTGGACAATTTCACGGATGCTGTTTTTAAGTTGGATTATTTTAATTAATTGGATTAAAATACTTTGGACAATTTTGTATGCGTCCCTTTTTTTATTTTGGAATAAAAAAAATCTTAAATTTGTGGAATTTGGAAAATTACAAAGAGTTTTTTAATCCCAAATTAAGCTAATTTTGTGAACCTTGAAACCACCGGATTTTCGTGGAGAAGTCCCGATTCTTAATTTTTTTTCTAAATTTGCACTATTGAAGTAATGCTCTGTAAAGAAAAACTCGAAATTCATCAATTTTAAAACATCCTGTATACCGAAAGTGGAAAGTGCAATGTCTAGGGATTTCTAGGGATTTTTGACCAAAACATCTAGGGATTACAAAAAAAATCACCTGGCAACACTGAGCAGGAGTTAGTCCGGTTGAAACAGACAAGCGCGTGCCCAACCAGCTCTTGTGCTTTTGCTGTGGACGAATGATAACACGGATTATGTTTGGGTAATTGATGACTCTTCAATCCGGATTTGCTTGCAGGAATCATACACTGATAATGATAATTGTAATCACTTGGAATTCCTCGATTGGTGTTAAAGGCCATCAAGTGAAAATATTTAGAGGAAAGTAACAGCGGGCCTCTTGATTATTATTGATAGTTATTATTTATATTATTTAATTTAATTTATTTTATTTATTATTATTGAGAGTTGATACTTACGAATACGAATGAAAGGTGAGTAAAATACTGGATTAGAAGAAATATGAAAATCACGATTTTTTTGTTGATATTTCCAATTTTTGTGAGACTTTTGTCGATTTCCGGTATCCGGAACATTTATCGAGTAATAACTCTGGAACTATTAGAGATAACCTTATGAAGTTTATTATCGTTGAATTATCTATTTTTCTCCGACTAGTAGTTTTCGAAAAAATAGGTAAAATAAAAAAAAATCATAACTAAAAAATTGTTAAAAATTTGTCGATTTTCTGGACGCCAATCGATTTCCAGGATCATTTTACATAGGTCTACATCAAAATGGTTCCACTTTTATGAATGGTTTTGCCATAATTAAAAAAAAAATTGAAAAATTGGGATAGAGGAATAATTAATTCTTCAACAAAAAAATTCATAACTCAAAAACTAAAAGTCGTAGAACAAAACGGTTTGTTCCAGTGAATTCTCATTTTCCGTATTATACAGCTTTTCACGAGATTTAAAATTTTGATTTTTTTTGCTTAAAATTTTATTGGTAAGGCACTTAACCTTCATAAAAATGAAAATAAAATTTTTTTTTAACTCACTCTAGCAAAGTTTTATGGACTTTTCTATGCTTTTACAACCCTCTGGAGTTGTTAAAAGTATAAAAAAATTAATATGTTCGATTTAAAAAAATTTCATTTTTCCAATTTTTGTCGCGATTTTGGTCGATTTCCGGTACCCGGAACATTCATCGAGTAATAACTCCGGAACTATTAGAGATAACCCTATGAAGTTTATTATCGTTGGAAAGCCCTTTTAATTATCTATCTTTTTTAAAAAAGATTTATTGTTCTCCGACTTATAGTTTTCGAGAAAATTTCGAAAAAAATCAAAAGTAGGTCAAATTTAAAAAAATTCATAACTAAAAAACTATTGGGAATTTGGCGATTTTCTCGACGCCAATCGATTCCCCGGATCATTTTGCATTGGTAAGGATAAAAATAGTTACACATTTTCGAATAGTTTTGCCGTAATTGAGAAAATAAAAAAAATAAAAAATTTGTAAACACCCCCCTCTTCAAAATGGTCAATTTTTAAAGTGTCTCAAAATCAATTTAAACCCATCTTATCTTATAGATTTGGATGTGCTCTTTACGATGGAAAGAAAAGTTTTCTCCTAGCTCTTTTAGTTTGGCCGTAATCGGCGTTTGAAAATTGATTTTTTTTTTGCGAGATATTGCCTTGAAACCTATGCCATTATGTAGGGCTTTTTATACCGGTTCTAATCGATTTTGCCGTTTTTCTCTAACTCTTATAGTTTCGCCGTAATCGGCGTTTAAAAATTAGAAAAAAGTCAAAATGGCAACTTTTTTTGCGTTTTTCTCGGAAACTATAAGACTTAGAACAAATTTCAAGAATGCATCAGATAGCGCTTAAAATTATCTATTTTCTCGATTAAACCCGGAGCCGCTCCGGGCACCGGTTCCGGGTACAGAGACATATAAAGTTTGACACTAAAAAAATTCATAATTAAAAAACTAAAAGTCGTAGGGCAAAACGGTTTCTTCCAGTGAATTCTACGGCTCATTTTACATATTATGTCAGTTTTTCACCCAATTTAAAAATTTGAAATTTTTTGCTTAAAATTAGGGTTGCCATCATAGTGGTATTTTATTCTTCAATAAAAAAAATCATAACTCGAAAACTAAAAGTCGTAGAGCAAAACGGTTTGTTCGAATGAATTCTGCGGCTCATTTTGCGTATTATACTAGCTTTTCACGCGATTTAAAATTTTGATTTTTTTTGCTTAAAATTTTGTCAAAAATGAAAAAAAAAATTTTTTTTAAAGCCACTCTAGCAAAGTGTTATGGACTTTTGTATGCTCTTACAACCCTCTGGAGTTGTTAAAAGTAGAAAAAAAGTTAATATGTTCGATTTTAAAAATTTTGATTTTTGCAATTTTGTCGCAATTTTGGTACCCGAAACATTCATCGTGTAATAACTCCGGAACTATTAGAGATAACCCTATGAAGTTTACTACCATTGGAAAGCTCTTTTAATTATCAATCTTTCTAAAAATAGATCATTGTTCTCCGACTAATAGTTTTCGAGAAAAATAAAAGCAATAATTGAAAAATATAAAACCTTCAAGTATGCCAATGAGATAATAAAGAATAGTTTATTATTAATTATTATACTAGCACTATTAAGTAGAAAAATCAGTAAGTCAAATGAAACTAATTGAAGTGAAGAAGAAGAATTGGTAAATTAAAAAAAAATTGAAAACTTATTGGATAGTTGAATTAATAAAATTGATTTGGAATAAATAAAGATACTTTGAGAACTTTGAGAAGTTGTTGAATCAAAGTCATTTAATATTTTTCCTTCGTACTTGCAACACTTTGCGTATAAATGCATTATTAATATATTCTATTAAAAATGATATTTGAATGAAGTTACAATGCAAATACGTCTAGCGCCCAGTAAATGAAAGAGACGCAAAGCAAACTTGGTATTCATGCAAATTCGCATAAATAAACATGAAACGGCCAAAACCAGACGTAGGACTTGATGCCAGCCAGCCAACCAACCAACCGAATCGCTCATCACACAAGGGTGGAATAAAACATAATAGCAGACACCTTTTTAATTAAATGTAAAACAAATTCGATTACCTACTATACGCATTTTTCGTCTTATAGATAGATTCAAGCGAGTTGTGCTAATTGACACTCTGATTGATTTCTACATCATCCCCTTAGGCCCTTTTATCTGTGCCCGCATGACCCTTCCACCCTGTTATTGTTACCGACAGGGTAAAGATATTTCATTGATTCCAAGAGGGAATTAATTTCAGCCATGACAGGCGGACGCTACCGGGAATTAATTATCCTGAAATTGAGAGTTTTTAGATTGGGTTCGGGTCAGTTGCAGAACAAACTGTTCAAACCCCATACAGTATTGAATTTTTCTTTATTTGTGACGGATCAGAATGAAATACATTTTGTAAAAAACTTCAACTTTATTGCACAAATTAAGTTATGACGAAGTTGAACTTAAATATTGTTACAAAAAATATACAACTAGAGTATTTTCAAAAATTAAAAGTTCAAAAAGTGATCAAGTAACTTTAATGCTGAAAAACTTAAAAACTGGAATACAAAAAAAAACTAAAAAAACAGTCAGATTAAAATTCTGTAGATCTAAAAAGTGACTGAAAGAGTGATAAATTAAAAAACTATAGAACAGCAAAGTTAGAACATTATGAAATTGAAAAACTAAAATTATAAAACAGTGAAACAACGAAAAACTGAAACATTTAGGAAACGAATATGAAATATGGGAAAATTAAGAAACAAAATATTTTAGATGTAAAATAAAATAACTATGAAACTGAAAAATCGGATGTAGTGTTTTTGAACTAAATACTACTACTAATAAAAAATTTGAAGAAATTTCTTATTTTAAATTAGGAAGTTTAAACACAACTGTAGGATGTTTAAAGCAAAAAATATAAAATCTAAAAAATAGTGACATTGAAATTCTGAAGAACTAAGTGACTGAAAAACTGAGAAACTGAAAAAACTATAGAACTGGAAAAGAAAAACACTTATAAATTGATACATTAGATTCTGATTAAAAAACCAATAAACTAAGAGACTGAAAACTTGAAAACTGGAATACAAAAAAACTAAAAAGTAGTAAAAAAAATTGTAGATCTAAGTGACTGAAAGAGTGATAAATTAAAAACTTATTAAATTAATTAAAAATAAAAAAAATAAATTAAAAAAATTAAATTAAAAAAAATGGTCGAAATAATTTGATTTTTTTTTGAAAACACACTTTTTCTTAAAAATTTATTACACAAAAACTAAGAATCCTAGAAAAGTAGGACTTTCACACAACTAATTAAAATTTACCCTGTCGTTTTGGAAAAATTAATAATTACAATGATAACTGAAACAAATAAATTTTTAAAACCAAAATTAACAATTGGCAAACACTGCAATTTTAACACTTCTACGTAAATTATTTTTTATTCTAAAACCAAGGCTGATACAAAAATTGTTTAAAATTAAAAAATAATTTAATAGGTATGCAACTAAAGTATTTTCAAAAATTAAAAGTTCAAAAAGTAACTTTAGTTCTGAGAAACTTAAAAGCCGGAACACAAAAAAACTAGAAAATAGTGAGACTAAAATTCTGAAGAACTAAGCAACTGAAAAACTGAACAAAGTGTAAAATTAGAAAATAAAAACACTAATAAATTGAAACATTATTAGATTCTGAAAAAAAATACACTGAGACTGAAAAGCTGAAAAACTTAAAAACTGAAATACAGAAAAAAAAACAGTGAGATTAAAATTCTATAGATCTAAGTGAGTGAAAGAGTGATAAATTAAAAAACTATAGAACAGAAAATTTAGAACATTATGAAATTGAAAAACTAAAGTTATAAGACAGTGAAACAACGAAAAACTGAAACATTTAGGAAACGAATATGGAATATGGGAAAATTAAAAAACAAAATATTTTAGATGTAAAATAAAATAACTATGAAATTGAAAAATCTGATGTAGTGTTTTTGAATTAAATACTACTACTAATAAAAAATAATAAAAAAGAAATTTCTTATTTTAAATTAGGAAGTTTAAACACAACTATAGGATGTTTAAAGCAAAAAATCTAAAATCAAAAAAATAGTGACTGAAATTCTGAAGAACTAAGTGACTGAAAAACTGAGAAACTGAAAAAACTATAGAACTGGAAAAGAAAAACACTTATACATTGACACATTAGATTCTGATTAAAAAACCAATAAACTAAAAGACTGAAACGCTAAAAAACTAAATAAAAAAACTAAAAAGTAGTAAAAAAATTTGTAGATCTAAGCGACTGAAAGAGTGATAAATTAAAAAACTATAGAACTGCAAAGTAAGAACTTTAAGAAATTGCAGAATTAAAATTATACGATAATGAACCACAAAAAAGTGAAAAATTTAGGAAATGAATATGAAATATGGGGAAATTAAGGAACTAAAAAGCTGAATAAACTTACACACTGTGTGATTGAAACACTAAGAAACTATGAGATTGAAAGACTGGAAGCCTGAAAACGTAAAAAAATAAGAAGTTTGTTCAAAGTTCAATAACTTGAAAAAGTTAAATGGAACACTGTTGTTTTTGCTTCTCAAAGATTATTAAATTGTTTATATAAAAACATAACTCACAAGTTTCAAATGCCCAAGTTAATAACTAAAAAAATATAAAGATTTTTGACCTAATTTGGTACATTTTTGAGTTTTGTGAGAGAATTTTGTAAATTAATTGAGTTTGTGCTGAAAAACGTGCGAAATGTTTGAGTTTGAACACAAACTAATTCCGAGAATCAATTTTTATCAAAAACAAATCGATCCACAATTTATCCACGATTTTTGAACCCAAATGTAATAGAAAACTTGAAATTTTCTTAGAAAACAGCGAAATTCCAGTTGGTTTGACCGACATTTACAAAATAATCAAACAACAGTTTTTTGCTCAGTTTTAATCGCCTTATGATTGGTCTGTTTTACAGTTGGGACTGCAATCTCCCACCCATATATCCAATAAGAAACGCTTCAATCGTCTTGCAATTTTTTGTGCACCTGATAAACAAGTAGGAGGTGATTTTTATATTTTTATTGGTCAAATTACTAACTGCAGGAACAAATAAGACACTAGTAAACAGGTTTTAGGGCCGGTCTTTCTCACAGAACGGGATTTCGCCTCAGATGCGAATAAAATGGTCGAAATAATTTGATTTTTTTTTGAAAACACACTTTTTCTTAAAAATTTATTACACAAAAACTAAGAATCCTAGAAAAGTAGGACTTTCACACAACTAATTCAAATTTACACTGTCGTTTTGGAAAAATTAATAATTACAATTATAACTAAAATAAATAAATTTTTGAAAACCAAAATTAACAATTGGCAAACACTGCAATTTTAACACTTCTAGGTAAATGAATTTTTTATTCTAAAACCAAGGCTGATACAAAAATTTTATAAGATACAAAAATTGTTTAAAATTAAAGTATTTCCAACCAAAAAGCAAAAAAATTAAAAGTTCAAAAACTAACAAAGTAACTTTAACGCTGAGAAACCAAAAAGCAGAAACATAAAGAAACTAAAAAATAGTGAGACTGAAATTTTGAAGAGAGAGAGAAGCACTAATAAATTGAAACATAAAATTCTGAATAAAAAACCAATACCTACTCTAATTAGGGACTGAAAAGCTAAAAAATTTGAAAACTGAAATACAAAAAAAAACAGTGAGTTTAAAATCAATTGGAAAACTGATATTATAAGATAGTGAAGCAAAAAAAACCTGAAAAATCTAGGAAATGAATATGTAATAAAGGGCCAAATAAAAATTGCGACAGATTTTATTTCGCATTGGGAAAGTTTCTAAAATCCGGTCTCTCCAGTAATGAAATTAATTTGGCATCGCACTTGGAATGAATTATCCAAGTTTATAAATAATTAATAAACAGCCCTCTAATTGAAATTCCTTATTTACATTTTTGCCCAATTAAATTCGCGTCTGTTACTTTATCGATTTGAAGTTTGAGTGAATTTAGAAGTAGCAGACTTGCCTTATCATTTCATGTCGAGCATGTGTATTAAAATTTACGGCAACTATTTGGCAACTGTAAACAGAGTCTTGGCAGCACAAACTTTAAATTGCTTGTATTTACTTTCTTAAATAAATAATTTACTTACTCACAACCGGTGGCTGGATGGGAGAAAATGCGATTAACTTACCTGAAACAAAGAAAACATAATTTAATCAAGAGACAAAGCTTTACTGACTTTGGTTTGAGAGAAATCATCAAAAAAGCGTTAATCTGATTTATTGTAAATGTGCGGTTCATTGTCGATTCAGAATGGCAAAAAGACAGGTAGAAAGCGCTTTTTTCGCAATTATGTCTTTGGAGGGGGACCGCCCTAGTCATTTGCTTGCTCATTTTCTTTTATTCTTCACTCCTTTGCATAATAATATATTTTAAAAGCAAAAAAATCATTTTTTACGGTGACACTTATGATAAAGTCGTGGTGCTTTGACCCCTACCCTATCAGATAATAGTGTGCAAAAGGGGCGACAGAATAACTCATTGATTTTTCGTCCAGAGCTATTCAAATATCTTGAATCCCATTTCCTATATTTATTCAAGTTGTCGTTGAACCGAGAGGATTCAAAAATAATTTATAACGTGTGATGTACTGTCTGGACAAGGATTAATAAAACTGATGTGTGGGCTTTTACGTTTGATTTTGTCTAGGAAACTAGAGGGTGTATACAGGGTGTTCCGTCTAAACCCCACATTAGAAGTATTGAAAGTTCTTATAAAGATATTTATCTGAGAGTTGGTACTCAGGCATAATCCGTTGAGTTATGCTCAATGAAAATATTTTCAAAATGGCAGCACTTCCGGTTATACCGGAAGTCGCTATTAACTTTCTTATTTTAAATTGAAAGGTATGTTTTTCACTGCGTTTTTGGATTAGTCGAGTTATTTTAAGGGAGTTTTTATCAGATTTCCCTATACCCAAGTTTAACCGTTTTCGAGATATTTAGGATTTTTGAAAATTTTTGAATTTGCACCTGTCCCTTAAAAAATCGGTAACTTGCTTAGTTTTAGAGATTTCGAAATCATGTTTGGAGAATTGAAAGAGAAAGCCTATATCTGTTGTTCAGTGTGATAAAAATTGGAATTGAAGTTAATAAACCCAAAAATTTTAAGGTTAAGTTTCGACAACTTCAAGTACCCAAAACTTAATTTTTTCAAATGGGTTGTCCCAATTTTTATTCTATTAGATGGAGGAGAATTTTTTTCTGCATTTATCTGTATTAGCATTCCCTATACCTATCTGTGATAATTTTCATGTTATGTTGTTTTTTTTGTTATTGTAGGAAATTTCTTACTAACCACAGCTATTTTTGCATATTTTGCCATAAAAACATTTCTGATTAAACTTAAACGACAAACTCTGTTCAAAATTGTGTTATCAAACTGTGAAAACAAAATAAATTCATTGGGTGTTAAATTAACAATTAGCAAACACTGCAATTTTGACACTTCTAGGTAAATTATTTTTTATTCTAAAACCAAGGCCGATACAAAAATTGTTTAAAATTAAAAAATAATTTAATAGGTATACCTACAACTAGAGTATTTTCAAAAATTAAAAGTTCATAAAGTAACTTTAGTGCTGAGAAACTTAAAAGCCGGAACACAAAAAAACTAGAAAATAGTGAGACTAAAATTCTGAAGAACTAAACAACTGAAAAACTGAACAAACTGTAAAACTAGAAAATAAAAACACTAATAAATTGAAACATTATTTAGATTCTGAAAAAAAAAATACAATAAGAGACTGAAAAGCTGAAAAACTTAAAAACTGAAATACAGAAAAAACACAGTGAGATTAAAATTCTGTAGATCTAAGTAACTGAAAGAGTGATAAATTAAAAAACTATAGAACAGCAAAGTTAGAACATTATGAAATTGAAACACTAAAATTATAAGACAGTGAAACAACGAAAAACTGAAACATTTAGGAAACGAATATGAAATATGGGAAAATTAAGAAACAAAATATTTTAGATGTAAAATAAAATAACTATGAAATTGAAAAATCTGATGTAGTGTTTTTGAACTAAATACTACTTCTAATAAAAAATTTGAAGAAATTTCTTATTTTAAATTAGGAAGTTTAAACACAACTGTAGGATGTTTAAAGCAAAAATCTAAAATCTAAAAACTAGTGACATTGAAATTCTGCAGAACTAAGTGACTGAAAAACTGAGAAACTGAAAAAACTATAGAACTGGAAAAGAAAAACACTTATAAATTGACACATTAGATTCAGATTAAAAAAACAATAAACTAAGAGACTGAAAAGCTAAAAAACTTAAAACTGGAATACAAAAAAACTAAAAAGTAGTAAAAAAATTTGTAGATCTAAGTGACTGAAAGAGTGATAAATTAAAAAACTATAGAACTGCAAAGTAAGAACTTTAAGAAATTGGAGAATTAAAATTATACGATAATGAACCACAAAAAAGTGAAAAATTTAGGAAATGAATATGAAATATGGAGAAATTAAGAAACTAAAAAGCTCAATAAACTTAAAAACTGTGTGATTGAAATACTAAGAAACTAAGTCGCTATTAACTTTCTTATTTTAAATGGAAAGCTATGTTTTTCACTGCGTTTTTGGATTAGTTGAGTTATTTTAAGGGAGTTTTTATCAGCTTTCCCTATACCCAAGTTTAACCGTTTTCGAGATATTTAGGATTTTTGAAAATTTTTGAATTTGCACCTGTCCCTTAAAAAATCGGTAACTCGCTTAGTTTTAGAGATTTCGAAATCATGTTTAGAGAATTGAAAGAGAAAGCCTATATCTGTTGTTCAGTGTGATCAAAACTGGAATTGAAGTTAATAAACCCAAAAATTTTAAGGTTAAGTTTGGACAACTTCAAGTACCCAAAACTTAATTTTTTCAAATGGGATGTCCCAATTTTTATTCTACTAGATGGAGGAGAATTTTTTTCTGCATCTATCTGTATTAGCATTCCCAATATCCATGTGACAATTTTCAAGTTATGTTGTTTTTTTTGTTATTGTAGGAAATTTCTTACTAACCACAGCTATTTTTGCATAGTTTGCCATAAAAACATTTCTGAATAAACTTAAACGACAAACTCTGTTCAAAATTGTGTTATTAGACTGTGAAAACAAAATAAATTCTTGGGTGTTGGTTTGAAAAACTTTAATTTCTCACCTTTTTTCATTCGTTTCCATGGCAATCTATGAGAAAAGGCCTATGGCTAATGAATTTCTCAATCCCAACAAAAAGGTATTGTAACTTGAAAACTATTAAACATAAGTATAGCGAATGTTAACACAAATCGAAGCAGAATTAAATTCTCTATCATCTAGTGAAATAAAACTTTTGTCATTTCATTTGAAAAAAATGAGTTATGGGTGCTAAAGTTTTGCAAACTTAATTTTAAAAATTTGGAGTTTGTTATTCTTTTTTAGAAATTTGAAAACACCAAAGGAAAGATCTAGGCTTCCTCTTTCAAATGAGCTCAAAAATATTTCCAAATTTTAAAAAATGGCAGAGTTATCGATTTTTGAACTGGAAGGTGCAAATCTAAAAAAATTTTAAAAAACATAAATATTTCGTAAACGGTTAAATTTAGGTATAGGAACAGCTTATGAAAACTACCTTAAAATAACTCTAGTAATTCAAAAACGCATTAAAAGATTTAAAATAAGGAAGTTGATAGCGACTTCCGGTATAACCGAAAGTGCTGCTATCTTAAAAATATTTTCATTGAGCAGGACCTAAAAGATTATGGTTGTACACAAATTTTCAGATGACTATGATTATTAGAACTCCCAATACTTCTAATGTGGGGTTTAGACAAAACAGCCTGTATTTATTTTGAATTATTGTTAAGTTTGTTTATCAAGAATTGATTTTATTTTTATTTCTTATAATAAAAGTTTTTGTAATAAAAATCATTTAAAAACGTTTTATTTGATGTTTTATTTCATTTAAATATCTGGTGACTTTTAGTTTTAAACTGGTGATTTTTTCCTAGTCAGACTGGTGATTTAATTTTTAATCCTCTGGCAGCACTGATAACCAAGGAGTGGGGTTTAGACAAAACATCCTGTATCTCATGCTCGTATTAATAAAGGATGTTTACTAGAGCTGCTTAATTAATCAATTACTCCTTTAATTAATTTACAGCGCCCTCTGTAATGTAGTCAGAAGGGACCTGGCTAAAAACCCTTGTTCGGGATAACCTAATGGGCTTTCATCATCATGGACCCAAATGCTTTTTCCTCGAACGATGCGCAAAACTGTCTTTGATGACGGATTTTTTTTCATTAAACCTGATTGAAGTTTTATCGCCGAAGCACTTTGAAAAATTCATTATTAAAAATTATTTTGCAGTCAGAAACTTATTATTTCGCAAAATTAGATGTAAAATCACCAAAATAGACCAAATACGGTATTATTTTTGGCGTTTTTGAGGTCACAACAAAACTTTAATTTTCGATGAAAAGTTGAATCAAATTGATGTTATTTTGCTAGATCATGCCAAAGCTTTGTTTGATTTGTTTCACTCGATTTAGCTCGCTTTTGAGCGAAATTCTTCAAAAATAAGCCAAAAAAGTGTAAAGTTTGGTCGTTATTTTCATATTTTTAAGCATGTACCTAAACACGTGTTTGTACTTAGTTGTATTTTCATTTTTTTGTGAGAAACAGTGAAAAATTACTACTACATTTAGTCAAATGAAACATTCCTTCTACAAATGTTTTGATACGGTTTAAGCCAGTAAAGGAAATATCTCCCAAAATTTTGTAAAAACAAAGCAAAATTTCACCAAGTTGGACCGAAAATGTGTGAATTCTGCGTTTTTCGGATTTTCACACTTTTTTGAGATAAAAACTGTTTTTTTAGAAAAATTTCGCTAAAGGTAAGTGAGAATTAGATTACCTATTTTATCCAGATTTCAACCAGATATTTTCTTTTTTCCTTTTCTTTTTATTTCTTCATTATTACTATCATTATTATTTGTATTAGAAAATCTGTTTTATTATTATTATTATTATTATTATTATTATTATTATTATTATTATTATTATTATTATTATTATTATTATTATTATTATTATTATTATTATTATTATTATTATTATTATTATTATTATTATTATTATTATTATTTGATTACCTATTTTACCCAGATTTCAACCAGATATTTTCTTTTTTTCCTTTTCTTTTTATTTCTTCATTATTATTATCATTATTATTTGTATTAGAATTTCTGTTATATTATTATTATTATTAGATTACCTATTTTATCCAGATTTCAACCAGATATTTTCATTTTTTCCTTTTCTTTTTATTTCTTCATTATTATTATCATTATTATTATTAGATTACCTATTTTATCCAGATTTCAACCAGATATTTTCTTTTTTTCCTTTTCTTTTTATTTCTTCATTCTTATTATCATTATTATTTATATTAGAATTTCTGTTATATTATTATTATTATTATTATTATTATTATTATTATTATTATTATTATTAGATTACCTATTTTACCCAGATTTCAACCAGATATTTTCTTTTTTTCCGTTTCTTTTTATTTCTTCATTATTATTATCATTATTATTTGTATTAGAATTTCTGTTATATTATTATTATTATTATTATTATTATTACAATGATAACATTTGGTGAAAATCAAATTTTTAAGTTTTAAGTTTTAAGTTTAAAGTTTAATTTTTGCTTTTTTCGAGTGGTTAACACAGTTTTTTCGCTAAAACTGGCTGAAAAATCCCCAAATTTGACCGAAATTGATATTAATTTAATCTTATTTCAGTCAATTTATAGTTCGTTTTTGGACCTGAGACTAATTTATTTTGTGAAATTTTGTCAAGACAATGAAACTGATGTTACTTTGCCTGTTTCACTCGAATTCGTTTATGTGTGAAAAAAATTTCGTCAAAAACATGCTGAAAAATGAAAAATTTGCTCCAAACAGGTGTTATTTCTACTTTTTTCAAGTTTTTACATATACCTACCTACATTCTTGAGTTCTTTACCGAAATAAACCGAGTTGAAAAATCATCTAATTGGATCAAAACTTTTTTGGTTTTATTTGCACGTATGTAATGCAAAAACGTAATTATTTCGCAAAAATTGTCTAAAATAAGCCAAAAAATCGTCGAAGAATTTAATCAATAATTCGGAAAATGAGTTAATGGTGATATTCTCTAAAAAATATCTCTGTTACGTTTATACAAGGTGTCCCACCTAAGACTTTCGCGTTTGATATCTCAGTTATTTGTCAAATTTAAAATGCAGATATCTTAGAAGGTAAAGATTAAAATCCAATTAATGCAACAACTCAAGTCTTAAAAACGTAATTTTTACATGTCTCTCTAAATATTAAATCATTTAAGATTTATATTAAAAAATTCATCATTAATAAAAAATGCAGTAAGAAAAAATTCTGTGGATCTAAGTGACTGAAATAACGAAAAACTTAAAAATTTTGGAAATTAATATGAAATATGAGGAAATTAAGAAAGTAATAAAAATATATAAAAAAATGTTTTAATTTATTTCATTTTATTTCTTACAGGTTAAAATTGTAAAATTTATAAAAGCTTTGGGAGTTGTCAACTGAACAAAGTAATTCTGTAATGCCGTAGTTTTATAACTCCTAAAGCTTTTATAAATTTTAAGAAAAAATATTCTCCTGTGATTGAAATACATTATTTTTTACTTTTTAGTGCATCTTTTATATAAAAGCTTTTTTTAAAAAACATTTTTTATATATTTTTATTTTTTGCTTTTTAGTCTTTATTTATTGCATAGATTTATTGTTATTACACTGTGCATCTACCGTGATGTCCAAATGACCAACATACCGTCTATGTCGGTATAAGTTACGGTATGTACAAATCGAGAACCCCTTTGTAAACATAACCTAAAATTTTAAAACCCCATTTAACACCTTTAGGGGGTACGTAACTATATAGAATTGCATTGTCACGCAGATTACGTAAGCATGTTAAATTTCATTTCATTGCGACTACAGGAACCCTCTCAAATTTACAAATCGAGAACCCCTTTGTGAACATAACCTAAAACTTCAAAACCCCATTTAACCCCTTTCGGGGGTATTTAACTACATGGGATTGCATTGTCACGCAGATTAAGTAAGTATGCAAAATTTCAATTCAGTGGGACAACGGGAACCCTTTCAAATTTGGCTCCGAAAAAATAACCGACAGACAGATAACATTGTAAGTTAAATAAAAGCTTTTAAAAATTTCAAAATTGTAAGTTATTCAAATTGCAACAAACTTCTTCATTTTTTATCTTCTTGAGTGCAGTAATTATATCCTTAATAAAGTTTGAACTTTCTTCTTTAAAATGGTAGGTAAAAGTCCTACTTTTCTACGATTTGTAGTTTGTATGTAATTTTTTTTAAAATCGTATTTTCTTTTTCCCAATACGTTGTTGCAAAAGTGGGAAAAATTCGCTTTAATTAAATCGTCCAACTCAAGTAATCGAAATTCCAGAACACGTAATATATAAGTGCATAACTGCGCTTGTTCTCGCTCTAGTTTTTGATGAAGTTATAAAACTTATCCAAACAGCAGAGCCATGTTTTAGCTACGTGGTTTAAACTCACTTGACAATTCCGAATGAGGAAAAGGGGGGTGAAAAATATGTTTAATATCGTAAGGGATGCGAAATGAAATTACGAATAGCCCCTGTTATGGGTATCTTTATTGTTCCGCCTAATTGTTTTAATTATTAAAACGAGAGCCCTTTACCAAATAAACAATCGTACAAATAGCCGCTCATAATAATAGAAATGAATTATTGTGTGGGCACTAAACTTTCTGCAAAAATCGCAGGAAAAGACATAAATTTAAATTAGGTGAAATATCGAGGGTTTTGTCCACTTGTAATTTAAATAAAACGCTAAATAAACAGAAACGCTTTGTTTTATTGCAAAATAAAATCATTGCAACACTGCCGCTGGTCATTTAAATGAGGGTGAAAATATTCGCTCCATGTAGCAACCATCTGTTCAAAAAGTGGCTAATTACAAGTGAGCCCCACATTTATAATGCGCTGAATGCTTTGAATCATACAAAGAGACGTTATGACATAATTAGATCCACTGGACAATTACAAATTGTCTCTGCACATTCCTAAATATTTTGCTACAGATGCTAGTATTGGTTTTAAGTTTCCATCAGTACAAAGAGCATTGTTGGATTTCGCCTGGGGCGTTTAACCGCCACCCCTTTCGTGGTGGGACCGCAGAATCCAAGGCCCTAAGCAATCTGACTCCTTGGCTATCAGTGCTGCCAGAGGATTAAAAATTAAATCACCAGTTTAAAACTAAAAGTCACCAGATATTTAAATGAAATAAAACATCAAATAAATGATTTTTATTACAAAAACTTTTATTATAAGAAATAAAAATAAAATCAATTCTTGATAAACAAACTTAACAATAATTCAAAATAAATACAGGCTGTTTTGTCTAAACCCCACATTAGAAGTATTGGGAGTTCTAATAATCATAGTCATCTGAAAATTTGCTATCAACTTCCTTATTTTAAATAAAATGCTATATTTTTTAATGCGTTTTTGAATTACTAGAGTTATTTTAAGGTAGTTTTCATAAGCTGTTCCTAAACCTAAATTTAGCCGTTTACGAAATATTTATGGTTTTTAAATTTTTTTTAGATTTGCACCTTCCAGTTCAAAAATCGATAACTCTTCGATTTTTAAAAATTTGGAAATATTTTTGAGCTCATTTAAAAGAGGAAGCCTAGATCTTTCCTTTGGTGTTTTCAAATTTCTAAAAAAGAATAACAAACTCCAAATTTTTAAAATTAAGTTTGCAAAACTTTAAGCACCCATAACTCATTTTTTTCAAATGAAATGACAAAAGTTTTATTTCACTAGATGGTAGAGAATTTAATTCTGCTTCGATCTGTGTTAACATTCCCTATACTTATGTTTAATAGTTTTCAAGTTACAATACCTTTTTGTTGGGATTGAAAAATTCATTAGCCATAGGCCTTTTCTCATAGGCTGCCATGAAAACGAATGAAAAAAGGTGAGAAATTAAAGTTTTTCAAACCAACACCCAATGAATTTATTTTGTTTTCACAATCTGATAACACAATTTTGAACAGAGTTTGTCGTTTAAGTTTAATCAGAAATGTCTTTATGGCAAACTATGCAAAAATAGCTGTGGTTAGTAAGAAATTTTTCTACAATAACAAAAAAGCCAACATAACTTGAAAATTATCAAAGATAAGTATAGGGAATGCTAATATTGATAGATGCAGAACAAAATTCTTCTCCATCTAGTAGAATAAAAATTGGGACATCCCATTTGAAAAATTTAAATTTTGGGTACTTGAAGTTGTCCAAACTAAAATCTTCTATCTTCTATGTCCCTAAAATATAGAAGCTAAATCTTCTATATTTCATGATTGGCACTTTCAAACGTTCTTAGATTGCAATCATTTTGCAAAAAAACCAGTGGTATATTTGCATATGGGCTAAATGGGCTATTATCTTTATTTTTATTATCTTTATCTTTATTTTGATTTAAAAAAGATACTTAAAAGACGGGTTGCATTTTTTTTAAATTAATTGATCCGATTTTTAGTTTTCGTCGTATTTTTTTACTTCTTAAGTTCTTAATTGTTTGATTAATGAGTTTTAAGAAGCTTTTAATAGTTTCAATTCATATTGTAGAAAATTCACGATGAATAATGGTAGAAAAAGCCTGAGTAGTAAACAATACAGTAAAATGTCTTTGAAAAAAGTCAACGGCAATGTAATATTATAAAAAAAACAAGAACTTTTTAAATAAATATAGGCTGATTTTTTTATAATATTAATATCATTTAGAAAATAAAGGAGATGGTTATAAATCTAGTGCACGTTTGGTGACATTACAAAGAACTTTTTGAGGTTTAATTTAATTTTCAGAATTATCTTGCATTTTTTGAAAACTTGTGCTAAAACTGATGGATTTGCTGTTTCATTTAAATAAAGTTAAGGATTTTACTGAAGTTTAGAAAAAATCAAGTGATAAAAAAATTAAGTTAAAAGCAGATACATATTTACTGATTACGGATTTGTTTTTATCAGAATCTAATGCTCGAAAATTGATAGAATTTGTTTGATGTTATACTTCTTTAACTGTTGTAGAGCAGTGTATATTAAAACGTCAATATCCCTAACATTTTTCGAGCAGTTATGAAGTTTAGCAGTTCATTTGAGGTAGATATCATTTAAAATTTTGAAGGGTTATTTGTATTTGAAGTTCGACAAAAAATGTCCTCCTGTCAATAAAAATTGGCTTTTTTCAGGATTTGTAAATTTTTTCTTATTTTCTGAATTAACCAATAGGTTTTTTTTTGAAGAAACGTTGTCATAGTCAGGGACGGCAAAATTAAGTAACCCAGGGTTACTTTAAAATCACTCTATATAAGTAAAGTAATGAAAAGCGGAAAAGTTGCAATGCTCATTTTAAAACGATGTCTTATAATTTTTTATTATATATTTTATGTTTGTTGGAATGGATTTAAATTGATGATTAATTGTTCTTATCTAATTTCTTTGTTTTCATTTATCTCAATGTTAACTTTTAATGTATTATAGTAATTATAACATGAGATCGAAAATAAACTCAATTAGAGCAAGCCTTGAAAGTGAAGTGTAACTTCAGCCACATCATATGCTGTGTAAAACCAACATAACTTCAAAAGTGCGGTCGTAAATAAACGGCTAAAATGTGGCTAAAGTGTAAATAAACAGCTAAAATATGGCTAAAGTTCTGCAGGCACAGCTTGCTCTAATTGAGTTTATTTTCGATCTCAGGTTATCTACTTAGGGTAATTATTAAAAATGAAGCTTTTGACTATCAGGTTTTTTTATTAAAAAACAATTTCACAATACAATACAGATTTGAGGACGTTTCGGCATAAAAATGCCACCATCAGCTCTAAATTACAATTACGAAACGAACCAAACACATTAAATGCAAAATTCGAAATGGCTGTCTGTCCATAAGTAACTTTTTTTAATCACTTAATGTAATTACTTAATTAGTAACAAATGATTTATTTGAATCTTCTATTATATTTTGTGAAACTTCTACATTTTCAAGTGAATTCTCCTATTTTCGACATTTTGATATCTGGCAACCCTACCAAGAGCAGGTTGCATAACATTTATATAACTGTAATATAAATGTGTTATATAATGTTGTAATACCTAGGTTATATAACTGTTATAGTTGGTGTTTGCTGGGGTTGTTGTCACTAATTTGTAAAAATGTTTTTTTAGTGGAAAAATTTCAAAGCAAATTGTTTAATAATCGCATGTTCGGTATGACTGAGACAGAATTTTCATTTGATTTAAGTCAGACGACCAGTGATGCAGTCTGGTGTGTGTCAGGTCGCATAAGCAACGGAAATGAATGCGGGGGCTCCCGGAAATGGCATCTGGGAGAGAGAACGCCAGCTGATTTGAATGCGTTCTGCCACAATGGCTTCGCTACAATGGCCCTTAATTCCGCCGATTGCCGATTTTCAACTGTTGAAACACAATTAGGGGCATTGTCGACAAGTGGACTCTGAAATTGCCAACTGGCGAGATATTGCAGCCTTAAGAATCAATAAATTAAATTGTTTCACTTGTCGAAAAACTACTAGTTCCAACATTTCTACAGTAACATTCTCAACAAACAGAGACAGCGACAGATCGGAATTTTTGCGATGTTTTACCAAATTAACAAGAAATTGTATTAAAAATGTGATAGGTCTTGAAAAAAATCGACTGGTATAAAGGTAATCTGTAGCAATGAACACCACTTAAAAAAATCGCCAGAAACGCGAAATTTGTACCATGAGATCGAAAGTGATCTGAACTAGAGCAAGCTGTGGCTGCGGAACTTTAGTCACAATTTATTTAACTGTTTATTTACAGCCGCACTTATGAGGTCATGGATGTGGCTAAAGTTACATTTCATTTTCAAGACTTGCTCTAATTGATACATTTTCGATCTCATAGTATAAATAAAAAATTTAACAATGAAGAGCATTTTGCTTACATTACCCGTAAAAGTAAAACATGGATTATTAAATTTGTATTATTTATTTAAAATTATATTTTTTATCCTTTCTTCCAAATCGTGTTTTTTCTTTTTTTTTTGCAGAATTGAAAGTGCACTCTTTCACGATTTCGTGGAACTTCTTGTAATAGCATTTTTTAATGACGATGAATTTTTTAATATAAATCTTAAATGATTTAATATCTTAAAAAGGCATGTAAAAATTACGTTTTAAAAAGCTTTTATTTAACTCACAATGTTGTCTGTCTGTCGATTATTTCTTCGGAGCCAAATTTGAAAGGGTTCCCGTAGTCACACTGAATTGAAATTTTGCATACTTACTTAATCTGCGTGACAGTGCAATCCCATGTAGTTAAATACCCCCGAAAGGGGTTAAATGGGGTTTTGAAGTTTTAGGTTATGTTTACAAAGGGGTTCTCAATTTGTAAATTTGAGAGGGTTCCTGTAGTCGCAATGAAATGAAATTTAACATGCTTACGTAATCTGCGTGACAATACAATTCTATATAGTTAATTACCCCCTAAAGTTATTAAATGGGGTTTTAAAATTTTAGGTTATGTTTACAAAGGGGTTCGATTTGTACATACCATAACTTATACCGACATAGACGGTATGTTGGTCATTTGGACGTCACGGTGTAATAACAATAAATCTATGCAATAAATAAAGACTAAAAAGCAAAAAATAAAAATATATAAAAAATGTTTTTATTTTATTTAAAAGATGCACTAAAAAGTAAAAAATAATGTATTTCAATCACAGGAGAATATTTTTTCTTACAGGTTAAAATTCTAAAATTTATAAAAGCTTTGGGAGTTATAAATCTACGGCACTACAGAATAACTTTGTTCAGTTGACAACTTCCAAAGCGTTTAGAAATTTTACAATTCTAACCTGCAAGAAAAAATATTCTCCTGTGATTGAAATACATTATTTTTTACTCTTTAGTGCATCTTTTAAATAAAAGCTTTTTTTAAAAAACCTTTTTTATATATTTTTATTAAAACTTTTATTTAACTCATAATGTTAGCTGTCTGTCGGTTATTTTTTCGGAGCCAAATTTGAACGGATTCCCGTTGTCACACTGAATTGAAATTTTGCATACTTACTTGATCTGCGTGACAATGCTATCCTATGTAGTTAAATACCCCCGAAAGGGGTTAAATGGGGTTTTGAAGTTTTAGGTTATGTTTACAAAGGGGTTCTCGATTTGTACATACCGTGACTTATACCGACATAGACGGTATGTTGGTCATTTGAACGTCACGGTAGATGCACAGTGTAATAACAATAAATAAAGACTAAAAAGCAAAAAATAAAAATATATAAAAAAATGTTTTTTAAAAAAAGCTTTTATTTAAAAGATGCACTAAAAAGTAACAAATAATGTATTTCAATCACAGTAGAATATTTTTTCTTATAAGTTAAAATTCTAAAATTTATAAAAGCTTTGGGAGTTATAAAACTACTGCATTACAGAATTAATTTATTCAGTTGACAACTCCCCAAGTTACTATAAATTTTAGAATTTTAACCTGTAAGAAAAAATATTCTTCTGTGATTAAAATACATTATTTTTTACTTTTTAGTGCATCTTTTAAATAAAACCTTAAAAAAAAAAACATTTTTTTATATATATTTTTTTATTTTTGCATCTAAAAAACTTTTAAATTGTGTCTATAAGCTCTCTTCGGATTACTCAAAAGATATTTAACTTTAAACATTAAAAAAATTATTAAGTATTGTTTCAGCAGTCAAAAAGTGAAATTTTCAGCTAATAATAACCTTAATGTTACCTAAGCCAATATTAATTATTTTCATATTTAGAAAAAATAAAAAAGAAAACAAATTTATTTCGAGTTTGAAAAAAAGCCCTTCTCAAAGTCTACTTATTTGATGCTTTAGTTGGGGCAAATAAAAGGGTCTTAATCTATATCTCGTAGGGGCGTTATTGAATTGAACGAGTGCAGTTTTTTTAACGAACGAGGAATGCATTTGACGGACCCGAGCTCTAATTGGATTCTTGGCCAGGAGTTCAAATTAAATTCTGCTTTTATAGACGATTTGTTCTTTGTCATTTATTGGACGAAATGGGAATTCTATAAGGGCAAGATCGAATTTATCACCGAACTTACGTTTCAGATACAAAACCGCGCCCATTAACTTTTCAGCTTTAATTCCGAATGGAAGTTGGCAGGCCTGAATTAAAAAAAACAACTAGTATTTGGTTTGAATCGTGATTTATGTGGGCGCATTTTTCTCGTGGAAAATTCGTTTATGCTTCCCGAGTTTATTTAATATTTCAGATCCAATTCGTCGGAACTTTTAACTTCACTCGTCCAATTTTCATAACAGGAGCACAACATCACATAACTCCCAATAAAAATAAATCACTCGCAGTTCTTAAAACACAAGTTTCCATCTGTCTCGGAGTTTGCTCATAATTTAGCTTGTAGGTAAGTCCCTTAGGCTTTGGGCCCTTCAGGACGAGATAAGGACGCAAACATGATAAACTACAAGCATTTCTCAAATGCACGACATGTTGATGTTTATTTGCGCTTTGATAACGAACGAATCCATCTTGTTCGATAAGGGATCGAACGTGGTTTCTTTTTCCCAATAACTTGAAGCAAAATAGGGAAAAATTCGCTTTAATTAAATCGTCCAACTCAAAGTAAGCGAAATTCCAGCCAGTTGACCTTTAAATAATTGAAAATAAATAGTCCTTTTAATACTGATGATTTTTTAAATTATTACACAAAACCTACGAATTCTAGAACAGTAGTAAGACTTTCACCATTTTAGATGGAAAAGTTTAAACCTAATTCTGTACTAATTCGATAAGGGATCGAACATAGTTTCTTTTTCCAATAAATTGAAGCAAAAGAGGGAAAAATTCGCTTTAATTAAATCGTCCAACTCAAAGTAAGCGAAATTCCAGCCAGTTGACCTTTAAATAATTGAAAAAAAAATACTCCTTTTAATACTGATAATTTTTTAAATTATTACACAAAACCTACGAATTCTAGAACAGTAGTAAGACTTTCAACATTTTAGATGGAAAAGTTTAAACTTAATTCTGTACTAATTCGATAAGGGATCGAACATAGTTTCTTCTTCCAATAAATTGAAGCAAAAGAGGGAAAAATTCGCTTTAATTAAATCGTCCAACTCAAAGTAAGCGAAATTCCAGCCAGTTGACCTTTAAATAATTGCAAAAAAAATTCTCCTTTTAATACTGATAATTTTTTAAATTATTACACAAAACCTACGAATTCTAGAACAGTAGTAAGACTTTTACCATTTTAGATGGAAAAGTTTAAACCTAATTCTGTACTAATTCGATAAGGGATCGAACATAGTTTCTTTTTCCAATAAATTGAAGCAAAAGAGGGAAAAATTCGCTTTAATTAAATCGTCCAACTCAAAGTAAGCGAAATTCCAGCCAGTTGACCTTTAAATAATTGAAAAAAAAAATACTCCTTTTAATACTGATGATTTTTTAAATTATTACACAAAACCTACGAATTCTAGAACAGTAGTAAGACTTTCACCATTTTAGATGGAAAAGTTTAAACTTAATTCTGTACTAATTCGATAAGGGATCGAACGTAGTTTCTTCTTCCAATAAATTGAAGCAAAAGAGGGAAAAATTCGCTTTAATTAAATCGTCCAACTCAAAGTAAGCGAAATTCCAGCCAGTTGACCTTTAAATAATTGAAAAAAAATACTCCTTTTAATACTGATGATTTTTTAAATTATTACACAAAACCTACGAATTCTAGAACAGTAGTAAAACTTTCACCATTTTAGATGGAAAAGTTTAAACTTAATTCTGTACTAATTCGATAAGGGATCGAACGTGGTTTCTTTTTCCAATAAATTGAAGCAAAAGAGGGAAAAATTCGCTTTAATTAAATCGTCCAACTCAAAGTAAGCGAAATTCCAGCCAGTTGACCTTTAAATAATTGAAAAAAAATACTCCTTTTAATACTGATGATTTTTTAAATTATTACACAAAACCTACGAATTCTAGAACAGTAGTAAAACTTTCACCATTTTAGATGGAAAAGTTTAAACTTAATTCTGTACTAATTCGATAAGGGATCGAACGTGGTTTCTTTTTCCAATAAATTGAAGCAAAAGAGGGAAAAATTCGCTTTAATTAAATCGTCCAACTCAAAGTAAGCGAAATTCCAGCCAGTTGACCTTTAAATAATTGAAAAAAAATACTCCTTTTAATACTGATGATTTTTTAAATTATTACACAAAACCTACGAATTCTAGAACAGTAGTAAGACTTTCACCATTTTAGATGGAAAAGTTTAAACTTAATTCTGTACTAATTCGATAAGGGATCGAACATAGTTTCTTTTTCCAATAAATTGAAGCAAAAGAGAGAAAAATTCGCTTTAATTAAATCGTCCAACTCAAAGTAAGCGAAATTCCAGCCAGTTGACCTTTAAATAATTGCAAAAAAAAAATACTCCTTTTAATACTGATGATTTTTTAAATTATTACACAAAACCTACGAATTCTAGAACAGTAGTAAGACTTTCACCATTTTAGATGGAAAAGTTTAAACTTAATTCTGTACTAATTCGATAAGGGATCGAACATAGTTTCTTTTTCCAATAAATTGAAGCAAAAGAGAGAAAAATTCGCTTTAATTAAATCGTCCAACTCAAAGTAAGCGAAATTCCAGCCAGTTGACCTTTAAATAATTGCAAAAAAAAATACTCCTTTTAATACTGATGATTTTTTAAATTATTACACAAAACCTACGAATTCTAGAACAGTAGTAAGACTTTCACCATTTTAGATGGAAAAGTTTAAACTTAATTCTGTACTAATTCGATAAGGGATCGAACATAGTTTCTTTTTCCAATAAATTGAAGCAAAAGAGAGAAAAATTCGCTTTAATTAAATCGTCCAACTCAAAGTAAGCGAAATTCCAGCCAGTTGACCTTTAAATAATTGCAAAAAAAAATACTCCTTTTAATACTGATGATTTTTTAAATTATTACACAAAACCTACGAATTCTAGAACAGTAGTAAGACTTTCACCATTTTAGATGGAAAAGTTTAAACTTAATTCTGTACTAATTCGATAAGGGATCGAACATAGTTTCTTTTTCCAATAAATTGAAGCAAAAGAGAGAAAAATTCGCTTTAATTAAATCGTCCAACTCAAAGTAAGCGAAATTCCAGCCAGTTGACCTTTAAATAATTGCAAAAAAAAATACTCCTTTTAATACTGATGATTTTTTAAATTATTACACAAAACCTACGAATTCTAGAACAGTAGTAAGACTTTCACCATTTTAGATGGAAAAGTTTAAACTTAATTCTGTACTAATTCGATAAGGGATCGAACATAGTTTCTTCTTCCAATAAATTGAAGCAAAAGAGGGAAAAATTCGCTTTAATTAAATCGTCCAACTCAAAGTAAGCGAAATTCCAGCCAGTTGACCTTTAAATAATTGCAAAAAAAAATACTCCTTTTAATACTGATGATTTTTTAAATTATTACACAAAACCTACGAATTCTAGAACAGTAGTAAGACTTTCACCATTTTAGATGGAAAAGTTTAAACTTAATTCTGTACTAATTCGATAAGGGATCGAACGTGGTTTCTTTTTCCAATAAATTGAAGCAAAAGAGGGAAAAATTCGCTTTAATTAAATCGTCCAACTCAAAGTAAGCGAAATTCCAGCCAGTTGACCTTTAAATAATTGAAAAAAAAATACTCCTTTTAATACTGATGATTTTTTAAATTATTACACAAAACCTACGAATTCTAGAACAGTAGTAAGACTTTCAACATTTTAGATGGAAAAGTTTAAACTTAATTCTGTACTAATTCGATAAGGGATCGAACATAGTTTCTTCTTCCAATAAATTGAAGCAAAAGAGGGAAAAATTCGCTTTAATTAAATCGTCCAACTCAAAGTAAGCGAAATTCCAGCCAGTTGACCTTTAAATAATTGAAAAAAAAATACTCCTTTTAATACTGATGATTTTTTAAATTATTACACAAAACCTACGAATTCTAGAACAGTAGTAAGACTTTCACCATTTTAGATGGAAAAGTTTAAACTTAATTCTGTACTAATTCGATAAGGGATCGAACGTGGTTTCTTTTTCCAATAAATTGAAGCAAAAGAGGGAAAAATTCGCTTTAATTAAATCGTCCAACTCAAAGTAAGCGAAATTCCAGCCAGTTGACCTTTAAATAATTGAAAAAAAATACTCCTTTTAATACTGATGATTTTTTAAATTATTACACAAAACCTACGAATTCTAGAACAGTAGTAAAACTTTCACCATTTTAGATGGAAAAGTTTAAACTTAATTCTGTACTAATTCGATAAGGGATCGAACGTGGTTTCTTTTTCCAATAAATTGAAGCAAAAGAGGGAAAAATTCGCTTTAATTAAATCGTCCAACTCAAAGTAAGCGAAATTCCAGCCAGTTGACCTTTAAATAATTGAAAAAAAATACTCCTTTTAATACTGATGATTTTTTAAATTATTACACAAAACCTACGAATTCTAGAACAGTAGTAAGACTTTCACCATTTTAGATGGAAAAGTTTAAACTTAATTCTGTACTAATTCGATAAGGGATCGAACATAGTTTCTTTTTCCAATAAATTGAAGCAAAAGAGAGAAAAATTCGCTTTAATTAAATCGTCCAACTCAAAGTAAGCGAAATTCCAGCCAGTTGACCTTTAAATAATTGAAAAAAAAATACTCCTTTTAATACTGATGATTTTTTAAATTATTACACAAAACCTACGAATTCTAGAACAGTAGTAAGACTTTCAACATTTTAGATGGAAAAGTTTAAACTTAATTCTGTACTAATTCGATAAGGGATCGAACATAGTTTCTTTTTCCAATAAATTGAAGCAAAAGAGGGAAAAATTCGCTTTAATTAAATCGTCCAACTCAAAGTAAGCGAAATTCCAGCCAGTTGACCTTTAAATAATTGAAAAATAAATAGTCCTTTTAATACTGATGATTTTTTAAATTATTACACAAAACCTACGAATTCTAGAACAGTAGTAAGACTTTCACCATTTTAGATGGAAAAGTTTAAACCTAATTCTGTACTAATTCGATAAGGGATCGAACATAGTTTCTTTTTCCAATAAATTGAAGCAAAAGAGAGAAAAATTCGCTTTAATTAAATCGTCCAACTCAAAGTAAGCGAAATTCCAGCCAGTTGACCTTTAAATAATTGAAAAAAAAATACTCCTTTTAATACTGATGATTTTTTAAATTATTACACAAAACCTACGAATTCTAGAACAGTAGTAAGACTTTCACCATTTTAGATGGAAAAGTTTAAACTTAATTCTGTACTAATTCGATAAGGGATCGAACATAGTTTCTTTTTCCAATAAATTGAAGCAAAAGAGGGAAAAATTCGCTTTAATTAAATCGTCCAACTCAAAGTAAGCGAAATTCCAGCCAGTTGACCTTTAAATAATTGCAAAAAAAAATTCACCTTTTAATACTGATGATTTTTTAAATTATTACACAAAACCTACGAATTCTAGAACAGTAGTAAGACTTTCAACATTTTAGATGGAAAAGTTTAAACTTAATTCTGTACTAATTCGATAAGGGATCGAACATAGTTTCTTTTTCCAATAAATTGAAGCAAAAGAGAGAAAAATTCGCTTTAATTAAATCGTCCAACTCAAAGTAAGCGAAATTCCAGCCAGTTGACCTTTAAATAATTGAAAATAAATAGTCCTTTTATTACTGATGATTTTTTAAATTATTACACAAAACCTACGAATTCTAGAACAGTAGTAAGACTTTCACCATTTTAGATGGAAAAGTTTAAACCTAATTCTGTACTAATTCGATAAGGGATCGAACATAGTTTCTTTTTCCAATAAATTGAAGCAAAAGAGGGAAAAATTCGCTTTAATTAAATCGTCCAACTCAAAGTAAGCGAAATTCCAGCCAGTTGACCTTTAAATAATTGAAAAAAAAAAATACTCCTTTTAATACTGATGATTTTTTAAATTATTACACAAAACCTACGAATTCTAGAACAGTAGTAAGACTTTCACCATTTTAGATGGAAAAGTTTAAACTTAATTCTGTACTAATTCGATAAGGGATCGAACGTAGTTTCTTCTTCCAATAAATTGAAGCAAAAGAGGGAAAAATTCGCTTTAATTAAATCGTCCAACTCAAAGTAAGCGAAATTCCAGCCAGTTGACCTATAAATAATTGAAAAAAAAAACTCCTTTTAATACTGATGATTTTTTAAATTATTACACAAAACCTACGAATTCTAGAACAGTAGTAAGACTTTCACCATTTTAGATGGAAAAGTTTAAACTTAATTCTGTACTAATTCGATAAGGGATCGAACATAGTTTCTTTTTCCAATAAATTGAAGCAAAAGAGAGAAAAATTCGCTTTAATTAAATCGTCCAACTCAAAGTAAGCGAAATTCCAGCCAGTTGACCTTTAAATAATTGAAAAAAAATACTCCTTTTAATACTGATGATTTTTTAAATTATTACACAAAACCTACGAATTCTAGAACAGTAGTAAGACTTTCACCATTTTAGATGGAAAAGTTTAAACTTAATTCTGTACTAATTCGATAAGGGATCGAACATAGTTTCTTTTTCCAATAAATTGAAGCAAAAGAGAGAAAAATTCGCTTTAATTAAATCGTCCAACTCAAAGTAAGCGAAATTCCAGCCAGTTGACCTTTAAATAATTGCAAAAAAAAATACTCCTTTTAATACTGATGATTTTTTAAATTATTACACAAAACCTACGAATTCTAGAACAGTAGTAAGACTTTCACCATTTTAGATGGAAAAGTTTAAACTTAATTCTGTACTAATTCGATAAGGGATCGAACATAGTTTCTTTTTCCAATAAATTGAAGCAAAAGAGAGAAAAATTCGCTTTAATTAAATCGTCCAACTCAAAGTAAGCGAAATTCCAGCCAGTTGACCTTTAAATAATTGAAAATAAATAGTCCTTTTAATACTGATGATTTTTTAAATTATTACACAAAACCTACGAATTCTAGAACAGTAGTAAGACTTTCACCATTTTAGATGGAAAAGTTTAAACTTAATTCTGTACTAATTCGATAAGGGATCGAACATAGTTTCTTCTTCCAATAAATTGAAGCAAAAGAGGGAAAAATTCGCTTTAATTAAATCGTCCAACTCAAAGTAAGCGAAATTCCAGCCAGTTGACCTTTAAATAATTGAAAAATAAATAGTCCTTTTAATACTGATGATTTTTTAAATTATTACACAAAACCTACGAATTCTAGAACAGTAGTAAGACTTTCACCATTTTAGATGGAAAAGTTTAAACTTAATTCTGTACTAATTCGATAAGGGATCGAACATAGTTTCTTCTTCCAATAAATTGAAGCAAAAGAGGGAAAAATTCGCTTTAATTAAATCGTCCAACTCAAAGTAAGCGAAATTCCAGCCAGTTGACCTTTAAATAATTGAAAAATAAATAGTCCTTTTAATACTGATGATTTTTTAAATTATTACACAAAACCTACGAATTCTAGAACAGTAGTAAGACTTTCACCATTTTAGATGGAAAAGTTTAAACTTAATTCTGTACTAATTCGATAAGGGATCGAACATAGTTTCTTCTTCCAATAAATTGAAGCAAAAGAGGGAAAAATTCGCTTTAATTAAATCGTCCAACTCAAAGTAAGCGAAATTCCAGCCAGTTGACCTTTAAATAATTGAAAAAAAAATACTCCTTTTAATACTGATGATTTTTTAAATTATTACACAAAACCTACGAATTCTAGAACAGTAGTAAGACTTTCAACATTTTAGATGGAAAAGTTTAAACTTAATTCTGTACTAATTCGATAAGGGATCGAACATAGTTTCTTTTTCCAATAAATTGAAGCAAAAGAGAGAAAAATTCGCTTTAATTAAATCGTCCAACTCAAAGTAAGCGAAATTCCAGCCAGTTGACCTTTAAATAATTGAAAATAAATAGTCCTTTTAATACTGATGATTTTTTAAATTATTACACAAAACCTACGAATTCTAGAACAGTAGTAAGACTTTCACCATTTTAGATGGAAAAGTTTAAACCTAATTCTGTACTAATTCGATAAGGGATCGAACATAGTTTCTTTTTCCAATAAATTGA
This sequence comes from Tribolium freemani, assembly GCA_939628115.1. Taxonomy (NCBI): domain Eukaryota; kingdom Metazoa; phylum Arthropoda; class Insecta; order Coleoptera; family Tenebrionidae; genus Tribolium; species Tribolium freemani. The sequence continues at coordinate 15,084,425 of OW626786.1, read as the reverse complement.
AGCAAAAGAGAGAAAAATTCGCTTTAATTAAATCGTCCAACTCAAAGTAAGCGAAATTCCAGCCAGTTGACCTTTAAATAATTGAAAATAAATAGTCCTTTTAATACTGATGATTTTTTAAATTATTACACAAAACCTACGAATTCTAGAACAGTAGTAAGACTTTCACCATTTTAGATGGAAAAGTTTAAACTTAATTCTGTACTAATTCGATAAGGGATCGAACATAGTTTCTTTTTCCAATAAATTGAAGCAAAAGAGAGAAAAATTCGCTTTAATTAAATCGTCCAACTCAAAGTAAGCGAAATTCCAGCCAGTTGACCTTTAAATAATTGAAAAATAAATAGTCCTTTTAATACTGATGATTTTTTAAATTATTACACAAAACCTACGAATTCTAGAACAGTAGTAAGACTTTCACCATTTTAGATGGAAAAGTTTAAACTTAATTCTGTACTAATTCGATAAGGGATCGAACATAGTTTCTTCTTCCAATAAATTGAAGCAAAAGAGGGAAAAATTCGCTTTAATTAAATCGTCCAACTCAAAGTAAGCGAAATTCCAGCCAGTTGACCTTTAAATAATTGCAAAAAAAAATACTCCTTTTAATACTGATGATTTTTTAAATTATTACACAAAACCTACGAATTCTAGAACAGTAGTAAGACTTTCACCATTTTAGATGGAAAAGTTTAAACTTAATTCTGTACTAATTCGATAAGGGATCGAACATAGTTTCTTCTTCCAATAAATTGAAGCAAAAGAGGGAAAAATTCGCTTTAATTAAATCGTCCAACTCAAAGTAAGCGAAATTCCAGCCAGTTGACCTTTAAATAATTGAAAAATAAATAGTCCTTTTAATACTGATGATTTTTTAAATTATTACACAAAACCTACGAATTCTAGAACAGTAGTAAGACTTTCACCATTTTAGATGGAAAAGTTTAAACCTAATTCTGTACTAATTCGATAAGGGATCGAACATAGTTTCTTTTTCCAATAAATTGAAGCAAAAGAGAGAAAAATTCGCTTTAATTAAATCGTCCAACTCAAAGTAAGCGAAATTCCAGCCAGTTGACCTTTAAATAATTGAAAAATAAATAGTCCTTTTAATACTGATGATTTTTTAAATTATTACACAAAACCTACGAATTCTAGAACAGTAGTAAGACTTTCACCATTTTAGATGGAAAAGTTTAAACTTAATTCTGTACTAATTCGATAAGGGATCGAACATAGTTTCTTCTTCCAATAAATTGAAGCAAAAGAGGGAAAAATTCGCTTTAATTAAATCGTCCAACTCAAAGTAAGCGAAATTCCAGCCAGTTGACCTTTAAATAATTGAAAAAAAAATACTCCTTTTAATACTGATGATTTTTTAAATTATTACACAAAACCTACGAATTCTAGAACAGTAGTAAGACTTTCAACATTTTAGATGGAAAAGTTTAAACTTAATTCTGTACTAATTCGATAAGGGATCGAACATAGTTTCTTTTTCCAATAAATTGAAGCAAAAGAGAGAAAAATTCGCTTTAATTAAATCGTCCAACTCAAAGTAAGCGAAATTCCAGCCAGTTGACCTTTAAATAATTGAAAATAAATAGTCCTTTTAATACTGATGATTTTTTAAATTATTACACAAAACCTACGAATTCTAGAACAGTAGTAAGACTTTCACCATTTTAGATGGAAAAGTTTAAACCTAATTCTGTACTAATTCGATAAGGGATCGAACATAGTTTCTTTTTCCAATAAATTGAAGCAAAAGAGAGAAAAATTCGCTTTAATTAAATCGTCCAACTCAAAGTAAGCGAAATTCCAGCCAGTTGACCTTTAAATAATTGAAAATAAATAGTCCTTTTAATACTGATGATTTTTTAAATTATTACACAAAACCTACGAATTCTAGAACAGTAGTAAGACTTTCACCATTTTAGATGGAAAAGTTTAAACTTAATTCTGTACTAATTCGATAAGGGATCGAACATAGTTTCTTTTTCCAATAAATTGAAGCAAAAGAGAGAAAAATTCGCTTTAATTAAATCGTCCAACTCAAAGTAAGCGAAATTCCAGCCAGTTGACCTTTAAATAATTGAAAAATAAATAGTCCTTTTAATACTGATGATTTTTTAAATTATTACACAAAACCTACGAATTCTAGAACAGTAGTAAGACTTTCACCATTTTAGATGGAAAAGTTTAAACTTAATTCTGTACTAATTCGATAAGGGATCGAACATAGTTTCTTCTTCCAATAAATTGAAGCAAAAGAGGGAAAAATTCGCTTTAATTAAATCGTCCAACTCAAAGTAAGCGAAATTCCAGCCAGTTGACCTTTAAATAATTGCAAAAAAAAATACTCCTTTTAATACTGATGATTTTTTAAATTATTACACAAAACCTACGAATTCTAGAACAGTAGTAAGACTTTCACCATTTTAGATGGAAAAGTTTAAACTTAATTCTGTACTAATTCGATAAGGGATCGAACATAGTTTCTTTTTCCAATAAATTGAAGCAAAAGAGGGAAAAATTCGCTTTAATTAAATCGTCCAACTCAAAGTAAGCGAAATTCCAGCCAGTTGACCTTTAAATAATTGCAAAAAAAAATTCACCTTTTAATACTGATGATTTTTTAAATTATTACACAAAACCTACGAATTCTAGAACAGTAGTAAGACTTTCAACATTTTAGATGGAAAAGTTTAAACTTAATTCTGTACTAATTATTTTTTATCAAAAGTTGGTTAAAAGTTGTAGTTGTAGTTTGCTTGAAACTCGAAATAAATTTGTTTTGTTAAATATGTGAGAACTATTCTATTTTTCCTAAATTCCCAAATTGATTTGTGTCCTACAGTTGTGTTTAATCTTTTTTTATTAGTACAAACACTAGAGCAGATTTTTTATTTCAAATGTTTTCAGTGTTTCAATATCATATAGTTACACTAAATCACACAGTTTTTAAGTTTATTTTTAGTGTTTAACCTTTTATTTAACTCACAATGTTATCTGTCTGTCGGTTATTTTTTCGGAGCCAAATTTGAAAGGGTTCCCGTTGTCCCACTGAATTGAAATTTTGTATACTTACTTAATCTGCGTGACAATGCAATCCTATGTAGTTAAATACCCCCGAAAGGGGTTAAATGGGGTTTTGAAGTTTTAGGTTATGTTTACAAAGGGGTTCTCAATTTGTAAATTTGAGAGGGTTCCTGTAGTCGCAATGAAATGAAATTTAACATGCTTACGTAATCTGCGTGACAATGCAATTGTATATAGTTAATTACCCCCTAAAGGTGTTAAATGGGGTTTTAAAATTGTTGGTCAATTCAAAATTGGTTCAAAATATTGGTCATTTGGACGTCACGGTAGATAAACAGAGTAAAAACAATAAATCTATGCAATAAATAAAGACTAAAAAGCAAAAAATAAAAATTAATAAAAAAATGTTTTTTAAAAAAAGCTTTTATATATTTTTATTTTCTAAGTTGAGATGAATTCTGACAGAAAAACTAATTTTACTGCAACAAATTTAGAACAATATTCAGGTTCAACACTTGACTTAATGCAACAGTATTAAGTTTTTTACAAAACGTATTTCATTTTGTTTGTTTTTGCAAAGGATTGCAATAAAAAGGTAGGAATTGTTCGAAACTGCATCTTAAATTACCAGATGTTTAAATATCGCGTAATTGCAAAATTCCTAGTTTATATCCGCCGGTTTAAAAGGAAAAATATGATCTTCCAGATCAGCGGATGGGAATCTTGGATGTCTGCTGGGAAAGTTTGAGCTTTAACGAGGAACAATAATGCTGCCAACTCAATTTAACAAACTTTTATCAATAATACGTCTGGCGTTTTTTCCCGCCCCCTAGCGTCTTATTAATCAGAAACAAAAGATTTGAGGGGGTTGGCTGGACACGTCCACTTCATTAAAGGGTGCACAAGTCCAATTAGCCTTACATGGTGGACGGTCCAAAGAGATAAACTACTTAAGTACAGCGTCAGCAAAATGGGGGTGCATTTTGTGAAAAAGAAGTTAACTAACTGTGATTTTTAATTAGTTTTTAGACGCTTCGTTTCGTTCGAAAGGGCGGAATTATGAAAGGTTTCGAGGGAAAAGGTATGCTAAATAGCTTCGGCTTTCTAAGGGTTGTTTGTAATCCTTTTACCGCACTCAGATTTATTGTTATTGCATCTAAGCTTAGCTTTTAAAGTCGATGCTGAATTGGTTCAAGATTTCTCTCAGACGTTAGTTTCATTTGGATTATAACAAGGATTAACCTTTTGGGGGGAATGATCAAAGGAGACGAACAACTTTGCTAAATTTTCTTTGCGAGGTGATTAAAATCACTTCCTTAATTATTTAGTTAATTGCACATAAATGTGGCGGTAAAAGCGGCCGTAAACTTGAATTTAGATCAAATAAAAAGGCAAAGTGTTGCACTTTGATGCCGGCTAATTCGAGACGGACTCATTTTTGCCAAGCCGTTCTCTAATTTAAATTATAACTTTGATTAAAATATGAAAAAGTTATCAAATTTTGTTTTCGCTGTAAAATATTAACATTTTTAACCAAGTACTACAATTTTTCTTTACTTTACAAAACTTTATGGACTTTTTGTACCATAATTTGAAGATTATATCAGCCATTTAACTGTCATAGTATCCATAAAAAATAAAATATGTTGCCCAAAACGTGCAGTCTATACGTACAGTCACATCCAAAAAGAATGACACCCCTAAAAAAATGTGTACGTTTGGCTAGGATATTCTGTAAACTAGCTGGACAGTTTGTAAGTTAACCTGTTTGTTGAAATTTATAACTTAAATGATTTTAGTCGGACTTTTGCTGTCTAGCCTGGTTGGTAGAAGTGTCATTCTTTTTGATCGTGACTGTACTGTGTCACTCGTTTAAACTAAGATAAGATTATTGAACACTGTGCAGTTATACACTATTTGAGAATGTAAAAAATGCACTCTAAAAGCTAAAATGTTTTTCAATTATATAAGTTATTATTATCAATCTGTTTAACGAAATTTTTAATATTTTTCAAGGAAAGTTTGTTAAAGAATCTGAAGTGTATTATTCTTAAACTTAAACATAAAACTAGCAATTTTTTTGCCCCAATTAGGCGATTTTTCAGTCTATTTTTATGTAAATTTTTGAAAAAAATTGTACTTTGGAATAAAAAAACTTTCAAAATATAATGTGAATTTTTGATTCAGTTCTGTGATTTTTCAAACTTTCGCGAAAACTGTATTTTAAGCTTATAAGAACTTGTTTACGCACACGAAAAATTCAAAAATAACACCATTCTTAATCACATTCTATCATTTTTTGACGAAATTTTGCTTGATCCTAAATAATTGCATTTTGAATGAAAAACGTGCTAACATAGGTAATGCGAAAACCCGAAAATTATATCATTTTCGATCCAATTATTTTTCATATAATTAAAAAACTCAAAAAAACAGAATGAAACATAAAAAAATTCTCATTTTGGCATAAATTGAGCAATTGTCTATTAAGGGCAGCTTAAAAAATAAGATAATTCAAAAAATATGTACCGAAAAATACAAACTTATTGGAACTTGTTTTGTGATTTTCTATATCGACAAAATAACATGATTTTTCTCTAATAAAATGGCCTATTTGTCATTAATTTAGCAGAACAAGACTCGGAACTATAGTATTTCCAGACAGAAATTAGTGAAAAACAAAACACTCCGCACTTAAAATAGCACCTGTCCAAATTTTAGTTTTTCCTTTAAAATGCTTTATTTTACGTTTTTAAGAGTCAAAATAATCAACTCAATCAAAAACAAATCCACTACCAACAATAAATATTTACTAAAACACAAACTAAAAACGATTATCCAGGATATTTAAAAAAGTCTAATCTCTCGCTGGAAATGCTATACCAATAATTAAGAAAGCCAGATTAAGAGCGAATAAATTAAATCGAACAAAATAAGCCAACAAATAAAATTTCACAAAAATCAGCCGATATGTGTAAGTAAATCAATAGAGAAAGACCAATAATTAAAAAACCGACTTTAAAAAAATCAATTTTTTGATAAATTAACTTACTTTAAATTAAATCGATCAAAATTAGCCAAATAAATGTAGATTTTGAAACATATTCTTGTGATGTAAAAATCCTTATGTTTGCCTAAGTTTTAAATTAAATGGACTAATCTAAACTTCTCAAAAATAATAAAATCTGCAAGAATATAGAGAAGAAAATAATTATGTTTGGCTTTATTTTGTTTAATTCAAGCACCAAAGTAACGAATCTCCAAACACTGGTTACTAAAATCTTCTATTTAACTTACAATGTTATCTGTCTGTCGGTTATTTTTTCGGAGCCAAATTTGAAAGGGTTCCCGTTGTCCCACTAAATTGAAATTTTGCATACTTACTTAATCTGCGTGACAATGCAATCCTATGTAGTTAAATCCCCCCGAAAGGGGTTAAATGGAGATTTGAAGTTTTAGGTTATGTTTACAAAGGGGTTCTCGATTTGTACATACCGTAACTTATACCGACATTTGGACGTAACGGTAATAACAATAAATCTATGCAATAAATAAAGACTAAAAAGCAAAAAATAAAAATATATAAAAATGTTTTTTAAAAAAAGCTTTTATTTAAAAGATACACTAAAAAGTAAAAAGTAATGTATTTCAATCACAGGAGAATATTTTTTTTTACAGGTTAAAATTCTAAAATTCTAAAAATAACTGAGATATCGGGCGCGAAATTCTTAGGTGGGACACCCTGTATAAACGTAACAGAGATATTTTTTAGAGAATAAATACCACCATTAACTCATTTTCCGAATTAATGAACAAAATTGAACATTGATTAAATTCTTCGAGGATTTTTTGGCTTATTTTAGACAATTTTTGCGAAATAATTACGTTTTTGCATTACATACGTGCAAATAAAACCAAAAAAGTTTTGATCCAATTAGATGTTTTTTCAACTCGGTTTATTTCGGTAAGAAACTCAAGAATGTAGGTATATGTAAAAACTTGAAAAAAGTAGAAATAACACCTGTTTGGAGCAAATTTTTCATTTTTCAGCTTTGTTTTGACGAAATTTTTTTCAAACATAAACGAATTCGAGTGAAACGGGCAAAGTAACATCAGTTTCATTGTCTTGACAAAATCTCACAAAATAAATTAGTCTCAGGTCCAAAAACGAACTATAAATTGACTGAAATAAGACTAAATTAATATCAGTTTCGGTCAAATTTGGGAATTTTTCAGCCAGTTTTAGCGAAAAAACTGTGTTAACCACTCAATAATAATGATAATAATAATAATAATAATATAATAATAATAATAATATAACAGAAATTCTAATACAAATAATAATGATAATAATAATGAAGAAAAAAAAAAAGAAAAGGAAAAAATTAAAATATATAAAAAAATGTTTTTTAAAAAAAGCTTTTATTTCAAAGATGCACTAAAAAGTAAAAAATAATGTATTTCAATCACAGGAAAATATTTTTTCTTACAGGTTAAAATTCTAAAATTTATAAAAGCTTTGGGAGTTATAAAACTACGGCATTACAGAATTACTTTGTTCAGTTGACTCCCAAATATTCTCCTTTTTACTTTTTAGAGCATCTTTTAAATAAAGGCTTTTTTAAAAAACATTTTTTATATATTTTTATTTTATTTCGATAAATGGTCGAAATAATTGATTTTTGAATAATTTTAACAATTTTCGGTTAATTTTTTGTGAAACTTTAAACAACTGCGTTTTCGAATGAAAATAGGCTAACAAATTGCTGTCAAACGAGGTAAAACGCTTAAAACTTACCATATAGAAAATACGCCAATTCCCCAGGATTGGTTTTTAATCTCTTAAAGCAATACCTTAAAAATATTGAACTAGATCAAAGTACCAAATGGTAGCGTAAATAATTCCCTATGGTTTAGGCCATTAATTAATTTTTTTACTGGACTAGGAATATTTATTTTTGCCTCGGCCGCAAAACTTGAAACACCCTGTACAGGTGGATGTCCGAATAGGGGATCTCCGAAACTAAGAGGTTTAGAGAAAAACAAGTGACACATTCTCGGGTCCGTTTTTTGAGAAAATAATTTTGGTCAAAACCGCATCCTGCTATCGTCTTTTGTTTTCGACTTATAAACAAAAGTTGACATTTTAGCGACGTCTTAAAAAATTCATATCTTTCTTATTATAAAAGATACACATTTGAAACAAAAACATTAAACAGGCACCTTTTTACAGAGAATCTGATAATGTTATCAGCGATTTTTTTTAATCATCAGTTTAGCTGTAATAACATAAAGTTGTATTTTTTCAAATAGGAATCATAGGCGGCTGTGATATTTTTGAAAAGCTTATTTTTTTCTGATTTGATATTTCTATTTGTCTAATACATTATTTTTAAATATTTAAAAAAAACGTAACATTTCGCTTTTTCTTTATAGTAGGCCATGAAAAAATTTTGGATTTTCAATTAAAACTATGAAAAATATATTACCCAACACGTATTTATAATTTAATAATTTTTTAAACACTAATTAATTTAAAAACAGCATAATAAAATATTATTAGATCAAATTTTTGCAATTAATAAAAATTATTTGTTTTTAGATTTAAAATGGCAAGCTTACTTACTGCCATTCTATTTTCTAATTAAACATGCAATGTCGGAAAAAGAAAAATCTTATTAATTGTGTGATTGCTTGTCAATGAAATTTTATTTTACAAAAAAATGTTAATCCAAACACCAATATTAAATCCCATCTGCGGTAAAAAAATACATAACATTATCAAGGTCACCTCCATTGCACTTCACTAAATCATAAAAAAGTGTTACCAAATGGTAGTGACACTTCGTTTTCAATTTTCTGCACATTTTTTAGGTAATTAAAATCTGCGATAGATAAATTAAAAGTAACTTTAACTATTTTTATAATTTCACATTTTTTACTTTAATAACCGTGCACAAAATTTCTATATTATTCACACCTTTTATGTGAAATAATTTTTCCATGGCCAACTACTTTCAAATATTTTAAATATATTTTTTATCAAAAGTATATAAAAATATCAAACTGTATTTATATTGTTTTTAGTTCAAAAAAAAAAGCTTTTCGAAAATGTCATAGCCAACTATGATTCCTATTTAAAAAATACAACTTTATGTTATTACAGCTAAACGAATGGTTAAAAAAAATCGCGGATAACATTATTAAATTCTCTGTAAAAAAGTGCCTGTATAATGTCTTAATTTCAAATGTATATGTTTTATAATAAGGAAGATATAAATTTTTTAAGATTTTGCTAAAATATCAACTTTTGTTTATAAGTCGAAAACAAAAAACGATAAATTAAATTTCTGTGAAGTACAGATAAAAATAATCGCTTCCGAATTTGTCTAATAACACAGTGGGTGCAAGGTCGTCCAACAAACACAACCAATTTTGTTTGTTTATGCCGACACCTACAACAATCACCACATTTCTGAATCATTTTTTGAGAATTTCCAAATAAGGGGTAAAATTAGAGAAGCTCGTATAATAATGGGAACCGCACCAGCCCTCTGCAAATGAAACATAATCCCAGCTTTATAATATCATAAATAAAACGCCGCTCCAACAATTTTCTTATCTTGAACACAGTCCACTGACTTACAAACTGAAAATAACCACATCCTCAGATTAGGCGCGATATTTCCGAGCTCTATTAAATACTGCATCACTTTACACTTCTGACTGAGTTTGCGAGAAGGTGGTGGAAACCCTAACTTTGGAGATATCAACGTGCAAACAGCCCCCAAGGCACTTTTAATAAATTTAATTTACAGTGCCCAGTTGAATGTTAATTATTTAATTTAATTTAGAGGTGGTTTGAAAGCTCGCTCCTGTTTGACTTACTCGCAAGATGAGAAGGAGTTCCTGTAGGCCACTGTTTGCAACAACAAGGAGGTATATTTGGTGATTTTCATTTTGTAGCACTAAAGCAAAGTTCACACTACAAACCGGAGAAACTGAATGCACGTTGTGAGTGTCCTTGAGTGAATGCTAGCCGAGTTTACCCACCTTACACTATTTACATGGGCTAAATATAACCGGGATTTTCTCCTCTTTTGCTTGTAAGATTAGGAGAGACCGCATTTTTAGGAAACTTAAAATTTTCTATTGCACAAAAAAAACATAATTTTTACTGCAATAAATTCCATTACAAAAACAAACAAAACGAAATACGTTATGTGCACAAAATAGCTAATTTAAGGAAACTTAAACAAAAATACAAAAAAAATTAACAATGAGATTAAAATAACGAAAAACTGAAAAATTTAGGAAATTAATATGAAATATGGGGAAATTAAGAAAGTAATAAAAATATATAAAACGTAGTTTTATAACTCCCAAAGCTTTTATAAATTTAATAATTTTAACCTGTATGAAAAAATATTCTCCTTTTTACTTTTTAGTGCATCTTTTAAATAAACGCTTTTTTTTAAACAATTATATTTTTATTTTTTGCTTTTTAGTCTTTATTTATTGTTATTACACTGTGCATCTACCGTGACGTCCAAATGACCAACATACCGTCTATGTCGGTATAAGTTACGGTATGTACAAATCGAGAACCCTTTTGTAAACATAACATAAAATTTTAAAACCCCATTTAATACCTTTAGAAGGTAATTAACTATACAGGGTGATTCTTTTAGGGCCTACATTAGAAACTTTTCAACTTCTAGTATAGATAGAAGTTTAAAATTTAGTATACGATCCAAATCGACCATTCTGAGTTCAACTAAATTATTTTCAAAATGGCTGAACTTCCGGAACGTGGAGAAATTGGCGCTAACTTTGAAATTTTAAATAGTAATCACCTATTTTATTACATTTTTGAATTCGCCATTTGAAACTGACTAAGATATACCCTAGTTGTTAGTACTTATCTGTCATAGTTTTTGACGTATGTCAATTTTTTTTTGCAAATTTTCATTTACCGGGGTTTATTTAAAATATCACAACTCTTAAACCCTTTACAGTAAGTGAATAATTCTTTTTGCATTTGATAACCAAAGGTTTGAAGGATCTTCTAAAATCTTCAGAATTTTGAACTGTCAAATTGCAAGGCTACTATGATTTTTTGAAAATGATGATCAAGAAATAATTATAATTCAGTTTTTTCAAATGGAATGACCTTGTTTTTTCAATGGCAATCAAAAGAACATCGATTTATATGGAGACTTTTATCAACATCTTCTATATCTATCTCTTACAGTTTTTGAAATAATCGCAAAAAACTGATTTTTAGATCATTATTTTCATTTTTAATCGAGTAAACTTTCAAAAAATGCGATAAAGTTGTGCTATTGATTAAAAGAAATGTTTGATTTGTATACCATTTTCATTCAAGAAGTTCAAAATTCGATGGCATACTGACTGAGTTACTTTACATAATTCACTAAGTTATAATAAACCATAATTAAATATTATTGTTTTACTGCTTATGATTATGAACCATCTAAAAACTAAATAAAATGTTGAAGATTGACAACTGTTGACCATTTTACAAAACCTACTTGATTAACGATGAAAATTACAAAGTAAAATTCGTTTTTTGTGATTTTTTTCAAAAACTGTACGAGATAGGTTTAGAACATGTACATAAAAGTCACCATAAATGTCGATGTTCTTTCAACTGCCGTTAAGAAAATATGGTCGTTCCATTTGAAAAAACTGAGTTATAGCCGTTTTTTGATAACCATTTTGAAAAAATCACACTACCCTTGAATTTTGACAGATGACAATTTTGAAGATTCTAGAAGGCTCTTCAAACCCTCTGTTATCGAATACAAAAAAAATTATTCACTTATCGCAAAGGGTTGAAGGGCTGTCACATTTTAAATACACTCCTGCAAGTGAAAATTTTAACAAAAAAATTGACAAATGTCAAAAACTATGACAGATAAGTACCAACAACTAAAGTACATTTTAGTCAGTTTGAGAAGGTGAATTCAAAAATGCAATAAAAATGTGGGGTTACTATTTAAAATTTCAAAGTTGGCGCCCATTTCTCGTAGTTCCGGAAGTTCAGCCATTTTGAAAATAATTTAATTGAATTCAGAATGGTCGATTTAGATCGTACACAAAATTTTAAAGTTCTAGCTATATTAGAAGTTAAATAGTTTCTAATGTAGGCCCTAAAAGAATCAGCCTGTATACAGGCTGTTTTGTCTAAACCCCACATTAGAAGTATTGGGAGTTCTAATAATCATAGTCATCTGAAAATTTGTGTACAACCATAATTTTTAAGGTCCTGCTCAATGAAAATATTCTCAAGAGAGCAGCACTTCCGGTTATACCGGAAGTTGCTACCAACTTTCTTATTTTAAATGAAATGCTATATTTTTTAATGCGTTTTTGAATTACTAGAGTTATTTTAAGGTAGTTTTCATAAGCTGTCCCTATACCTAAATTTAGCCGTTTACGAAATATTTATGGTTTTTTAAATTTTTTTGGATTTTCACCTTCCAGTTCAAAAATCGATAACTCTTCGATTTTTAAAAATTCGGAAATATTTTTGAGCTCATTTGAAAGAGGAAGCCTAGATCTTTCCTTTGGTGTTTTCAAATTTCTAAAAAAGAATAACAAACTCCAAATTTTTAAAATTAAGTTTGCAAAACTTTAAGCACCCATAATTCATTATTTTCAAATGAGATGACAAAAGTTTTATTTCACTAGATGGTAGAGAATTTAATTCTGCTTCGATCTGTGTTAACATTCCCTATACTTATATTTAATAGTTTTCATGTTACAATACCTTTTTGTTGGGATTGAGAAATTCATTAGCCATAGGCCTTTTCTCATAGGTTGCCATGGAAACGAATGAAAAAAGGTGAGAAATTAAAGTTTTTCAAACCAACACCCAATGAATTTATTTTGTTTTCACAGTCTGATAACACAATTTTGAACAGAGTTTGTCGCTTAAGTTTAATCAGAAATGTTTTTATGGCAAACTATGCAAAAATAGCTGTGGTTAGTAAGAAATTTCCTACAATAACAAAAAAAAAACAACATAACTTGAAAATTATCACAGATAGGTATAGCGAATGCTAATACAGATCGATGCAGAACAAAATTCTCCTCCATCTAGTAGAATAAAAATTGCGACATCCCATTTGAAAAAATTAAGTTTTGGGTACTTGAAGTTGTCCAAACTTAACCTTAAAATTTTTGGGTTTATTAACTTCAATTCCAATTTTGATCACACTGAACAACAGATATAGGCTTTCTCTTTCAATTCTCCAAACATGATTTCGAAATCTCTAAAACTAAGCGAGTTACCGATTTTTTAAGGGACAGGTGCAAATTCAAAAATTTTTAAAAATCTTAAATATCTCGAAAACGGTTAAACTTGGGTATAGGAAAAGCTAATAAAAACTCCCTTAAAATAACTCAACTAATCCAAAAACGCAGTGAAAAGTATAGCTTTCCATTTAAAATAAGAAGGTTAATAGCGACTTCCGGTATAACCGGAAGTGCTGCCATCTTGAAAATATTATCATTGAGCATAACTCAACGGATTATGCCTGAGTACCAACTCTCACATAAATGTCTTTATTAGAACTTTCAATACTTCTAATGTGGGGTTTAGACGGAACACCCTGTAGAATTGCATTGTCACGCGGATTACGTAAGCATGTTAAATTTCATTTCATTGCGACTACAGGAACCCTCTCAAATTTACAAATCGAGAACCCCTTTATAAACATAACCTAAAACTTCAAAACCCCATTTAACCCCTTTAGGGGGTATTTAACTACATAGGATTGCATTGTCATGCAGATTAAGTAGGTATGCAAAATTTCAATTCAGTGGGACAACGGGAACCCTTTCAAATTTGGCTCCGAAAAAATGACCGACAGACAGATACCATTGTAAGTTAAATAAAAGCTTTTAAAAAGCTGAAATCACGAGAAACTTAAAAATTGTGTTTGAAACACTAAGAAAATATAAGATTCAAAGACTGAAAGCCTGAGAAACAAAAATCTGTAAATTTAAAATAAAGTAACTATGAAATTGCAAAATCTGATGCACTGTGATTATTAAATATACAGAGTGATTCTTTTACAGCCTACATTAAAAACTTTTTAATTTCTAATCCTGCTAGAGCTTCACAATTTTGTGTTTGATCCAAATCGGCCATTTTGAGTTCAACTAAGTAATTTTCAAAAGGGCTGAGCTACCGGAACTACGAGAAATTGGCGCTAATTTTGAAATTTTAAATAGTGACCAAACTTTTTTATTGCATTTTTGAATTCACCTTCTCAAACTGACTAAAATGTACTTAGTTGTTGGTACTTATCTGTCATAGTTTTTGACATATGTAAATTGTTTTGTTCAAATTTTCATTTACAGGGGTTTATTTAAAATATCACAGCTTTTGAACCCTTTGCGATAAGTAAATAATTTTTTTGCATCAGATAACCAAAGATTCAAAGAGCCTTCTAGAATTTTCAAAATTCAGGGGTTTATTTAAAATATCACAGCTCTTGAACTCTTTAAAATAAGTGAATAATTTTTTTTGCATTTAATAACCAAAGGTTCGAAGAGTCTTCTAGAATTTTCAAAATTGTCAGCTGTCAAAATTCAAAGCTAGTATGATTTTTCTAAAATGATTATCAAAAAACGGCTATAACTCAGTTTTATTATTATTATTATTATTATTATTATTATTATTATATATTATTATTTTATTATTATTTTCTTAACGGCAATCAAAAGAACATCGACATTTATGGTGGCTTTTACCAACACATCCTATACATATCTTTTACAGTTTTTGAAAAAAATCACAAAAAATGGATTTCACTTTGTAATTTATAGTTGTAATTTAGTTATCGTTGTCAGTCAGTCTGCCATCTTGTTTCCAACTTCTTGAACAAAAATGGTGAACAAATTGAACATTTCTTTTAATTAATATCACAACTTTATCGTATCGTAGTTTACTCGATTAATAATGAACTAAAATTCCGTTTTTTGTGATTTTTTTCAAAAACTGTAAGAAAAAGAGGTATTGATAAAAGTCTCCTTAAAAATCTTTTGATTGCCATTGAAATTACAGGCTCATTCCATTTGAAAAATCTGTGTTATAATAATTTTTGGATCATCATTTTCAAAAAATCATAGTAGCCTTGCAATTTGACACATGACAATTCTGAACATTTTAGAAGACTCTTCGAACGTTTGGTTATCAAATACTAAAAGAATTGTTTACTTATTGTAAAGAGTTCAAGAGCTGTGTTGTTTTAAATGAACCTCTGCAAATTAAATTTGTAAAAAATTGACGAATTCAAAAATGCACTAAAATAAAAAAAATTCAAAGTTGGCGCCAATTTCCCATCGTTCCGGAAGTTCAGCCATTTTGAAAATAATTTAGCTGAACTCCAACTCAAAATGGTCTATAGCTATAGCTGTATTAGAAGTTAAAAAGTTTCTAATATAGACCCTAATAAAAGAACCACCCTGTGTATACTAATAAAAAAATCGAAAAAATCCTACTCTAAATTAGAAAGGTTATTTGGAACACATTTAGGATACAAGTCAAGAGGTGTTAAACATTTACATTTTTAACAAAACAAATTTATTTCGAGTTTGAAGAAAAGTCCTTAAAAATTGCGTGTTGGGGGAACTTTCTTAGCTAAAATCCGGTCTGTAAGATTAGAAGGGACTCTCGCTTGTAAAAATCAATTTTTAATGCAAGGGCTGCCGGTCTCGTAAATAAGGGGCCGTAAACATGGCTTTTCTAATTGAGCAATAGAGGAAAGCGGAATTTATAATAAATCATAGAAATTGAAATACACAGAGTCGGAAAACGTCGGCAGCTACAAACTGCAATAAAGCAATTCCCCAAACAACGCGAAAATGTCCTCCGAAATCATAAGACATGTCAAGCAGTGGAGGAGAATGCGAGTAAATGTTGCCACGTATTTCATTGTTTCAGGGACAGCTTCTGGAGAGATATTTCACAGCGATATTGCCACTATCTTTCACACTTTTTTTTCTTCAAACTTCTTTATGACTCTTCAGTTGAATGGCTAAACTACTTCCTGAGTTTAAGCTGCGCTAATTAAGGATGAGCGCAATTATAACGACAACGGGCTGCAGAAAAGCAGGAAAAATTAAACAAACGCAAAACAAAGAGTTGATTCATTTTACATTTCTATAGCCAGCTGAATAAGTCGAAAAATTGTACTGTACAAGTTTTTCGTTTATTCACTGTCATAATTTTAGTTTTCCAATTTCTTAATGCCAAGCTTTGCTTAAAAAAAATCAGATTGGCAAAATCAATGAATAGTGAATATCTTGGTGCTAAATTTTACAATGCACTGTCTGATAAGGTTAAATGTTTAGATATAAAAAAATTTAAAATTTGTTTAAAGTCTTATTTAGTCCGCAAAGCCTTTTACAACTTTGACGATTTTATTAATAATTGTAAAAACATGTAATATCGTGTAATGTCCAATTCCATTATCTTTGTTTTTATTTATTGTTTATTGTTTTAACTGTATTGTTTTATATTGACGTTTGTAAGACCTATATGGTTGTTAACAAGAATAAAGATTATTATTATTATTAATGTTCTTACTTTACTGTTCTATAGTTTTTTAATTATCACTCTTTCGTTCACTTAGATCTAAGTACAGAATTTCAACCTTAATAATGTTTTTTAGTTTTCTTGTATTTCAGTTTTTAAGTTTTTCCGCTTTTCAGCCTCTTATATAGAGTATTGGTTTTGAATTGAGAATGTCCTGTTTTAGTTTATTAGTCTTTCTCTTTTCCAGTTCTAGTTCTTCAAAATTTCAGCCTCACTATTCTTTAGTTTTTTTGTGTTTCAGCTTTTAAGTTTCTCAGTGTTAAAGTTACTTGGTCAGTTTTTGAAATTTTAATTTTTGAAAATACTCTAGTTGTACATATATGAAATTACTAGCAGTTGGCCACGGCTTCGCACGCATGTCCACAACCACTTTAAAACTTAGTATAACAAAAAGTAGAAACACAAAATTTTATTGTGAACTTTAAAACCTGTTTAACCCTCTTGTGGATGTAATTTTCAAAAATCCTGAAACACATTTTCTTTATTTTTAACCGGAAGTCCAAATGACAATTTTCTCGTTAAACTCTTTTGGGGGTGGAATTTCTAAAAATCCTGAAATATACGCCTCTTCCTTTTTAACCGAATGTCTAAGATATCAATTGATAACTTCAACAATAAAGAATTTTTTATATGTATAACTTCAACAATGAAGGATTTTTTGTTTAACCCCCTTGGAGTGGAGTTTTCAACAAACCTGAAACACGCGTTTTTTATATTTAGACTAATGCCCAAATAACAATTCTCTTGGTTATAACTTCGAAAATGACATATTTTTATATTCAACCCTCTTGGGGGTGGAAATTTCAAAATCCAGAAACACGTCTTTTTTCATTTTTAACCGAAAGATCATTAATATAGCTTCAAAAATGACGATTTTTTATGTTTAACCCTCTTTGGGGGTGGAATTTCTAAAAATAATAAAATACCTGTTTCTTTATTTTTCACCGAATGCCCAAATACCAATTTTTATAACTATAAGTTCAAAAATTACGGATTTTTATATTTAACCCCCTTAGGGGTGGAAATTCCAAATGTTCTTAAACACACGTTTTTCATCTTTAACCGAAAGCTCAAGTACCATTTGCATGGATACAAATTAAAAATTACGGATTTTTATACAAATTCTAACCCGTGTTCAACCCCCTTATTGGGGTTGGTATTTCCAACTAAAACACGTGTTTCTTCACTTTTCACTGAAAGCCCAAATACCAGCTTCAATTAATGTAAATTCCAAAGTTACGAATATTTATACAAATTTTATTACGCCATTTAACCCTCTTAGGGGTTGATTTTTCGAAAATCCGGAAACACGTGTTTCTTCATTTTTAACCAAAAGCCCAAATATTAATTTTCAAGGATGTAAGTTCAATGTAACTTTAAAAATGACAGATATTCTAAACTCTAATTCTAAATTCAACTCTCCATTTAACCCCTTTAGGGGTTGATTTTCCAAAAATCCTGAAAGACGTCTTTCTTTATTTTTAATCGAAAGCCCAAATACTAATTTTCAAAGATATAACTTAAAAAATGACGGATTTTTATTCAAATTTTCACACCCTATTTAACCCTCTTAGGGGGTGATTTTCGAAAAATCCTTTCTTAGTACATCCCTATGTTACAAAAGCTATCTACTGTAAAAATTTCAAGTTTCTATCCTTAGCCGTCTAGGCTGTGCATTAATTTGTCAGTCAGGCCAAGCAATTTTATATATATAGATAGAAAAACTAGCTATACAACGTAGTCAAAATAATGCTATTTTTACCTTTTTCAAACTTCCAACGAGTAAATATTCTTCAGTTCTCAAACATTCAGTCAACAAAGTACGTTTTTCATCCAAAAACGAAAAACTTTATATAAAACAAGCCGAAAATGGTGTTAACTATTTAGAGGGTTTGACAAAAAAAATTTAAGTTTTTTCTATTGAACAATCCCAACATTTGATAGAAATAAATAGTCATAAAGGTCACAAAAATAAATCACACTTGATACCATTTAGCCTGTTTTACTTGATTTAGCTCATTTTTGAGCGAAATTTTGTTGTTATTTTTAAGTTTTTCAAAATTTATATTCACTGTTTTTTTTTCCAAAAATTACTAAACTAAAGCAAAACCCATATTACTTTTTTTGTGAGTTTTCAGACGTTTTTGAGCCAGAAACGCATTTAAATGTAGTCAAAAATGATTAAATCATGCTATTTTATTTTTCTTAAGAATTGCTAATATTTTGTCTGTTTTTGTTGATTTAGCTCGTTTTTAAGCGTAACTTCCTCAAAAACAAATCTAAAAACTCGAAGAAAGTCTACCTTTGGACAAAGCTGGTGTAATTTTTACATTTGTGAAGTCTTTAAATAAGTTTTTGAACTCAATTTTGTGGTTTTTGTGAGATTTTCTTAAAAACCACCAAAAATCACGAAATAAATACGAACATTCCATTACTTTAACCTTTTTGGAACGTTTTTGCTACAAATGAAGAAATATTTCGAAAATTTTGTTAAAAACAAAAATTTTTATAAAAATCGCATTTTTTTGTGTGTATTATTCGATAGTTGAATCACACTTTTGATGAAAATAGTTGCTGTTTTTTATTTAAGACAAAAAAATTACATCAATTTTTTTTCCAGATCTTTCGTACATTTTTAAATCAGAAACAAGCTGAACATCCATAAACTCAAGCTAAAAATGATTTAGAAACTCATTTCTTTTACAAGGTCACAAAAATAGCTCAGTTTCTCAAAATTTGAATTGTCAGTTTTTTTGAAAGATTCCGCTTTAAATCGAAAAATTACTCAATTATTTAAAAAATTACAGTATTTTTACCCTTTTATTTAGAGTTTTAAGACGATTTTCATCCAGAAACGCAATTATTTCGCAAAATTTGGCAAAAACCAAGCTTTTGAGAGGGTTTAACAACGATTTTCTATTGAAAAATTTTGCAAATCGAAATAATAAAAATAGCTCATCTGAGCGAAGTTCTCTTGTTGTTTTTAAGTTTTTCAAAATTTATATTCTGTTTTATTTAAAGATTGCGCTAAAGCCAATCCAAAAATTACAAAATTAAATAAACAATATATAAAATAGGTATATAAAAAAATGTTTTTTAAGAAAAGCTTTTATTTAAAAGATGCACTAAAAAGTAAAAAATAATGTATTTCAGTCACAGGCGAATATTTTATCTTACAGGTTAAAATTCTAAAATTTATAAAAGCTTTGGGAGTTATAAAACTATATTACAGAATTACTTTGTTCAGTTGACAACTCCCAAAGCTTTTATATATTTTAGAATTTTAACCTGCAAGAAAAAATATTCTCCTGTGATTGAAATACATTATTTTTTACTTTTTAGTGCATCTTTTAAATAAAAGCTTTTTTTTTTAAATTTGTATATTTTTATTTTTTGCTTTTTAGTCTTTATTTAGATTTATTGTTATTACACTGTGCATCTACCGTGACGTCCAAATGACCAACATACCGTCTATGTCGGTATAAGTTACGGTATGTACAAATCGAGAACCCCTTTGTAAACATAACCTAAAATTTTAAAACTCCTTTTAACACCTTTAGGGGGTAATTAACTATATAGAATTGCAATGTCACGCAGATTACGTTAGCACGTTAAATTTCATTTCATTGCGACTACAGGAACCCTCTCAAATTTACAAATCGAGAACCCCTTTGTAAACATAACCTAAAACTTCAAAACCCCATTTAACCCCTTTCGGGGGTATTTAACTACATAGGATTGCATTGTCACGCAGATTAAGTAAGTATGCAAAATTTCAATTCATTGGGACAACGGGAACCCTTTCAAATTTGGCTCCGAAAAAATAACCAACAGACAGACAACATTGTGAGTTAAATAAAAGCTTTTAAAAAAATCGACAAAGAAAAGGAATTATTTTTTAAGTCTGTCATTAATAAATAAAATTTTGTTGCAGTGGCAGACACTGTCATTATCATTTGTGTTCGCACCCAAACAACCCACCCGATTAAATTTTTGTGCAATATCTCACTTTGCAATTACAACATCCTGTACATCGGTTCCTTGACCCGTGCAAAACAAGACACACCCACGAATTTCTTCCAGTTAGTTAACATAATCAAAAGTTAGGGACATGAAACAGCCCTTGGGAATCTTTAAGCAAATAAAGTAATTTTTGGACGCATCATATTATCATACATGCTGGGCTATTCGAGCAATTTGGATGAAATTTAATGAATTTAATTAAAAGCAGCTCACTCGAAGAGGAAAAACCGCGCCATTATTAATGAATTACAACGTAGGGCTTGAAATATTGCAGTCTCTTCGGCATTACTTATTAATAGTGAGCGAAGCGTCTGATTTAGGAGCAACAACGCAGCACCAGTCCAAACCTTATGAGAAAACTTATAAAATACGACAGGTAATAACGCATGAAACAAAAAAAAAACAACGTGAGATGTTAATTCCTTGGAAATTAAAAGGCGAATTTCCCTTTTAGCATTATATCATAATCCCTGGTTATATTTCTCGACGAGAGAGCGTTATATTTCTAATTCGGACAAGGTGTGATATTTCATACGGTGAAATTCCATATTTATGGCTAAAGACGAGAGAAGGGAAAGTGTATGGCCACGGTGTTAACAAATCCCTTGGTGTTTCGGAATTAATCTGCGAAAGCTCGCGTTTTGAACAGGATCAGGTGCTTTCACCCTCATGTTTTGTTTACTCCCTCCTTATCATCGAAGGGAGTGATAAATACGAAAGCAATTGGACGAATCGACATCAAGGGCCAATTCTTAATTCAGTAGGAAATAATACAAGGTGTCCCAGCGATTTGAAAAAAGTACATTGTTTTTTTTAAATTTATTACACAAAAATTAAGAATCCTAGAAAACTAGGGCTTTTACTTTCACTACTTTAAAGAAAATAGTTCTAACTTTCAGGATATAATTTTTTTAAGCTCACTGCAATCAAGAAGATAAAAAAATGAAGAAGTTTGTTGCAAGTTAAAATTTTAACTTATTTACAAAACGTTGAACTTAAATTTTTTAAATAGAACAACCTATTTTTTATTTTCACATCTTTAAATTGTGTCTCTAATGTGAGATTGCACTAAAATAAATAAAAAAATCACAAATTTGAGACAAAAATTACATCTACATTTACTTATTCTTTTCGGGGGACTTATTATTTATAACAAGTGTTCAATAATAGTTCTGGTCGGATCGCCTAGCTATGTGTGGCAATTGTCTCAAAAAACGCAAGTCTTGGAAACAGTGACACATGACAGCTGTCAGTGCTCCGCTTTTTAACCTCTTGCATACTTTTCGAATTTCTGTGTCCTCCTCTAAATTAAAATCAACTTGCAAGTGTTTTTTGCCCCACGTGCGTTTTTTTTTTGTTGGCGACTTCCCAAGAAGCACACACAGTTTTTATTTGGTCACCAAAACGTTTTCGCAGCAAAATGAACAGCCATTTAGCTTTTACAGCTAGCGACAGAAGCGCTTTGGTAAGGTTTCTGTGACGTTGTACAGACTGATTTGGCGCACCATTTTTTGGCATTTATAGCTTTAAAACAGCCATTAATATTTGCTCAAATACAGCCATTTGCTAAATAGCCATAAAAACATCTTTTCAAATTAATCTGCTCTTATGGCTAAATGGTTAAAATATTGGCTTTTGGGGAGAAAATAGTTATATTGTAGATAGAGAAGAGCAAAAACCTGTAAATGCTGCTATGCATCCATCCAGAAAACTAAATAACTATAATATGGCTACACCAGATGTAAGACTCTGTTGTAGGAATGGCGGATGATGTTACTTTTTTGTGTTCTTGATAAATAATATTAGGCTTTATATTCAGTCCTAGTAACTTAAAAGTTTGTGCGCACTGATGTTTATTGACAAATACGCATAAAAAAGATCCGAAAAAGTAATGCGCCTTCAAAATAACCGGAAATACAGTAAATTTTTTATTGTTGCTATTGTTTAATACATCTTAAAACAAAACATTTCTTTTGAAAAAAATATTTTTACATCTTTAGTAACGTTACACTTGTATATTGCGACGGTAAATTGAATAAATCTGATGGAAATTTATTGTTTGTAAATTTTATAACAACATGGAGGATCTTTCGCTTTCATCCAACATGTCCTCCTACTCCCTTGTACCGCTATTTAAAACTATAAGGCTGTGATGTAGAATAATATGTTAGTTTTCAGCTTAATTTTCCGTAAAATGTATTTTACAGCTATTTGGCTGAAATCTGGCCGGCTGACCAAGAATGGTACCTGCAGTTATCTCTTTCTAACTCTCTAATGTTTTACACTTTCTCTTTCTGTCTGTGAGGGGTTTGCACCTTTGGTTGTAAATTCCTCTAAAATAGCGGGAATGATCTGTGACAATGAGATGATGCAGATGACGCAAAAATCTAGGTATCGAAAGTTCCGTATTCCATTGTACCGTTGTGTTAGAAAGAGATAACAATAAAACCACCTCAATGTGGCTGAATGACATGAAAAGTTACCAGATTTTATTGACTTTCTTACTAATTCGATTTTGTTCTGGTCTGCATTTATTTATTTTTTTGTCCTTTGCCTTCCAATGAGCCACGAAACAATACAAATCAAAATTTCCACTTTCTTACTGCCCAAAATAGAGGACGATAGCGGTGCTTTCCACATTTAGTAACTGTAAGCTTTAAGGGCGCGTGTTGAAGTATATTTGGTTGACTGAAATAATGTAAAAGTCGAAATAAATCAGAAGTCTTCTTACGTCACACAATAAACAATTATCAGAGAAGCTTCAATGTTAGAATTTTTTTGTATATCCTTTAAAGAACCTTTCTTTGATATGAGACGTTTTTAAAGACAGTAAATTATATTTTGATATTTGACAAAAAATTGGTACTAAAGTGTGCTTATTATGCTGAAACCTACTTTGAGCTTATGTCCAATGTCCATTGACCACAAATTTCTTTGTACCTAATTTTAGCTACTATAAAATGTAACACAGTAAAAAAAAGTTGTGGGTCTATATTATGGCCATTGGAACTTTTAGGGCATCAAATTATGTATACGTGACGTTTTTGTCTACTATATCAAAAATTTGGCAATAAAGTTGTAACGGATATATCACTGTGTATTGGCTTTTATTGCTTACTGTCAGCTAACATAACGAAAATAAGGTTGTAATAAGATTCTAAGCAATATTTTGGTCAACAAACTTTTTAGCTAAAATCAATTATAAACAGCCATTTTGTTTACTAATTCCAAAGTTTGGGTAAAATGCTGCAACACTGATAACGCAGCGTATTGGCTTTCATGACTTATTAACAGCCAAAAAATTTTCACATTTATAAAACTGTAACATGGTTGCAATAAGGTTTTGGAAAGCTAAGCAAATGTCTCAAATTCAGCTATTTGGCTTTAGCTGTATATTGGCATTTTTTTGCTGAAATCGATATTTTCTGGCTTTACTAAATGGACCATAAGGCTTTTGCTGTTAACTGGCTTTTAACATATTCCTTTGATGAGACTATTCAGCTTAAAAGTGGAAGATAATGCTATGGCTGTATTTTGGCTTAGGCATGAGTTGAAATTGTATGATTTACAGCTGACTGAAAAGCAATAAGGTAATTCGCAGCAAAGAAGGACATTGATTCGGTTTTGATGACGTTTTCATGACTATATTTTAGCTGCAATTGCCAAATGGTTGAAGCTGTGCTACTTGGGCCCGGCTTGGGCCCGCTCTTCTTTTCTCGACTTTTCACGTGAACTCCGCAATGGTTTTTACCTTGGAACAAAAACAATTTATGGTAGAAGCCTATTTAAGAAATGGCACAAAAGTTGGTAGGGTGTGGACTTATTCAAATCAAGCAGCTCTCAATGATTATCTGGAGCAATTCTCCGATGAAGTTGTGGACCGCAAAAATGTGTAAACAAAATGTGTGCAATTCTGTTAGAAAAAGGGTTTCAAAGTGCATTTTAGTAGGAGGTGGACATGTTTAACATCTTTTATAATAAAATTTATTCATTTACCTACCAGTGTTCGTTTATTTTGAGTTTTAAAACAGGCACGAAAAGAGGTTAGGTGTAGGCTACATACGAAAAGGCGGCCAGAAATTCACACGTTCAACTGAGATAACGCTTGCAGAGTAAATTCTTGATCATGATTTGCATGTGATTTATATCAAAAACTCCTAAATGCAAAAATAAGACAACATTTAGACACGCAACCTACGCTCATGCTAGAAAGAGAAAACCACAGCAAACCACGACCAGAACAAATATTGAACACATGTTACTTTTCTCATTCAGAAAGTCAATCATTTCGTTAAACAAGCTGAACATCTAAACAAATCAAGGTAAAAGCGATTCAAAACATAAATTCTCAGTTTTTTATCCAAAAATTACTAAATTAAACCAAAAACCACATTACTTTTACTTTTGTTGAGAGTTTTAAGACGATTTTCATAGAAAGCAATCATTTTGCAAATTTATGCAAATAAGCCAAAAGTTGTGTTAAGTTTGTCTTTTTAGAGGGTTTAAGCACGTTTTTGTAGATACAAATTAGATTTTTTGTCTATTAAAAAAAATCTTAATTGTGACTGTTTCACTCGATTTTGCTAGCTTTTGTAAAAAATAAGTCGGTGACGGTTTAGTCAAAATGTTGTTCTTTTTAAACAAGTTTTTATGAGATTAAGCTGAAAATCCATCAAATAATGATGAAAATTGATAGGTTTTGCTGAAGGTTAGAAGCAGAACACTTTTGTGAGGGTTTCTGGCTAAGAGATGTGTAAAATGCCCAAAAAATAATAAAAACAACGGTATTTTTCAAACCTAGGTGAACACAGTAAAAATAATTTTGTGAAAAGGACTGAAATTTGACTGAAATTTAATTACAAAGTTAAGATTTTCAACAGAGAATTAAGACGTTTTAAATTTTTTTTCAAATTGTGTATTTACGCGAACATTAAGGGGCGGTTTAGAAGCGTCATTAAAATTTATAATCCAGGATTAAAGTATTGACAAATGTCAAATTAATCGCGAATTAAAATTTAATTGCAAAAAATATTTTTTTATACCATGCGATCATTTGAATTTATGCTTTGTCAGTTTTTTAACTTGGATGAAAACGCCGATTGTGATAATTAATCAAGCTGAAAGGTCAAATAATGATGTTTTGAATGGTAAAATACAATTAGAATACATTTTTTCCCTCAGTTTGTAGTAGTTTTTCAACCACAAAGACACAAAACCGCCTACGTTAATTATAAATTCAAATGATCGCATGGTATTATGTAAACCGACCCTACCTGAATTAAATTTTTTAAGTAATACAATACGCAATTAAATGAGAAAGATGATGCATTTTTTACGTGTTTTTCAACCAAACTTCGTCCAAAACAAGCCAACAACAACAAGTTTGTCTTTTTTGGGTGTTTAAGCACGTTTTTTTTGTTTTTTCAATTCTGCACATTTGATTTGATAGAAATAGAAGCTCATGTATATTTTGCAAAAAATGATTTAGCTCGCTTATTTTGTCAAAAACAATTTGAAAAATTACACAGTTTTTCAATAATGAGGCACTCTGTATGTTTCTGATAAATTTGTTCCCCTAATGCGATGTATAAATAAATAAGGGCCAAAAAAGTGCACAACTGCGGTTAACTATCCTCTTGGTACTTAGTTTCGTAACACCACCTGCTCCTTTCTTGCACTAATAGCACTTCTTCTCCCTCATCATTGGCGTTTTTGTTCGGTAAATAGCTCACATAGCTCCTGCTTTCGCTAAAAATATTACTTTATTTTTTCGTGCAATACAACCAGACAAATAAATCGTGATAATTGTTGGGGTATAAATTCTCGCTTCGTGTAAAAATTTTTGTAAATCCGCGTGAATTTAGTGTCTGGCTTCTAACTGCATTGCAGCCACCGATAAAATAGCAGTGAGTTTTGAATACTAAACGACTGACTTTTCGATTGGGATGCGATTCTTGTTCGAGTGTAATTACTCGAGTAATTAAAATATTTGGGAGAAACTATTCCAAAGGGACATTAATCACGTTGCATGCGAGTTTTGAATAGTAAAGACACAATGTCGCCCCCAAGACGGGGGACTGCAACTTCTTGTGGAACAATCCAGAGTCCTTTAAACGATTCCATGGCGATTTATGGAATTAATATCCGGAACGTGGAAGACAAAGAGGGAGAACTAGACAATTAGTTCAGGTATTAATCATCGCTACAATACATAAAGCGATGGCCGAACGGACGATAAAAGCGCTCCTGATTTATGAATATTGCAAATTGTTAAATTTTCATTTGGGCAAGATGGAGATATTTTTCCGATGACTCGAATCGAAAGAATTGCGTGCGGTTGGACGATTTAGTCAGGAACATACAATTTTTCCTTTTACGAGCACGCGATTACTTTTATCGTTATTCCGCGTGTAATGGTGTTTTGATAACAGGTCACTCTATGAGTTTATCAAAACTCACCCCATAATGGAGTTTTGTTCATACAAACTTTTCTTAGGAAAACTTTCAATTAACGGACGCAATAAATTATAATTTTAGTATTGGCAATGAATTTCTTTTGTGTTGATAACATGTGTTCAATATTGGTTCTGATCGTGGTTTGCTGTGGTTTTCTCTTTCTAGCATGAACGTAGGTTGCGTGATAAGTTCATATGGTTTGCTATCAACTGTCTTATTTTTACATTTAGTAGTTTTTGATAAAAATCACATTGCAAATCATGATAATTGTATGCAGATGTTCAAGAATTTACTCTGTAAGCGTTATCTCAGTTGAATTTTTGGCCGCGGAGCACTGACAGCTGTCATGTGTCATTGTTTCCGAGACATACGTTTTTTGGGACAATTGCCACACATAGGCGATCTGACCAGAACCAATATTGAACACTTGTTATTTGTAGTTTTGTGGCCCTGAAATGCGTAATTCGACCAATAAAAATATCAGATGTTCATTATTAAAAAAACTCGCAGCATGCTCTGAGATTGTTACGGAAGTCGTAGAACAATTTTTATTATTGTATTGCTGGTTGCCTACTAAACTATCTCACAAGAATTCATAACTTAAGATTGATGAATAGTGTTCAAAGGCGATGTGTTATGTGTGTTGAACAACAAGAAAGACATTTCCAACAGTTTTTATACATAATAAATAAATATTTTTATGAAAATCTGTTATCTTTTTAATTGTCAAAAAGTAAGGTTATGTGAGAACGAATTAATCACAGACATGCAAAATAATTGTTTTTTAGAGTTTTTTTTTAAATGAACACTTGTTATAAAATTACCTCTTACTTGTTTATCTAGCGCACAAAAAACTAACAATTCGATTATTTTTATTACTTCACACGTCTCTCAGTCAAAAACAAAATTGCTTCGTTAAACTTTTAGCAAAAACTATCAATTTTCAAAATTATTTCATGGATTTTTAGCTTGTTTAGGACAAAATATGTACTGCGAAATAACAATAATTACGGAATTACTGATTTCTTTGTGATTTTCGATCTGTTTTAGACGAAAATTCATTCTAAAGCGAGCTAAATCGTCGAAACAGTCAAAATATTATCAATTACGATTTTTTTTTTATTTTTAGACATATGTTGCAAAATATCTATTTCCACGGGCGAAATTTTTCTAAAAAGACAAACTTGTTGATGTTGGCTTATTTTGGACAAAGTTTTGCTAAAAAATTGCATTTTAGAAAAACGTGTATTCTATAAACAATTAAAAAATTGTTCCAATTCAGTTAGAGTCGGTTTACAAAATATTTAATTCGCAATGAACTTGTAAAATAATGCCAATGTAAAATAATTGGCAATTTTATCCCAAATTAGTTTAACCCAGGATTAAGTTTTAATGACGCTTTTGAATGTTCGGCGAAAAACTCCATTTCTAGAAACGAATTTAAAATCGTCTCAATTTTCAGCAGAAAATCGTAAGTTTTCAATTAAATTTCACTTAAAAAATTATTCTTTTAGAAAATGCTTTTTCTTTTTTTACAAAATCGTTTTTGCTCTTTTAACCCAGTTTTGAAAAATGACGTTATTTTTATTAGTTTTTGGGCATTTTACACATCTCTCAGCCAGAAACCCTCACAAACTATCAATTGTCATCATTATTTGATGGATTTTCAGATTGATCTCATAAAAATTTGGTTAAAAACTAAAAAGAACAACATTTTGACCAAAAAAATCAAGACGTGAAACATTTTTAATAAAAAAAATCTAATTTTTATCTAAAAAAACGTGTTTAAAAACGCTAAAAAACAAAATTGCTTCGTTAAACTTTTAGCAAAAACTATCAATTTTCACAATTATTTCATGGATTTTTAGCTTGTTTAGGACAAAATATGTATTGCGAAATAACAATAATTACGGAATTACTTTGTGATTTTCGATCTGTTTTAGACGAAAATTCATTCTAAAGCGAGCTAAATCGTCGAAACAGTCAAAATATTATCAATTACGATTTTTTTTTTGATTTTTAGACGTATGTTGCAAAATATCTATTTCTACGGGCGAAAGTTTTCAATGGAAAATAACGCGCTTAAACACTCTAAAAAGACAAACTTGTTGATGTTGGCTTATTTTGGACAAAGTTTTGCTAAAAAATTGCATTTTACAAAAACGTGTATTCTATAAACAATTAAAAAATTGTTCCAATTCAGTTAGAGTCGGTTTACAAAATATTTAATTCGCAATGAACTTGACATTTCCCAATGTAAAATAATCGGCAATTTTATCCCAAATTAGTTTAACCCAGGATTAAGTTTTTCTCAATTTTCATCAGAAAATCGTAAGTTTTAAATTAAATTTCACTTAAAAAATTATTCTTTTAGAAAATGCTTTTTCTCTTTTTACAAAATCGTTTTTGCTCTTTTAACCCAGTTTTGAAAAATGACGTTATTTTTATTAGTTTTTGGGCATTTTACACATCTCTCAGCCAGAAACCCTCACAAACTATCAATTGTCATCATTATTTGATGGATTTTCAGATTGATCTCATAAAAATTTGGTTAAAAACTAAAAAGAACAACATTTTGACCAAAAAAATCAAGACGTGAAACATTTTTAATAAAAAAAATCTAATTTTTATCTAAAAAAACGTGTTTAAAAACGCTAAAAAGACTTAATATCATTTTTCGCTTATTATGAACAAATTTTACGAAATGATGATGTCTTAAAACTCTTAAAAATGGTAAAAGAAATTTACCATTTAACTTAAAAATATGAATGAAAAACTTAAAAATAACAACACAAATTGGCTCAAAAATGAGCTACTACAAGTAAACAGGCCAAATGCAGTCAAGTGCGATTTATTTTGTGACCTTGTACAATAATTGAGTTTCTAAATCGCTTTTACCTTAATTTGATAGATTTACAGCTTGTTTTGGACGAAATAATTCAGAAAAAAAAAGTATGAAAGCTCCCGAAAAAATTTGTGATTTTGTGCAAATCTCATATAAAAATTTGAAAAAACGTGAAAAGAACATTGTTTGAAACAAAGTTTTCCGACGAAAACTCGCTCAAAAGTGAGTGAAACAGTAGAAATATTATGAATAATTTGTCTGACATATTTCACATAATAGACAATTTTGAAAAAGTGGAGAGAAGTTTTTAACAGAAAAAACCTGATTTTTATTTAAGAAAACGTCCACTTGTTTTGGACGAGATTTTGCTAAATAATCACGTTTTCAAAAAAAAAAAAAAAAAAAAAAAAAAAAAAAAAAAAAAAAAAAAAAAACACTAGTGTGTCAACAGACCTTCAGGTAAGTGGAAAAAAAAATCAAACAATCAACACCCCAACTAGAAAACAAACATTTCAACCTAATCTAACTCAACCAAAATCGCGAAAATCTGCATCAAAGACAGTCACATAAACTTTATGAATTGGTGTGAGCAATCATGTGGCAATCGCTCTGAAATCATCTCACCCCATCCAACATAAAACCGAATGAGTCTCCATTATCATCGATTGCTCCCTCTCTCCTTCTTTTGCTAATAGTTTCGTGAAAGTTGTTAAGTTTGCAACAGTATTGCCAAAATCGTCCTGAAACACTTTCAGTGTACAGTATCGATTAAGCAGAGAGACGTCTTGTATTTGAGTAATGAACGTCACTTTATAAACTGGCGACACTCAGTTTGATTAAAGTTTATTATAGCGACATTGGAGGAGTAATTTTTCACCGAGCTCGAATGACTACTTTTCGCTAGATTTATGAAGTGGTCTTTATTCATTTAGGGAAAAAAGCGATGCCTTCACAACCCTCCCACTTAGCATTCAGAGGAGGAGCAGGATGGAGCAGATGTGGTCCAGAACTGAGTATCTCTAACGACACCACATTATGTACTTGCCGACACTAAACAACTACTATAACTCAAACTTGTAATCAATTTAGTTGAGAACGTGAGGTCACTTTGCTTAAATTACACTGCAACGAGAGTCTTCTTTAAATAAATCACGTATAGATTTTGTAAATATAAAAAATACCAGGAAATATTATAACATTAATAATATTACACATAGATGAAAGACGATACAACATATTATAACATTTGTTGTAAATTATTATTGCAATCAAGTAAAATCAACGATTTATATGAAAATCTATTAAAAAAAAGTTTATGTGATAGTCCAGTGTTGGGCAAAATATAATCTGATTAATAATTAATAATTACAATTAACCTGTAATTTGTAATTCAATTACTTTGTAACAGATTACTCAAGTAATCATCATTCATAATTACTCAATGTAATCGATTAATGGGTAACTACTTACAGATTAATCTAATTACAAAGTAATCTGATTACTTTATTCAATTACATTATACATAATAGTAATTACTTTTTTATTAAATATGAAATCCGTCATTTTTAAAGATATACTAAATAATGGAGAAACACGTGTTTTAGGTTTTTTAAAAATTGGTTAAATAAGGGTTAAATTTTTTTTAAACTAAAAAATGTACTTAAAATTATACAGGCTGTTTTGTCTAAACCCCACATTAGAAGTATTGGGAGTTCTAATAATCATAGTCATCTGAAAATTTGTGTACAACCATAATCTTTTAGGTCCTGCTCAATGAAAATATTCTCAACTTCCTTATTTTAAATGGAATGCTATATTTTTTAATGAGTTTTTGAATTACTAGAGTTATTTTAAGGTAGCTTTCATAAGCTGTCCCTATACCTAAATTTAGCCGTTTACGAAATATTTATGGTTTTTAAATTTTTTTTGAATTTGCACCTTCCAGTTCAAAAATCGATAACTCTGCGATTTTTAAAAATTTGGAAATATTTTTGAGCTCATTTGAAAGAGGAAGCCTAGATCTTTCCTTTGGTGTTTTCAAATTTCTAAAAAAGAATAACAAACTCCAAATTATTAAAATTAAGTTTGCAAAATTTTAAGCACCCATAACTCATTTTTTTCAAATGAAATGACAAAAGTTTTATTTCACTAGATGGTAGAGAATTTAATTCTGCTTCGATCTGTGTTAACATTCCCTATATTTATGATTAATAGTTTTCAAGTTACAATACCTTTTTGTTGGGATTGAGAAATTCATTAGCCATAGGCCTTTTCTCATAGGTTGCCATGGAAACGAATGAAAAAAGGTGAGAAATTAAAGTTTTTCAAACCAACAACCAATGAATTTATTTTGTTTTCACAGTCTGATAACACAATTTTGAACAGAGTTTGTCGTTTAAGTTTATAATTAAAAAAAAATTAGTGTTAAAAATTTTTAAACCCCTGTTTAACCACCCTCCTCTCCTTTGAGGGTGAAATTTTTAAAAAACCTAAAACACTTGTTTTTTCATTTTTCAGCAAAAGTCCCAATACCAATTTTATGGTAAATGAATATTAAACGGATTTTCTGGAATTCAAATTTTAATACCCCATTTAACCTCCTTAGGGGATGATTTTCTAAAATAATCTGTTATAATGTAGTTAATTACAAAGTAATCGATTACTTTTCAATTGAATTAATATGTAATTTGTTACAGCTAATAAAAAAGTAATTACAATTACAATGTAATCAGATTAATCTGTAATTGAATTATTAATTTAATAACATTGTAATCTGATTACGCCCAACTCTGTGTGATACATAATTTTTGTTATTAAATTTCGATTCAGAAGCATTAAAATTATAATAATTACGTATTGAAATAAGAAGAAAAAAATTATTTTTTGCAGACCAGTAGGTAATTGACGTTGCTAACGTCTCATTTAAGCATAAAATACAAAATTAGAAAAAATAAATAAAAAATAAAGTACAAAATTCAAAAAAAGAATAAAATAAATAAAGTTATGGATAATTTTACACAAGGTGGTTTATTTTTCTGTTTTAGCTTTATTTTATAAGAAATGATTGTTTTATTATTTATTTTTGTAATTAGCTTTCGTAATAAATAAATAAAAAAAATATATAAAAAAATGTTTTTTAAAAAAAGCTTTTATTTAAAAGATGCACTAAAAAGTAAAAAATAATGTATTTCAATCACAGGAGAATATTTTTTCTTACAGGTTAAAATTCTAAAATTTATAAAAGCTTTGGGAGTTAAAAAAATACGGCATTACAGAATTGCTTTGATCAGTTGACAACTCCCAGAACTTTTATAAATTTTAGAATTTTAACCTGTAAGAAAAAATATTCTCCTGTGATTGAAATACATTTTTTTACTTTTTAGAGCATCTTTTAAATAAAAGCTTTTTTTTAAAAAACTTTTTTATACATTTTTATTTTTAGCTTTTTAGTCATTTTTTATTGTTATTACACTGTGCATCTACCGTGACGTTCAAATGACCAACATACCGTCTATATCGGTATAAGTTACGGTATGTACAAATCGAGAACCCCTTTGTAAACATAACCTAAAATTTTAAAACCCCATTTAACATCTTTAGGGGGTAATTAACTATATAGAATTGCATTGTCACGCAGATTACGTAAGCATGTTAAATTTCATTTCATTGCGACTACAGGAACCCTCTCAAATTTACAAATCGAGAACCCCTTTGTAAACATAACCTAAAACTTCAAAACCCCATTTAACCCCTTTCGGGGGTATTTAACTACATAGGATTGCATTGTCACACAGATTAAGTAAGTATGCAAAATTTCAATTCAGTGGGACAACGGAAACCCTTTCAAATTTGGCTCCGAAAAAATAACCGACAGACAGATAACATTATGAGTTAAATAAAAGCTTTTAAAAACAGTCGCCCCTTATAAAATAAAGCAATAACAAAAAGATAAAACTCCGTTGTGTCAAAATGTGCGTCAAAAATCTAAATTATAGTAATTTGGTCTTTTTTAAAGAAAAATATTAATAAAAAGGAGGAAAAAAAATATTTTCTGTAATCGATCAGGTATATAGTTATAAAATTGCGATTCAGAATCATTAAAGTAAGCAGTGTTTCTCGAAAAAATTAAAATGTAATAAACAAAGTGAGGGATTAAGAATTTATCTGGGATCGCGGTTTTATGCCACAGCTGCTTCCCATACTATAAATTGGCCCTAAAATGGCGCATTGCAGTTTATAACATCCACCTTTACGCCCTCACAACGTGTGCCAGAGAGGATGGGTTTTAATTTTGCATAAGTATAACGGCCGCATTTTGTCTTCCTTTATGGTTTTATAGGATCAAGGCAAGAGTGGCGTGAAAAGCTGCCTTACCTGCGAAAACAAAGACAAGTTTCGCTTCATTTTTCAATCGCTTTAATAGCGAAAAACTTCACTAAAACGGCGGGCTCTAAAATTTATAGGCGAAGTCAAGGCAAAGTTTTTCAATGATTCACAACTGAGACATTTTACTACTAATCAATCACAGATGTTCACCAATCAATTTCACTAGTTTACGGCATTTTTTACACATAAATTTTAGTCTCACTGTTTTTTTTTTGTATTTCAGTTTTTAAGATGTTTTCAATTACTTATTTTTTATATCAGCTTTAGTTTTGGAATAATAAAATAATTCACGTAGAAGTATCACCAATTATTAATTATTTTAATTATTATAATTGTAATTATTAATTTTTAAAAAACAATAGTGTAAATTTTGTTTTTTAGTTGTGTGAAAGTCTTATTGTTTTTCTAGAGTTCTTAGTTTTAGTGTAATAAATTTAAATCAAATTATTTCGACCATTTTATTCACATCTAAGGGGAAATCTTGTTCTGTGAAAAAGACCGGCCCTAAAACCTGTTTATTTGTTCCTGGAGTTTGTAATTTGACCAATACAAATATAAAAATCACCTCCTACTTGTTTATCTGGTGCACAAAAAATTGCAAGACGATTGAAGTGTTTCTTATTGGATATATGGGTGGGAGATTGCACTCCCAACTGTAAAACAGACCAATCATAAAGCGTTCAAAACTGAGCAAAAAACTGTTGTTTGATTATTTTGTAAATGTCGGCCAAACCAACTGGAATTTCGCTGTTTTCTAAGAAAATATCAAGTTTTCTATTACACTTGGGTTCAAAAATCGTGGATAAATTATGGATCGATTTGTTTTTATAAAAATTGATTCTCGTAATTAGTTCGAGTTCAAACTCAAACATTTCGTACGTTTTTTAGGACAAACTCAACTGTTTCGCAAAATTCTCTCACAGAACTCAGAAATGTACCAAATTAGGTCAAAAATCTTTATATTTGTTTAATTATTAACTTGGGCATTTGAAACTTGTGAGTTATGTTTTTATATAAACAATTTAATAATCTTTGAGAAGCAAAAACAACAGTGTTCTATTTAACTTTTTCAAGTTATTCAACTTTGAACAAACTTCTTATTTTTTTACGTTCTCAGGCTCCAGTCTTTCAATCTCATAGTTTCTTAGTGTTTCAGTCACACAGTTTTTAAGTTTATTCAGCTTTTTAGTTTCTTAATTTCCCCATATTTCATATTTATTTCCTAAATTTTTCACTTTTTTGTGGTTCATTATCGTATAATTTTAATTCTCCAATTTCTTAAAGTTCTTACTTTGCAGTTCTATAGTTTTTTAATTTATCACTCTTTAGAGTGATAGATTAGATCTACTTAGATCTACAAATTTTTTTACTACTTTTTAGTTTTTTTGTATTCCAGTTTTCAAGTTTTTTAGCCTTTCAATCTCATAGTTTATTGGTTTTTTAATCAGAATTTAATGTGTCAATTTATAAGTGTTTTTCTTTTCCAGTTCTATAGTTTTTTCAGTTTCTCAGTTTTTCAGTCACTTAGTTCTTCAGAATTTCAGTCACCATTTTTTTGATTTTATATTTTTTACTTTAAACATCCTACAGTTGTGTTTAAACTTCCTAATTTAAAATAAGAAATTTCTTCAAATTTTTTATTAGTAGTAGTGTTTACTTTAAAAACACTACATTAGATTTTTCAGTTTCATAGTTATTTTATTTTACATCTAAAATATTTTGTTTCTTAATTTTCCCATATTTCATATTCGTTTCCTAAATGTTTCACTGTCTTATAATTTTAGTTTTTCAATTTTATAATATTCTAACCTTACTGTTCTATAGTTTTTTAATTAATCACTCTTTCAGTCACAGATCTACAGAATTTTAATCTTACTGTTTTTTAGTTTTTTTGTATTCCAGTTTTTAAGTTTTTCAGCTTTTCAGCCTCTTACAGTATTGCTTTTTTATTCAGAATGTCATGTTTTAATTTATTAGTCTATCTCTTTTCCAGTTATATAGTTTTTCAATTTCTCTGTTTTTCAGTCACTTAGTTTTTCAGAATTTCAGCCTCACTATTTTTAGTTTTTTTGTGTTTCAGCTTTTTAGTTTCTCAGCGTTATCAGTTTATGAACTTTTAATTTTTGAAAATACTCTAGTTGTATATTAAATTATTTTTTAAAATTGCACTTTTAATTCTGAAGATTCACAAGCCCTTGCAAAGACACAGCATTATTTTAGTCAAGCCATTTTAAAAAATGATTTACTTTCTCACTCTGATATTTTAGTAAATAGCACAACGAAATTAGAAAAAATAGGCCTATCACTTGTTGAAGCTATTGAAGTCGTAAATAAAGTGTAAATTTTTGTAAAAATACTTCAGGAGTTGTGAAAAAATTAGTTAGTGACAAACTATACAAAAAAATTTAGAATATAAAAATCTAGTGAAAATAAAAATAATAATTGAATAAAAAAATATGGGTAATGGAGAGCTGCTCGATTTTAATAATAGTATGTAACAAGTGTTCATTTAAAAAAAAACTTATTTATAAAAACTGTTGTAAATGTCTTCCTTGTTGTCCATCACACATAACACATCGCCTTTGAACACTGTTAATGAATCTTAGGTTATGAATTCTGGTGAGATGGTTTAGTAGGCAACCAACAATACGATAATAAAAATTGTTCTACGACTTCCGTAACAATCTCAGGGCATGCTGCGAGTTTTTTTAATAATGAACACCTGATATTTCCATACAAGGTTAAGATGAATTCTTACAGAAAAACGAACTAATGTTACAACAGCAAATTTAGAACAATATTTAAGTTCAACTTCGTTATAACTGAATTTGTGCTTTAGAGTTGAAGTTTTTTACAAAACGTATTTCGTTTCGAATTTATGGAATTTATTGCAATAAAAGTTGTTTTATTTTTCCTCCAGTAGGAATTATTAATTCATTTGACAAAAAATCCGTTCTCTAGTGAAAAATGAATAAAGGCAAAGGAAAAAATATATGAAAAAATGTTTTTTAAAAAAAAGCTTTTATATAAAAGATGCACTAAAGAGTAAAAAATAATGTATTTCAATCACAGGAGAATATTTTTTCTTACAGGTTAAAATTGTAAAATTTATAAAAGCTTTGGGATTTGTCAACTGAACAAAGTAATTCTGTAATGCCGTAGTTTTATAACTCCCAAAGCTTTTATAAATTTTAAAATTTGAACCTGTAAGAAAAAATATTCTCCTGTGATTGAAATACATTATTTTTTACTTTTTAGTGCATCATTTAAATAAAAACATTTTTTATATATTTTTATTTTTTGCTTTTTAGTCTTTATTGTATAGATTTATTGTTATTACACGTGACGTCCAAATGACCAAC
Source organism: Tribolium freemani (assembly GCA_939628115.1). Taxonomy (NCBI): domain Eukaryota; kingdom Metazoa; phylum Arthropoda; class Insecta; order Coleoptera; family Tenebrionidae; genus Tribolium; species Tribolium freemani. The sequence continues at coordinate 15,046,678 of OW626786.1, read as the reverse complement.
ATAACGTCTATGTCGGTATAAGTTACGGTATGTACAAATCGAGAACCCCTTTGTAAACATAACCTAAAACTTCAAAACCCCATTTGACCCCTTTAGGGGTTATTTAACTACATCGGATTGCATTGTCACGCAGATGAAGTAAGTATGCAAAATTTCAATTCAGTGAGACAACAGGAACCCTTTCAAATTTGGCTCCGAAAAAATAACCGACAGACAGATAACATTGTGAGCTAAATAAAATCTTCAAAACCCCATTTAACCCCTTTAGGGGGTAACTAACTACATAGGATTGCATTGTCACGCAGATTAAGTAAGTATGCAAAATTTCAATTCAGTGGGACAACAGGAACCCTTTCAAATTTTGCTCCGAAAAAATAGCAGACAGACAGATAACATTGTGAGCTAAATAAAATCTTTTAAAAATGATGGATTTTTCGTTCCGTTTGCATTAATTACACACCTCTTAGCCGGCTTGCGATAAATCCGATTTCTCCTTCTCTTCTTTCCAGGCGAAACAACGTCTGGCAGCAACGGTTCGAAATTCTGTTTAAAAAAATCGCTCTGGAGCGCATCCACTGGCAATTTAAACGTGTTATAAGGCGAGATTTTCTTGTTAAAGTCTTCGATAATGTTTTTAGCTTCCACATCGGGAGTGAGATCACCATTGCATTTGCTAATAAGTTTAGGTCTTGGAATGAAGGGCGAAACTTTGATTTCTTGCTGACACACCACTTGGAAATTGGAGCTTTTGCTCAAACTGTTGAAGAAGTTAACCGCACTTTTAACACTCGGGCTTTTCACTTCCACGTCTTCCATTGCTCTGATTCATTTTATCGCCAGTTTGTGATTCACGCGTTTTGCACTTATCACTGGGAAAAATTTATTTACTTGTGATAAGATTTGTCCAAATTGTAAATAATCATTTGAACCAAACTGCACTTGGGAGATTTGTTCTTTGAATGGTCACTGCGGAAATACTGACTCGATAAGCATCGAGCTACAAATCAATCGGACATTGCCACTTCCTCTTTGACATATTTACTTTAAATAAGTAAGTGAGTAGTAACGGTGTTATTCAATCTTGCATTAATAACGAATTAAATTATCATGAAACTACACCAGAGATAAATAGATAAGAGAGCGCACAGTCGAGGAATTTGACTTGGTTTTAGGTCATGGTGAAACAGGGGCGGATCCAGAAATTAATTTTAGGGGGGGGGGGGCTTCCAAAATTATTTAGAATGGTGAAGCTATTGAATGAAACTTTTGTTATGTTAAAATACATATTTAAATAAATTTGCACAAAATTTAAGCCCAAAAAACTTTTTTCCAAAAAAATTTTACAATGCAAATTTACATATTGTTTTTTGGATATTCATAGGTAGTTGTTGATCATAACGTTTTTTTACTAGTCGGTTTCGCTAAGTTTTTGAAATAATTAGTTCTCATTGACAAAAACAACACACTCTTGTTAATTATTCAAAAAAACTACAACATAAAATACAACAGGCAATGTTAATTTACATACAGTTGTTTAAGTAAGTTCAAGTAATAAAAAATTCTGGACGTAAAAAAATTTCTAAGCAACTTCCTTGTTTTACTTTTCGAGAATCTTCGCATAATATTTTATTAAGTGGTAATAATTTATTTTTATTGTAAGGAAAGGTATTTGATATTTTTTGGCTATCATCTAAAAAAAATACAACTTACTAGAAACGTTTCGATGTTAATTTAATTTTCTTTAGGCCGTCAATTGTTTTTAATAAACGGATTGAAGAAAATTAAATTAAGACGAAACGTTGCCAGAAAATTGTGATTTTCTAAGTGATAGTCTAAAAAACACCAAAGAGGTACTTTTCCTTATACTGGAACTAAACAAAATGGACACAAACACATTAGAAATTAATAATTTATGTATTTATTTATTAAAAAATGTGCATTAAAAAGACTTTTAATGTCATTCTTTAAAAAATATTTGTTCATTAAGCTTTTATATTATTTATTAAAAAATTAAAATTGGTGTTTGAGGGGGGCCATGGCCCCCTGGGCCCCCCCCTGGATCCGCCCTTGTGGTGAAACAACTAACTAATCAATTACAAGGAAAGAAATACGCTTCAATGAAGCGCTTCATTTTACTGTTTTCACCCTCAAGTTCACTTTCAAAAAATTCTACTTAATTTCCATGCACGACTGGGGACCTAATCTGTATAATTATTTATTTTTACGTAATAATAAATATAAACTAGCGGAATGATTCGACGAAAATTAGTCAGCTTCCGTTTTCGAATCACAATCTTGCAGGATGTAAACAATTACGACGAATTATTTGGGTTTGACGCCTTAATTTAATCAAATTTTGCAGCTACAATAACAAACAGAACAGCGAAATGTAATAGTAGCGCATCTCGAGTGCAATTTCATTCCATGTAGCTAGAAAATAAAAAGCAATTTAACAACGAATTTTCTCGTCTGCAGCAAAAGCAATTATCTCTACACGTGTGCAAGACAAGTCATTTATGTTTTATCGGAAGTCGAAAATTACTTGTACCTTTATAAAATTGTCAAAAATATTATCTGGGTTCAGTTTCTTTAGAAGAAAACCGCTCAAAATAGTGAAGTAATGATTTAGAAAATGTTTTTTTGCTGGAACATTTTTGCTTTATTTTTCGTTTCAATTTACAAATTTTCGGTTTCGATGATGTTTTTTCAAAAAATAATCAAATAATTCGAAATCCATTTGTCGTAGAGTGATAACATGAGACCGAAAATGTACTCAATTAGAGCAAGCCTTGAAAGTGAAGTGTAACTTTAGTGTCAAACCAGCATAAGACAACATAACCTCAAAAGTGCGGCCGTAAATAAACGGCTAAAATGTGGTTTAAGATCCGCAGGTACAGCTTGCTCTAATTTTGTACATTTTCAATCTCATGTTATTATTATGTAGTATTCCATTCGTTGTTTTGTGACTACGTTTCTTCTCTTATTTATTAATTACATTAATAGAAAAATACGTGGATGGAAAAATGAAAGTGTTGCTTAAAAGATATAAAATAAATATTTCAAATGCGCTCAAAGAAATAAAAACTACACCATTTTTAATTCATTCCAACGCGTTTTTGGTAGTATTTTGGTAGTATTGACAAAAACACACTTTTTTTTAATTAATTAGACAAAAACAAAGAATTAATAATTACAATTATAATAATTAAAATAAATAAATTTTTAATACCAAAATTTTGACACTTCAACGTAAATTATTGCAAATATTTTATGAGGTACAAAAATTGTTCAAAATTAAAAAATAATTTAATGTACAAGAAAATGTTGTTAACCAAATTTTGACAGTTCTATTAAATATGCGAGCAAATTTTTATAACTTTGTCTTGTTTTGTTTTGCAAAAAATAAACTAAGCTTGGTGGAAATGGGAACCTTTCAGATCCATATTCAATTAAACTTCCAAAATCTAGTTTGTTTAAAACAAAATTGTTGCCGTTATTTCCAAAGCACTCTTCGCAAAAATGCTTTTTTTTCCATTTTGATCACTATGTAAGATTCGATTATATCATGTGATACATCGTTGTAATCAGAAACAAAAAGACTTTTCAAAAATATAAAAATCGAATATGGCGTCCATAAGTTGAGTATTGTAAAAAAAATTAAATTAAAAATCGGTTGACTGAAACACTAAAAATCTATGAGATTGAAAGACTGGAAGCCTGAGAAACAAAAAATTTGTAGATGTAAAGTAAAACAACTATGAACTTGAAAAATGTAATAATTTTAAACTAATAAAAAATTGAAAAAATCCTACATTAAATTAGAAAGTTTAAACACATTTAGGATACAAGTCAATTTAGGAGTTTTTGAAAAATAAATTTACTTCAAAATTTGAAGAAAAATCCCTAAAAGTGCCTAAGATCCGGTTTCTTCCCAAGTAGCACAGCTTCAACCATTTGGCAATTGCAGCCAAAAGATAGTCATGAAAACGTCATCAAAACCGAATCTTTGCTGCGAATTACCTTATTGCTTTTCAGTCAGCTGTAAATCATACAATTTCAACTCATGTCTAAGCCAAAATGCAGCCACAGCTTTATCTTCCATTTTTAAGTTGGATAGTGTCATCAAAGGAATATGTTAAAAGCCAGTAAACAGCAAAAGCCTAATAATCCATTTACATTTAGTAAAGCCAGAAAATATCAATTCCAGCAAAAAAATGCCAATATACAGCTACAGCCAAATAGCTGATTTTGAGACATTTGCTTAGATTTCCTAAACCTTATTGCAATCATATTACAGTTCTATAGCTGTGAAAATTTTTTGGCTGTTAATAAGTCATGAAAGCCCATACGCTGCATTATCAGTGTTGCAGCATTTTAGCCAAATTTTGGAATTAGTAAACAAAATGGCTGTTTATACTTAATTTTAGCTAAAAAGTCTGTTGACCAAAATATTGCTTATTACAACCTTATTTTCGTTATGTTAGCTGTTAGTAAGCAATAAAAGCCAATACGCTGTGATATACCGTTACGGATCTGTGGAAACATTTTAGCTATTGATAAATTATGCAGTCTAATATGTTTCGAGTTGACTGCTACATTTTATAGTAGCTACCTACTATACCTACTATATGAAAATATAATTCATCTTAAAGATGTCTCATATCAAAGAAGTGTTCTTTGAAGATATACAAAAAAATTCAACATTGATACTTTTCTGATAATTGTTTATTGGGTGAAGTAAAAAGACTTTTCTTTTATTTCGACTTTTATAATTTCAGTCATACTTCAACACGCGCTTAAAGTTACTAAATGTGCAAGCCACCGCTATCGTCCGCTATTTTGGGCAGTAAGAAAGTGGAAAATATGATTTATATCGTTTCGTGGTTCATTGGAAGGCAAAGGACAAAAAAAATAAATGCGGATTAGAACAAAATCGAGTTAGTAAGAAAGTCACTAAAATCTAGTAACTTTTCATGTCATTCAGCCACGTTGGGGTGGTTTTATTGTTATCTTTTTCTAACACAACGGTACAATGCGGTACTTTCGATACCTAAATTTTTGCGCCATCTGCCTCATCTCATTGTCACAGATCTTTCCCGCTATTTTAGAGGAATTTACAACCAAAGGCGCAAACCTCTCACAGACAGAAAGAGAAAGTGTAAGACATTAGAAAGTTAGAAAGAGATAACTGCAGGTACCATTCTTGATCTGCCCGCCAGATTTCAGCCAAATAGCTGTAAAATACATTTTAGGGAAAATTAAGCTGAAAACTAGCATATTATTCCACATCACAGCCTTATAGTTTTAAATGGCGGTACAAGGGAGCAGGAGGACATGTTGGATGAAAGCGAAAGATCCTCCATGTAGTTTAAAAAAAAAAAATAACAAATAATAAATTTCTAGCAGATTTATTCAATTTACCGTCGCAATATACAAGTGTAAATTACTAAAGATGTAAAAAATTTTTTTTCAAATTAAATGTTTTTTTAAAGAAGTATTAAAAACTTGCAACAATGAAAGATTTATTGTATTTTCTGTTATTCTAAAGGCGCATTACTTTTTCGGATCTTTTTTATGCGTATTTGTCAATAAACCTCAGTTCGCACAAACTTTTATATTACTGGGACTGAATATCAAGCCTAATATTATTTATCAAGAACACAAAAAAGTAATATCATCCGCCATTCCTATAACAGAGTCTTACATCTGATGTAGCCATGTTGTAGTTATTTAGTTTTCTGGATGGATGCATAGCAGCACTGGTTTTTGCTCTTCTTTATCTACAATATAACCATTTTCTCCCCAAAAGCAAATATTTTGACCATTTGGCCATAAGAACAAATTAGGTTGAAAAGATGTTTTTATGGCTAGTTACTTGTTAGCTTTAAAAGCTTAAAAGCTGCTACTTTGCAATTCTCACAGCCAAATGACTGTATTTCAGCAAATATTGTTTTAAAGCTGTAAATGCCAAAAAATGGTGCGCCAAATTGGTCAGTACAACGTCACAGAAACCTTACCAAAGCGCTTCTGTAGATAGCTGTTAAAGTTAAATGGCTGTTCATTTTGCTGCGAAAACGTTTTGGTGACTAAATAAAAACTGTGTGTGCTACTTGGGTTGGCCTAAATGAATGAAAATTTCGTTCGCTTGAAAGCACGCCTTTCAAATCTAAAATTGAATTAAAAACTAACTTCCAAGTGCGCCTTTTATAAGCTAATGCTGCAAGGAAATTCAATTAGGGGCGATTTTAAGGTGGCTCCCTGATTAGGTCTTGTTTCTTTATTTGCGTGACCATGGCACGAATGTTTATTTAAGGGTTGCAACCACCCTGAGCACGTCTCAGGAATCAATTTGTCCTCGAGAGGCTGTAACATGTCAGGTCCTGGTGCGGTTTTTCCCTCCAGACACTTCCTTATGTATCTCACAGCATCTCAAGGGTATATCGAAACAACACTCTTTATGGAGATAAAATAATCCACCCCCAACTAGCTCACAATTTTTGTTATTCAAGAAGTGTTTAGTTTTGGCAAGGGACCAATTTGTTTAAATTCGTTTTCCTGTTGTATTTGTAATTAAACCCGTTATACGTTTCTCTATCTCTTTAAAACTTGAACTCTATTTCCGACACATATCCGGTCACGAACGTCACTGAACCGTTTCGAATTTTGTATGAAATGCACGTAGAAATCCACCACCCTCTCTAGTCTAGTGTTTGTGGCAGCCGATGTTTCTGAATATGAAAAATACATGCGCTAAAGAACATCTACTTACACAAGAACCTCAGTTCCTTGATTATGCATGCGAAATAAAACTGTTTTATACGGTTGGTTCTCGGGAACAACAAGGAGATATGGCGAAAAACACCCTCACGTGCATACTGAACAGCTCGAGATTTTTGCATTGGCCGATTTATGGCCGAATTCGACAGCTTTGCCCATAATCGCAATTTATTTCGAGGTTGGGTTTTTGTCCGAATTCAGCAAAACCAAAAATTATTCGTAATGTAGTTTAATAATTAAACCACAACAGAAAATTAAAAGTAATAATAATTGAAAAGGAAAATTAGCAATTATCATTGAATTAATTGAAGTTCAATAAAAATATATAAAGAAATGTTTTTTAAAAAAAGCTTTTATTTAAATGATGCACTAAAAAGTAAAAAATAAAGTATTTCAATCACACGAGAATATTTTTTCTTACAGGTTAACATTCTAAAATTTATAAAAGCTTTGGGTGTTATAAAACTACGGCATTACAGAATTACTTTGTTCAGTTGACAACTCCCAAAACATTTATATATTTTATAATTTTACCTGTAGGAAAAAACCCAAGTAGCACAAAACATCTTTTTGGTTGTGGCAGCTAAAAAGTTGTTGCAGTAATGTTATGGCAACCTGATCTTAGTCATAATTTGGTTATTTCATTAGGTTTTTAAAATGAAGTTGTTTTTTAGTTAGATTAATATTTAAAAAGGCTATAATATGCTCATTTGGCTTTATATTAGACTCCTAATAGTTGCCCCACAATTTAGCTTTAATTTGGTATCTACGTAACTAAATAGTTATTTTTTAGGTTGCCATAATGCTTTTATGTCCATCGTAAACCCAAAAAATAACCTTTTCACAGCTATTTAAAGTTGATATATTATAGCTATCACACATATTTTAATGACAAAATAATGTCTAAAATATTACTATTTCATGACCATTTGGCTATTCTGCCATATAGTTGTGAATAATCTATCTTATAACTATATGGCAAATTTCCAAAGTTGCCGCAACGTTTTCTTAAAAATAAAATAGCTAAAATATAACGAAAATCTATCTGCAGAATGTGGCAATTTGGTAGCAAAATTTTAGTTGTCATTACCAAGTAATGTCTATAACTCTACCCTTTCGTAGCTACACAATAATTTTCCCATCATTTTAACTGTCAAACTTTATTTGTAGTATACCACATCTATACATTTCCTATACCAACAAAAGTGTATTTTCTGTAGTGTGGAGTGTGAATTATGCCTAAAGTTGACATTAAACCAACTGCTTTTTCCTTAAAAAGATTTAGGAAAAGCAGTACATATTACAGAAAATTAAAATGTCAAACGACTGACTCAACTTATTTAGTTTGTTTCGATTTAGTCATTATTTAGCCAGAAAAGCCCCCTCAAACGTAAAAAATAACTAAATACCATTTGGTTTTAACTTAGTCAATATTAGGTTTCTGAGTCAGTTTCCTAACAATCAAAGAAGACATACAAAAATGGCGATTATTTTGATAAGTACGACAGCGCAGACAGCGGCCATGTTAAATATTTCTTATATGTGTCAATTTTACAACTATTTTATAACCATTTAATAACTTTGTCGTTGTCAGAATCATAATTACTGCTATTTTATAAACTTTAATAAATAAAAGTGATACATTTTTATAACTGAAATTAATTTAAAAGAAAAACTCTCTTAATTTTTTGAAAAAAAAATTAGTATGTTTAATAAATTATTGCTTTTTTTAAGGCGCATCGATTTTTTCGAAGCATCGAATTCATATTTGTCAGAAAAGTAATTTTTTGCTTGGTTAATGAGTATTTGGAATTTGTGTATGCATTACAGTGATATATAATATGTTTATCGCCATCCATGATGTCTACAAGGATTCAATAATATAACAATTTCTTCGTGACTCTTCAGTGACCACTAAATTACCATATTGTTATATTTTGATCTTGAAGTCCCACAATTTTTCCTAAATTACAACCAAAGATAAAATGTTATTTTGTAGTTGCTGTTGGGTTGTACTTTGGAAACAATAGCCAATTAACAACAAATCGGTGGTTATGTAGTAAATAGTTGTCATTTAGTCATAAAATAGCAACAGCTTCCAGAGCATAACTTCGTTAGAGCTTTGAAACAACCAAATTGTTGGCAACTATTTGGTAATATTACCGTTATATAACCCAAAAATAAATGCCCATTTTTGGCACGGTGACGTTATGACAAGTTTTGTGAAACGTTTTCCTCGATTGTTACAGTGACCAAATAGTTGTTGCCAAAACGTTTTTACAACCGCTAAATAACAATCTGTGCTACTTGGGTACTGTTCTGTCTGTATGTATAATAAATATCTTACAGAAGAAACGTACAATTGTAGACTTCTGATCGTAAAAAAATGAAACATACTGAAAAGCTCGAGATTTTTACCATTTTTGACATAATCGCAATTCATTTATCCGACTTTAGCAAAGCTAAAAATGATTCTTCATGTGTCTGTATCTAGTTTATGATTTCTTTTTGTAAAACTTGAGCAAAATGTGTCTCCAAGAGGTTCCAAACGAAAAATCACTAAATTTGAACGAAAATTATATTATTCTGTCTTTTCAGGTGTTATAGTACGGTTGGTCTGAAGATGTCTTATGTTTAAAAAAAATGTCCAAGTCTAATCTCAGTTTTTAAAACCTTTTATTTAACTCACAATGTTGTCTGTCTGTCGGTTATTTTTTCGGAGCCAAATTTGAAAAGGTTCCCGTTGTACCACTGAATTGAAATTTTGCATACTTACTTAATCTGCGAGACAATGCAATCCTATGTAGTTAAATACCCCCTGAAGGGGTTAAATGGGGTTTTGAAGTTTTAGGTTATGTTTACAAAGGGGTTCACGATTTGTAAATTTGAGAGGGTTCCTGTAGTCGCAATGAAATGAAATTTAACATGCTGACGTAATCTGCGTGACAATGCAATTCTATATAGTTAATTACCCCCTAAAGTGTTAAATGGGGTTTTAAAATTTTAGGTTATGTTTGCAAAGGGGTTCTCGATTTGTACATACCGTAACATATACCGACATAGACGGTATATTGGTCATTTGGATATTTTCCTGTGATTGAGATACATTATTTTTTACTTTTTAGTGCATCTTTTAAATAAAAGCTTTTTTTTTAATTTTTATATATTTTTATTTTTCAAACTTGGTTGGTTTTTTGTGCACTGAAAATTGATAAAGTCATGTGGATAACAATAATTTGGCCCAAGTTGATTATAATTGACTTGTTGTTATGCAACCAAGATTACGAAGAGGATTGACTTTTATTACACACTCGTTGATTTTTCTGAATGTATTTGGATATTAAACGTTAAGTTTACTTAAAGCACTGAGTGATTCAAAAACTTATTATTTGAGAAACTTTTAAAGTTTGCGTTGATTAAATGAAAAACATACTTTGTGTGCCCATTTCTAGTCTACAGAGATCACGTATTTGTTCCAATTCTGAAATATTGAAATTTTTCGATCACGAAATGGAGATGTTTTTGCCGGATCGGCACATCTGTTGCGAAAATCGCATTAAAGGTCAGTTCCTAATCTACTTGCAAGCATCTGGACCCACCCTTGAGTAAATCAGAGCTGCCGATGTCGAAATAATACGAAAAAACCTGTGTGTATTTTTTCAATTAAGCAAACAAAAACGCCAGCCGGAATCTGCGGAGTTTGCTCCCAAAACGTGCTTTCAGTGAATTAAAATTTTCACGGACAATCCTCGTAAAAATTCCTTTGTGATGGTCGGTAATTTTTTTCAAATGCGGTCAAGGGAGATATTGAAAAATCCCGTTCGAGGTAAAGGAGATTCACCGCATTGACAGGACCCAGCATAAGGGGAGAAAAATCTCAGACATAAATCTTTCGCTTCGAAAGACACCACCAGGATTCGGTCGTTTGCGACTCAGGGGTGGTTCGTCCACATTCAATTTATGACCTAAATGAATGAAAAACACTCGCTTTAAAGCACGCCTTCAAAAGACACCAAATTGAATTAATACAAAACTACTGCAGGAAAAGTAATAAAAATATATAAAAAAATGTTTTTTAAAAAAAGCTTTTATTTAAAATATGCACTAAAAAGTAAAAAATAATGTATTTCAATCACTTACAGGTTAAAATTCTAAAATTTATAAAGTTTTGGGAGTTGTCAACTGAACAAAGTAATTCTGTAATGCCGTAGTTTTATGACTCCCAAAGCTTTTATAAGTTTTAGAATTTTAACCAGTAAGAAAAAATATTCTCCTGTGATTGAAATACATTATTTTTTACTTTTTAGTGCATCTTTTTTTAAAAAACATTTTTTATATATTTTAATTTTTTGCTTTCTAGTCTTTGTTTATTGCATAGATTTATTGTTATTACACTATACATCTACCGTGACGTCCAAATGACCAGCATACCGTCTATGTCGGTATAAGTTACGGTATGTACAAATCGAGAACCCCTTTGTAAACATAACCTAAAATTTTAAAACCCTATTTAACAACTTTCGGGGGTAATTAACTATATAGAATTGCATTGTCACGCAGATTACGTAAGCATGTTAAATTTCATTTCATTGCGACTACAGGAACCCTCTCACATTTACAAATCGAGAACCCCTTTGTAAACATAACCTAAAACTTCAAAACTCCATTTAACCCCTTTCGGGGGTATTTAACTACATAGGATTGCATTGTCACGCAGATTAAGTAAGTATGCAAAATTTCAATTCAGTGGGACAACGGGAACCCTTTCAAATTTGGCTCCGAAAAAATAACCGACAGACAGATAACATTGTGAGTTAAATAAAGATTTTGGTAACCAGTGTTAACAAAACATTTTTTTTTTTTGGAGATTTTTTACTTTGGTGCTTGAATTAAACAAAATAAAGCCAAACATAATTATGTTCTTCTCTATATTCTTGCAGATTTTATTATTTTTGAGAAGTTTAGATTAGTCCGTTTAATTTAAAACTTAGGCAAACATAAGGATTTTTACATCACAAGAGTATGTTTCAAAATCTGCATTTATTTGGTTAATTTTGATCGATTTAACTTAAAGTAAGTTAATTTATCAAAAAATTGATTTTTTTAATTATTGGTCTTTCTCTATTGATTTACTTACACATATCGGCCGATTTTTGTGAAATTTTATTTGTTAGCTTATTTTGTTCGATTTAATTTATTCGCTCTTAATCTGGCTTTCTTAATTATTGGTATAGCATTTCCAGCGAGAGATTAGACTTTTTTAAATATCCTGGATAATCGTTTTTAATTTGTGTTTTAGTAAATATTTATTGTTGGTAGTGGATTGGTTTTTGATTGAGTTGATTATTTTGACTCTTAAAAACGTAAAATGTAGCATTTTAAAGGAAAAACTAAAACTTGGACAGGTGCTATTTTAAGTGCGGAGTGTTTTGTTTTTCACTAATTTCTGTCTGGAAATACTATAGTTCCGAGTCTTGTTCTGCTAAATTAATAACAAATAGGCCATTTTATTAGAGAAAAATCATGTTATTTTGTCGATACAGAAAATCACAAAACAAGTTCCAATAAGTTTGTATTTTTCGGTACATATTTTTTGAATTATCTTATTTTTTAACAACAACTGCTGCCCTTAATAGACAATTGCTCAACTTATGCAAAAATGAAATTTTTTTTATATTTCATTCTGTTTTTTATTATATTTGAATATCAGGGATTGTAAAAGTGGCGAAATTTTGCTTGTTTTGATAGAATTTTTGTTATCTAACCAAAAAATTGTAAAAAATTGTAAAAAATTGCATTTGGAACAACAACAAAATTAGTAAATGTTTCAAAGTTTAACTTTAGGGTTATTTATTCTACCGATATACATTGGTTTTATCTATTGGTAAAAAAACCTTGTAAACTAGTGTTATTATCCCACCCATTCAAATCTTAAGTTTTTTTCCGTTATTATTCACGAAGTAAATGCCAAAAAATAAAAATAGGTTTACGAGTATAATTTTCAAAATTTCGTTGAATGTTATAATTTTATTGAACTTATTTTCAAATACCGTAGTATTTCTATGGGTGTCTGTGCATTGTTATAATTCAATTTGCCCACTTTTAGCATCAAAAATTCAGGGCCGTGTCAGGTTCTATCGAGGCCCGGGTGCATTTTACATTTTGCGCCCCCCTTTGAAACAATGAAACCTAATGTATCTTTTTTATATTATACTATAATATAATTATTATAATAACCAGGGACCCGGACCTAAACGAAATAAGGGTTCCGTTACGATTCCGGTTCCAGATGAGTGAAAATTTTGGGTTCCGTTCCGGTTCCGGTTCTAAGTTAGGAAAAATTTTCGGTTCCGTTACGGTTGCGGTTCCAGATGAGTAACAAAAAATGTTGGGTTCCGTTACGGTTCCGGTTCTAGATGAGCAAGAAAATTTTGGTGCCTTTCCGAAAGTAAAACAAAATTAAAACAGATTACGCGGGTTCCTGTTCTGGTACCGGTCAGGTTTCCATTTATACTTTGGTTATAAATATGTTTAAGTTTAATTATTTAGTCGAAAGTTGTTTTAATTATTGTATGTATTTCCTAAAAATGGTTAAAGTACAACTGGAACTGGTGTATAAATTTTATATTCTGATAATAATTATGTAAAGAAAAACAATTGAAGTTGCACACATGTGTGTAATCAAAATGATGTATCAAAATTTTACTTCTCTTAATTGAAAAACTGATCCAAATAAAATAAAGGTTCTGCCGTAATGGTTCCGGTTCCGGTTCTAGATTATTGAAAACATTTTGATTCCGGTCCGGTAGCCAAAAACAATTAAATCAAAATAACGGTTCCGGTTTCGGTTCCGGTGCCCAAGAAAATATAGGTTCCGGTCCGGTTTTCGGTTCTTTTCAGTTCGGTCCGGGTCCCTGATAATAACAGGACTTAAGCTATTTCTTGCACTTTGAGTCAAAATTGCTTAAAAATTGTCGAGTTGGGTCGAAAATGGTGTTATTTATGATTTTTTCGAGCATTAAAACACCTCAAAACCTTCTAGAACAAAACGGAAAGGCACTAAATTAGCTAAAAATTATATTATTTCTTCCTATTTTCAAGCGTTTTGGCATGTGTTGTTCAGCCAGAAATAATTAGAAATTTAATTATTTTAGTGAATTAAATCAAAAATACAGCGAAAAATCGCAGAATTATGCTTTCTTGGACTCCTTAAGCGAGATTCTGTTAAAACAGAATGCAAAGTTACTACTACTATGAGCTACAAATTTCAATATTTTTCCTTATTTTTTAAGCGTTGTTTAACTAGATATTCGGAATTTCGTTCGAAATAAGCATAGAAGTCAATAGCTTTTTGTGCAACAAAATAGGAGTATTGACTTTTTTGCATTTTAGACGTGAGGCAAAACCGAGATAAAAAAAATACGTCATGAATAGCAAAAATCAGATTTCCTGACAAGATTTTGCAAAATTTGGTGAGAAATTTCAAATTTTCAATATTAATAATTAATTTGAGAGTGGAGAGTGCAACTTTTTCTAATTCAGTTAAGAAAATTTGCTTTTTTCCATACTCAAAAAAATACTTATTAAAAAGTTTAATTTTTACAAAATGTTTTGCTATCTCAAACGTTTTGTTTTGATTTATTGAAATGCAGTTATTTAGCAAAATTTTTTTAAAATCAGCCAAAAAATTCACTAAACTGGATCGAAAAGTAAACTATTTTGATTTTTGATATACAGGGTTATTCACATAACTTTACGACCCTGACGAATTTTAAATGCAACCAGTAATACATTACTCAATTATAACTTGATTTAAAAACACTAATAATTATAAATTTGATTGTGAATTGTATGTCTCTGATAAACCTTAAAAAATTAGGTTCTTATTGCAGTCTCTGGCGTTTTTGTTTTGGCCAATTTAGGCGCAATTCAACTTCCAATGTATAATGGGTTGCATTTAAAGTTCGTTAGGGTCGTAAATTTACATGAATCACCCTGTATTGTGGCCTATATTTTCGAAAATACAATTGTTTAGTGTTTTACAAAAAGTTAACCGAAAATTGTTAAAAATACTCAAAAATTAGGCAATTGTTTCGACAGTTTATCGAGATAGAATCGCAATTTTTTTTGGAAAATTTGGCTGAACCGACCTGAAAAATCAGTAAATTATTGGATCGAAAATGATATAATTTTTGCATTTTTGCTTTTTTTGTGTGCTTAAACACATTTTTAAGCTTAAAAACTCCAGTTTTCACGAAAGTTTAAGAAATCACAGAACTGAATAAGAAATGACAATATTTTGAAAGTTTTTTTTATGCTAAATACAATTTTTTGGTAAATTTTCATAAAAATAGACCGAAAAATCGGCTAATTGGGTCGTTTTGTTATTATTAGTTTTATGTTTAAGAATGATAATGCAATTCAGATTACATATTTTACAAAATTTTCTTAAAAAATATCAAACATATGTTAATGTAGATTGAAATTTAGTACGTTTTTTCCTAGCACTTGAACACGCATTTGGAGTAATAACTCACTTCTTTTGATAAAGAAAAATCAGTAAGTTAGGTTAAATAAAGTTTTTTCTCAACTTTTTAGCGTGTCTTTGAATCAAAAACAGACAAATAATCAAAATTAATTTTTGTGAAAATCTTTTTGCGGGGCACCCCTGGCACCCGAGTTAACGCGGCCCTGCAAAAACCGAAAGAAAATTAGATAAATTACTCTCGAAATCAAACAGACAACCTCCATTAATGCACGCTAATAATGGCCCATGTTTCCCTCAGGCTTTACCGTTCATTACACCGAAAATAATGCGATATTAATAACGTGTGCAGTGTATGCAATTTTCCCAATTGGACATTTATTTCTCTCGAAAACAATCAAATAAATGGAAACGATTTATTAACCCCCTTTTTCAATTTAATTGAATTAATCGAGGGTAAGACAGTGACAAAATTCGGTCAACAACTTGACTAATTCAAATTTCATTCTGTTGTGATTTCTTTCCCTGAGATAAGCGGACTTTCCCGCAACTGCAAGACCTGTAAAGTCCCTGCAAGATTAGCGAATTGTTGGCTATATAAATCATGTCAGAGAAATTCCCTCACATTCCACTCAAACATGAACAAAATCATCACTGTTGTTATTTTCTGCTTTGCTGCAGCTGCAGCTTACGAAATCGTCCAAGACGTGCAAGGTCAAGAATATTTCCTCATGCCACTTTATCGCCAAAAAAGGTAACAATCAATTATATACAGGGTGTTCCGTCTAAACCCCACATTAGAAGTATTGAAAGTTCTAATAAAGATATTTATCTGAGAGTTGGTACTCAGGCATAATCCGTTGAGTTATGCTCAATGAAAATATTTTCAAGATGGCAGCACTTCCGGTTATACCGGAAGTCGCTATTAACTTTCTTATTTTAAATGGAAAGCTATATTTTTCACTGCGTTTTTGGATTAGTTGAGTTATTTTAAGAGAGTTTTTATTAGCTTTCCCTATACCCAAGTTTAACCGTTTTCGAGATATTTAGGATTTTTGAAAATTTTTGAATTTGCACCTGTCCCTTAAAAAATCGGTAACTCGCTTAGTTTTAGAGATTTCGAAATCATGTTGGGAGAATTGAAAGAGAAAGCCTATATCTGTTGTTCAGTGTGAACAAAATTGGAATTGAAGTTAATAAACCCAAAAATTTTAAGGTTAAGTTTGGACAACTTCAAGTACCCAAACCTTATTTTTTTCAAATGGGATGTCCCAATTTTTATTCTACTAGATGGAGGAGAATTTTGTTCTGCATCAATCTGTATTAGCATTCCCTATACCTATCTGTGATAATTTTCAAGTTATGTTGGTTTTTTTGTAGGAAATTTCTTACTAACCACAGCTATTTTTGCATAGTTTGCCATAAAAACATTTCTGATTAAACTTAAACGACAAACTCTGTTCAAAATTGTGTTATTAGACTGTGAAAACAAAATAAATTCATTGGGTGTTGGTTTGAAAAACTTTAATTTCTCACAATTTTTCATTCGTTTCCATGGCAACCTATGAGAAAAGGCCTATGGCTAATGAATTTCGCACTTCCCTCCTTTGAAAGTTTTCTTCTATTTCCGCTATTTGTTTTTCTTTATATTGTTTCTTCTTTTTTCTTATTAATGTTTTCAGCTTTTTCTTTTGTTTCTTGTATTCCTTCATTCATTTGTTAACATTATCATTCTTCTGTTTTTGGTCTTCTTTATTTCCTCGCGGCATTCTTCATCAAACCATTCTTTATCCCTTGTCTTTACTACTTTTCTTTCCATTTCTTTTCCGGTAATTTCTAAAGCTTTTCTTATTTCTTTCCAAAGATTGTTCATGTCACTGTCTTCGTTAATAATTTGTAGTTTTACTACTAAGGTTTGTTGTTTTCTTTTTCGTCCTTTAATCTTGTTAAGTTTCTTTTCTTTTGATTTCTTCTTTTATTTCTATTATATGGAATGTCTTGTTTTGTTTTAAGTCCTACTAGAAAGTGGTCTGAATCTATGTCTGGTCCTCTATATGTTCTTATATCTGTTATATTTCTGCTTTCCTCCTTTTCCACTAGTACGTGATCTATCTGGTTTATGCACCGTCCATCGGGCGCTTTCCAGGTTCCCTTGTGTATATTCTTCTTTTCGAAAAAGGTGCTTTGTACAGGGTGTTTCAAGTTTTAGGTCCAGTCAAAAAATAAATACTTCTAGTTGTCCAAAAGAAAAAAAATATATCTCAAACGATAGAGTTTCTAACACGCTTCAATTTGATGCTTTAATGTTATACGAAATTTTCATGGTATGAGCGTGAATTGTGAAAAACTAGATAAAAAATTTTTTGTTTCCAAATTATTGCAATCGTTTTCTCATAATAAAATTCCTCCTATTTTTTAAGTAAGACTTCCGAAACTGAAACAGTAAAAAACCCAAGGCGTATTGAGCAATTGAAATTTCAATTTGCAAAAGATCAAATAAATGTTTTATCTTAGTCACCTTTGAGAAAAAACAGAGCTCGTGTCTTTGCTTGATTCACAAAAAATTGAAACGTCATTAACTGTCAGACTAAAATTTTACTTGTCAATTAAAAAATGCCCTTTTTTGCAAATTGAAATTTCAATTGCTCAATACGCCTTGGGTTTTTTACTGTTTCAGTTTCGGAAGTCTTACTTAAAAAATAGGAGGAATTTTATTATAAAAAAATTATTGGAATAATTTGAAAAAAAAATTTTTTTAATGTAGTTTTTTGCATTTTACGCTTATATCATGAAAATTTGGGATATCAGCAAAGCATCAAATTGAAGCGTGTTAGAAACTCTATCGTTTGCGATATATATTTTTTATTTTGGAATACTAGAAGTATTTATTTTTTGACTGGACCTAAAACTTGAAACACCCTGTATATTCATATTATGTTCCATTGCAAAATCAATTAACAGTTGCCCGTTTTCCGTTGTTACTTCATGATAGTTCCTATATATATTTCCTCCTTTCCAATTTTTGCATTGGCCTCTCCCCTAGAACCACTTTCATATCATATTTTGGGATTCTTGCATATTCTGCTCTTAGTTTGTCATAGAAGTTCTCTTTTTCTTCAATATCAGCTTCCTCTGTCGGTGCATGAATGTTGAAGATACTAATCTTCTGGAATTTTCCTTTCAACCTGATAATCCTGATATAGCACATTCTTTCTGTCATTGGTTTAAACTCTACTACTAACTCTTAGATTTTTTCGTTTAATAAGAAGCCAGTTCCTAATATTTTCTTTGGGTCTCCACTGTTGAAGAAGATGGTTTTCTTTATTTTATTTGTGATGGTTTCTCTTTGCTTTGTTTCTTGTATTGCTATTAAGTCAAATCCGTATTCTTCCATTTCTTCCGCCAGTTGTAACATTTTTCCCGGTCTCACATTCCATGTTCCAAGTTTTAGCCTATTTACACTATTTCTTTGTCGTTGCCGTTGTACTGTTTATTTGAGGTTTTTCTAGTTTTTTGGTTTTTCTGGCTTAATGATCTGGATTTTTTTACCCTCTTCCTCCAAATTGTTTGTTCACTTTTCCATCAATTTCTAACTTTTGTAATCGCACCTTTACTGCTCTGCCTTTTCCTGATCTCTCTCTGTATTGCGCGATCATTCTTTGACATATCATTGTTAATATAAATTTTTTCCTTTAGTGCTTTATTGCTTTTATTTTCCATTACATCATTTTTATCTTTGAGGGTTTCCATTTCAACTACGTACATCTTGTTTCCTATCTTGAAAGCGTTTTCAACTTTTGCTTCTATTTCCAAATTTTCGTTAAAAAACTTCTAGATCTTGTCTTTTATTTTACCTTCGCTGTCCTGGATTTTCATTCCGCTGATTACTACGTTTTTCTTTCTTTCCTTCCTCTCTAGTTCTTCTACCTTAATGCTTATTTTCATGTTTTCGTTTTCTTTCTTCAGTGTTTCGTTTTTGCATTGCATCTCCATCAGATCTTTGTTGGCTTTTTGTTGGTCCTGTCTGTTCATTATTTGTTGCAATTTATGATTTGTTTTCTCTTTTTTGGAGTCCTTGTTGTTCTCTTGCTTATTCTGAAGGCTTCTTCATCTTCTTCCCTTTCCCTTTTCTTTCGTGTATCTTCGGATGTTTCTGTGTCACTCATTTTTTCTTAGACTTTCACTCGGCGCTAAGAAAACAACCCGGATCAACACCAATGTGTTTTCTGTGTTGCCTATTTTCACGTTTGCAGAGGTGGTCTTAGTACATGATTTTCGTGTGTTTTCCTAACCTTTAATCTCTCTCTAACTTTAATTTAACTCACACTCTTTTCACTTTCTTCTTTTTTTCTTGTGTTACGCTTTCGTTTTGCACTCGGTTTTAATCTCATTTAAATAATCCAATATGAATTTTTTTCAAGACAAACAAATATTGGAATTTCTGGGGGTGGTAAAAGTGGTACAACAGTCACAGCCAGCCACCAGGGAAATCTCCTCAATAAAAATGGGCACAATCTGGATGGTGGAGCTTTCGCATCCAAACAATTCCACCCAAATGGTCCTGCTACCATTGGGGGCCAACTGGGATACACCCATACTCCCTCAGGATCAAACCTGAACCTTGGTGCTTCTCACACACGAAAATATGGGACTGATTTGAATGTTCAAGGAGTTGGGAATTTGTGGAAGAATGGTAATTCACGTCTGGACGCTGTGGGCAATTATGGACGGCATTATGGGGGCCCTGGGGGCACAGGGAGGCCCAACTATTACGGGGGGCTCCAGTTTAGCCACCGCTTTTAAAGACTTATTCCTTAATTTAATAAAAATGTCACACGTTATTTTTGTAGTTTTATTTGTAGCACAAAAGACATAATTTTGTTATATGAGGCTATAAAAATGAAGTGTCATAATCGTAAAAAAGGCGTAAATAAAACACACACAAATAATTATTATTATTTATTTTCGCATAAAGACATTCGTGTTATTGTTATTTTATGGCTTGAGATTTAATAAAGAGGCTCTTAATCGATTTATATTATAGTGGTTGAGGGAAATTTACCTCAATTTGAATTGTAATTTCGTTGCAATGAAATGTGTGAAGACGGAAAAGTGCCAAAGGCTATATAGATAGGGAAATGTTACAATCCCTATTTCAAATCTCCATTTCTACTAAATGGTGGAAAGAGGAAATTCTTGTTCAAGTACGAAGTGGTCGACAGTGATTTATTACGACGTGTCATTTGACCCAATAAAGCCAAGATTAATAGAACCATTTGCTTAATAGCAATAATTATATTGAAGTCAAACTGTTACATTATGATATCTGAGACAAAAATTTGCTGTAGAAAAATGCAAAAAAATTTCTGAAATATAATTATTTCCAACACAGACTTTTTTGTTTATATAAATTCTATTATAGTGGACGAAAATAGGGTTGCCATTTCATAGTGGTATTTTATTCTTCAATAAAAAAATTCGTAACTCAAAAACTAAAAGTCGTAGAGCAAAACGGTTTGTTCCAGTGAATTCTGCGACTCATTTACCGTATTATACCAGCTTTTCACGAGATTTAAAATCTTGACTTTTTTTTGCTTAAAATTTTAATGGTTAATGCACTTTTTTAAACTCACTCTAGCAAAGTTTTATGGACTTTTGTATGCTCTTACAACCCTCTGATGTTGTTAAAAGTAGAGAAAAAGTTAATATGTTCGATTTTAAAAATTTTGAATTTTGCAATTTTTGTCGCGATTTTGGTCGATTTCCGGTATCCGGAACATTCATCGAGTAATAACTCCGGAACTATTAGAGATAACCCTATGAAGTTTATTATCGTTGGAAAGCTCTTTTAATTGTCTATCGTTTTCAAAACAGATTATTGTTCTGGGACTTATAGTTTTCGAGAAAATTTTGAAAAAATGCAAAAGTAGGTCAAATTAAAAAAAATCATAACTAAAAAACTATTGGGAATTTGGCGATTTTCTCGACCCCAATCGATTCCCCGGATCATTTTGCATTGGGAAGGCTAAAAATAGTTCCACATTTTCGAATAGTTATGCCGTAAAAAAAAACATAATTAAAAAACTAAAAGTCGTAGAGCAAAACGGTTTGTTCCAGTGAATTCTACGGCTCATTTTACATATTATATCAGTTTTTCACGCGATTTAAAAATTTGAAATTTTTTGCTTAAAATTGGGGTTGCCATTTCATAGTGGTATCTAATTCTTCAATAAAAAAATTCGTAACTCAAAAACTAAAAGTCGTAGAGCAAAACGGTTTGTTCCAGTGAATTCTGCGGTTCATTTTCCGTATTTTATCAGCTTTTCATGAGATTTAAAATTTTGAATTTTTTTGCTTAAAATTAGGTCAGCCATTTCATGGTGGAGTATTTTATTCATCAACAAAAAAATTCATAACTTAAAAACTAAACATCGTAGAGCAAAACGGTTTGTTCCATTGAATTCTGCGGCTCATTCTACGTATTATAATAACTTTACATGAGATTTAAAATTTTGAATTTTTTTGCTAAAAATTTTAATGGAAGGCACTACCTTCATAAAAATGAAAAAAATAATTTTTTTTTAAATTTACTCTAGTAAAGTTTTATGGACTTTTGTATGCTCTTACAACCCTCTGGAGTTGTTAAAAGTATAAAAAAAATTAAAATGTTCGATTTAAAAAAATTTCATTTTTGCAATTTTTGTCGCGATTTTGTTCGATTTCCGGTACTCGGAACATTCATCGAGTAATAACTCCGAAACTATTAGAGATAACCCTATGAAGTTTATTATCGTTGGAAAGCTCTTTTAATTGTCTATCTTTTTCAAAAAAGATTATTGTTCTCCGACTTATAGTTTTCGAGAAAATTTCGAAAAAAATCAAAAGTAGGTCAAATTTAAAAAAATTCATAACTAAAAAACTATTGGGAATTTGGCGATTTTCTCGATGCCAATCGATTGCCCGGATCATTTTGCATCGGTAAGGGCAAAAATAGTTCCACATTTTCGAATAGTTTTGCCGTAATTGAGAAAATTAAAAAATTAAAAAATTTGTAAACACCCCCCCCTTAAAAATGGCCAATTTTTAAAGTGTCTCAAAATCAATGCAAATCCATCCTATCTTATAGATTTTGATGTGCTCTTTACAATGGAACAAAGCGTTTTCCTTTAGCTTTTTTAGTTTGGCCGTAATCGACGTTTGAAAATAAAAATTTTTTTTAAAACCTATGCCATTATGTAGGGCTTTTTATATCGGTTCTAATCGATTTTACCGTTTTTCTCTAACTCTTATAGTTTCGCCGTAATCGGCGTTTAAAAATTAGAAAAAAGTCAAAATGGCAACCTTTTTTTGCGTTTTTCTCGGAAACTATAATACTTAGAGCAAATTTTAAGAATGCATCAGATAGCGCTTAAAATTGTCTATTTTCTCGATTAAACCCGGAGCCGCTCCGGGCACCGGTTCCGGGTACAGAGGCATTTAAATTTTGACACTTAAAAAATTCATAATTAAAAAACTAAAAGTCGTAGAGCAAAACGGTTTGTTCCAGTGAATTCTACGGCTCATTTTACATATTATATTAGTTTTTCACGCGATTTAAAAATTTGAAATTTTTTGCTTAAAATTGGGGTTGCGATTTCATACTGGTATCTAATTCTTCAATAAAAAAATTCGTAACTCAAAAACTAAAAGTCGTAGAGCAAAACGGTTTGTTCCAGTGAATTCTGCGGTTCATTTTCCGTATTATATCAGCTTTTCATGAGATTTAAAATTTTGAATTTTTTTGCTAAAAATTTTATTGGTCGACACCTTCACAAAAATGAAAAAAAAAAATTTTTTAACTCACTCTAGCAAAGTTTTATGGACTTTTGTATGCTCTTACAACCCTCTGGAGTTGTTAAAAGTAAAAAAAATTAATATGTTCGATTTTAAAAATTTTGATTTTTGCAATTTTTGTCGCGATTTTGTACCCGGAACATTTATCAAGTAATAACTCCGGAACTATTAGAGATAACCCTATGAAGTTTATTATCGTTGAAAAGCTCTTTTAATTGTCTATCTTTTTCAAAAAAGATTATTGTTCTCCGACTTATAGTTTTCGAGAAAATTTCGATAAAAAGCAAAAGTAGGTAAAATTTTAAGAAATTTATAACTAAAAAACTATTGGGAATTTGGCGATTTTCTCGACGCCAATCGATTCTCCGGATTATTTTACATAAGTGTAAACTAAAATAGTTCCAGATTTTCGAATAGTTTTGACGTAATTGAGAAAATAAAAAAAATAAAAAAATTGTTAACATTAACTGTTGCAGTGAATTATACGGTTCATTACCTAGCGTTTACAACTTTCTACGTGATAATTAATTATTTTTACTTAGTTTATAATTTCACTCAGCGTTTAATTTTTAATTTAATTTAATTTAATTTAATGAATAAATTATGAAAATGAATCCCTTAATACAATAACACTCGCAATTGGAAAAAGTGAAACAGTCATCTGATGACTCACATTATTACATTACTAGACCAGAAGTGGGAATTCTGTAACAAAGAAACATTCCCCTGTATAATACAGTAATTTATTAAATTAACGCACAAAAAAATCAAAATAAAAATTAAGATAGGAGTAGAACAAAATGTAAAGTACAATTTCCGAGCGCGTTTAATCACTTATCTCTTGTTATTATTTCAAGTTCGTGATCTCGGTTTTTCGCTCAGGGAATCACACTTTTGACACTATAAAACCCAATAAGCCGACTCCTCCTCAGTCACTCAACCAAGCCAACTCAACAACTACACAAAATGCAAAAAATCGTAATTTTTGTAACCGCCTTTCTGGCCCTTTCTTCAGCTGCCCCTCCAAATGACCAAAGGTTGGTAAATATTACAACTATCTAAACCAAAATTTCAATTTTCCACGTTATTAGAGAAACTAAATGGAAGGTACAAGACCCTGGAATTCTCAATATACAACATCGTGAAAAAGTCTTCGAAAATGGAAACCACCGAGTTGATGCAACTGGTCAAGTTCAGAAGAATTTTGCCAATAAAGATGCTCCAACTTTGCTTGGAGGAAGAGTTGATTATCAAAATAAACCAAGTAATACTGCCTTAGGAGTGGAAGCTGTTAATGCGGGCCGTTTTGGCACTCAGGTCGGAGTTGAAGCCTCAAGAAATTTTTTCAAAAATAGAAACAGTGCATGGGATGCTGGAGTTAGTTATGGACAGAGGTTTGGGGGACCTGGGGGACGGAGCGAACCAGTGTTTGGGGGTTTCGTCCGAGGAAGGTTTTAAAAAATTATTTATGTTCTTGTAATGTTGTTTGCAAATATTATAAAATAGTTATTTACCTAACGTGTTTGGAATGTACAGTCACCCAAAATGAAAATGACGCGTCCATAAAAATAAGTTTTAGTGTGCAATTAAAATCTGCCGAATAAAAAATACGACAAAACATGGATTCTTATTTCATTTTGTTTAAATTATCATTAAATTAAATTTCGCGGATTGTGATGCGATCGCGAAACGATCACTGTTCAAAAATTATTTCAATTCAAAATAATTATTATACTTAAAATCTGATTGTCACAAACTGTAACTAAAAATTTGATCGTCTTTATAGTTTATTTCTTAAGAATATAAAACTTATTGCAATAATAGTTGTGCATAAAACAAGATAAAATAAAAATATCGAAATCCAATTGTTATTTTAAATTTCAAGCAAAGACGTCTACACTCTTAATGGTTTTAATTATTAATTGCACAATCGTTTTTGTAAACATTTTGGTTTACTAGTGCCGGTTTATAGAAAGTTCCATTAAATTTTAATTCCTTGTTAAAAGCTAACGATCATTGATAACTTTTATTCTGAATATTCCAATTTTTTTAAACGTCTTTGTTTGATATTTGAAATACAATTGGATTACAATTTTTGTTTTAATAGTAAATACTTAATTAAGACAAGATTGAGTACGAAAATAAGTTGTAATCTTAAAATTCCAAAAATTGAAACCGGTCTCAAAAATAAAATCTAATTTTATCGTGTTGTATAATAAATAACTAAACTACTTATAATAAGTATTTAATTTTATTCATGAATTGGAAATAGTATTATAACATTGTTTTTTTTTGCATCAACTAAAATATAATAAATTAAATAAAAAAAATACATTTTTTTGACCTCTCAAAGTGACGAAATGTGGCGAGGAAGATAAAATTTTATTTATTTCTCATTTATCTTCTAAGAAAATTAATAAATGTTTATGTTATGAAGAATTTGAAAATTTTTTCCTTGAAATTTTGGACTTTAGTTATCCCATGCGGTAAGATTTTGTTTGTCATTTCCTGTGAACCTTATTTGCAGTAATGGTCAGAATTTCATTCGGGTATTTCCATGAATGAATTGTCGTAACGTCATTGATAACTTTTATTCTGATTATTCCAATTTTTTGAAACGTCTTTGTTTAAAATTTGAAATACAATTGCATTAAGACATTTTAATTTTAATAGTAAATACTTAATTAAGACACGATTGACTACGAAAATCTTAAGATAAAGAAGTTATAATTAACAAAAATTAGTGGTAATTCAATTTTAAAGAGGGAAACATTTTTAGTGATCTTTTTGTGGGTTCTTCTAAAATTTAAACAAATGCAGAAAACAGTAAAAATTTAACTACTTATAATATTTAATTTTATTCATTATTTCGAAATGGTATTCTAAAATCAATAAGACTTGGAGTGTTTATTTATTATAATAAACTTAGTTTAACTTATTTTGCATCAATTAAATAGTAAATTAAATTTGCAAAAAACAAATTGATTTTCTTTGACCTCTCAAAGTGTCGAAACGTGGCGACGAACATGAAACTTTTTTTTACTTCTCATTTGTCTTCCAAGAAAATTAATAAATGTTTATCAATTCGGAGAAGAATTTGAAAATTCTTTTGTTGCAGTTTTGGTTTTAAGTTATCCCCTGTGGTGTTACGGGTTTGTTAATTATTTTCCAGTGAATCTTATTGGCGGTAATAGTCGGAATTTTAATCCGGGTATTCCCATGAATGAATTGCCGAAACATTTAGTGATAACTTTTATTCTGGCGATTCTAATTTTTCAAAACATTAAGGGCAGGCTTATAAAAAACTCCATTAAAATTTAACACGTTGTTAACAACGAACTAAAATTTAATGGAGCTTTCTATAAACCGGCATTAATAAACTAAAATGTTCACAAAAACGATTGTGCAATTAATAATTAAAACCATTAAGAGTGTAGACGTCTTTGCTTGAAATTTAAAATAATAATTGGATTTCGATATTTTTATTTTATCTTGTTTTATGCACAACTATTATTGCAATAAGTTTTATATTCTTAAGAAATAAACTATAAAGACGATCAAATTTTTAGTTACAGTTTGTGACAATCAGATTTTAAGTATAATAATATTTTGAATTGAAATAATTTTTGGACAACGGATATCAAAGTGATCGTTTCGCGATCGCATCACAATCCGCGAAATTTAATTTAATGATAATTTAAACAAAATGAAATAAGAATCCATGTTTTGTCGTATTTTTTATTCGGCAGATTTTAATTGCACACTAAAACTTATTTTGCATCAACCAAATAATAAATTAAATTTGCAAACCAACTAACAATTTTATTTTTGTGACCTTCTCTCAATAATATATAAAAATTGTATTATTTCACATTTGGGATAACCAACAATTTCCATCAAGAAATCCTTAAACATTTCAAGCCGATAAATGAAATTTGGAACTCAAAATTAGTTTACGATCTCTAATGATTTATAGCAGGGGTTCGTTTATGGACGCGTCATTTTCATTTTGGGTGACTGTACAATTAAAAATTAATATTTTTTATAATTTAGTTTTTTTTGCTACTGGGTTGGTAACAGGTCAAACAATCAAAAAATTGACATGAACTGTCATTTATCATAAAATCTCAATCGTTTCTTTTTCAACAATAGCGATACCAACCTACTAAATGTCCCTAGTCACTGTCGGAAAGTAAAAAACAACGCAGTGCGGGAAAGTTACTTTCCCACACGCTGGGGATAACCGGGAAATAGCTGTCTAAACTAAAATTAAAATAAAAACGAGAAAAGTTCATTCCCGCTTCACTTCCACTTATAACAAAGTAGCGATATTGACGGATCTCTTCATTCAATATTAGAACAGTTGTAAAATATTTTACTATCAGGCAGGAGCCCCAAGCAATAAACACTGGTCTGTTGCTATAAACTGCAAGTTTTAATGAATTTTTAGTTCTCAAAATTCAATATTTCTTGTGTTTCGTTTTGTATTTACTCACTTTAAGCCATTTACTTGATGGGTAGACAAAAAATTGAGAACTATTAGGAAATCGTTTCAGAACTTTTTTCCTTCTTATAAAGGTCTGAAATATGTAATATTTTAACTCCCAGATTTCTTTACCGAAAATCTTAGCACAGTATCGATTAACATATGAGGAAAGGTTTCATAAAAAAATATTACACATAAGACGTAAAAAGCATTGATAGGAAATTTTTGTTCATTGAAACTTTAAGTAAAGTATGGAGAGGGAAAAACTGCAAAAAAAATGCTATTAATGTGCAACTAGTTAGATTTTTACAATGTAAATTAATTAATTAAATTAATTAATGTGATTACATTGTATTCAATTACATTGTAATTGCAATTACTTTTTTGTTAGCTGTAACGAATTACATATTAATTCAATTGAAAAGTAATCGATTACTTTGTAATTAATAACATTATAACAGATTATTTTAGAAAATCATCCCCTAAGGAGGTTAAATGGGGTATTAAAGTTTGAATTCCAGAAAATCCGTTTAATATGGATTTACCATAAAAATGGTATTGGGACTTTTGCTGAAAAATGAAGAAACAAGTGTTTTAGATTTTTTAAAAATTTCACCCTCAAAGGAGAAGAGGGTGGTTAAACAGGGGTTAAAAAATTTTTAAAACTAATTTTTTCTTAATTATTATGAATTTATAAAAATTGATATCTGGGGTCTCGGTTAAGGGTAAAAACGCAAATGGTGGGATTTTTGGAAATTCCACCCCTAAGAGGGTGTAAATTAAATATCCGTCATTTTTAAAGTTATACCATGAAAATTGGTATCTAGGCTTTCAGGAGAAAATAAGAAACATGTTTTTTATGCTTTTTAAAAATTTCACCCCCACGGGATTAAAATACAAATATCCGTCATTTTTAAAGTTACACTATAAAAATTGGTATTTGGACCTTTGTTGAAAAATAAAGAAGCACGTGTTTCAGTTTTTTTTTTAAATAAAAACTAATTTTTTAATTGCTTCTTTATTTTTCAGCAAAGGCCCAAATATCAGTTTTTATGGTGTAACCTTAAAAATGACGGATATTTATATTTTAACCCATTTGAGGGGTGGAATTTTTGAAGAGCATTAATCACACATTTCATCATTTTTTGACGAAGACCTAAATCCCAATTTTCATGGATCTAACTTAAAAAATGATGAATTTTTATTTTGCACACTCTTAGGGGTGGAATTTCCAAAAGACCCAAAACATGCGTTTTTTATATTTAACCGAAACCTTTAATACCAATTTTTATTACTTAACTTAAAACAATTACAAATTTTTATGGAATTTTTAACCCCTGTTTAACCCCCTTGGGGGTGTAATTTTTAAAAAGCATCAATCACACGTTTCTTCATTTTTTGACGAAAGCCTAAACATCAATTTTCATGGCATAACTTAAAAAAAAACGGATATTTATTTTACACCCCCTTAGGGGTGAAATTTCCAAAAATGCCACCATATGCATTTTTATCCTTAATCAAAACCCCAGATACTAATTTTACTAAATATAATTTTAACTACATTTTTTAGTTTTAAAAAAATTTAACCCTTATTTAACCACCCTCCTCCCTCGAGGGTCAAATTTTTAAAAAACCTAAAACACATGTTTCTTCATTTTTCAGCACATCTTTAAAAATGACGGATTTCATGTTTAATAAAAAAGTAATTACTATTATGTATAATGTAATTGAATAAAGTAATCAGATTACTTTATAATTAAATTAATCTGTAATTAGTTACCCATTAATCGATTACATTGAGTAATTATGAATGATGATTACTTGAGTAATTTGTTACAAAGTAATTGAATTACAAATTACTGGTTAATTGTAATTATTATTAATCAGATTACATTTTGCCCAACACTGCAATCAAGTAAAATCAACAATTTATATAAAAATCTATTAAAAAAAAGTTTATGTGATAATAATTTTTGTTATTAAATTTCGATTCAGAAGCATTAAAGTTATAATAATTGCGTATTGTAATAAGGAGAAAAAAGTTAATTGACGTTGCTAACGTCTCATTTAAGAATAAAATACAAAATTAGAAAAAAAAAATAAAAAAAAATTAAAAAATTCAAAAAAAGAATAAAATAAATAAAGTTATGGATAATTTTACACAAGGTGGTTTATTTTTCTGTGCTAGCTTTATTTTATAAGACATGATTGTTATTTTATTTATTT
The DNA here is from genome assembly GCA_939628115.1 of Tribolium freemani. Lineage (NCBI taxonomy): Eukaryota > Metazoa > Arthropoda > Insecta > Coleoptera > Tenebrionidae > Tribolium > Tribolium freemani. The sequence goes on along the minus strand of OW626786.1, from coordinate 15,016,871 downwards.
TTTGTTTTAGCTTTCGTAATAAATATTTTCATGCGGATTATTTAAAAAATAAATAAATAAAAAAACAGTCGCCCCTTATAAAATAAAGCAATAACAAAAAGATAAAAGTCCGTTGTGTGAAAATGTGCGTCAAAAATCTAAGTTATAGTAATTTGAGATTTTTTAAAGAAAATAAGTTTCCAAAAATTTTAATAAAAAGGAGGAAAAAAGTTATTTTCTATAATCGATCAGGTAGATAAAAATATTCGTGAAAGCTAGTCTAGACGACTGATTTCCACATGGGAAATCGGCTCTAAATTATTTTATTCCACTTCCGGTTCATTGAAATTATTGGAGGGTAGGACTATGAAAATATTTTATAATTTAGCTGCTAAATCCGGAGTCCAGCCGTAATCAATTCCGGAATTTGCAAATACTACCATAGCCAATAAATAATTCCCCTGACGTACAATTTTAATTGAAAATTGAACCGGACTGCAAATTGTTTCACAAAAATAACTGACGGAAGACAATCACAGTTTGTTAGAGTTCAAGGTTTGTAATAAAATAACTCGTGCTAAAAATAGTACCGTCAATAAACAAAGACTATTTTAATACGTGTATGTGTTTAATGCAATTTCGGGACAAGTAGTAAGATTTCACCAAATCCAATTTGTCCCAACTTGTTGCAGGAAATATTTAAAACTGTCTCATCTATATATATACAGGGTGAGTCACTGATATGGGCATGCTCGATTACACCTACACCGTCAATGATATTGAAATGAGTCAAATGTCACAGCAAATGGGAGGCCAAAGTGAATTTTTTGAAATTATTTTGCTCTATACAGGATGTTCCATTTTTACAGTGCTGCCTATAACATAGTTTTTTTAAATGGCACCCCCTGTATATTTGTACATATTTTAATTTGCATTTCTTTAAGCTTAAAGAATCCGTTTAATTTTTTTAATTTGCTTTAACGGTTTAGAAGTTATTTAATTTTTTCTACAATTTAGTGCCTTTGCAGGCACATTATCAAAAAATCGCAGTACTCTTGGTTTTTGGGATATCAAGTTGGGACTTTGTCCATATGTAAACAACTGTTTGAGGTATCTTTCGGTGGTAAGATCGTTCATTTTTATTGTAGGATCTCCTTGCTGTGACACATTCATTTTAGGACAATTTGAAGGAACATAACTTGATTTTTTTAAATAGCACCCCCTGTATTTTATTACTAGATCCTATTCACTGTCTCATTTTACATCTTTTCTACCTCTTAAGTTTTTTCCTAAAAGTTGATAATTTGGGAGACAAATCGGTTTTTCTGAAAAATGCACACAAAATATCTTGAATATTAATGTAGTGTGTCATTAAAAACAATAACTTCTGACATATTAACATCAAACTGGCATTTATTGTACGTCATTTTTTGATTTTGTTGTGAAAATGATTTTTTCGTGTTAAATGCATACAATCTCATCGAGATATAGACTCTAATTTTGAAAAGAAATAATTAACCAAAAATGAAAGAAACAACGGCTCAACCAGAGAAAATATGTAAGAAAGAATTATAAAAGCTTTTCATAGAATAGATCATGCCACATCAGAAGCGGTGAATTTTTAAAAAGAATTAACGAATGTTGTGTTTTATTGCTTAAGAAAGCCGTCATTTTAAACAGTTTTGTAATTGCAAGTAAAATGTTATCGCTATTGATTTGTTATACCTCAGTAAATATTTTTTTATTTCCTTATTTCTCCATTGTAAATTTCTTTCATTTTTATTTAATAATTTCTTGTCAAAGTTTATATCTCGGTGAAATTTGTAGATTTGCATTTTACGCGAAAAAATCATTTTCACAAGAAAATCAAAACGTGACATACTATAAATGCCATTTTGACACTGGTATGCCAGAATGTATTGTTTTTCATAGCACGCTTTATTAGTATCCAAGAGATTTTGTGTGTATTTTTCAGAAAAACCGATTTATCTCCCAAACTATCAACTTTTAGGAAAAAACTTAAGAGGTAAAAAAGATGTAAGATGAGACACTGAATCGGACCTAATAATAAAATACAGGTGGTGCTATTTAAAATAATTAAGTTATGGTCCTTCAAATTATCCTAAAATGAATGTGTCACAGTAAGGAGATGCTACAATGAAAATGGACGATTTTGCCACCAAAAGATACCTCAAACAGTTGTTTCCATATGGACAAAGTCCCAACTTGATATCGCGAAAACCAAGGGTATTGCGATTTTTTAATAATGTGCCTGCAGACGCACTAAATTGTAGAAAAAATTAAATAACTTGTGAACGGTTAAAGCAAATTAAAAAAACTAAACGGATTTTTAAAGCTTAAAGAAATACAAATTGAAATATGTTCAAATATACAAGGGGTGCCATTTAAAAAAACTATGTTATTGGCTGCACTGTAAAAATGGAACAGCCTGTATAGAGCAAAATAATTTTAGAAAATGCACTTTGGCCTCCCATTTGCTGTGACATTTGACTCATTTCGATATCATTGACGGTGTAGGTGTAATCGAACATGCCCATATCAGTGACTCACCCTGTATATAAAATTGCTTGGCCTGACTGACAAGTCAACGCACAGCCTAGACGGCTAAGGATAGAAACTTGAAATTTTTACAGTAGATAGCTTTTGTAACGTAGGGGTGTACTAAGAAAAGATTTTTCGAAAATCACCCCCTAAGAGGGTTAAATAGGGTGTTAAAATTTGAATAAAATCCGTCATTTTTTAAGTTATATCTTTGAAAATTAGTATTTGGGCTTTCGGTTAAAAATAAAGAAAGACGTGTTTCAGGATTTTTGGAAAATCAACCCCTAAAGGGGTTAAATGGAGAGTTGAATTTAGAATTAAAGTTTAGAAAATCTGTCATTTTTAAAGTTACATTGAACTTACATCCTTGAAAATTAGTATTTGGGCATTTGGTTAAAAATGAAGAAACACGTGTTTCCGGATTTTCGAAAAATCAACCCCTAAGAGGGTTAAATGGCGTAATAAAATTTGTATAAATATTCGTAACTTTTGAATTTAGATTAATTGAAGCTGGTATTTGGGCTTTCAGTGAAAAGTGAAGAAACACGTGTTTTAGTTGGAAATACCAACCCCAATAAGGGGGTTGAACACGGGTTAGAATTTGTATAAAAATCCGTAATTTTTAATTTGTATCCATGCAAATGGTACTTGAGCTTTCGGTTAAAGATGAAAAACGTGTGTTTAAGAACATTTGGAATTTCCACCCCTAAGGGGATTAAATATAAAAATCCGTAATTTTTGAACTTATATTTATAAAAATTGGTTTTTGGGCATTCGGTGAAAAATAAACAAACAGGTATTTTATTATTTTTAGAAATTCCACCCCCAAAGAGGGTTAAACATAAAAAATCGTCATTTTTGAAGCTATATTAATGATCTTTCGGTTAAAAATGAAAAAAGACGTGTTTCTGGATTTTGAAAGTTCCACCCCCAAGAGGGTTGAATATAAAAATATGTCATTTTTGAAGTTATAACCAAGATAATTGGTATTTGGGCATCTAAATATAAAAAAGGCGTGTTTCAGGTTTGTTGAAAACTTCACTCCAAGGGGGTTAAACAAAAAATCCTTCATTGTTGAAGTTATACATATAAAAAATTCTTTATTGTTGAAGTTATCAATTGATATCTTTGACATTCGGTTAAAAAGGAAGAGGCGTATATTTCAGGATTTTTAGAAATTCCACCCCTAAAAGAGTTCAACGAGAAAATTGGCATTTGGACTTCCGGTTAAAAACAAAGAAAATGTATTTCAGGCTTTTTGAAAATTACATCCACAAGAGGGTTAAACAGGTTTTAAAGTTCACAATAAAATTTTGTGTTTCTACTTTTTGTTATACTAAGTTTTTCTGTGTTTCAACTGCTAGTCTAATGTAAATTTAAAACAACAAAACTCACCTTGTAAAAATTCCTTAAGCCCCTCTTAAAAGCTGCAAATTGTACCCTCTGTTTACCGAAACATAAAGTAAACATTTTCATTAATATCGTCCCCGGATTCGTCCAATAATCAGATTTGTGTTTTGCAAACGGGACTTAATAAGCATTATAAAATAACAGGGAAATTAAACAAGCAATACGTGCCCGACCACTAATTCGATACGATTCGCTACTGAACATAGAAAAAGCTCAAACAGTGTTGAAACTCGATTTGTGGTTGTTAAAATTCCCTAAATGTGATTTATTACACGAAAAATTGCCTTCCGGAATTGTGAATAAGTATAAAATGTAACATTGTACGATTCTAAATAAAATTTTCCATCTCGTGAAAAATCGAGGTGACTTCTTGATCATTTCCGCTCCCCTTGATGGAAGAGGGATGGGATTATGTCCCTTAGCGCATTTTATTTTCCGATATGTACGAATAGAATTCCGACCCTTGGGGCAATATTCCAAAAGTGTATTTTTTCTTTGATCGCTTCCATATATCACACACTTAATACGATTAATCATTATCTGGAGTAATAAACAAACGACAAGAAAATTGAAATAAACGATGTGTCATTTCCACCTAATAGCACTGACTGACACTTTTCCTAATTCAGGGGAAAAAATTTAACTCACCTTGTGTGGAGCTCACTGTCTGAGAGGCGGTCGTAAGGAGGTGGAGGAGTTGTGCACAACTCGCTGAGCATGTTGTCCAAGTCCGTGGCCAAACTGGACAACAACTAAAACAATAAATTACAAAAATTATTAAATTATATTGAATTTTTAGAAAGTTAAAATCTGGTAATTAAAGATACAATTTTTGTTAATTTACACCGCAGGAAAAATTAAAATATAATAATAAATTTCATTACAAAAACAAATAAAACTTAACTCTATTGCACAAAAAGTTATAAAGTTGTTATTAATCCTTGAACTTAAATATTGTTCTAAATTTGCTGCAGTAAAATTAGTTTTTCTGTCAGAATTCATCTCTACCTAGAAAATAAAAATATATAAAAAAATGTTTTTTAAGAAAAGCTTTTATTTAAAAGATGCACTAAAAAGTAAAAAATAATGTATTTCTTAGAGGTTAAAATTCTAAAATTTATAAAATCTTTGGGAGTTGTCAACTGAACAAAGTAATTCTGTAATGCCGTAGTTTTATAACTCCCAAAGCTTTTACAAATTTTAGAATTTTAACCTGTAAGAAAAAATATTCTTCTGTGATTGAGATACATTATTTTTTACTTTTTAGAGCATCTTTTAAATAAAAGCTTTTTTTTTAAACATTTTTTTATATATTTTTATTTTTTGCTTTTTAGTCTTTATTTATTGTTATCACACTGTGCATCTACCGTGACGTCCAAATAACCAACATACCGTCTATGTCGGTATAAGTTACGGTATGTACAAATCAAGAACCCCTAGAATTTTAAAACCCCATTTAACACCTTTAGGGGGTAATTAACTATATATAATTGCATTGGCACGCAGATTACGTAAGCATGTTAAATTTCATTTCATTGCGACTACAGGAACCCTCTCAAATTTACAAATCGAGAACCCCTTTGTAAACATAACCTAAAATTTCAAAACCCCATTTAACCCCTTTCGGGGGTATTTAACTACATAGGATTGCATTGTCACGCAGATTAAGTAAGTATGCAAAATTTCACTTCAGTGGGACAACGGGAACCCTTTCAAATTTGTCTCCGAAAAAATAACCGACAGACAGACAACATTGTGAGTTGAATAAAAGCTTTTAAAAATAATTTAATATTCAACTAGAGTATTTTCAAAAACTTAAAGTTCAAAAACTGGTAAAATAACTTTAACGCTGAGAAACTAAAAAGCTGAAACACAAAAAACTATAAATAGTGTGAGGCTGAAATTCTGAAGAACTAAGCGACTGAAAAACAGAGAAATTGAAAAAACTATAGAACTGGAAAAAAGAAACACTAATAAATTAAAACATGACCTTCTGAATAAAAAAGCAATACTCTAAGAGGCTGAAAAGCTGAAAAACTTAAAAAGTGAATACAAAAAACCTAAAAAACAGTAAGATTAAAATTTTGGAAATCTAAGTGACTGAAAGAGTCATAAATTAAAAAACTATAGAACAGCAAAGTTAGAACATTATGAAATTGAAAAACTAAAATTATAAGACAGTGAAACAACGAAAAATTGAAACATTTAGGAAACGAATATGAAATATGGGAAAATTAAGAAACAAAATATTTTAGATATAAAATAGAATAACTATGAAACTGAAAAATCTGATGTAGTGTTTTTGAACTAAATACCACTACTAATAAAAAATTTAAAGAAATTTCTTATTTTAAATTAGGAAGTTTAAACACAACTGTAGGATGTTTAAAGTAAAAAATCTAAAATCTAAAAAATAGTGACATTGAAATTCTGCAGAACTAAGTGACTGAAAAACTGAGAAACTGAAAAAACTATAGAACTGGAAAAGAAAAACACTTATAAATTGACACATTAGATTCTGATTAAAAAACCAATAAACTAAAAGACAGAAAAGCTAAAAAACTTGAAAACTGGAATACAAAAAAACTAAAAAACAGTAAAAAAATTTGTAGATCTAAATGACTGAAAGAGTGATAAATTAAAAAACTGTAGAACTGCAAAGTAAGAACTTTAAGAAATTGGAGAATTAAAATTATACGATAATGAACGACAAAAAAGTGAAAAATTTAGGAAATGAATATGAAATATGGAGAAATTAAGAAACTAAAAAGCTGAATAAACTTAAAAACTGTGTGATTGAAACACTAAGAAATTATGAGATTGAAAGACTGGAAGCCTGAGAACATAAAAAAATAAGAAGTTTGTTCAAAGTTGGATAACTTGAAAAAGTTAAATGGAACATTCTGTTGTTTTTGCTTCTCAAAGATTATTAAATTGTTTATATAAAAACATAACTCATAAGTTTCAAATGCCCAAGTTAATAACTAAAAAAATATAAAGATTTTTGACTTAATTTGGTACATTTTTGAGTTTTGTGAGAAAATTTTGCGAAACAATTGAGTTTGTGCTGAAAAACGTGCGAAATGTTTGAGTTTGAACACGAATTAATTACGAGAATCAATTTTTATCAAAAACAAATTGACCACAATTTATCCACGATTTTTGAACCCAAGTGTAATAGAAAACTTGTAATTGTCTTAGAAAACAGCGAAATTCCAAATTGTTTGTCCGACATTTACAAAATAATCAAACAACAGTTTTTTGCTAAGTTTTAATCGCCTTATGATTGGTTTGCTTTACAGTTGGGAGTGCAATCTCCCACCCATATCCAATGACAAAGGCTTCAATCTAACTAAATTCTACTAATAAAAACTTATAACAAAAAATAAAAAAATGTAGGATGTTTAAAACAAATCAATTTAGGAATTTAGGAAAATAAAAAAGGTGCCAAACATTTACATTTTTAACAAAACAGATTTATTCCGAGTTTAAAAAAAGCAACTTAGGGATATTTCCAAATATCTATTATCACTTATCACTTGTTTTGAATTTTAAAATTAAAAAAAATTGCATTTTCAACTGAGTCCATTAAAAAAGATTCAATTTTATCAAACTGAAGCTCAAAATAAATAGTTTACTCTATTTAAATGAAGCGTAATTGTGAAAGTGAATATCGGTTTTATCATTTTAATTTAGAAAGCCATCCAACTTAATCAAAACATTCTAATACAATAAGCTATAAACACTGGGTTTACAATTGTGCTACAAAGTTGGCAAATAGGTGTGAAAGTGCCCATCTCTATTTTAATAGCTCGAAATTCATTCTAACACTGTCACAGAAATCACAGAATGAAGCTTTTCCTTATTTTACTGATGGCTTTAAACTTAGCCAAAAGTGACGAACATCCCGGCTTACAAGCACTGAAGAAAGACAGGTAAAAAAAAGTAAAATTTTCCGATTTTTTTCTCCAATGTTTGATTAGTGGAATGTCTTGGTCATTTCCCAATTCTGGAGTTCTCGAACTGGCATATCGGAGCAATCTGGTCGAAAATCCCAAATACCAGCTTGAAGGTTCGGTGATTTTGGACAAGAATTTGCTCAATCGTGACCCTATGGCAGTAGGCGGAGCAATTCTGTATCGTAATAAAGTGAAAAAAACCAAATTTGAAGGGCAGTTTGTTAATGAAGGGTATAAGGGTGTTCAAGTTGGGGCGAAAGCGACCAGAAATATCTACCAAGGGAGAAAAAATGCAGTGAATGTGGGTGTTGTCTATGGGCAACATTTCGGTGGGCCTGAAGGGAGTAGCAGACCTGTGCTGGGTGCAGTGGTCAAAACAACGCTCTAATTCTAGCAACTGAATTGTTTCTCAAATAAATACACAAACGATCAAAGTTTTATTTCCTTCCAATGGCGCCAAGTGTTAACATCAATGAGGTTTACAACCATATTCCAAATAAGCTGTTAGCTGTTAAAGATTTAAACATATACAGGCTGTTTTATCTGTTTTATCATCTGAAAATTTGTGTACAACCATAATCTTTTAGGTCCTGCTCAATGAAAATATTCTCAAGATAGCAGTCGCTATCAACTTCCTTATTTTAAATGGAATGCTATATTTTTTAATGCGTTTTTGAATTACTAGAGTTATTTTAAGGTAGTTTTCATAAGCTGTTCCTATACCTAAATTTAGCCGTTTACGAAATATTTATGGTTTTTAAAATTTTTTTGGATTTGCACCTTCCAGTCCAAAAATCGATAACTTTGCGATTTTTAAAAATTTAGAAATATTTTTGAGCTCATTTGAAAGAGGAAGCCTAGATCTTTCCTTTGGTGTTTTCAAATTTCTAAAAAAGAATAACAAACTCCAAATTTTTAAAATTAAGTTTGCAAAACTTTAAGCACCCATAACTCATTTTTTTCAAATGAAATGACAAAAGTTTTATTTCACTAGATGGTAGAGAATTTAATTCTGCTTCGATCTGTGTTAACATTCCCTATACTTATGTTTAATAGTTTTCAAGTTACAATACCTTTTTGTTGGGATTGAGAAATTCATTAGCCATAGGCCTTTTCTCATAGGTTGACATGAAAACAAATGAAAAAAGGTGAGAAATTAAAGTTTTTCAAACCAACAACCAATGAATTTATTTTGTTTTCACAGTCTGATAACACAATTTCGAACAGAGTTTGTTGCTTAAGTTTAATCAGAAATGTTTTTATGGCAAACTGTAAAAATAGCTGTGGTTAGTAAGAAATTTCCTACAATAACAAAAAAACTAACATAACTTGAAAATTATCACAGATAGGTATAGGGAATGCTAATACAGATAGATGCAGAACAAAATTCTCCTCCATCTAGTAGAATAAAAATTGGGACATCCCATTTGAAAAAATTAAGTTTTGGGTACTTGAAGTACGATCAAAGTTTTATTTTCCATGGCGCCAAGTGTTAACATCAATGAGGTTTACAACCATATTCCAAATAAGCTGTTAGCTGTTAAAGATTTAAACATATACAGGCTGTTTTATCTAAACCCCACATTAGAAGTATTGGGAGTTCTAATAATCATAGTCATCTGAAAATTTGTGTACAACCATAATCTTTTAGGTCCTGCTCAATGAAAATATTCTCAAGATAGCAGCACTTCCGGTTATACCTTATTTTAAATGGAATGCTATATTTTTTAATTCGTTTTTGAATTACTAGAGTTATTTTAAGGTAGTTTTCATAAGCTGTTCCTATACCTAAATTTAGCCGTTTACGAAATATTTATGGTTTTTAAAATTTTTTTGGATTTGCACCTTCCAGTTTTAAAAATCGATAACTCTGCGATTTTTAAAAATTTGGAAATATTTTTGAGCTCATTTGAAAGAGGAAGCCTAGATCTTTCCTTTGGTGTTTTCAAATTTCTAAAAAAGAATAACAAACTCCAAATTTTTAAAATTAAGTTTGCAAAACTTTAAGCACCCATAACTCATTTTTTTCAAATGAAATGACAAAAGTTTTATTTCACTAGATGGTAGAGAATTTAATTCTGCTTCGATCTGTGTTAACATTCCCTATATTTATGTTTAATAGTTTTCAAGTTACAATACCTTTTTGTTGGGATTGAGAAATTCATTAGCCATAGGCCTTTTCTCATAAGTTGACATGAAAACGAATGAAAAAAGGTGAGAAATTAAAGTTTTTCAAACCAACAACCAATGAATTTATTTTGTTTTCACAGTCTGATAACACAATTTTGGACAGAGTTTGTCGTTTAAGTTTAATCAGAAATGTTTTTATGGCAAACTGTAAAAATAGCTGTGGTTAGTAAGAAATTTCCTACAATAACAAAAAAACTAACATAACTTGAAAATTATCACAGATAGGTATAGGGAATGCTAATACAGATAGATGCAGAAAAAAATTCTCCTCCATCTGGTAGAATAAAAATTGGGACATCCTATTTGAACAAATTAAGTTTTGGGTACTTGAAGTTGTCCAAACTTAACCTTAAAATTTTTGGGTTTATTAACTTCAATTCCAATTTTGATCACACTGAACAACAGATATAGGCTTTCTCTTTCAATTCTCCAAACATGATTTCGAAATCTCTAAAACTAAGCGAGTTACCGATTTTTTAAGGGACAGGTGCAAATTCAAAAATTTTAAAAAATCCTAAATATCTCGAAAACGGTTAAACTTGGGTATAGGTAAAGCTAATAAAAACTCCCTTAAAATAACTCAACTAATCCAAAAACGCTGTGAAAAACATAGCTTTCCATTTAAAATAAGAAAGTTAATAGCGACTTCCGGTATAACCGGAAGTGCTGCCATCTTGAAAATATTTTCATTGAGCATAACTCAACGGATTATGCCTGAGTACCAACTCTCAGATAAATATCTTAATTAAAACTTTCAATACTTCTAATGTGGGGTTTAGACGGAACACCCTGTAGTACTTGTTGTTTTACAACAAAACACACTTTAATTGCATTTTTCACTACAGATCAAAACCGATGGCAAATTTTCCAGATATTCGTAATTTAACCGGTAGATATACAGTGTGAACCAAAAGTAATGCACAAAATTTACATCTTTGTTAATGGTCATTTTTCGAAAAAATCCTCAAACAGGTAGATTTTATTCTGATGTCATTAATTTTTGATTTTTTTAAATGGCAGCTAACGTTTTTAGATAGTATAGGTACATATCTGTATCCTTCTGAAAAGTATAAAAAAAAATTAAAAAAAGAGAAAAATGAAATAAAAAAATATTGGGGGTATTACACATAAAGCTTTATCGTTTCGTTCTTGCTTTATTTTCTATTTTTTTTTTCTTCTATTTTCCAATTTCTTCTATTATTTTCTATTTTTTGAGTTTAGATGTTATATTAAGTGTATTCATGCTAATTATACAAAAAAATATAAAAAAAACAATAGCCACTAATAAAATCTACGAACTGGTCAATTTTAATTTTTTAAATACTATATTTTGACATCATAGTGATATTAAAAAAAAATATTTATTTATTTATAGTGATATTTACGATGTCATTCATTTTTGAGTTGTGTGACATTTTGGTTTACTGTTTTAGATAGTACACGTGTTTTTCTAGTATCTAATAAGGATAGAAAAAAATAATAATAAAAAAAATAAATTGATAAAATTAAAAACAATATACAGAGTGAGTTTAAAGTAACGCATAAAATTCGTAATTCTTTTATTTTTCAAAAATAAAAAAATGCAAAAACAGGTAACTGGATCAGTCATGGCGGCCAATATGGCGGCGCTATGACGTCATAACAGAATTTTTTTAATGGAACGATATCATATTTTTCTTGTATAATTAGAAGCCTTTACAACTGGGCTACATATACCAAACATGTAAAAAAAAAATTTGAAATTATCATTGTTAAGTGAAGTATAAAATTCATATTTCTTTTATTTTTCAAAAATTAAAAATATGCAAAAACACGTAATTTAGTATTTTAACTGAGCTCAAATTTGACGTAACTGGATCAGTCATGGCGGCCAATATGGCGGCGCCATGACGTCATCATAGAATTTTTTAAAAGGAATGATATGATTTTTCTTTTATAATTCGAAGCCTTATTAGTAGGCCTTTACAACTGTGCTACATATTTTGAATGTAGAAAAAGCAATTGCGAAAATAAAATTTAAAATTTTCGTTTGTCTAAAATAAGGTATAAAAAAGTTACCTGTTTGTGCATTTTTATTTTATTTTAAAAATATAATTTTTTTTATAAAAATTTCAAAATTTTTTTTTAGCTTCAGTTCGCCCACATTCAAAATAAGTAGCACAGTTGTAAAGGCCTAGAGAGCTTCTAATTATACAAAAAAATGGTATCGTCCCATTTAAAAAATTCTATTCTGTTCAGTTACGTCAAATTTGAGTTCAATTAAAATGCCAAGTTACCTGTTACTGCATTTTTTTTATTTTTGAAAAATAAAAGAATTACGAATTTTATGCGTTACTTTAAACTCACTCTGTATGTTTAAACGTAATGGGCTTTATCTTTTTGTTCTTAACTTATTTTATAAGCGGCAATTGTTTTTAGTATTTTTTTTGTAAAATTAGCATGAAAACTCTCAATGTGACACCTAAACATAAAAAATAAAGAAAAAAAACAATTATTCCTTGTTTTCTTCTCTTTTTTGAATTTATTTTTGCTCTATTTTTTTCTATACTTTTTTTCAAATTAAATGATATCCCAGTAGACTGTGGAAATTTGAATTTAAGTTGGTTATTCTGCTATTTTTAGTATCTTTACATATTAATAGTTGGTATTTGTTTCCCAACTAGTTACCGATGTAAATAAAAAAAAATAAACCCATTGTGGTTATATCAAGGGATTTTACAGTAGAAGCTGGTTGAATTAACAATTTTTAGTTTCACCAAATAATAAACCACAATTATTTTGACACAATTTTCTTAACCTCAAATTCTTGTTTGACATTTTGAGTTTTGACAATCAAACGTAAAGGTTGTTTTACACAGTCACAGAGTATATTATTTTTTTTTGTTTATATAAAACAATAATAAAAAATGTCGGTAAAATAGACCAGTTCGAGGATTTTTTGAAAAATGATTCATACTTTTGGTTCAGTCTGTACATACAAAAAATATTATAAAAGTAACCGATCAAAAAAAATAATTTCTTTGTTTATTTGTGTCTTCAATTTTTTTTTATTAATTTGACTTGAAAGGTGCTTAGGCACTAGAGACCGATCAAAAAACATAATTTCTTTGTTTATTTGTGTCTTCAATTTTTTTTTATTAATTTGACTTGAAAGGTGCTTAGGCACTAGAGACCGATATATTGATCAAAAATTATAATGTTCTATTTAATAATAAATAATAATAATAATAATAATATTTATCCACAATCACATTATAATTGGAGTTTTATCCACGCTTATGAAGCATATAAAGGGACCTATTATTCACTTGTGGAATGAAAAAAATAAAATTTAACTTCGATTAACTCCATTTTGTTAATGTGGTAATTGTGGATAAAACGTTGTATTGCATTCATGTTTTAGTCGCATTTTATCCACTTGAGAATGAATGAGCCCTCGTGTTTACTCATTCTTGCGTGGATAAAATGCTTTCTAAAACACTTATACAATAAATAACTATTATTTTACACAATACAAAAAAAAAGAAATTACACAAAAGGAAATGTTCAGCATATAAAATATAACATGAGATCGAAAATAAACTCAATTAGAGCAAGCTGTGCCTAAACTTTAGCCGTTTATTTACGGCCGCACTTTTGAAGTTGTGTTGTCTTATGTTGGTTTTACACAGCATATGATGTGGCTAAAGTTACACTTCACTTTCAAGGCTTGCTCAATTGAGTATATTTTCCCCAAGTAGCACAAATTGTTATTTAGCGGTTGTAAAAACGTTTTGGCAACAACTATTTGGTCACCGCAACAATCACCAAACTTGTCATAACGTCACCGTGCCAAAAATGGGCATTTATTTTTGGGTTATACTATAACGGTAATATTACCAAATAGTTGCCAACAATTTGGTTGTTTCAAAGCTCTAACGAAGTTATGCTCTGGAAGCTGTTGCTATTTTATGACTAAATGACAACTATTTACTACATAATCACCGATTTGTTGTTAATTGGCTATCGTTTCCAAAGTACAACCCAACAGCAACTACAAAATAACATTTTATCTTTGGTTGTAATTTGGGAAAAATTGTGGGACATCAAGATCAAAATATAACAATATGGTAATTTAGTGGTCACTGAAGAGTCACGAAGAAATTGTTATATTATTCAATCCTTGTAGACATCATGGATGGCGATAAACATATTATATATCACTGTAATGCATACACAAATTCCAAATACTCGTTAACCAAGCAAAAAATTACTTTTCTGACAAATATGAATACGATGCTTCGAAAAAATCGACGCGCCTTAAAAAAAGCAATAATTTATTAAACATACTAATTTTTTTTTCAAAAAATTAAGAGAGTTTTTCTTTTAAATTAATTTCAGTTATAAAAATGTATCACTTTTATTTATTAAATTTTATAAAATATCAGTAATTATGATTCTGACAACGACAAAGTTATTAAATGGTTATAAAATAGTTGTAAAATTGACACACATAAGAAAAATTTAACATGGCCGCTGTCTGCGCTGTCGTACTTGTCAAAAAAATCGCCATTTTTGTATGTCTTCTCTGATTGTTAGGAAATGGTTGCCGTGCTTACTCAGAAACCTAATATTGACTAAGTTAAAACCAAATGGTATTTAGTTATTTTTTACGTTTGAGGGGGCTTTTCTGGCTAAATAATGACTAAATCGAAACCAACTAAATAAGTTGAGTCAGTCGTTCGACGTTTTAATTTTCTGTAATATGTACTGCTTTTCCTAAATCTTTTTAAGGAAAAAGCAGTTTGTTTAATGTCAACTTTAGGCATAATTCACACTCCACACTACAGAAAATACACTTTTGTTGGTATAGGAAATGTATAGATGTGGTATACGACAAATAAAATTTGACAGTTAAAATGATGGGAAAATTATTGTATAGCTACGAAAGGAAAGAGTTATAGACATTACTTGGCAATGACAACTAAAATTTTGCTACCAAATTGCCACATTCTGCAGATAGATTTCCGTTATATTTTAGCTTTTTTATTTTTAAGAAAACGTTGCGGCAACTTTGGAAATTTGCCATATAGTTATAAGATAGATTATTCACAACTATATGGCAGAATAGCCAAATGGTCATGAAATAGTAATATTTTAGACATTATTTTGTCATTAAAATATGTGTGATAGCTATAATATATCAACTTTAAATAGCTGTAAAAAGGTTATTTTTGGGGTTTACGATGGACATAAAAGCATTATGACAACCTAAAAAATAACTATTTAGTTACGTAGATACCAAATTAAAGCTAAATTGTGGGGCAACCATTAAGAGTCTAATATAAAGCCAAATGAGCATATTATAGCTTTTTTAAATATGAATCTAACTAAATTTAAAAACCTAATGAAATAACCATATTATGACTAAGATAAGGTAACGTTACTGCAACAACTTTTTAGCTGCCACAACCAAAAAGATATTTTGTGCTACTTGGATCGATCTCATGTTACATCTTTGAGATTAATATTATTAAATTAATGTTAATTTAATTTAACATTTAGCATATAAGTTTAAACATTTTTTTTTTATAATAACCAAACAAATCATTAATTGGCGCAGTCAGTAGGATTTGAATTTTACTTTCAACAAAAATTCTACAATTGGACAACAATGCGAACAATCCCATTCTTAAAAATCCATTAACATCACACGAGACAATGTGGTTTAGTGTACAGTGGAGGCAGGAAAGGGCACGATGAGTCACCAGTAAGCAGTGGAGCGTGAACAGACGCCCCCATCAGTCGGAATCCCCTTTTACACACTACTCGCACACACATGTATCAATAAAAGTGCAGTTGCTACAACAATTTGTACCTAAATTACGGTCTCAAACCCGGATGTCAACATCAACACAAAGCTTTTATTTTTACACTTTGAGTTTGTATTTATCCGACAATTATAAACACCAAGAATATTGGAACACACCCAAACGTTGTTTGTATAAATAGCTCACATTATTATGAAACACTTGCTCTTATCAGCCCTAGTTGCATTATCAAGCTTTGGAACAATCAAAAACTGTCCCCGTTTCTTTGTCTTTATTAAAAATTTCCTTTGCAATAAGTAAGTAATACCAAGGTTGCGCAAGAAATGTTTAATCGTTTTGTTGACTAGTAGTAGGCTAGCCTTGATTTTCGCTTTGTAATTAATTATTTTAACGCAAAATCAACGAATTACCCCGTAATAGTCGGCCATTTATTTTCGACTTGTGGTAAATCACTCACAACACAAAGTGCACATTTTTTTCATTCAAACACCAACACAAAATAACACAACAGCCACACAAAGGGTGGTTTTAACACTTATTAATAAAAACGCCATTTTCTTTTTTTAATTAGATTTAAAACAGTCGAGTGTTAGTGGCCGGTGAGCGCCAACTGAAGTTGATTCACTTTCATGTTTTTCAGACGCACATGGTGCTTCGCGTGCCACGCCAGCTATAATTTCCATGGGGTTAGCATTTTCGACCTTATGGTCATGCTGGTTAAGATGGGACAGGTGTTGGTATTTTTCTCGGGTTAGGGAACGACGGTTTATTGGAATTGGTGAAAAATGGACAAACAAGGCTTGGAAATTTGAAAAAAAAGTCTCCTTCGAGCCGGATTTGAACCAGCGACCTATGGATAGCCACGTTTTATATGCCACTACAGTCCACCGCTCTACCAACTGAGCTATCGAAGGTTGCTTGGTTTTTGTGTCAAGTTGGTTAAAGAGCGCCTCTCCAATTTAATCTTTTTTGTTTATAATTATATTAAAAATTGTCATAAATCATAATTATTTATTGTTTTTGTGTCTTTATTATGGTTTATTAAAATGGTGTCGTGAAATCAAAAATGTTCTAAAAAGCTCAGCAACGTATGTCTTAATTACCTGTCAAATTTATTTACCAATTTGTATTAGTTTGTCTTGCGTAAAATAGCAATTAAAACCATTTTTTGTTAAATAAACTGAAACTCAGCCTTTTTAGCTTTTACGGTAGATCATTACAATGTTTTACCTCGATTGTAAAAAAATCAAAATTGGAAGTAACAATCTATTCAAGACATACGTTCGTAATTACAGATTATTTGTTATTATTATTATTATTATTATTATTATTATTAAAAAAATCACTAGATTCTTGGAGAAATTCCCAAGTAGCACAGATTGTTATTTGGCGGTTGTAAAAAATAAAAAATATTACCAAATAGCTGCCAGCAATTTGGTTGTTTCAAAGCTCCAACGAAGTTATGCTCTGGAAGCTGTTGCTATTTTATGGCTAAATGACAGCTATTTACTAAATAACCACCGATTTGTTGTTAATTGGCTATCGTTTCCAAAGTACAACCCAACAGCAACTACAAAATAACATTTTATCTTTGGTTGTAATTTAGGAAAAATTGTGGGACATCAAGATCAAAATATAACAATCTGGTAATTTAGTGGTAATTTAGTGGTCACTGAAGAGTCACGAAGAAATTATTATATTATTCAATCCTTGTAGACATCATGGATAAACATATTATAAATCACTGTAATACATACACAAATTCCAAATACTCGTTAACCAAGCAAAAAATTACTTTTCTGACAAATATGAATACGATGCTTCGAAAAAATCGACGCGCCTTAAAAAAGCAATAATTTATTAAACATACTAATTTTTTTTTCAAAAAATTAAGAGAGTTTTTCTTTTAAATTAATTTCAGTTATAAAAATGTATCACTTTTATTTATTAAATTTTATAAAATAGCAGTAATTATGATTCTGACAACGACAAAGTTATTAAATGGTTATAAAATAGTTGTAAAATTGACACTCATAAGAAAAATTTAACATGGCCGCTGTCTGCGCTGTCGTACTTGTCAAAAAAATCGCCATTTTTGTATGCCTTCTCTGATTGTTAGGAAATGGTTGCCGTGCTTACTCAGAAACCTAATATTGACTAAGTTAAAACCAAATGGTATTTAGTTATTTTTTACGTTTGAGGGGGCTTTTCTGGCTAAATAATGACTAAATCGAAACCAACTAAATAAGTTGAGTCAGTCGTCCGACGTTTTAATTTTCTGTAATATGTACTGCTTTTCCTAAATCTTTTTAAGGAAAAATCAGTTTGTTTAATGTCAACTTTAGGCATAATTCACACTCCACACTACAGAAAATACACTTTTGTTGGTATAGGAAACGACAGATAAAATTTGACAGTTAAAATGATGGAAAAATTATTGTTTAGCTACGAAAGGGTAGAGTTATAGACATTACTTGGTAATGACAACTAAAATTTTGCTACCAAATTGCCACATTCTGCAGATAGATTTTCGTTATATTTTAGCTTTTTTATTTTTAAGAAAACGTTGCGGCAACTTTGGAAATTTGCCATATAGTTATAAGATAGATTATTAACAACTATATGGCAGAATAGCCAAATGGTCATAAAATAGTAATATTTTAGACATTATTTTGTCATTAAAATATGTGCGATAGCTATAATATATCAACTTTAAATAGCTGTGAAAAGGTTATTTTTTGAGTTTACGATGGACATAAAAGCATTATGGCAACCTAAAAATTAACTATTTAGTTACGTAGATACCAAATTAAAGCTAAATTGTGGGGCAACTATTAGGAGTCTAATATAAAGCCAAATGAGCATATTATAGCTTTTTTAAATATTAATCTAACTAAATTTAAAAACCTAATGAAATAACCAAATTATGACTAAGATCAGGTTGCCATAACGTTACTGCAACAACTTTTTAGCTGCCACAACCAAAAAGATATTTTGTGCTACTTGGGATATTAATTTGTCTTGCGTAAAATACCAATTAAAACCATTTTCTGTAAAAAAAACTGAAACTCAGCATTTTTAGCATTAACGGAAGATCATTACAATGTTTTACCTCAATTGTAAAAAAATCAAAATTGAAAGTAACAATCTATTCAAGACATACGTTCGTAATTACAAATTATTTATTATTATTATTATTATTATTAAAGAAATAACTAGATTCTGGGAGAAATTCTCATTTCTTTCATTCGATTTAAATAAATTCGCCTAAACCGGGCAACGTTGCTTGATATTGACATAATCAGTGTATGCAACCAGTAAAACAATGCTCATTTGGTTGTTCCTTGATTAATCGTGAAAGTTGTCGCATTTTGGACCAATTTGCGTCCATATTTCATCGGAATGGTTTTTGCGGACATTGATGCGATAATAAAATCCAGGGAATGCGCATTAAACGCACATGACCATAAGTGCCCGCGGTCAGCAATTGCGCCATAATTACAAGGGGTTTCATGTCCTTCCAACCCTCTCAACCAACGAGCTGTATATTAACGGAAATGCAATTAGAACGAGCAAACTGTCACATAACTTTGGCAAAAAATTGATTTGTCGCACGCAATTCTTTGACGTCGTGAAAGAATCTCGGAAATGCCAGCGAAATACAACATGTTACGCTTGATTTATGGCTTGGTCAGAAATTATTATTTTTTTTACCTAACTTTATTGTATGATGAATTGACTAGTAAACAACACTTGGTGTATTAGTATATTACGGAATAGTCGGTCTACTATTTTTTTGTATAAATTAATGTAAATATTGCCTGTACAGTTAAGTAATAATTAATGCTTTATTAAAGCACATGTTCAGTAGCCTACATACAGGGTGAGTCATTGATATGGGCGTGCTTGATTGCACCTACACCGTCAATGATATCGAAATAAGTCAAAGGGCACTGCAAATGGGAGGCCTAAAATTATTTTGCTCTATACAGGGTGTTCCATTTTTACAGTGCAGCCTACAACATAATTTTTTTAAATGGCACCCCTGTATATTTGAACATATTTCAATTTGTATGTCTTTAAGCTTTAAAAATCCGTTTAGTTTTTTAATTTGCTTTAACCGTTCATAAGTTATTTAATTTTTTCTAAAATTTAGTGCGTCTGCAGGCACATTATTAAAAAATCGCAATACCCTTGGTTTTCGCGATATCAAGTTGGGACTTTGTCCATATGGAAACAACTGTTTGTGGTATCTTTTGGTGGCAAAATCGTCCATTTTCATTGTAGCATCTCCTTACTGTGACACATTCATTTTAGGAAACTTTGAAGAACCATAACTTAATTATTTTAAATAGCACCCCCTATATTTTATTATTAGGTCCGATTCAGTGTCTCATCTTACATCATTTTTACCTCTTAAGTTTTTTCCTAAAAGTTGATAGTTTGGGAGATAAATCGGTTTTTCTGAAAAATACACACAAAATCTCTTGGATACTAATGAAGCGTGCTATGAAAAACAATACATTCTGGCATACCAATGTCAAAATGGCATTTATAGTATGTCACGTTTTGATTTTCTTGTGAAAATGATTTTTTCGCGTAAAATGCAAATCTACAAATCTCATCGAGATATAAACTTTGACAAGAAATTATTAAATAAAAATGAAAGAAATTTACAATGGAGAAATAAGGAAATAAAAAAATATTTACTGAGGTATAACAAATCAATAGCGATAACATTTTACTTGCAATTACAAAACCATTTAAAATGACGGCTTTCTTAAGCAATAAAGCACAACATGCGTCAATTCTTTTTAAAAATTCACCGCTTCTAATGTGGCATGATCTATTCTATGAAAAGCCTTTATAATTCTTTCTTGCATATTTTCTCTGGTAGAGCCGTTGTTTCTTTCATTTTTGTTTAATTATTTCTTTTCAAAATTATAGTTTATATGTCGATGAGATTGTATGCATTTAACACGAAAAAATCATTTTCACAACAAAATTAAAAAAATGACGTACAATAAATGCCAGTTTGATGTTAATATGTCAGAAGTTATTGTTTTTAATGACACACTACATTAATATTCAAGATATTTTGTGTGCATTTTTCAGAAAAACCGATTTGTCTCCCAAATTATCAACTTTTAGGAAAAAACTTAAGAGGTAGAAAAGATGTAAAATGAGACACTGAATAGGATCTAGTAATAAAATACAGGGGGTGCTATTTAAAAAAATCAAGTTATGGTCCTTCAAATTGTCCTAAAATGAATGTGTCACAGCAAAGAGATCCTACACTAAAAATGAACGATCTTGCCACCGAAAGATACCTCAAACAGTTGTTTACATATAGACAAAGTCCCAACTGGTATCCCAAAAACCAAGGGTACTGCGATTTTTTAATAATGTGCCTGCAAAGGCACTAAATTGTAGAAAAAATTAAATAACTTCTAAACGGTTAAAGCAAATTAAAAAAATTAAACGGATTTTTTAAGCTTAAAGAAAAGCAAATTAAAATATGTACAAATATACAGGGGGTGCCATTTAAAAAAACTATGTTATAGGCTGCACTGTAAAAATGGAACACCCTGTATAGAGCAAAATAATTTTAAAAAATGCACTTTGGCCTCCCATTTGCTGTGACATTTGACTCATTTCGATATCATTGACGGTGTAGGTGTAATCGAGCATGCCTATATCAGTGACTCACCCTGTATAGTGATTACAGGAAAGAAATTAGCACAAAATCAATGCACAAATATTAAAAAATAAAATTTACACTGAATTAATTTGAAACTAAAACTTTTCATTTTTTATAGAGTGCTTTCATTTCAATAACTTTTGAAATTGAGTAAATACAGCGTCTGCTAATAACTTATTTTTACTGTATAAGCTAGTAACGCAAAATAAATAATTGCTATTTTGTAGTTTATGTATGTAATAATATGGTTCTTCGAGCCGGATGAACTAGCCACCCATGGACAGAAGTTGGCCATGGAAAAATCATTTCATCTTAAGGGTGTAAATAAATCAAAATTTTGTGAATGGATATTAAAGTCAAAAATGTGAAAATATGAAAAAACATTACTACATTAAGGAAAAAGCCATCATTGCAGATCAAAATTATTTAAGTGTTTAAAAATTGAAAAATAAGTGTAACCACCATTAGATAACACAAAGTTTTGATCGTATTTGGGTGTTTGTTAGTGATTTTTTTTGTTAAATAATTTTTTTTCCAACGCAATGTAAGGTTGTCATTTGAGTCGAAAAACTAGCAATTTTTATTAATGGCAAAGAGGTCTAATTATTATTTTGATGATTGTACATTAATTAGTGTTTAGAAAATTATTAAATTATTAATACGGGTTAAAGAATTTATTTTAAAATAAAAATGGAGCAATGTTTTTATAATTACATGTTTCAGTTAGTATTATTTTTTGAATATTTGGTAAAATATTCTAAAAAACAGAAATTAGCTAATGTCTTGTATGGCTACTCTCTAAAAAATCTCTTTTTTTTTCTCTTATATTTACTTCATAACATCTAACGTTGATTAATTTAATTCATTTTATTTAATTATTAATTAATTAATTCTTAGAGCCGGTTTATATAACATTTTAATTGCAATAAAATTTTAATTCGAGATTAATTTGACATTTGTCAATGCATTTTAAATAGCGACTTAATTCGAATTAATTTAATTCTGAATTAAATCTTAATTTCGCTTTCTGTAAACCGGCCCTAAGTGTTTAGTTCAAAGTAGTTACCATTTACTTGCAAATCCATATTTTTTAATGTAATTTTTTGCACAAAACACAACCTAATATCTAAATAATAGATTTTAATAATAATTGTAATTGATTTAGGCTTGGTTTACCTAAAGCGAAATTAAAATTTAATTGAGAATTAAGTTGCCATTTATTGTGTCAAATTAACCGCGAATTAAAATTCAATTGCGATTAACTTTCTGTAAAGTTAAGTTTTCAGTACATTTTACGAAATGCAGTCAAATTTTGATTGAATTAGTTTAAGCCTGGATTAACTTTTAATTCGCCTTCCGTAAACGGACCCTTAATATTAATTGCAAAAAAATCGGATAAAAGCGACATACTATACATAGAAAAAAAACGTAAAGTTATTTAATAAATGCTGATTATTGTGTCATTATTAATTTTTGAGATACCGTTAAAATATACTTTAACAGACTTAGGTATCCTGTATATTTTTAAACAAAAGCAGGTGTAAAGTTCAAAAGCAACGTTAGTTACAATTTATTGTAACTGTTAGCCAGTTTTAATTTAAAATTTTAAATAGCACCTGCTATTTTTTGAATCATTTTTGTTGCTCACTGCTTTTACGTTAGTCATCAAAAGACGAAAAGCTGTAAAGCTTTTATTTAACTCACAATGTTATCTGTCTGTCGGTTATTTTTTCGGAGCCAAATTTGAAAGGGTTCCCGTTGTCCCACTGAATTGAAATTTTGCATACTTACTTGATCTGCGTGACAATGCAATCCTATGTAGTTAAATACCCCCGAAAGGGGTTAAATGGGGTTTTGAAGTTTTAGGTTATGTTTACAAAGGGGTTCTCGATTTGTAAATTTGAGAGGGTTCCTGTAGTCGCAATGAAATGAAATTTAACATGCTTACGTAATCTGTGTTACAATGCAATTTTATATAGTTAATTACCCCCTAAATGTGTTAAATGGGGTTTTAAAATGTTAGGTTATGTTTACAAAGGGGTTCTCGATTTGTACATACTGTAACTTATACCGACATAGACGGTATGTTGGTCATTTGGACATCACGGTAGATGCACAGTGTAATAACAATAAATCTATGCAATAAATAAAAACTAAATAGCAAAAAATAAAAATATATAAAAAAATGTTTTTTAAAAAAACTATTTTATTTAAAAGATGCACTAAAAAGTGAAAAATAATGTAGGAGAATATTTTTTCTTACAGGTTAAAATTCTAAAATTTATAAAAGCTTTGGGAGTTATAAAACTACGGCATTACAGAATTACTTTGTTCAGTTGACAACTCCCAAAGCTTTTATAAATTTTACAATTTTAACCTGTAAGAAAAAATATTCGCCTATTTTTTACTGTTTAGTGCATCTTTTAAATAAAAGCTTCTTCACTATTTTCAAACTTTACTTATCTTTAAATCATTATTTCTCTTTCCTATAAATTTTAGCTTTGATTAATGTTTCTAACTATTCAAATGTCAAAAGATCTGTAATCTTTTTTAAAATGTGGTTACTGAACCTTTATCTAAATCATCTTCCACTGAATTATCCGAATTTCACTTTATCTCTTAATGAAATTCTGACAATTTTGAAGTTATTTTCACCTTTTAACTTTATATCAGGTGTTTATTATTAAAAAAACTCGCAGCATTTGCTGAGATTGTTACGGAAGTCCTAGAACAATTTTTATCATTGTATTGTTGGTTGCCAACTAAACCATCTCACAAGAATTGATAACATAAGATTGTAAGTAGTGTTCAAAGGTGATGTGTTATGTGTGTTGAACAACAAGGAAGACATTTCCAACAGTTTTTATAAATAATAAATAATTACTTTTATGAAAATCTGTTGTATTTTTAATTGACAAAAAGTAAGGTTATGAGAGAACGAATTAATCACAGACATACAAAATAATTGTTTTTTAATTTCAAAGCACTCTAGAGTTTTTTTTTAAATGAACACTTGTTACTTGTTTTATCTAAAAGTTTTGATATACCATTTTTAGAGCAGAATATACACAGTCTTTAAGTTGATTTATTGCCCCTTGCGAGGGTGATTTACCTGCATGTAAACACTGGAAGTTGACGACCTCCGGGACCGCCGGAATTGGATGAAATTTGCCATAATTCCTGAAAAATAAAACAAAATAGCTGAAATTAAATTCCTTGTAGGAAATTTATGAAAAAAATAAACGACATTGCGGACTAGGCGAGACGATATCTCGGGGGAATCCCGGAATTACCGGCATTCAACTGTCGCACTAAACCCAAATTAGCTGACCCATTAAACCGCTCCATTAAACGGTGAAATAAACTATCACCCAACACAACCGCATGAATTATTTTATGCAAATAATACGACTGCGAAAAGGCGAGTTATTTGATCCCATCATATAATAAGACATAAAAAGAAAGTGGCAGAGGGGAGTTGGACACGGTTTAGTTTTATGATAATTTAGTGGCAAAATGCACGCCACTGTGACTGTCTCAATATTGGAGTAGTTGGGTCCTAAAATAGAACAACTGCGATAAAAATGATCACATTTCGGCAAACTACATTCACACAAATATTTTCTCGCTTTTTATGGGGAAGCTGCAAAGTCGCATATGCAACTTATTAACTGTATTCACAACTTTGGGAGTTTTACAAGGTGGCAATAAAACGGTTATGAGAAAAGTGGAAATCGGAGACAAGCGTTTATTCGGCAATTTTGTGACTCAATTTTAAAATTAAAAAAAAAACTAAGAAATTAACACAGCAAGTTAAACGAATATAAAATGTTTTTCGGAAAAATTAATTTAATTAATTCCAAATATTTTTGCTTTTTTTTAATTCTGCTTGAAGAGACCGAGGAATTTCGAATACAAGCCGAAATTTAGGTAATTTTTGCTTTTTTGAGCTTCTTAGCACGTTTTTTAGACAACAGCTCACTAATTCCACAGGAAATCGCTACAACAGACCAGAATTGTTTTGGTCTTTTCGTTAATCTATCTTGTAAGCTTTTATTTAGCTCACAATGTTATCTTTCTGTCTGCTATTTTTTCGGAGCCAAATTTGAAAGGGTTCCTGTTGTCCCATTGAATTGAAATTTTGCATACTTACATAATCTGCGTGACAATGCAATCCAATGTAGTTAAATACCCCCTAAAGAAATTAAATGGGGTTTTGAAGTTTTAGGTTATGTCAAGAAAGGGGTTCTCGATTTGTAAATTTGAGAGGGTTCCTGTAGTCGCAATGAAATGAAATTTAACATGCTTACATAATCTGCGTGATAATGCAATTCTATATAGTTAATTACTCCCTAAGGGTATTAAATGGGGTTTTAAAATTTTAGGTTATGTTTACCAAGGGGTTCTCGATTTGTACATACCGTAACTTATACCGACTTAGACGGTATGTTGGTCATTTGGACGTCACAGTGATGCACAGTGTGATAAAAATAAATCTATGCAATAAATAAAGATTAAAAAGCAATAAATAAAAATATATAAAAAAATGTTTTTTAAAAGAAGTAGTTATTTAAAAGATGCACTAAAAAGTAAAAAATAATGGATTTCAATCACAGGAGAATATTTTTTCTTACAGGTTAAAATTCAAAAATTTATAAAAGCTTTGGGAGTTATAAAACTACGGCATTACAAAATTACTTTGTTCAGTTGACAACTCCCAAAGCTTTTATAAATTTTAGAATTTTAACCTGTAGGAAAAAATATTCTCGTGTGATTGAAATACATTATTTTTTACTTTTTAGTGCATCTTTTAAATAAAAGCTTTTTTTTAAAACATTTTTTTTATATATTTTTATTAAGCGAGAAGTTTACCTTGCAAAACTTTGTCGAAAATGACTAAATTAATTTTTGGTTTAAGTTAGTTTTATTAAAGTGAGACTATTTTTTGCAAGTTTTTTCTCAAAAAGCCGTAAAATTATAGAAGTTTAAAGTCATTATCTTTGTTTTTTCCAGTGCTTGAAAGGAAAATTACCAGTCAAGATCAAAAATGAACATCTAAAAAGTCAGATATTTCCCATTAATTCACAAGTTAAAAAATTTACAAAGAAACGCTTCCTCGTTAAACATTTATTTTCTTTTTCAGTAAAAAACTCGCTAATTTTGTTTTTTTTTTCAAAAATGATCTAATGAGAATGAAACTGATTTTCTTCGAAAAAAGTCGAAAATTATCTTCATTATTTTTAACTTTTCGAGCACTTTTCCATATTTTTTTTAACCAAAAACTCACTTATTTTGCTTAAGTTTGATAGAATAGACCACAAAATTATGTTGTTTAATGCTAATTTTACATAACTTATGATAAGGCTAAAGTTATACTTTACTTTCAAGGCTTGCTCTAATTAAGTACATTTCCGATCTCATGTTACTATTTTAGCTTGTTATTCCTTTATTTATTCATTTATTTTGCAACATTTTATCAAATAAATGACCAAATCAGATGGAGACTAACGTCTTTTTTGACCTATTTAGAGTTTCGATAGAAGACAATAAAAGATAAAAATATTTTTTTTACAGCAAATGTTTAACTATATTTTAATATTAATTTATTAAAATTTAATAATATTTGACCTGACCTGACATGACCTGACCTATTTAGAGTTTTCTTAAAAAACTTTTAATAATGAACTCCGATAACTAAGAATGATTTAATTAAGTCAAAAAAATTAAAAACTTACTTATTTTGCCAGATTTTTCAGTATTAAGACGAAAAATTTCAAATCAGGGAGTAAGAGTTACTATTACAATTAAATAAGTTTGAATCGACTTTGAGATAAAATAAAGCTGAAAAAACAATATAATTTTTATGAGATTAAAAGAGAAATTATGTACATGTATTTTTTAATGTTAATTTATTAATTAATAATATTTGACCTGACCTGACCTGGCCTATTTAGAGTTTTCTGAGAAAACTTTCGATAAAAGACTATTATAAAAATCACTTTTTCTTTAAAAGTTGTTAAACTATTATTTAATGTTAATTTATTAAAATTTAATATTTGACCTGACCTGACCTGACCTGACCTATTTAGAGTTTTCTGAGAGAATTTTTGGTAGAGGACTCCGATAATTAAGAATCATTTAATTAATAAAAAAAATAAAAAACTTAAATTAATTAAGTTTTAATCGACTTTGAGACAAAATAAGGCTGAAGAAATAATTTAATTTTCCATGAGACTAACTTTGGAGACATGATGTTTAAGATATTTTTTAATGTTAATTCATTAATTAATATTACATGAGCTGACCTGACCTGACTTATTTAGTTTGAGAAAACTTTTGATAAATGACTCTGATCATTTAATTAAGTCAAAAAAATTAAGAACTTACTTATTTTGCCAGATTTTCCAGTAATAAGAGAAAAAAAATCCAAACAGAATTAGTAATACAATTAAAAGTAATAAGATTTAATAATCGACTCTGAGACAAAATAATATGTAAAAAACAATATAATTCTCCATGACACTTATAATAATAAGTGTTTAAAGTATTTTGTAATGTTAATCTATTAATTAATAATATTTGACCTGACCTGACCTAACCTATTTAGTGTTTTTTAAGAAAACTTTTGATAAAGAACTCCGATAACTAAAAATTACTTAATTAAGTCAAAAACAATATTTAAATATTAAGACGAAAAATTTTAAAGCAGAAGGGAGTGAATTACTCTCACAATTAAGTTAGTTTGAGTTAACTTTGAGACAAAATAAGGCTAAAAAAAACAATATAATTTTCCATGACATTAAATTTGGAGATAATAATATTATGTAAGTGTTTAAGGTATTATTTAATATTAATTTATTAATTAATAATATTTGACCTGACCGGACCTGACCTATTTAGAGTCTTCTGAGGGAACTTTCGGTAAAAGTCTATGATAAAGTTCATTTTTTCTTTAACAGATGTTATATTATTTTTTGATGTTAATTTATTACAGTTTAATATTTGACCTGACCTGACCAGATCTATTTAGAGTTTTCTGAGAAAACGTTTGATAAAAAACTCCGATAATTAATAATCATATAATTAAGTCAATAAATTAAATGATTATTAATTATTACGGAAGAAATTGCTTTTGGTTGTTTATATTATCACCCACGTTTCGATTTTAATTAAATGAATTAAATTTATTAATTAAAATTAATAAATTAATAATAAAATTAATTAATTAAATTATTAATTAATTTAATTAATAATATAAAGTTTAGTTTATTTCCTGCTCTAAACAACCAAAAACAATTTCTTCCCTCAAAAAATTTTCAAGGGCACAAATGTCAATTCAAAAATTAATTATTACTTAAGTTTTAATCGACTCTGAGACAAAATAAGGCTGAAGAAACAATATAATTTTCCATGAGACTAAATTTGGAGATATTATGTTTAAGGAATTTTTTAATGTTTATTTATTAATTAATAATACGTTACCTGACCTACTTAGTCTGAGAAAAGTTTTGATAAATGACTCTGATAATTAAGAATCATTTAATTAAGTCAAAAAAATTAAAAACTTAAGTACTTATTTTGCCAAATTTTCCAGTAATAAGACGAAAAATCTCGAAACAAAAAATTAGTATTACCTACACTTAAGTAAGTTTTGATTGACTTTGAGACAAAATAAGACTGAAAAAAACAATATAATTTTCCATGACATTAAATTTGGAGATATTATATACTTGCCTAAGATATTTTTTAATGTTAATTTATTAATTAATAATGTTTGACCTGACCTGACTTGAACTGACCTGACCAAATTCGAATCGTCTGAGAAAACTTTTGATAAAAGACTGTCATAATTAATTAATGAATCAGTAAACTATGTCAAAAAAACTGAAAACTTATTTTGACAAATTTTCCAGTAGGTAATAAGACGAAAAATCTCGAAACAAAAAATTAGTATTACCTACAATTAAGTAAGTTTTGATTGACTTTGAGACAAAATAAGACTGAAAAAAACAATATAATTTTCCATGACATTAAATTTGGAGATATTATGTACTTGTCTAAGATATTTTTTAATGTTAATTTATTAATTAATGATGTTTGACCTGACCTGACCGAATTCGAGTAGTCTGAGAAACTTTTGATAAAAGACTATCATAATTAATTAATGAATCAGTTAACTATGTCAAAAAAACTAAAAACTTATTTTGACAAATTTTCCAATAATAAGACGAAAAATCTCGAAACAAAAAATTAGTATTACCTAGAATGAAGTAAGTTTTGATTGACTTTGAGACAAAATAAGACTGAAAAAAACAATATAATTTTCCATGACATTAAATTTGGAGATATTATGTACTTGTCTAAGATATTTTTTAATGTTAATTTATTAATTAATGATGTTTGACCTGACCTGACTTGACCTGACCTGACCGAATTCGAGTCGTCTGAGAAAATTTTTGATAAAAGACCATCATAATTAATTAATGAATCAGTTAACTATGTCAAAAAAACTAAAAACTTATTTTGACAAATTTTCCAGTAGGTAATAAGACGAAAAATCTCGAAACAAAAAATTAGTATTACCTACAATGAAGTAAGTTTTGATTGACTTTGAGACAAAATAAGAGTGAAAAAAACAATATAATTTTCCATGACATTAAATTTGGAGATATTATGTACTTGTCTAAGATATTTTCTAATGTTAATTTATTAATTAATAATGTTTGACCTGACCCGACTAGACCTGACCTGACCGAATTCGAGTCGTCTGAGAAAACTTTTGATAAAAGACTGTCATAATTAATTAATGAATCAGTTAACTATGTCAAAAAAACTGAAAACTTATTTTGACAAATTTTCCAGTAGGTAATAAGACGAAAAATCTCGAAACAAAAAATTAGTATTACCTACAATGAAGTAAGTTTTGATTGACTTTGAGACAAAATAAGAGTAAAAAAAACAATATAATTTTCCATGACATTAAATTTGGAGATATTATGTACTTGTCTAAGATATTTTTTAATGTTAATTTATTAATTAATAATGTTTGACCTGACCTGACTTGACCTGACCTGACCGAATTCGAGTCGTCTGAGAAAACTTTTGATAAAAGACTGTCATAAATAATTAATGAATCAGTTAACTATGTCAAAAAAACTGAAAACTTATTTTGACAAATTTTCCAGTAGGTAATAAGACGAAAAATCTCGAAACAAAAAATTAGTATTACCTAGAATGAAGTAAGTTTTGATTGACTTTGAGACAAAATAAGACTGAAAAAAACAATATAATTTTCCATGACATTAAATTTGGAGATATTATGTACTTGTCTAAGATATTTTTTATATGTTAATTTATTAATTAATAATGTTTGACCTGACCTGACTTAACCTGACCTGACCGAATTCGAGTAGTCTGAGAAAACTTTTGATAAAAGACTGTCATAAATAATTAATGAATCAGTTAACTATGTCAAAAAAACTGAAAACTTATTTTGACACATTTTCCAGTAGGTAATAAGACGAAAAATCTCGAAACAAAAAATTAGTATTACCTACAATGAAGTAAGTTTTGATTGACTTTGAGACAAAATAAGACTGATAAAAACAATATAATTTTCCATGACATTAAGTTTGGAGATATTATGTACTTGTCTAAGATATTTTTTAATGTTAATTTATTAATTAATAATGTTTGACCTGACCTGACTTGACCTGACCTGACCGAATTCGAGTCGTCTGAGAAAACTTTTGATAAAAGACTGTCATAATTAATTAATGAATCAGTAAACTATGCCAAAAAAACTGAAAACTTATTTTGACAAATTTTCCAGTAGGTAATAAGACGAAAAATCTCGAAACAAAAAATTAGTATTACCTAGAATGAAGTAAGTTTTGATTGACTTTGAGACACAATAAGACTGAAAAAAACAATATAATTTTTCATGACATTAAATTTGGAGATATTATGTACTTGTCTAAGATATTTTTTATTGTTAATTTATTAATTAATAATGTTTGACCTGACCTGACCTGACTTGACCTGACCTGACCGAATTCGAGTAGTCTGAGAAAACTTTTGATAAAAGACTGTCACAAATAATTAATGAATCAGTTAACTATGTCAAAAAAATTGAAAACTTATTTTGACACATTTTCCAGTAGGTAATAAGACGAAAAATCTCGAAACAAAAAATTAGTATTACCTACAATGAAGTAAGTTTTGATTGACTTTGAGACAAAATAAGAGTGAAAAAAACAATATAATTTTCCATGACATTAAATTTGGAGATATTATGTACTTGTCTAAGATATTTCTTAATGTTAATTTATTAATTAATAATGTTTGACCTGACCTGACTTGACCTGACCTGACCGAATTCGAGTCGTCTGAGAAAACTTTTGATAAAAGACTGTCATAATTAATTAATGAATCAGTTAACTATGTCAAAAAAACTGAAAACTTATTTTGACAAATTTTCCAGTACGTAATAAGACGAAAAATCTCGAAACAAAAAATTAGTATTACCTACAATGAAGTAAGTTTTGATTGACTTTGAGACAAAATAAGAGTGAAAAAAACAATATAATTTTCCATGACATTAAATTTGGAGATATTATGTACTTGTCTAAGATATTTTCTAATGTTAATTTATTAATTAATAATGTTTGACCTGACCTGACTTGACCTGACCTGACCGAATTCGAGTCGTCTGAGAAAACTTTTGATAAAAGACTGTCATAATTAATTAATGAATCAGTTAACTATGTCAAAAAAACTAAAAACTTATTTTGCCAAATTTTCCAGTAATAAGACAAATTTGCAGATATGTACTTATTTGAAGTATTTGTTAATGTTAATTTATTAAAATCTAGTAATATTTATAAATTAACTCACCCTTGAAATATAATTTTATGAAAATGTCATGCTGCTAAATACTCTAATTGTTATCTTTACAGTCGCTTTGAAAGAAAGCAATCCAATTTCGTGTGCACTTTAATTTTTAAGAAAACAAGCCACTAATAATTCTCACGCCATATTTCCAACAATAACCGTAATTACAATTGAGAAATTCCCACAATTTCGTCAAGTCTTTATTCCACAACATTTCCACAAAAAGCCAGCGAAAATGTCGCTATCATTTGATGTAAATTTATTCAGATATTCCCCTAGTGATGGACACTGTGGCTTTTCTCTCGCTTTGCACAAAAAGTCCGTCTTTAGTTACGGAAGGCCCAATGATATGATTATGAAAATGACAGTTTCATGTCTTGTGCTATTGTTTCTGACCATCCAAGTGATAAGAGAAAACTAGAAGTGTGTACAAAACGTCGAAATTCTCAATTCTGCACATCCAGGACACATAAATAGATTTTTTGTTGAGCGATTCTGTCAGTTTTACTGCGACTAAACTAACATTAAGTTTTACAATGCCTTTGTGACCTGTACAATGAAGTTAAAGAAAGTCTGTTTACTTCTCTTCGTTGTTTTACTTCTGCTGCTACTAAATGAGATTGGCTGTATCTCCAACTACAATCAAGATGAGGTGAGTTTTCGCTCAAAATCAAATGTTGGGGATAAGCTTAATTCAAGATTGGTAAGAGCTAGAAAAAAAATTTAAATAAAATTTGTAATTTTACATAAAAATGTTCTCTTGACTTTTTTTGATATTGTTCAAATTAACACAGCTTAACTTTTTTTGTAAATGTAGACAACATTAAAGAATTGAACTTTACTTAATGTGTCTGGCAAGTATTTTTTACTTATTTTTGAAAAGCCGAATTAACTCGAAGTAAATTTTTTGTGTTGTACAATAGTCATACATAAAAAAAATGTTTTTTAAAAAAGCTTTTATTTAAAAGATGCACTAAAAAGTAAAAAATAATGTATTTCAATCACAGGAGAATATTTTTTCTTACAGGTTAAAATTGTAAAATTTATAAAAGCTTTGGAAGTTGTCAACTGAACTGATGTCGTAGTTTTATAACTCCCAAAGCTTTTATAAATTTTAGAATTTTAACCTGTAAGAAAAAATATTCTCCTGTGATTGAAATACATTATTTTTTACTTTTTAGTGCATTTTTTAAATAAAAGCTTTTTTAAAAAACATTTTTTTTATATATTTTTGTTTTTTGCTTTTTAGTCTTTATTTATTGTTATTACACTGTGCATCTACCGTGACGTCCAAATGACCAACATACCGTTTATGTCGGTATAAGTTATTGTAAACATAACCTAAAATTTTAAAACCACCTTTAGGGGGTAATTAACTATATAGAATTGCATTGTCACGCAGATTACGCAAGCATGTTAAATTTCAGTTCATTGCAACTACAGGAACCCTCTCAAATTTACAAATCGAGAACCCCTTTGTAAACATAACCTAAAACTTCAAAACCCCATTTAACCCCTTTCGGGGGTATTTAACATAGGATTGCATTGTCACGCAGATTAAGTAAGTATGCAAAATTTCAATTCAGTGGGACAACGGGAACCCTTTCAAATTTGGCTCCGAAAAAATAACCGACAGACAGATAACATTGTGAGTTAAATAAAAGCTTTTAAAAAACCTTCAAATGTTTCAACTCACAATAGTTTTTTTTTAATTGTTTTCATTTATCATTCCTTTACTTTTAACCGCCCTAACTCTGTTAATTTTAATAATAGTACCAAAAAAGTTAAGAGAACATTTTTATGTAGAATTTAATTTTTTTTCAGGTCTTACACATTCAAATAATATTAAAAAAAAACTTTCTCGGGTTAAAACTAAAAATTTGTTAAGTAAACGTTTTTAAATACTTCACACCAGAAAATGCAAGCACAACTCAAAAATGTGCTTAAACACTTAAGAACTTAGAACTTAAAAGAAACATAAAACATTGCAAAAAAGTCCAGTAACACGATTCTTTATTTGAAAAATTGTTATTTCTTTAAGAACAGGCCTATTACAAAATTATATAAAACAATTTTTCGGTCAAAAAATCGAACGAAATAGGCCAAAATTGTTATTAAACGGTTAAACATAATTTGGTATTTTTCTTGATCAGTAAATTCTTCCAAATATTCTGGCTTCTCAAAATTTCGCAGAAGAACCAAAAATAACAATTGTCTACTCAATTTACCAATGATTTTTTAAATATGTTAAAACACTAAAAAAATTGTTTCATCAGTTACTTTCTAAACTCTGTTAATTTGAATATCAAAAAAAGTCAAGAGAACATTTTTATGTAGAACTTTGTTTTACAATTTTTATTTTTTTTTCTAAGATTTAATAATCTTTAAAAACCACTCTTTTTTAAAAGCTTTTGTTTAGCTTATAATGTTATCTGTCTGTCGGTTATTTTTTCGGAGCCAAATTTGAAAGGGTTCCCGTTGTCCCACTGAATTGAAATTTTGCATACTTACTTAATCTGCGTGACAATGCAATCCTATGTAGTTAAATACCCCCTAAAGAGGTTAAATGGGGTTTTGAAATTTTAGGTTATGTTTACAAAGGAGCTCTCGATTTGTAAATTTGAAAGGGTTCCTGTAGTCGCAATGAAATGAAATTTAACATGCTTACAAACAAAAAATTCTTCGACTAAACTAAAAAAGATTATTATTATTATTATTATTGTTTGTTATTAAATTTTTTGTTTTCAGATACTTTTTGAGTAAAACACAATTTTACATTAACATCTTTAGTAGATTTTTTACAGAACGTTTAAACAAAATGTAAGAGCAATATTTGTAAAAAAAATCTAAATTACAAGAAACATTACATGAATAAAGAACACTATTAAAAAAAGCACGCAAGGAGAAATTAGATTTAGAAATATTAATATAAAAGAAGAATATTTTACGTACAGAATAATGAGGAACAAAAATTTTTTAGTAAACTAAGAATATTTAATTTATTTATTTAATAATAATATAATTTATTTCTAACAGATTTCTTAGTCTATAGTGGACAATATAATAAATAGACGAGTAGACCTTACAATATATAACATTACAATATGTAAAAAGAAATACCAAGAAAGAACAAAATTGACAAAATTGAGACAATCACAAAACATTAGGAAGAAAGATATTCTAAAAGTTTGACCTTTGCAGTTTTAAATTGGAAATTGTAGAAGAAAATATCTACATATATCGTAATACAATTATTATAATTTAAAACACTTAAATTTACATTTTTTAGAAGATCATTTTGATATTTATTGTAAATTTTAAAATATAAGTATTTAGCAATGACGACCTTTAAATGCAACCCACTATACACTGGAGATTGAATTGCGCCTAAACTGGCCAAAACAAAAACGCCAGAGATTGCAATAAGAACCTAATTTTTTAAGGTTAGCCAGGGATATCCAGGGATTTTTGAATCAAGTTATAAATGAGTAATGTATTACTGGTTGCATTTAAAATTCGTCAGGGTCGTAAAGTTATGTGAATCACCCTGTATATAGCATCAATGAAGTTGTTGAGAACATTAAAAATAAAACAAATTGAAAGGTAAATTCTTCTACATACAGGCTGTTCCGTCTAAACCCCACATTAGAAGTATCGAAAGTTCTAATAAAGATATTTAACTGAGAGTTGGTACTCAGGCATAATCTCTTGAGTTCTGCGCAATGAAAATATTTTCAAGATGGCAGCACTTCCGGTTATACCGGAAGTCGCTATTAACTCTCTTGTTTTTAATGGAAAGCTATGTTTTTCACTGCGTTTTTGGATTAACTGACTTATTTTAAGGGAGTTTTTATCAGCTTTCCCTATACCCAAATTTAACCGTTTTCGAGATATTTAGGATTTTTAAAAAATTTTTGAATTTGCACCTGTCCCTTAAAAAATCGGTAACTCGCTTAGTTTTAGAGATTTCGAAATCATGTTTGGAGAATTGAAAGAGAAAGCCTATATCTGTTGCTCAGTGTGATCAAAATTGGAATTGAAGTTAATAAACCCAAAAATTTTAAGGTTAAGTTTGGACAACTTCAAGTACCCATAACTTAATTTTTTCAAATAGGATGTCCCAATTTTTATTCTACTAGATGGAGGAAAATTTTTTTCTGTATCTATCTGTATTAGCATTCCCTATACCTATCTGTGATAATTTTCAAGTTATGTTGGTTTTTTTGTTATTGTAGGAAATTTCTTACTAACCACAGCTATTTTTGCATAGTTTGCCATTAAAACATTTCTGATTAAACTTAAACGACAAACTCTGTTCAATATTGTGTTATCAGACTGTGAAAACAAAATAAATTCATTGGGTGTTGGTTTGAAAAACTTTAATTTCTCACCTTTTTTCATTCGTTTCCATGGCAACCTATGAAAAAAGGCCTATGGCTAATGAATTTCTCAATCCCAACAAAAAGTTATTCTAACTTGAAAACTATTAAACATAAGTATAGGGAATGTTAACACAGATCGAAGCAGAATTAAATTCTCTACCATCTAGTGAAATAAAACTTTTGTCATTTCATTTGAAAAAAATGAGTTATGGGTGCTTAAAATTTTGCAAACTTAATTTTAAAAATTTGGAGTTTGTTATTCTTTTTTAGAAATTTGAAAACACCAAAGGAAAGATCTAGGCTTCCTCTTTCAAATAAGCTCAAAAATATTTCCAAATTTTTAAAAATGGCAGAGTTATCGATTTTTGAACTGGAAGGTACAAATCCATAAATATTTCGTAAACGGCTAAATTTAGGTATAGGGACAGCTTATGAAAACTACCTTAAAATAACTCTAGTAATTCAAAAACGCATTAAAAAATATAGCATTCCATTTAAAATAAGGAAGTTGATAGCGACTTCCGGTATAACCGGAAGTGCTGCCATCTTGAGAATATTTTCATTGAGCAGGACCTAAAAGATTATGGTTGTACACAAATTTTCAGATGACTATGATTATTAGAACTCCCAATACTTCTAATGTGGGGTTTAGACAAAACAGCCTGTAGTTTAAACCCAAATAAAAAAAGTTTTCATTTTATAAAGTTAAAGATTGTGTGCTGTACCTCTCGATTATAATTATTAAATACTTCACAGTAACTTAATCAAAAACGCAAACTTATCCCCAAGATTTGGTTTCAAGACTTATTTGACTAATCAGACTTGTGTAGAATTTGATCACTGATGATGACCGAAGAGCGGCCGAAACGGGGGAAAAAAACGACCGAAAGCGAGGCCTGATTTACGACACTTACACCAAACACCAGCATCCAACAGGTTATAGTGAAATAAATTAACTTATAGCGAGTTTATTTTAAAAAAATAGGGTATCACGAAGCTGAAACTATTTCAAACACTGGATACACCTATCCTGTTTTGACCCACCATTATCCTAGTTATCCTTCAGGAGGTTATGGCTTGTATGCACCTAGTGGAAGTGGCCATGGGTTTGGCTACGGACCACCGGCCCATGACCATGGACATGGCCATAATGTTAGTCAAATCAAGCAAATTTTAAAATGTGGTTAAGTAAGTGATTGTAGGCTTTGGCTTTAAAAGGTTTATTGATACCTTTGGCTGGAATTGCTCTACTGGGAGCTGCCGCAGCTCTTTCTACCAATCCAGTTCTCCTACAATTAGGTGTGGTTAATGGACGGAGACGACGTCGAAGATCTTTCACTTATCCGGAGATTAAAACTCGCTAAATGTCTTGTTTTGAAGTTAGTTAATAAAGCAGTGAATAGAGTTTAGTTTTTTGTTTCAAACACCTGTCTTATTTCGTGACGGATCATTGGGTTTAAGGCAAGGCCAAAGAGAAAATGGCTCCCATTTATTCAGAATTTGTTTAATTGGGACAGTTAAGACTACCATCTGTCTAATAAAGAGCATCAGTTCTCAGACGTTTTAACTGTACTGTAATTGCTCTGTTTTCAATTTCGGGTTTATTAAGGAAGTCGGCTTTTTTATTAGAGTTATTGGTGCAGGAAGGACAGTGCAAATTGTTTCCTGGCTTTTTAATTATTCGAAGTTTTTGGAAAAAATACATATTTGT
This sequence comes from Tribolium freemani, assembly GCA_939628115.1. NCBI lineage: Eukaryota > Metazoa > Arthropoda > Insecta > Coleoptera > Tenebrionidae > Tribolium > Tribolium freemani. The sequence goes on along the minus strand of OW626786.1, from coordinate 14,978,274 downwards.
ACTCAAATCAGTCAAAAATCTTAGTGCAGAAACGAACCTAAAAAACTCTTTAGTTGATCTAATAATTCGATGATAAAATTTCTGTTTTTGCACCATTGTTATTTGTTTAAAGAAAACTTGAAAACAGACAATTTAACGGCGGATTCGATTTAATTTTAATTTTTGACCTATTTAAGCAAAATTACAAAAGACGAATTGGTTTTTAGGTCAAAAAAATACGAAATTGAAAGAAACAGGCTAAAGTGATTAGGTGATTTAATAATGTATTGATTTTATAAAATCAAATGTGAGCTAAAAGCTATCTAAAAATCTATTAATTTTATTAACATGTTGACATGTTTTGGCTGGTTTTGTCAAAATTTTTGGTCTGAAAAATGCTTAAAAGCTTGAATTTTTGAAACCAAAAAAATTGTTTCAACTGATTTTTTAAAGGTTTTATTTAACTCACAATGTTGTCTGTCTGTCGGTTATTTTTTCGGAGCCAAATTTGAAAGGGTTCCCGTTGTCCCACTGAATTGAAATTTTGCATACTTACTTAATCTGCGTGACAATGCAATTCTATATAGTTGAATACCCCCGAAAGGGGTTAAATGGAGTTTTGAAGTTTTAGGTTATGTTTACACAGGGGTTGTCGATTTGTAAATTTGAGAGGGTTCCTGTAGTCGCAATGAAATGAAATTTAACATGCTTACGTAATTTGCGTGACAATGCAATTCTATGTAGCTAATTACCCCCTAAAGGTGGTTTTAAAATTTTAGGTTATGTTTACAAAGGTGTTCTCGATTTGTACATACCGTAACTTATACCGACATAGACGGTATGTTGGTCATTTGAACGTCACGGTAGATGCACATTGTAATAACAATAAATCTAAATAAAGACTAAAAAGCAAAAAATAAAAATATATAAAAAAATTGTTTTTTCAAAAAAGCTTTTATTTAAAAGATGGACTAAAAAGTAAAAAATAATGTATTTCAATCACAGGAGAATATTTTTTCTTACAGTTTAAAATACTAAAATTTATAAAAGCTTTGGGAGTTATAAACCTACGGCATTACAGAATTACTTTTTCAGTTGACAACTCCCAAAGCTATTATAAATTTTAGAATTTTAACCTGTAAGAAAAAATATTCTCCTGCGATTGAAATACATTACATTTTACTTTTTACTTTTTAGTGCATCTTTTAAATAAAAGCTTTTTTTAAAAAACATTTTTTTTATATATTTTATTGTACTTAAATCTTCAAAAAATCTTAGCTCTAAAACACAATCTGATGATAAAACATCGTCAAAAAGTTCAATAACAACATTTTCGATTTTTTTGCAAAATTATTTTTTTTAAGGAAATATAAAAAAAAATAAAAAAAAATTTGATCAAATTTTATTGATCAAATTCTTGACCTATTTAAGCAAAATTACAAAACATGTGTCAGTTTTTCTAAAGAAATTGCCAAAATTACTATAAAACAGTTTTAATATAGTAATTTGGTAATTTTAACTACTCTAACATAAGTAATTCTTGTTCAAAAATCCGTCAAAATATTCCAAAAATCTGTTAATTTATTTAACATTTATTGCCAAGCTCTGGCTGGTTTCGTCAAAATTTCACAAAATAAAATATTTCTCGTATGAATTTGGCAAATTTTGCAAAAAAAAACAAAAATAATACAAATTTCAACTCAATTTATTGATTATTTTATGCCAAAATGTCATTCAATAACACCACTTTTGTTAAAGAAAATATGAAAACAAATTGGATCTAAGCAAAAGTACAAAACATTAATCAGTTTTTCCGTGAAAAAAATTAACAAAATCGAAAGAAATAAGCCAAAATAATAATAAAATAATTATAATAGAGTTTGATAATTTTAATACTGCATTGATGCAAAATAAGTGAATATCTTGATCAAAAGTGAGCTAACTTCTTCGAAAGATTTCAAAATTATGTTAATTTTATTAACACTTTGTCATATTCTGGCTGGTTTTGTCAAAATTTTACGACATGCTTCTTACGAAAAATTTGCCAAACACCACTTTTGACTAATTTTCACTGATCTTTCGTCAAAATTTCTAGAAAAATTACGTTCTCGGTGGAAAATCAAACAGAGTTGAACAACACAAGCCAGAAATGTTGGGACTTATTTTATTTGATAGTTTTCTATAGTTTTTTTCAGTAAAATCTCGGGGAAAAATTCCGTTTCTGTTCTAATACCAAGATTTTCGATCCAATTTTGGCGATTCCTAGAGTTATTTAATAAAGAAAACCACAAATAATGAGTCAGTTTTTCGGTCAAAAAACGAAAGAAATAATAAAACTTGATTTAAAATCTTGTATTAATCCAACAAAATTAGTAAGTAAATTAGTAAGAAAAAATTCAAAATTCTGTTAATTGTAACAAAATTTTATCATTTTTTAGCTTGTTTAAAATTACAATATAAGTAAAGCGTAGATTTAGTAAAAAATCTGATGTCGGCAAAAAAAATTTAAAAACTGAATGTGTTCGTTGTTGGCCTTAATTTTATAATTGGACGTGTGTTTGCTGCACCATTTCCATCAATTTCCGCCCTAATTAACTCAATTTCGTGCGAAAAATCTATTTTTAAAAGCTTTTATTTAACTCACAATGTTATCTGTCTGTCGGTTATTTTTTCGGAGCCAAATTTGAAAGGGTTCCCGTTGTCCCACTGAATTGAAATTTTGCAAACTTACTTAATCTGCGTGACAATGCAATCCCATGTAGTTAAATACCTCCTAAAGGGGTTAAATGGGGATTTAAAGTTTTAGGTTATGTTTACAAAGGGGTTCTCGATTTGTAAATTTGAGAGGGTTCTTGTAGTCGCAATGAAATAAAATTTAACATGCTTACGTAATCTGCGTGCAAATCTATATAGTTAATTACCCCCTAAAGGTGTTAAACGGGATTTTAAAATTTTAGGTTATGTTTACATAGGGGTTCTCGATTTGTACATACCGTAACTTATACCGATATAGACGGTATGTTGGTCATTTGGAAGTCACGGTAGATGCACAATGTAATAACAATAAATAAAGACTAAAAAGCAAAAAACAAAAATATATAAAAAAAAATGTTTTTTTAAAAAAGCTTTTATTTAAAAGATGCACTAAAAAGTAAATGTATCAGGTGTTCATTATTAAAAAAACTCGCAGCATGCCCTGAGATTGTTACGGAAGTCGTAGAACAATTTTTATCATTGTATTGTTGGTTGCCTACTAAACCATCTCACAAAAATTGATAACAAGATTGATAAGTGATGTTCAAAGGTGATGTGTTATGTGTGTTGAACAACAAGGAAGACATTTCCAACAGTTTTTATAAATAATAAATAATTACTTTTATGAAAATCTGTTGTCTTTTTGATTGTCAAAAAGTAAGGTTATGAGAGAACGAATTAATCACAGACATACAAAATAATTGTTTTTTAATTCCAAAGCACTCTAGAGTTTTTTTTTAAATGAACACTTGTTATTTCAATCACAGGAGAATATTTTTTCTTACAGGTTAAAATTGTAAAATTTATAAAAGCTTTGGGAGTTATAAAACTACGGCATCACAAAATTACTTTGTTCAGTTGACAACTCCCAAAGCTTTTATAAATTTTAGAATTTTAACCTGTAAGAAAAAATATTCTCCTGTGATTGAAATACTTTATTAAAGCTTTTTTTAAAAACATTTTTTTATATCATTGATCACTTTGAAAGGCTTTGTAACGAAATCCGCCTAGTGTATAAAAGGCTATTTTTAAGCACAACAATCTCGCCGGTTACCATCTGGTCTTCAAGCATTGATTCGGAAGCCCATTTCAACATTTCAAAAAAAAAGATAACAAAAGTGAGTCAGTAAGAGAGAGCAATGTCCGATAATACTCCCATGGACTGAACCCACACGTACCATTTATTTCACAAACAAAACAAAGAAAAATTATTAACCACCCTTGACTTAACCCACAATCATCTACCGACCTGTTAGAGCTTATCACTAATTTTCATCAAATCACACTATCACAAACTCCGGCTCCCGGAAAGCCAATTTTTCGAGTTTGGTCATAGTTACCGGTTTGTAACCATGAGTTATTATCACAGAAAAGCTAACAACGTCTGATAGTTGCCTGCCTACATAACAGACTGGATGCTAAGACACCTCTGGGCGGATGCGATGACCTCCAAGAACTCCAGCACCGGACTTGAATTTTTCACCTGGGTTTTGTTTAAAGCCTATTTAAATCTTCACAAAATGACTCATTTTTTGTACAACATCGAACTTGGAACAAGTCCAATGTTCAAGCAAGTGACCCACAACTAATCACAAAATTCCTGCAAATAATACAAAGTAATAACATAGCTGTGCTCAATAAGCATAAGATATTTCCAGGTAATGATAGATTGGAGTCTCAAATCCTGCCGTATTCCATTGCTTCTTTTTTCTAATTACTTATTACAATACCATAAACAGAGGCGGCTCGTTTTTGTGTTTTTTTAAACTAAAAACTATGTATCACATTGACTTTTTTGTAATAGATTTTTTAGTAAAGGTTTCAACACTAAGCACTAAAAATCATTTAAAAAAATACAACTAGTTGCATATTAATAGCATTTTTTCCATTGAAGTTTCAACCAATTATGGCTATTGTTTGTGCATATGATTTCTTTTAGAATATCTCTGTGTATGAATAAAATATTCAATCTTAAAGTGCTTAAACGTATGTTAATAAAGTTCGATGCAGAAAAGAAATCTGATACATTTAATAAAGTAAAAATTGGGTCATTTACCATATTTAGTCAATTATCTTCCAAACTACGAGTCATACGGCATAAATGAAGATAAATTTGAAATCGTCAGACAATTTTACGTTAAGTGTCATTTTTTTTTTTTTTGATAGACGAAAAGTACCTAAACTTTGTTTGTTGTTTTATTCGGATTATTTTTGCAATTTTGGTTCGATTCCTATAAAATTTTGACCAGAAATAGACACTGCTGAACTGTTCAAAAAAGTCTACAGGTCGTTTTAGATCAATTTCTTTGTATTTTTTTTTTATTTTTTTTGTTGACTGGAAAAATTTAAATCAATCATATTTCGTCCAGTATCTCCAAAACTACGAATCGTAGAACAAAAATGAAAGCTGATTTAGAATTCTGAGACAATTTTACGTCTAATAGGCTTATTCTTAAAATAAATTTTTCGTTATTGTGGTTTTGAGGATTTTTTTTACGATAAGTGGGAAAGTGAAAATTTTTACTTGTTGTTTTATTCGGATTATTTGTGCAATTTTGCCTCAATTGCCACAAAATTATAATACCAAAACTGAAGGGCTAGAAGTCGTTTTGGATCAATTTCTATTTATTTATATATTTTCGAGTGTTTTTTTAATTTTTTTTTTGTTGATTGGTAAAATTAAAACTGAAGATTATGAAGATATTTCGTTAGTTATCTTCCAAACTACAAGTCGTACAGCATAAATGAAAACAGATTTGAAATCGTCAGACAATTTTACGTTAAGTAGGCTTACTTTTAACATAAATTTTTGATTATTGAAGTTTTGATGATTTTTTTATTGATAGACGAAAAGTACCTAAACTTTGTTGTTTTATTCGGATTATTTGTGCAATTTTGGTTCAATTCCTACAAAATTTTGACCAGAAATAGACACTGCTGAACTGTTCAAAAAAGTCTACAAGTCGTTTTAGATCAATTTCTTTGTATTTTTTTTTTAATTTTTTTGTTGATTGGAAAAATTTAAATCAATAATATTTCGTCCAGTATCTCCAAAACTACGAATCGTAGAACAAAAATGAAAGCTGATTTAGAATTCTGAGACAATTTTGCTTCCAATAGGCTTATTCTTAAAATAAAATTTTCGTTATTGTGGTTTTGATGATTTTTTTTACGATAAGTGGGAAAGTGAAAATTTTTACTTGTTGTTTTATTCGGATTATTTGTGCAATTTTGGTTCGATTCCTACAAAATTTTGACCAGAAATAGACACTGCTGAACTGTTCGAAAAAGCCTACATGTCGTTTTAGATCAATTTCTTTGTATTTTTTTTTTTAATTTTTTTGTTGATTGGAAAAATTTAAATCAATAATATTTCGTCCAGTATCTCCAAAACTACAAATCGTAGAACAAAAATGAAAGCAGATTTAGAATCCTGAGACAATTTTGCGTCTAATAGGCTTATTCTTAAAATAAAATTTTCGTTATTGTGGTTTTGATGATTTTTTTTACGATAAGTGGGAAAGTGAAAATTTTTACTTGTTGTTTTATTCGGATTATTCCTACAAAATTTTGACCAGAAAAAGACACTGCTGAACTGTTCAAAAAAGTCTACAAGTCGTTTTAGATCAATTTCTTTGTATTTTTTTTTAGATTTTTTTTTTTTTGATTGGAAAAATTTAAATCAATAATATTTCGTCCAGTATCTCCAAAACTACGAATCGTAGAACAAAAATGAAAGGTGATTTAGAATCCTGAGACAATTTTACGTCTGATAGGCTTATTCTTAAGATAAATTTTTCGTTATTGTGGTTTTGAGGATTTTTTTTACGATAAGTGGGAAAGTGAAAATTTTTACTTGTTGTTTTATTCGGATTATTTGTGCAATTTTGTTTCAATTGCCACAAAATTATAATACCTAACCTAAAGGGCTAGAAGTCGTTTTGGATCAATTTCTATTTATTTATATGTTTTCGAGTGTTTTTTTAATTTTTTTGTTGATTGGTAAAATTAAAATTGAAGATTATGAAGATATTTCGTTAGTTTTCTTCCAAACTACAAGTCGTACAGCATAAATGAAAGCAGATTTAGAATTCTGAGACAATTTTACGTCTAATAGGCTTATTCTTAAAATAAATTTTTCGTTATTGTGGTTTTGATAATTTTTTTTACGATAAGTGTGAAAGTGAAAATTTTTACTTGTTGTTTTATTCGGATTATTTGTGCAATTTTGGTTCGATTCCTACAAAATTTTGACCAGAAATAGACACTGCTGAACTGTTCAAAAAAGTCTACAAGTCGTTTTAGATCAACTTCTTTGTATTTTTATTTTTTTTATAATTTTTTTCTTGATTGGAAAAATTTAAATTAATCATATTTCGTCCAGTATCTCCAAAACTACAAATCGTAGAACAAAAATGAAAGCAGATTTAGAATTCTGAGACAATTTTACGTCTAATAGGCTTATTCTTAAAATACATTTTTCGTTATTGTGGTTTTGATAATTTTTTTTACGATAAGTGGGAAAGTGAAAATTTTTACTTGTTGTTTTATTCGGATTTTTTGTGCAATTTTGGTTCGATTCCTACAAAATTTTGACCAGAAATAGACACTGCTGAACTGTTCAAAAAAGTCTACAAGTCGTTTTAGATCAATTTCTTTGTATTTTTTTTTTATTTTTTTGTTGATTGGAAAAATTTAAATTAATCATATTTCGTCCAGTATCTCCAAAACTACAAATCGTAGAACAAAAATGAAAGCAGATTTAGAATTCTGAGACAATTTTACGTCTAATAGGTATATTCTTAAAATACATTTTTCGTTATTGTGGTTTTGATAATTTTTTTTACGATAAGTGGGAAAGTGAAAATTTTTACTTGTTGTTTTATTCGGATTATTTGTGCAATTTTGGTTCGATTCCTACAAAATTTTGACCAGAAATAGACACTGCTGAACTGTTCAAAAAAGTCTACAAGTCGTTTTAGATCAATTTCTTTGTATTTTTTTTTTATTTTTTTGTTAACTGGAAAAATTTAAATCAATCATATTTCGTCCAGTATCTCCAAAACTACAAATTGTAGAACAAAAATGAAAGCAGATTTAGAATCCTGAGACAATTTTTCGTTTAATAGGCTTATTCTTAAAATAAATTTTTCGTTATTGTGGTTTTGATAATTTTTTTTACGATAAGTGGGAAAGTGAAAATTTTTACTTGTTGTTTTATTCGGATTTTTTGTGCAATTTTGGTTCGATTCCTACAAAATTTTGACCAGAAATAGACACTGCTGAACTGTTCAAAAAAGTCTACAAGTCGTTTTAGATCAATTTCTTTGTATTTTTTTTTTATTTTTTTGTTAACTGGAAAAATTTAAATCAATCATATTTCGTCCAGTATCTCCAAAACTACAAATTGTAGAACAAAAATGAAAGCAGATTTAGAATCCTGAGACAATTTTTCGTTTAATAGGCTTATTCTTAAAATAAATTTTTCGTTATTGTGGTTTTGATGATTTTTTTTACGATAAGTGGGAAAGTGAAAATTTTTACTTGTTGTTTTATTTGGATTTTTTGTGCAATTTTGGTTCGATTCCTACAAAATTTTGACCAGAAATAGACACTGCTGAACTGTTCAAAAAAGTCTACAAGTCGTTTTAGATCAATTTCTTTGTATTTTTTTTTTATTTTTTTGTTGATTGGAAAAATTTAAATCAATTATATTTCGTCCAGTATCTCCAAAACTACGAATCGTAGAACAAAAATGAAAGCTGATTTAGAATTCTGAGACAATTTTACGTCTAATAGGCTTATTCTTAAAATAAAATTTTCGTTATTGTGGTTTTCATGATTTTTTTTACGATAAGTGGGAAAGTGAAAATTTTATTTGTGCAATTTTGCCTCAATTGCTACAAAATTATAATACCTAAACTAAAGGGCTAAAAGTCGTTTTGGATCAATTTCCATTTATTTATAAATTTTCGAGTGTTTTTCAAATTTTTTTTGTTGATTGGTAAAATTAAAATTGAAGATTATGAAGATCTTTCGTTAGTTATCTTCCAAACTACAAGTCGTACAGCATAAATGAAAACAGATTTGAAATCGTCAGACAATTTTAGGTTAAGTAGGCCTACTTTTAACATAAATTTTTGATTATTGTAGTTTTGGTGATTTTTTTTGTTGATAGACGAAAAGTACCTAAACTTTGTTTGTTGTTTTATTCGGATTATTTGTGCAATTTTGATTCGATTCCTACAAAATTTTGTCCAGAAATAGACAATGAACTGTTAAAAAGTCCACTAGTCGCTTTCGATCAATTTCTTTGTATTCTCATTTTTTTAAATTTTTTGTTCATTGGAAAAATTCAAATCAATCATACTATTTCGTCTATTATCTCCAAAACTACGAATCGTAGTACAAAAATAAAAACAAATTTGATTTTTTTTGTAATAAATAGATTTAAACCACCTTGTGTAAAATTATCCATAACTTTATTTATTTTATTTTATTTCTTGAATTTTTTTACGTTTTTATTTTTTTTTTTTTTAGAATTTCGTATTTTACTTCTAAAAGGGACCTTGACAACTTCAATTACAATAATGCGTGATTATCATAAAATTATGTAAGAAGATTTTTTGAATTTTGAAAAATTAGAAAAATTATTTAAAAAATTTATACGTGATATCATAAAACTGAAAGCTTTATATTAGTACTAAATTTATTTAAAGATTTTGCTAAAGACCGTGTTATTTTTGAATTTTTTCTCAATGTTTCGTGTTTTTAAATTAAAAAAAGTTTGCAACAAAGCATTTTTTTAATGTTAAGCCACTGCTATGTCGTAGTGTCCTTAAAAAATCACTTTCCACAATTTTTTATCGAATCACTTCTTACAAAATGTTTGATTTTGCAAGATAAACACACAGTATCGCTTATTAGTGTTTATGGCAAATTACCAAACCCCCTATATTATTAGCATAGCTAGTGATTATGTCCTTAATGACGATTAAATGCACAAAAAAACCGACTTAATAGCCTCGGCATTCATATAAAATCGCAAAGTTTCATCAATTGTCAGAAGAACAATACACAGCAAAGTAAAATGAAGCTTTTTATCACTCTAGCTACTTTAATCGTTGCCACTTATGCGGTAAGTATTTGCATATTTTCCTGCAATTGGTTTAATTATTCAAATTTCTAGATCGATAAAGAATTTGTTCAAGAGTTGAGACAAAAATTGCGAACGCATGTGGAAGCCTGTGCTAAGGAAGTGAACGCTGGCCCAGGTATTAATCAAACTATTTTTATTTACAATAAATTTTACAATAATTCAGATGACGTTTCGGCGATTTTTGCACACAAACTTCCCGCCACTCATGAAGGAAAATGCATTTTCTTCTGTATGCATAAATTATACAATGCGGTAAGTGATTATTATTAAACCAGACAAGACAATAAACAATCGTTTGATTATTAACTTAAGCAAAACGAAGATGGTAGTCTTAACATGGCTGGTGCTTTAGCCAATTTGGAACTCATCAAAGATATGGATCCTGATGTCTACACTAAAGTCTCTACGTCTTTCAAAAATTGTGAATCAGGTATTGTATTTTTGAATTTTTTTCTTGGGCTCAATTTTACAATTTTGTAGCACCTTTTGACAGTGACCCTTGCCTTTTTGCTGCTAATTTAGTTACCTGCATTGTTAAGGAAGGAAGGGCGGTAAGTAACTATTTTTTAGGTTTGTTTTTGCTTAGTTTTCGGTTCTAGGTGGGCCTAGACGAAGTCCTGGTGGAGTAAACTAGAGTATAGAGTTTGTAAAAATGATTATAGAATAAAGCATTATAAAAAGAAATTGACTCATTTAATTAATTGCACATTCCCTGAATTAAACAAGTTATTATTACTTATGAAATGTCGAATCCGGAATGGTAAACTCGCCTCAATATAGTTTAACATAGGCAACACATAATACAATAAGATAAGTGTTAGTTTCAATGATTTAAAACATGACAACTAATAGAAAATATCTAATTATTTTGATGTAAGACTATGTAAAATGCTCCGGGAAATCGATTGGTGTCAAAAAAATCGATAAATTTTTAATAGGTTTCTAGTTATAATTTTTTTAGAATCGTACTTATTTTTTTTTCTATTTATTTAACTATTAGTCGGAGAACAATGATCTTCTTTTAAAAAGATAGATAATTGAAAGAGCTTTCCAACAATAATAAACTTAATAGGGTTACATATAATATTTCCGGAGTTAAATCAAACTTAAAAAATTAAAGCAATTGACTTTTTTGCACTTTTAAGAACGCGAAAGTGTTGTAAAGACGTAGAAAAAAGAAAAGAATTGCTGGAGCGAGTTTATTTATTTTTTTTTTAGTGGAGGTGATTGATTACTGAAATTTTAAGCAATTGAAACTAATATTTTAAATGTGAAAAGCTGGTAGAATACGTAAAATGAATCACAAAATTTACTGGAACAAACCGTATTGCTCTACGACTTTTAGTTTTTGAGTTATGAATTTTTTTGTTGAAGAATTTGGTATTATTTTATGAAATAGATTTCCCAATTTTTTAATTTTTTATTTTTTTATTTACGGCAAAACTATTCGTAAAAGTAATACTATTTTGACGTAAACTTATGTAAAATGTTCCGGGGAATCGATTGGCATTGAGAAAATCGATAAATTTTTTCTAGTTTTTTAGTTATGATTTTTTTTTAATTTCTCGAAAACTATAAGTCGGAGAAAAATAATCTTTTTTAAAAAAGATAAACAATTAAAAGAGCTTTCCAACAATAATCACTTTATAAAGTAATCTTTAATAATTCCGGAATTATTGCTCGATAAATGTTCCGGGTACCAAAAATCGACCAAAATCGCGACAAAATTGCAAAAATAAAAAAATTTAAAATCGAACATATTAACTTTTTTTCTACTTTTAACAACTCCAGAGGGTTGTATGAACATAGAAATGCCCATAAAACTTTGATTGAGTCAGTTAAAAAAAATTTTTTTTTTTCATTTTTGTGAAGGTAAGTGCATTAAAATTTTTAGCAAAAAAATTCAAAATTTTAAATCTCATTAAAAGTTAATATAATACGTAGAATGAGCTGCAGAATTCAATGGAACAAACCGTTTTGCTCTACGGCTTTTAGTTTTTGAGTTATGATTTTTTTTTATTGAAGAATAAAATACAACTATGAAATGGCAACCCTAATTTTAAGCAAAAAATTTCAAATTTTTAAATCGGGTAAAAAACCGATATAATATGTAAAATGAGCCGTAGAATTCACTGGAACAAACAGTATTGCTCTACGACTTTTAGTTTTTGAGTTATGAATTTTTTTGTAGAAGAATTTAGTATTATTTTATGAAATGGATATGCCAATTTTTCAATTTTTTATTTTTTTATTTAGGGCAAAACTATTCCCCAAGGTAAAACTATTTTAACGTAAGCATATGTAAAATGATCCGGGAAATCGATTGGCATTGAGAAAATCGATAAATTTTTTCTAGTTTTTTAGTTATGATTTTTTTAATTTTTTTTGAAAATGTCTTGAAAACTATAAGTCGGAGAACAATAATCTTTTTTGAAAAAGATAAACAATTAAAAGAGCTTTCCAACAATAATAACTTTATAAGGTTATCTCTAATAATTCCTTAATTATTGCTCGATAAATGTTCCGGGTGCCAAAAATAGACCAAAATCGAGACAAAATTGCAAAAATAATTTTTTTTAAATCGCACATATTAACATTGTTTCTACTTTTAACAACTCCAGAGGGTTGTAAGAGCATACAAAAGTTCATAAAACGTTGCTAGAGTGAGTTTAAAAAAATATTTTTTTTCATTTTTGTGAAGGTGTCTTGACCAAAAAATTTTAAGCAAAAAAATTCAAAATTTTAAATCGCCTGAAAAGCTGATATAATACGCAGAATAAACCGCAGAATTCATTGGAACAAACCGTTTTGCTCTACGGCTTTTAGTTTTTGAGTTACGATTTTTTTTATTGAAGAATAAAATACCACTATGAAATGGCAACCCTAATTTTAAGCAAAAAATTTCAAATTTTTAAATCGTGTAAAAAACCAATATAATATGTAAAATGAGCCGTAGAATTCACTGGAACAAACCGTTTTGCTCTACGACTTTTAGTTTTTTAATTATGAATTTTTTAGTGTCAAATTTTAAATGCCTCTGTACCCGGAACCGGTGCCCGGAGCGGCTCCGAGTTTAATCGAGAAAATAGACAATTTTAAGCGCTATCTGATGCATTCTTAACATTTGCTCCAAGTCTAATAGTTTCCGAGAAAAACGCAAAAAAAGTTTGCCATTTTCACTTTTTTTGAATTTTTAAACACCGATAAACGATAAAAATCAAAGCTATTAACGTTTTTGCACTTTCAAGAATTCAAGAAGTTTGAAAAGTTCATAAAACTGTGCTGGAGCGAGTTAAAAAAAATATATTTTTTTAAATTTTTGTGAAAGTAAGTGATTGACTACTAAAATTTTAGACAATAAAAAACTAAAATTCAAAATGTGAAAGTAAATACGTAAAATAAGCCGCAGAATTCATTGAAACAAACCGTTTTGCTCTACGACTTTTAATTTTTGAGTTATGAATTTTTTATTTTTCCCAGTTTTGCTTATACAGGGTGAGTTGCATTCACAATTTTATAACTTGTTTCTAGGTAATACTTTTTTGTAAAGAGTAAAAGTACAAAATACTTACCAATAAACGCTAAATTTTGCAATTATTTGTCTTTGAGGTATAATAAAAAAAACATACCCTGTATAAGCTACATACTTAGCACCTTCAAATTAGGGCAAATTAAGGCAAAAAATTAAAATGAAGGTTTCAGTGCAATATGTGATTTTAATTTTACTTTCCTTAGTTTGCTCAGGCATCCTCAAACAAGCCTTGAATTACCCACATCTTAAACTATGTTATTATTACTTTAAACACAGATAAATACGGAAGCGAAATCATTGATTATGTTTTTAATTGCCCTTTTCGTGCGTTTGGAAAATCTCGTATAACTATAAAGAGAAAAACTCAAAGCGTTCATTCAAGTCTCTAAATATGAAATTCTTGTTAGTGTTTCTAATAAGTGTTACAATCCTTGGCACTTTTGCTGTAAGTTTTAAGTTAAGTAAAAATCCGTCCATTCATTTATAATGTTTTATTATTAGATGGATGAAGCTTTCCTCCAACAAACCCGTGACAGGGTCAAAGCCATTGTGCAAGAATGTGTCACTGAAGAAAAAGCAACTGATAGTAATTTATAGCCATGTCCCTAAACCAATTTTTCTCAATTAATTTTTAGGCGATTTTGACGATATCATGGCGTTGAAAATTCCCACAAGTCATGAAGGAAAATGTGTGTATTTCTGTTCCCATAAAAAATTCAACATGGTAGAACGTAAATTGCATTAAAACACTTAACAAAAATTTAAATTTTTAGCAACACCCTGACGGTTCAATTAACAAAGAGGGAGCTTTGGATACTTTCGAAGTCGTAAAAGATGTTGATGCGGAATTTCACGATAAAGTCATCACTGTTTACAACCACTGTCTTTCAAGTAAATTGCATTTTACGTTTTTAGGTAAATATTTAAATATTTTGTAGCTCCTGTGGACCCAGACCCCTGTGTTTACTCCGTAAACCTGTTTCAATGTTTCATGAAAGAAGCCAAAGCTGTAAGAAAGTAAAATTGCAAATAATAATTTTTATATCGAATTATTTCAGGCCGGAATTCATGAACTTATCATTAAGTAAGGCAACAACGCCTGAATATGGACCCAAATATTGTTGTTTGTAATAATTGTTAGTAATAAATTGATGCATTAAATGACTGTCAATTTTTGTTACAAAACCTTCCCGAACTTGAAATTACGAATAAATTTGTTTTTTATTTTTACTAAATTAATCCTAACCTTTCTAATTTAAGATAAGATTTGTTTTCAATTTTTATTAGTATTTAGTTTAAAACATTACATCAGATTTTTTAATTTCATAATTATTTTTTCTATATTACAGATTGTTTGTTTCTCAGGCTTCTAGTCTTTCAATCACACATTATTTCAGCCTTTTCTTATAATTTCAGTTCTTCAGAATTTTAGCCTCACTATTTTTTTGTTTTTTTTTGGGTTTTAGATTTTTATGTATTGTATATTAAATTATTTTTTAAAGTTACACTGCTATCTTTTATTTCTTATTATGTTGGAAAAAAATGTCCGAGTTTCTCTCTTTACAACAGAATATAAAAAAAAATGTTTCATTAACCTTTTTCGAAAAAAAAATTAAGTTTTAGTTTGAATTAAGTTTAAATCGACAAAGTAGAAGTTTTGGTAAAGTGAAGGAGGAAAAAAACACACATAAAACGTATTTAACAAAACAAAAACTGTTTACATATTTACATCAAAACTAGTGGGAATGTATAATAGTTAGAAACGGAAAACCAAAATACATAATAGAAAAAGTTTCTACTCACACATTTAAACTGTACTTATTCCAAAGTTATTGAAAAATTAGGTCTCTTTAAAAAAGTTCATTTTTCAGGCCTCTTTCAGGAAAAAATCTAGCTGCTGGTTCAGCAATGTAAAGTAGTTGTCTCAACTTGTATTTGAAAA
The DNA here is from genome assembly GCA_939628115.1 of Tribolium freemani. Lineage (NCBI taxonomy): Eukaryota > Metazoa > Arthropoda > Insecta > Coleoptera > Tenebrionidae > Tribolium > Tribolium freemani. The sequence goes on along the minus strand of OW626786.1, from coordinate 14,962,908 downwards.
ATTATTCCTTGATAATTTTTAGTTTTGTGCTTCAATAAAAAAATACAGGTTTTTCAGAGAGCTTTACGATTTTTTTATTTTTGTCTGTATAGCAGTGTTGAGCAAAATGTAATCTGATTAATAATTAATAATTACAATTAACCAGTAATTTGTAATTCAATTACTTTGTACTTTGTACTTTGTAATCGATTAATGGGTAACTAATTACAGATTAATCTAATTACAAAATAATCTGATTACTTTATTCAATTACATTATACATAATACTAATTACTTTTTTATCCAATATGAAATCCGTCATTTTTAAAAATATGCTGTAAAATGAAGAAATACGCGTTTTAGGTCTTTTAAAAATTTGTCCCTCGAGGGAGGAGGGTGGTTAAATAAGGGTTAAATTTTTTTAAAACTAAAAAATGTAGTTAAAATTATATTTAGTAAAATTAGTATCTGGGGTTTTGATTAAGGATAAAAACGCATATGGTGGCATTTTTGGAAATTTCACCCCTAAGGGGGTGTAAAATAAATATCCGTTATTTTTAAAGTTATGCCATGAAAATTGATGTTTAGGCTTTCGTCAAAAAATGAAGAAAGGTGTGATTGATGCTTTTTAAAAATTACACCCCCAAGGGGGTTAAACAGGGGTTAAAATTTGCATAAAAATTTGTAATTGTTTTAAATTAAGTAATAAAAATTGGTATTAAAGGTTTCGGTTAAATATAAAAAACGCATGTTGTGGGTCTTTTGTAAATTTCACTCCTAAGAGTGTGCAAAATAAAAATTCATCATTTTTTAAGTTAGATCCACGAAAATTGGTCAAAAAATGACGAAATGTGTGATTAATCCTCTTCAAAAATTCCACCCCCCAAGGGGGTTAAAATATAAATATCCGTCATTTTTAAGGTTACACCATAAAAACTGGTATTTGGGCCTTTGCTGAAAAATAAAGAAGCAAACAAAAAATTAGTTTTTATTTAAAAAAAAACTAAAACACGTGCTCCTTTATTTTTCAGCAAAGGTCAAATACCAATTTTTATAGTGTAATTTTAAAAATGAGGGATATGGCATATAAAGTTTGACATTATAAAAATTCATAATTAAAAAACTAAAAGTCGTTGAGCAAAACGGTTTGTTCCAGTGAATTCTGCGGCTCATTCTACGTATTATATTAACTTTTCATGAGATTTAAAATTTTGAATTTTTTTGCTAAAAATTTTAATGGTCAAGGTTCATAAAAATAAAAAAAATTTTTTTTAAACTTACTCTAGTAAAGTTTTATAGACTTTTGTATGCTCTTACAACCCTCTGGAGTTGTTAAAAGTATAAAAAAAGTTAATATATTCGATTTAAAAAATTTTGATTTTTGCAATTTTTGTCGCGATTTTGGTCGATTTCCGGTACCCGGAACATTCATCGAGTAATAACTCCGGAACTATTAGAGATAACCCTATGAAGTTTATTACCGTTGGAAAGCTCTTTTAATTATCTATCTTTTTCAAAAAAGATTATTGTTCTCCGACTTATAGTTTTCGAGAAAATTTCGAAAAAAAGCAAAAGTAGGTCAAATAAAAAAAAAATCATAACTAAAAAACTATTGGGAATTTGGCGATTTTCTCGACGCCAATCGATTCCCCGGATCATTTTGCATCGGTAAGGGCAAAAATAGTTCCACATTTTCGAATAGTTTTGCCGTAATTGACAAAATTAAAAAATTAAAACATTTGTAAACACCCCCCCCTTAAAAATGGCCAATTTTTAAAGTGTCTCAAAATCAATTAGAACCCATCTTATCTTATAGATTTTGATGTGCTCTTGACAATGGAACAAAGCGTTTTCCTCTAGGTCTTTTAGTTTGGCCGTAATCGACGTTTGAAAATTGAAATTTTTTTTGCAAGATATCGCCTTGAAACCTATGCCATTACGTAGGGCTTTTTATACCGGTTCTAATCGATTTTACCGTTTTTCTCTAACTCTTATAGTTTCGCCATAATCGGCGTTTAAAAATTAGAAAAAAGTCAAAATGGCAACCTTTTTTTGCGTTTTTCTCGGAAACTATAATACTTAGAGCAAATTTTAAGAATGCATCAGATAGCGCTTAAAATTATCTATTTCCTCGATTAAACCCGGAGCCGCTCCGGGCACCGGTTCCGGGTACAGAGGCATATAAAGTTTGACACTAAAAAAATTCATAATTAAAAAACTAAAAGTCGTAGAGCAAAACGGTTTGTTCCAGTGAATTCTACGGCTCATTTTACATATTATATCAGTTTTTTACGCGATTTAAAAATTTGAAATTTTTTGCTAAAAATTGGGGTTGCCATTTCATAGTGGTATCTAATTCTTCAATAAAAAAATTCGTAACTCAAAAACTAAAAGTCGTAGAGCAAAACAGTTTGTTCCAGTGAATTCTGCGGTTCATTTTCCGTATTATATCAGCTTTTCATGAGATTTAAAATTTTGAATTTTTTTGCTTAAAATTAGGTCAGGCATTTCATAGTGGAGTATTTTTTTATTCATCAACAAAAAAATTCATACCTTAAAAATTAAACGTCGTAGAGCAAAACGGTTTGTTCCATTGAATTCTGCGGCTCATTCTACGTATTATATTATCTTTACATGAGATTTAAAATTTTGCATTTTTTTGCTAAAAATTTTAATGGTCAAACCAACTTACCTTGATAAAAATGAAAAAAAAATTTTTTTAAACTTACTCTAGTAAAGTTTTATGGACTTTTGTATGCTCTTACAACCCTCTGGAGTTGTTAAAAGTATAAAAAAAATTAAAATGTTTGATTTAAAAAATTTAGATTTTTGCAATTTTTGTCGCGATTTTGGTCGATTTTTGGTACCCGGAACATTCATCGAGTAATAACTCCGGAACTATTAGAGATAACCCTATGAAGTTTATTATCGTTGGAAAGCTCTTTTAATTGTCTATCTTTTTCAAAAAAGATTATTGTTCTCCGACTTATTAGACGAAACATAATGAAAAATTTCTGAACCAAATCTCAAAAATTTTGCCAAATTTTCTTGGCATTAACATTTTACAAATGTGTGCTATTATCAAATTTAACATATTGTAAGAATTTGTGAAAAAATTCTGGATTTGTTTCGGCTAATTTATACTTCTAATTTTTTTTTTAAATTGGCATGTACAGATTTAGAAACCTGTTCGTTAAATTTTCCTAAACCTGAATTCACATACTAACAAAATGGTGATACACACATGATAAAATACTGCATGAATTTTTAGGAGTTGTGCTTATTTTGAGTTGAAGAAAATCTTTCTTAAATTGTTCATTAGCTTTTTCAAAATTGATGTTTAAATTGTTATTAAAACAAAACTTACCTGATAACAGATTTGAACCTACTTAAACATTGAACATATTGTATGTTTACATCTATGTTTTATGTTTGTTGTGTTTAAGGCTTTATCTACTTAGTTTAGAAAGCTGCAACCAGCAAGAATTTGAATATCTACAACTATCTAATCTGCAAAATTTTATAATAGCACACATTTCCAAACTGTTTTCGTTGTATTAAAAACTTTTTTTGCGTTTTTTCCTATTCAATTTACTAAAACTGCTATTTATTTCGATTTAAATTTAAATCAATTTAGGTCTCAATTTTTTTCGAAAAACGTCGATGAAATATTTTCTTTTATATTCTGTTGTAAAGAAAAAGTTATCAGGTATCAGGTGTTCATTATTAAAAAAACTCGCAGCATGCTCTGAGATTGTTACGGAAGTCGTAGAACAATTTTTATCATTGTATTGTTGGTTGCCTACTAAACTATCTCACAAGAATTTATAACATAAGATTGAAAGGCGATGTGTTATGTGTGTTGAACAACAACGAAAACATTTCCAACAGTTTTTATACAGGGTGTTTCAAGTTTTAGGTCCAGTCAAAAAATAAATACTTCTAGTATTCCAAAATAAAAAATATATATCGCAAACGATAGAGTTTCTAACACGCTTCAATTTGATGCTTTGCTGATATCCCAAATTTTCATGATATAAGCGTAAAATGCAAAAAACTACATTAAAAAAATTTTTTTTTCAAATTATTCCAATAATTTTTTTATAATAAAATTCCTCTTATTTTAAAGTAAGACTTCCGAAACTGAAACAGTAAAAAATCCAAGGCGTATTGAGCAATTGAAATTTCAATTTGCAAAAAAAAGGGCATTTTTTAATTGACAAGTAAAATTTTAGTCTGACAGTTAATGACGTTTCAATTTTTTGTGAATCAAGCAAAGACACGAGCTCTGTTTTTTCAAAGGTGACTAAGATAAAACATTTATTTGATCTTTTGCAAATTGAAATTTCAATTGCTCAATACGCCTTGGGTTTTTTACTGTTTCAGTTTCGGAAGTCTCACTTAAAAAATAGGAGGAATTTTATTATGAGAAAACGATTGCAATAATTTGGAAACAAAAAATTTTTTATCTAGTTTTTCACAATTCACGCTCATACCATGAAAATTTCGTATAACATTAAAGCATCAAATTGAAGCGTGTTAGAAACTCTATCGTTTGAGATATATTTTTTTTCTTTTGGACAACTAGAAGTATTTATTTTTTGACTGGACCTAAAACTTGAAACACCCTGTACATAATAAATAAATATTTTTATGAAAATCAGTTATCTTTTTAATTGTCAAAAAGTTAGGTTATGTGAGAACGAATTAATCACAGACATGCAAAATAATTGTTTTTTAATTTCAAAGCACTCTAGAGTTTTTTTTTAAATGAAACTGAGATTAGACTTGGACATTTTTTTTAAACATAAGACATCTTCAGACTAACCATGTTATAAAAGCACAGCATTATTTTACTAAAGCCATTTTAAAAAATGACTTATGTAAATAGCATAACAAAATTAGAAACAGTAAGCCTGTTTGTAAAAGTTACTCCAGGAGTTTTGGAAAAGTTAGTTAGTAACAAACTATACAAAAAATACTGAATATAATAAATAATAATTCACAGAAAATAAAGATGTTAACTAAATGAAAAAATATTGGTAATGCAAAGCTGCCTGATTTTAGTACTAGTATGAGTAGTATTTCCATACAATGAGTTCATTTTCTAGATTGAGACAAATTCTTACAATTTTACAACAGCAATTAACTTCTTTTGTGCTATAGAGACTTTTCTGTACTCATCATTACGAAAACTTTAATTTTGTTAATTAAAACAAATACGTTATTAAACCAATTATCATTGTGACTCAGGAAACAAATGCTATTATTTGCGGCGCGTTTCATAATGAATTACTGAAAAGGTAAATACAAGTGACCTCGACTAATCAAAAGATTTAACTATAAAAAAGCCAATTGTCATCGAATTGACATCAGTTGCAGTTAAACACTCCAACAACTCACAAAAATGAAATACTTTGTAGTTTTCGCCTCTCTGTTCCTGGCCACCAATGCTGTAAGTCTCTCACTTATTTGAATTTTTTTCTACGTAAAAAAATTTCAGTTGAGCCAGGATTTCATCGACAAGTTTGTATCAAAAGTAAAATCAATTGGTGAAACTTGCGTTCCAGAAACAAACGCCAGTAAAGGTAAAATTTGCTTTCAGATTGAGGAAATTTGTTACAATTTTTTTTCCCCTACAGATGATATCAGCAGTTTGTTGGCTCACAAAATGCCAGACAGTCATGAAGGCAAATGCTTGATTTTTTGCTTCCACAAACAATTCCAAATCGTAAGTTTTGTACTTAAAAGGCCTGAAAATAATTTAAATTTTCAGCAAAACGATGATGGTTCTATCAATAGAGAAGGTGCCATTAAAGCTTTGGAACCGTTGAAAGCTGATGATGCAGAACTGTACGAAAAAGTGATGTCGATTTTCAAAAAATGCGAATCTAGTAATTATTTTGATCAATTAGGCGTTTAATTATTCATTTTTTGCAGCTCCAGTTGATGGGGATTCCTGTCTTTATGCCGCAAGTTTGGCCGAATGTGCGGTCAAAGAAGGACAAGCTGTAAGTTTTTGTGAAAATACAAAATTTAAATTAATTATAAACTGGTTACAGATGGGACTCGACAATTTGATCGTACTCGAAATTGAATAAATTTTGAATGATTGATTATTGTAATAAATGTCCAAAATGTGATCGGTTAGGTCTTAGGATAATAAAGCATTGTATAATTACAAACTGTTTTATTCAAAAATGATCCTACAATGAACAATAAAACAGCAAAACTTAATAAAAAAAATTAATGAAAAAATGTGTTTTATTTTTTACTTTTTAGTGCATCTTTTTTTAAAAAACATTTTTTTACATATTTTTATTTTTTGTTTTTTAGTCTTTAATTATTGCATAGATTACACTGTGCATCTACCGTGATGTCCAAGTGACCAACATACAAGGTGTTTCAAGTTTTAGGTCCAGTCAAAAAATAAATACTTCTAGTATTCCAAAATAAAAAATATATATCGCAAACGATAGAGTTTCTAACACGCTTCAATTTGATGCTTTGCTGATATCCCAAATTTTCATGATATAAGCGTAAAACGCAAAAAACTACATTAAAAAAATTTTTTTTTCAAATTATTCCAATAATTTTTTATAATAAAATTCCTCCTATTTTTTAAGTAAGACTTCCGAAACTGAAACAGTAAAAAACCCAAGGCGTATTGAGCAATTGAAATTTCAATTTGCAAAAAAAAGGGCATTTTTTAATTGACAAGTAAAATTTTAGTCTGACAGTTAATGACGTTTCAATTTTTTGTGAATCAAGCAAAGACACGAGTTCTGTTTTTTCAAAGGTGACTAAGATAAAATATTTCTTTGATCTTTTGCAAATTGGAATTTCAATTGCTCAATACGCCTTGGGTTTTTTACTGTTTTAGTTTCGGAAGTCTCACTTAAAAAATAGGAGGAATTTTATTATGAGAAAACGATTGCAATAATTTGGAAACAAAAAATTTTTTATCTAGTTTTTCACAATTCACGCTCATACCATGAAAATTTCGTATAACATTAAAGCATCAAATTGAAGCGTGTTAGAAACTCTATCGTTTGAGATATATTTTTCTTCTTTTGGACAATTAGAAGTATTCATTTTTTGACTGGACCTAAAACTTGAAACACCCTGTACATACAGTCTATGTCGGTATAAGTTACGGTATTTACAAATCGAGAACCCCTTTGTGAACATAACCTAAAATTTTAAAACTCCATTTAACATCTTTGGGGGGTAATTAACTATATAGAATTGCATTGTCACGTAGATTACGTAAGCATGTTAAATTTCATTTCATTGCGACTACAGGAACCCTCTCAAATTTATAAATCGAGAATTCCTTTGTAAACATAACCTAAAACTTCAAAACCCCATTTAACCCCTTTCGGGGTATTTAACTACATAGGATTGCATTGTCACGCAGATTAAGTAAGTATGCAAAATTTCAGTTCAGTGGGACAACGGGAACCCTTTTAAATTTAGCTCCGAAAAAATAACCGACAGACATTGTGAGTTAAACACAAACCTTGACTTTGACCCTAAAAATCAACAGCAAAACAACAAAACTGAATAAAAAAATCAAAGAAAAATAATATCGCTATTTATTTTGTACCGCTTTTCTATCTTCCAGTAAAAATTATCACATTTGGAGACAATTAAGCGAATAATCTAAAAATAAAAATATACAGGGAGTCCTAAAATTATTTTCAAATTTACAGTGTTTTAGAAATAAGCTACAATACAAATAAATTGAGGGCAATAAAATTTAGGGTGTTCTATTAAAAATAGTTAGTATTGTAGCTCATTTCTGAAACACTCTGTATACTTGAACATAATAGGGGGTTGGTATTTACAGCTTTTGTAAAGAAAAAGATTAATTTTCTAAAATTTAAAAGTTAATAATGGACTTTTTTAACTCATTGGCAAATATTATTTGCTTAAAACTGAAAAAATATACTTTATGTTCACTTTCATAAAGTCCATTGTGGTGCAAATGACTGCTCATATAAAAGTTAATGCAAAAAGTACGCTATTTGCACCACAATAAATAATAAAAAATAAATCTGCCTATGTTAATAAAATGACTGATCTAATTATCATTTGATGTTATTTCGCTGTTTCGATTTGGCTATTGATATTGTTAACAGAAGATTCAATGATTTATAAGTACTAATATTGCCAAAGATTTCTTTTTAAACACTTTAAAATTTGTTCTAAATTCTTCATATTTCACATTTGATGGTATCATTTATAAATAGATTTTTGGTTAGAAAACACTATTTTTAACAATATTTCTTTTAACATACCGATTTATTACATTTATTGCACTTGTACCAATAGATAACATAACTCATATTTTAGATTTATTTAATAATTTTCATCCTAACCTTAAAGTTTCCAATAACAATCGTATTAATTTTCTTGACACCACTTTAATTTTTAAAAATAATTGTATAGTTTTTGTTTTTACAAAAAAGAAATAGCTTCTAATAAATATTTAAATTTTATGTCTTATCATCCACATCATCAAAAAATGTCTATTATAAAAAATTTTGTTCATCGAGAGTTCATCCAGATTTCAAAGTCAATAACTTAAGTGAATGTAGAGAAATATTGTTAAATAACAGCCACCCTGTTCACTTAATAAACAACGTAATTTTTCAAAAATCTAACAATATTATTAAAAATAAAAAAGAAATAAACATCAAAGTAATAATAATATAACTAAAAATTTCTATGTCAGTTTTCCTTTACGATGCCAATCTTAAATCTAAAATTGAATCATTAACTAAAAACTTAAACATTACACCAACTTGGAACCCTTTTAATATTATATATGAACAATTTTAGAAAATTTGTACATCAAATGTTTTTACAATGTCAACATCCAAACCGATAAAATAGGTAACAGTTAATAAATAACAGTTTATAATAAAACAGGTAAATAAAGATATAATAAAAAATAATAATCGTCATTGCTAATCAATTATTTTATTTATTTATATTATGTTAATTTGTTCTTTGTACTATTTTATTAATATAGTGTTGTTTTTTACATTTTAATTTGTTATACTGTTTATTGACTATATTGTTATTTTAAATTATATTGTGTCATTTATTTATACTATTTGTAATGTATTCTTGTTAGATTTTATATTTCAATTGATTATTATTTCATAATTTAAATTTCTTTTTAAAAACTTTTATTTAACTCACAATGTTATCTGTCTGTCGGTTATTTTTTCGGAGCCAAATTTCAAAGAGTTCCCGTTGTCCCACTGAATTGAAATTTTGCATACTTACTTAGTTACTTACTTACTTACTTACTTACTTACTTAGTTTTATAACTTCCAAAGCTTTTATAAATTTTAGAATTTTAACCTGTCAGAAAAAATATTCGCCTGTGATTGAAATACATTATTTATTACTTTTTACTGCATCTTTTAAATAAAAGCTTTTTTTAAAAAACATTTTTTTATATATTTTTATTTTGTTGTATATTTTTGTATTGTTTTTCGCTGCATTTGGGTGGTGGAATAATAAAACGCCCTTTCTTTTTAATATTTGACCATTCAACCTTCAGTCTTCCTTCCTTGTATTAGGTATTTATTATACCCTTGAAACGTCATTAAGGATATCTCAATATAGACTTATTTTTATTTAGAACCTTTTCCATATATCAAACAATATTGAACATTAAATAAGTATTTAAGAAGAATTTAAAACACAACAATAATTTTCTTATGCTTTATTTCTACAACACGGTTAGACATAAATACATAATATTGGAATTTAAGTCAGGAGAGCATCTTCAAGCCCAATCTATAAAAAATTTGGTAGAAGAAAAAATATCTATGCAACTAAGTATGTACTTACAGCTTCGGCTTCCTTTTTCCCACATAAAGCCAACTCAGTTGCAGTATCACAAGGATCGGACGATGGTTTTACTAAAATAATATGTACACAGTGTCTTAACAAAAAATAAAACTTTACCTTTCATTCCACACGTTACAAAAATTTTTAAAACTTTCTGGTATAATTCTGGATCGGCTTTTTGGAGCGGTTTCAAGGCAGCAATTGCTCCAGCTCGATCAATACCACCGTTTTCTTTCATCATATTGAATTTTTTCTGCATGCAGAAAATCATGCATTTGCCCTCGTGTGTACTGGGAGGGAGTTTGCGAGCAATTAGTTCAGCAATATCGTCTAAAATTGCCAATTGAATTGAATAATTCAAGCTATAATTTATATTTTAATTTACAGAATGTTCCGTCTAAACTCCACATTATTGAAAGTTCTAATAAAGATATTTATCTGAGAGTTGGTACTCAGGCATAATCCGTTGAGTTGTGCTCAATGAAAATATTTTCAAGATGGCAGCACTTCCGGTTATATCGGAAGTCGCTATTAACTTTCTTATTTTAAATGGAAAGCTATATTTTTCACTGCGTTTTTGGATTAGTTGAGTTATTTTAAGTGAGTTTTAATCAGCTCTCCCTATACCCAAGGTTAACCGTTTTCGAGATATTTAGGATTTTTGAAAATTTTTGAATTAGCACCTGTCCCTTAAAAAATCGGTAACTCGCTTAGTTTTAGAGATTTCGAAATCATGTTTGGAGAATTGAAAGAGAAAGCCTATATCTGTTGTTCAGTGTGATCAAAATTGGAATTGAAGTTAATAAACCCAAAAATTTTAAGGTTAAGTTTGGACAACTTCAAGTACCCAAAACTTAATTTTTTCAAATGGGATGTCCCAATTTTTATTCTACTAGATGGAGGAGAATTTTTTTCTGCATCAATCTGTATTAGCATTCCCTATACCTATCTGTGATAATTTTCAAGTTATGTTGGTTTTTTTGTTATTGTACGAAATTTTTTACTAACCACAGCTATTTTTGCATAGTTTGCCATAAAAACATTTCTGATTAAACTTAAATGACAAACTCAGTTCAAAATTGTGTTATCAGACCGTGAAAACAAAATAAATTCATTGGGTGTTGGTTTGAAAATCTTTAATTTCTCACCTTTTTTCATTCGTTTCCATGGTAACCTATAAGAAAAGGCCTATGGCTAATGAATTTCTCAATCCCAACAAAAAGTTATTGTAACTTGAAAACTATTAAACATAAGTATAGGGAATGTTAGTACAGATCGAAGCAGAATTAATTTCTCTACCATCTAGTGAAATAAAACTTTTGTCATTTCATTTGAAAAAAATGAGTTATGGATGCTTAAAGTTCTGCAAACTTAACTTTAAAAATTTGGAGTTTGTTATTCTTTTTTAGAAATCTGAAAACACCAAAGGAAAATCTAGGCTTCCTCTTTCAAATGAGCTCAAAAATATTTCCAAATTTTTAAAAATGGCAGAGTTATCGATTTTTGAACTGGAAGGTGCAAATCCCAAAAAATTTTAAAAACCATAAATATTTCGTAAACGGCTAAATTTAGGTTTAGGAACAGCTTATGAAAACTACCTTAAAATAACTCTAGTAATTCAAAAACGCATTAAAAAATATAGCATTCCATTTAAAATATGGAAGTTGAAAGCGACTTCCGGTATAACCGGAAGTGCTGCCATCTTGAGAATATTTTTATTGAGCAGGACCTACAAGATTATGGTTGTACACAAATTTTCAGATGACTATGATTATTAGAACTCCCAATACTTCTTATGTGGGATTTAGACAAAACAGCCTGTATATTATATATTAATTATATAATATAAATTATAATTTATTAATATACAGGCTGATACTTTTAGGGCCTACATTAGAAACTTTTTAACTTCTAATATAGCTAGAGCTTTAAAATTTTGTGTACGATCCAAATCGACCATTCTGAATTCAATTAAATTATTTTCAAAATGGCTGAACTTCCGGAACTACAAGAAATGGGCGCTAACTTTTAAATTTTAAATAGTAACCCCACATTTTTATTGCATTTTTGAATTCACCTTCTCAAACTGACTAAAATGTACCTTAGTTGTTGGTACTTATCTGTCATAGTTTTTGACATTTGTCAATTTTTTTGTTAAAATTTTCACTTGCAGGAGTTTATTTAAAATGTGACAGCCCTTCAACCCTTTGCGATAAGTGAATAATTTTTTTTGTATTCGATAACGGAAGGTTTGAAGAGCCTTCTAGAATTTTCAAAATTGTCATCTGTCAAAATTCAAGGGTAGTGTGATTTTTTTCAAAATGGTTATCAAAAAACGGCTATAACTCAGTTTTTTCAAATGGAACGACCATATTTTCTTAACGGCAATTGAAAGAACATCGACATTTATGGTGACTTTTATGTACATGTCCTATACCTATCTCGTACAGTTTTTGAAAAAAATCACAAAAAACGAATTTTACTTTGTAATTTTCATTGTTAATCAAGTAGGTCTTGTAAAATGGTCAACAGTTGTCAAACTTCGACATTTTATTTAGTTTTCAGATGGTTCATAATCGAATAAGCAGTAAAACAATAATATTTAATTATGGTTTATTATAACTTAGTGAATTATGTAAAGTAACTCAGACAATATGCCATCGAATTTTGAACTTCTTGAATGAAAATGGTAGACAAATCAAACATTTCCTTTAATTAATAGCACATCTTTATCGCATTTTTCGAAAGTTTACTCGATTAAAAATGAAAATAATGATCTAAAATTCAGTTTTTTGCGATTATTTCAAAAACTGTAAGAGATAAATATAGAAGATGTTGATAAAAGTCTCCATATAAATCGATGTTCTTTTGATTGCCATTGAAAAAACAAGGTCATTCCATTTGAAAAAACTGAATTATAATTATTTCTTGATCATCATTTTCAAAAAATCATAGTAGCCTTGCAATTTGACAGTTCAAAATTCTGAAGATTTTAGAAGATCCTTCAAACCTTTGGTTATCAAATGCAAAAAGAATTATTCACTTACTGTAAAGTGTTCAAGAGTTGTGATATTTTAAATAAACCGCGGTAAATGAAAATTTGCAAAAAAAATTGACATACGTCAAAAACTATGACAGATAAGTACTAACAACTAGAGTATATTTTAGTCAGTTTCAAAAGGCGAATTCAAAAATGTAATAAAAATAGGTGGTTACTATTTAAAATTTCACAGTTGGCGCCAATTTCTCCACGTTCCGGAAGTTCAGCCATTTTGAAAATAATTTAGTTGAACTCAGAATGGTCGATTTGGATCGTATACTAAATTTTAAACTTCTATCTATACTAGAAGTTAAAAAGTTTCTAATGTAGGCCTTAAAAGAATCACCCTGTATAATAAATTAATAATATTAATAATTAATAATTATTATAATAAATAATAAATAAATTAATATAATAAATAATAATATAATTAATACTAATAATATTAATAATTTATATATTATATTATATTTTTATAATTTATAATTTATATTATAAATAATACCTGAAGTGGCGTCGGTTTCTTCAGCACATTGGGCACCAAACTCTTGCATTTTTTCCAAAAACTCGTCAACAAACTCCTGATCCAACTGAAATTACTTGTTGTGATTGTTGTTTTGTTTTGAAACACTTACAGCACAAGTTAGGGAACAAGCCAAAATTAGGAAAAACCAAGTGCTCTTCATCTTTGTTTGGTTTGGACTATTAATATGAAAGATTCGTGACAGTTTTATATTAAAAATCTTTTGGCTCGAGGCCATGATTAATTAAATTAGATGTTGCTTTAAATTTATTTGTTTTTAATAATGCACTTGAAGATAATTTTGTTATATTAATGCGTGGCGAATTATGGCTGTTTCCGGGTTGGAAATAATGAAAAACATCGCAAAAGTGGAAGAAATAGTCATTGATGAGTTAGAAATTTATTATACATTTTTTATTAATTGCTACTGCAGAAAAAATTAAAACATGTGTGTTGTTAAATTAGTTCGTTTTAGTGTAAGAATTCATCTCAACCTAGAAAATAAACTCACTGTATGTAAATACATACTAGTATTAAAATTATCTTTAAAGGCAGGGAATTATATTTTGGTATTTGATAAAAAAAATTGGTACTGAAGTGTGCTTATTAATCTTATTATGCTCAAACCTACTTTGAGCTTCAATAAATTCCACAGCATTGGTTATGTCTATTGGGCACAATTTCTTTGTACCTAATTTTTGTTAAGTAGCTACTATAAAATGTAGCAGTCAAATCGGAGCATACTAGAGTACATAATTGATCAATAGCTAAAATGTTTCCACAGATCCGTAATGGTAAAAAAAGTTGTGGGTCTAAATTATGGCTATTGAAACTTTTAGAGTTTTAGAGCATAAAATTATATATAAATGACCTCTTTATTTCCTATATCAAAAATTTGGCTATAACGTTGCAACGTATATATCACAGCGTATTGGCTTTTATTGCTTTCTAACAGCTAACATAACGAAAATAAGGTTGTAATAACACTCTAAGCAGTATTTTGGTCAACAAACTTTTTAGCTAAAATTAAGTATAAACAGCCATTTTGTTCACTAATTCCAAAATTTGGCTAAAATGCTGCAACACTGATAATGCAGCGTATTGGCTTTCATGACTTATTAACAGCCAAAAAAATTTCACAGCGATAGAACTGTAATATGGTTGCAATAAGGTTTAGGAAAGCTAAGCAAATGTCTCAAAATCAGCCATTTGGCTGTAGCTGTATATTGGCATTTTTTTGCTGGAATTGATATTTTCTGGCTGTACTAAATGGATCATTACGCTTTTGCTGTTAACATATTCTTTTGATGACACAATCCAACTTAAAAATGGAAGATAATGCTGTGGCTGTATTTTGGCTTAGACATGAGTTGAATTGTATGATTTACAGCTGACTGAAAAGCAATAAGGTAATTCGCAGCAAAGAAAGATATTTGATTCGGTTTTGATGACGTTTTCATGACTATATTTTAGCTGCAATTGCCAAATGATTGAAGCTGTGCTACTTGGGTAGACAGTGTTGCATTACCAATATTTTTCATACAATTAACACTTTTATTTTCAGTAGTTTTTGTATAGTTTGTCACTGACTAACTTTTCCATAACTTTTGGAGTACTTTTTACAAAAATTTACACTTTATTTACAAATTCAATAGCTTCAACAAGTGACAGGTTTACTGTTTCTAATTTTGTTAAGCTATTTAATAAAATTTCAGAGTGAGAAAGTAAGTCATTTTTCATGTAACTTGACTAAAATAATGCTGTGCTTTGGCAAGGACTTGTGAATCTTCAGAATTAAAAGACACAGTGCAATTTTAAAAAACAATTTAATATACAACTAAAGTATTTTCAAAAATTAAAAGTTCAAAAACTGACCAAGTAACTTTAATGCTGAGAAACTTAAAAGCTGAAACACAAAAAAACTAAAAAACAGTGAGGCTGAAATTCTAAAGAACTAAGCGACTGAAAAACAGAGAAATTGAAAAAACTATAGAACTGGAAAAGAGAAAGACTAATAAATTAAAACATGACATTCTGAATAAAAAAGCAATAGACTAAGAGGCTGAAAAGCTGAAAAACTTAAAAACTGGAATACTAAAAAACTAAAAAACAGTAAGACTAAAATTGTATAGATCTAAGTGACTGAAAGAGTGATAAATTAAAAAACTATAGAACAGCAAAGTTAGAACATTATGAAATTGAAAAACTAAAATTATAAGACAGTGAAACAACGAAAAATTGAAACATTTAGGAAACGAATATGAAACATGGGAAAATTACGAAACAAAATATTTTAGATGAAAAATAAAATAATTATGAAATTGAAAAATCTGATCTAGTGTTTTTGAACTAAATACTACTACTAATAAAAAATTTGAAGAAATTTCTCGTTTTAAATTAGGAAGTTTAAACACAACTGTAGGATGTTTAAAGTAAAAAATATAAAATCAAAAAAATGGTGACTGAAATTCTGAAGAACTAAGTGACTGAAAAACTGAGAAACTGAAAAAACTATAGAACTGGAAAAGAAAAACACTTATAAATTGACACATTAGATTCTGATTAAAAAACCAATAAACTAAAAGACTGAAAAGCTAAAAAACTTGAAAACTGGAATATAAAAATACTAAAAAAGAGTAAGATGAAAATTCTGTAGATCTAACAAGTGACTGAAAGAGTGATAAATTAAAAAACTATAGAACAGCAAAGTTAAAACATTATGAAATTGAAACAACGAAAAACTGAAACATTTAGGAAACGAATATGAAATATGGGAAAATTAAGAAACAAAATATTTTAGATGTAAAATAAAATAATTATGAAATTGAAAAATCTGATCTAGTGTTTTTGAATTAAATACTACTACTAATAAAAAATTTGAAGAAATTTCTCGTTTTAAATTAGGAAGTTTAAACACAACTGTAGGATGTTTAAAGCAAAAAATATAAAATCTAAAAAATAGTGACATTGAAATTCTGAAGAATTAAAGTGACTGAAAAACTGAGAAACTGAAAAAACTATAGAACAGGAAAAGAAAAACACTTATAAATTGACACATTAGATTTTGATTAAAAAAACAATAAACTAAGAGACTGAAAAACTGAAAAACTTGAAAACTGGAATACAAAAAAACTAAAAAGTAGTAAAAAAATTTGTAGATCTAAGTGACTGAAAGAGTGATAAATTAAAAATATATAGAACTGCAAAGTAAGAACTTTAAGAAATTGGAGAATTAAAATTATACGATAATGAACCACAAAAAAGTGAAAAATTTGGGAAATGAATATGAAAATGGGGAAATTAAGACACTAAAAAGCTGAATAAACTTAAAAACTGTGTGATTGAAACACTAAGAAATTATGAGATTGAAAGACTGGAAGCCTGAGAACGTAAAAAAAAAAGTTTGTTCAAAGTTGCATAACTTGAAAAAGTTAAATGGAACACTCTGTTGTTTTTGCTTCTCAAAGATTATTAAATTGTTTATATAAAAACATAACTCATAAGTTTCAAATGCCCAAGTTAATAACTATAAAAATAATAGAGATTTTTAACCTAATTTGGTACATTTTTGAGTTTTGTGAGAAAATTTTGCGAAACAATTAAGTTTGTGCTGAAAAACTTGTGAAATCTTTGAGTTTGAATACGAACTAATTACGAAAATCAATTTTTATCAAAAACAAATCCACCACAATTTATCCACGATTTTTGAACCCAAATGTAATAGAAAACTTGAAATTGTCTTAGAAAACAGCGAAATTCCAGACAGTTTGGCCGACATTTACAAAATAATCAAACAACAGTTTTTTGCTCAGTTTTGAACGCTTTATGATTGGTCTGTTTTACAGTTGGGAGTGCAATCTCCCACCCATATCCAATAAGAAACGTTTCAATGTCTTGCAATTTTTTGTGCACCAGATAAACAAGTAGGAGGTGATTTTTATAATTTTATTGGTCAAATTACTAGCTCCAAGAATAAATAAGCCACTAGTAAACAGGTTTTAGACCCGGACTTTCTCACAGAACAGGATTTCGCCTTAGATGTGAATAAAATGGTCGAAATATTTTGATTTTCTTTGACGAAAACACATTTTTTTTTAATTTATTACACAAAAACTAAGAATCCTAGAAAAGTAGGACTTTCACACAACTCATTAAAATCTGCAGTGTCGTTTTAGAAAAATTAATAATTACACTTATAATAACTAAAATAAATATTTTTAAATTTCATCCAAAATAACACTCATTTTAGTATAGGTAATTAAGTGACTTTTCGATTTGTTTCTTGCGAAATAATTGCGTTTCTGACTAAAAAACGTTTTAAAAAATTATTTAAATTGATGATTTTTTAGTCTTTTCCAGCGATTTTTTTAAACTTAGTTTAAATTTAATTGCAATTTTGGACAAAAATGAACTAAAGCGACCACTTTCGGATTATTTTTGTTGATCTTCGACAAATAAATTGCTTGCACAGAAAATTAATTACCTTAGTTAAGTATCCAACTGCATTATTAATCAAGTTTTGGACTTAACATGAACCCTTTAGTCGATAAATAAAGTGCACTAAGGGAGCATAAAATCGAGCAATTTTCTTGGATAATTACGTTTCGTGGAATTAAAAATAATAAATATCGATTCTTGCCTGGAAAACTTTATTTATTAAAAGATTACACTAAAATTTCAACCTCCATTATTGACCTTAATTTTTTTTTAAAGCTATTGACTCATAAATGATTTTCAATATATAGGTGATTCGTTTAGAGCCTACATTAAAAACATTTTAAATTCTAATACAGCTAGAGCTTTAAAATATTGTATACGATCCAAATTTTGACACTTTTAACACAATTTAACAATCAACTAGAATATTTCCAATAAAAAAATAAAACAAAAAATTTGATGTATCCAATGCCAGAAATACGTTTACAATTTATTAAAAAAAAACCAATATGAAACTGGTCTGTTATTATTTGCTATCCTTATTTGTTGAATCAATTCTGTTATTATTTCAGTTTTTATTTTAAATATTATTTAACAATAAATAAAACACACAGTACTTATTGCTTGTTACTTTTAATTCAGAGGAAAAAAAACATGAATTATTGCCATCCAAATGTGGAATTTATCCAAAAATAGCGTCCTGTAAGCCCAACTAAACAAAAATAAAACAACATTACAAAAAATAAGCCCAACTTACAGCCTTGGCTTCATCTCTCCCACACATTGTAAGCCCAGCTGCTGTTTCACAAGGATCATCGTAAATTTTAGCTAAAAATAAATAACTTTATGCAAATTTAAATTATATTGTTATACCTTTGTCTCCACAAGTCACAAAAATCGTGAGAATGTTTTTATACAATTCAAAATCTGCATTTCTTACTTCTTCCAAGGCCAAAACCGAACCGACTTTATCAAGTGAACCATCTTCCTTCATTGTGTTGAATTTTTTATGGTAGCAAAAAATCAAACATTTTCCTTCGTGCGTTTTTGGGTCCTTTTGCTCAATAAGATCAGCAATGTCATCACTAGTAGCGTGTGTTTCTTCAGCACATTCTTCTCCGATTTTTTCCATTTTGTGCATGAATTTTTCAACAAACTCCTGGTCCACCTACAATTTTAAATGAGCACTTAATTAGTTAGTTTGTGATTGGGTTTTACAGCAAAAACGCCGGTAAAAAGGATTCCTGCAAGAATGAGAAACTTCATGTTGAATGGTTGCTCAAAAACCGACAAAGCTTTATATCCAAAAAAAAAAAAATGTCAAGGCTCAGTGACCTATTTAGACAAACAAAAAAAATTTGTTTTTAATTACGCGGATGCCATAATAAGGTTTTAATTATACGCAAGTAGACTTTGTGCAACAATGAGTTTATCCGAAAGTCATTAAATTAATCTCTCTTTGATTAATACATTCTGCAAGGTTGTTTCGCTCAATAATTTGGACATTTTTTGGAACCCTTAAAACAAACACCACAACTTGCACAAATTATTAAATAATAACAATAATTATTTTTAACTAAGAAATGAACGAAATAATTGTATTAAAACGGATATACCTAATGTTAGTTTTATTTTTCAAAATATTTTAGAAACAGTGAATTTGGGCACAGTTCGAGGTTCTCGAATCAATTTCAAATTTAATTTTTGACTTTTTTTAACCATTTCAATAAAACGATCAATTCAAAACTGTTATACCCCGTTTATGTAAAATGTTCTGGGGAGTCGATTGGTATCAAGCAAAATGCAAAATTCTTTATGGTTTGGAAGATATTAACCGATCAAAATGACCGTTTTCGAGTAACAAATTTTTTATTTGAAAAACACGACTACTTTAAATCCATCTCTAGCCGAAACTATAACTCTGATTAATTTCTAGTTTGCACTGATCAAGAGATAATTAAATGTAGATTTTGACAGTTTTTTACTTTTGGTTGTGGGGCCCATAGTTGTCGAGAAAAGAGCGTTTAAAGTTTTGACAAATCCAATTTTTGGCTTTTTTTAACCATCCCAAGAAAATGATCAGTTTCTGTATAAGCATGTCAGAATCAAAAACTTTTTTACTCCATTTATGTAAAATGTTCTGGAAAATCGATTGGCGTCAAGCAAAATGCAAAATGGTTTCGAAGATATTGACCAATTAATCTGATAATAATTTTTCGAGTAGGAATTTTTTTTATTTTAAAAACACGAAAAATTTAAATCCATCTCTAGCCGAAACTATAACTCCGATTAATTTCTAGTTTGCACGGATCAAGAGGTAATTAAACATAGATTTTGGCAGTTTTTTAATTTTTGTTGTGAGACCCATAGTTGTCGAGAAAAAAGCAATTAAAATTTTGACAAATTCAATTTTTGACCTTTTTAACCATCCCAAGAAAGTAATCAATATCCATAAAAATGTATGTCAGAACTAAAAACTATTATACTCCGCTTATGTAAAATGTTCTGGGGAGTCGATTGGCGTTAAGCAAAATGCAAAATTCTTTATGGTTTGGAAGATATTGACCGAGTAACAATTTTTTATTTGAAAAACACGAAAAATTTAAATCCATCTCTAACCGAAACTATAACTCCGATTAATTTCTAGTTTGCACTGATCAAGAGGTAATTAAACATAGATTTTGGAAGTTTTTTACTTTCTGTTGTGGGGCCCATAGTTGTCGAGAAAAAAGCGTTTAAAATTTTGACAAATCCAATTTTTGGCTTTTTTTAACCATCCCAAGAAAACGATCAATTTCTATATAAATATAAGTCAGAATTAAAAAATGTTTTAGTCGACTTATGTAAAATGTTCTGGAAAATCGATTGGCGTTGAGAAAAATGCAAAATTCTTTATGGTTTCGAAGATATTGACCGAGTAAACGGTTAGTTGTCGAGTAGCAATTGCATTAAAATGAATATAGGTAATGTTATTTTTGTCTCTTCAGGCAAAATTCTTAATTACATTTTTTCAAACTCCATTTGGGCACAGTTTGAGGTTTATATAAATAAGTAAATAAAATGCGAATTTCGAATCAATTTCAAATTTAATTTTCCCAATCTGTAACGTGTGCACATATACATAAGTAAATAAACGAATTAATTCCGGCATTCCATAATTCTGAATCAGTTAATTTTAACTCCGTTCCATAAATAATAAATTCTACGTCTTGATTTAACGACCAGGATGCCATAAAAAAATATAAACAACTTCAAACAATTTTTTATTATTCAAAATGGTTTTTGGAAGAACCAATCGGGTCATAACTTTTGGTGTTCTTCCTCACAAGTGAATTCCAATCCTTTTTTTCCTTTCTAATAAAAGTGCGCCTTTTCCGCTTATTTGGGGAAAAACTGACTTCACTTTTATTAACTTCATCCACTACCCCAATGTGGAAATCACGCAAAATTCTTCGCTCAATCATTTTTCCTTTTTTCCCAACCACTAAAAAAATTTTTCGCTCAATAAATCAATCGGAAAAAAATAATTAGGTACAGTCACCCAAAATGAAAATGACGCGTCCATAAACGAACCCCTGCTATAAATCATTAGAGATCGTAAACTAGTTTTGAGTCATTTATCGGCTTTTGAAATGTTTAAGGATTTCTTGATGGAAATTGTTGGTTATCCCAAATGTGAAATAATACAATTTTTAAGTTTTGAGAGAAGGTCACAAAAATAAAATTGTTAGTTGGTTTGCAAATTTAATTTATTATTTGGTTGATGCAAAATAAGTTTTAGTGTGTGCAATTAAAATCTGCAGAATAAAAAACACGGCAAAACATGGATTCTTATTTCATTTTGATTAAATTATCATTAAAATAAATTTCGCGGATTGTGATGCGATCGCGAAACGATCACTTTGATATCCATTGTCCAAAAATTATTTCAATTCAAAATAATTATTATACTTAAAATCTGATTGTCACAAACTGTAACTAAAAATTTGATCGTCTTTATAGTTTATTTCTTAAGAATATAAAACTTATTGCAATAATAGTTGTGCATAAAACAAGATAAAATAAAAATATCGAAATCCAATTGTTATTTTAAATTTCAAGCAAAGACGTCTACACTCTTAATGGTTTTAATTATTAATTGCACAATCGTTTTTGTGAACATTTTAGTTTATTAGTGCCGGTTTATAGAAAGCTCCATTAAATTTTAAACACGTGTTAAATTTTATTGGAGTTTTTTATAAGCCTGCCCTTAATGTTTTGAAAAATTAGAATCGCCAGAATAAAAGTTATCAATAAATGTTTCGGCAATTCATTCATGGGAATACCCGGATTAAAATTCCGACTATTACCGCAAATAAGATTCACTGGAAAATAATTAACAAACCCGTAACACCACAGGGGATAACTTAAGCCCAAAACTGCAACGAAAGAATTTTCAAATTCTTCTCCGAATTGATAAACATTTATTAATTTTCTTGGAAGACAAATGAGAAGTGAAAAAAAGTTTCATGTTCGTCGCCACGTTTCGACACTTTGAGAGGTCAAAGAAAATCAATTTGTTTTTTGCAAATTTAATTTACTATTTAATTGATGCAAAATAAGTTAAACTAAGTTTATTATAATAAATAAACACTCCAAGTCTTATTGATTTTAGAATACCATTTCGAAATAATGAATAAAATTAAATATTATAAGTAGTTAAATTTTTACTGTTTTCTGCATTTGTTTAAATTTTAGAAGAACCCACAAAAAAATCACTAAAAATGTTTCCCTCTTTAAAATTGAATTACCACTAATTTTTGTTAATTATAACTTCTTTATCTTAAGATTTTCGTAGTCAATCGTGTCTTAATTAAGTATTTACTATTAAAATTAAAATGTCTTAATGCAATTGTATTTCAAATTTTAAACAAAGACGTTTCAAAAAATTGGAATAATCAGAATAAAAGTTATCAATGACGTTACGGCAATTCATTCATGGAAATACCCGAATGAAATTCTGACCATTACTGCAAATAAGGTTCACAGGAAATGACAAACAAACCCTTACAGCAGGGGATAACTAAAGGCCAAAATTTCAAGAAAAGAATTTTCAAATTCTTCATAACATAAACATTTATTAATTTTATTAGAAGACATATGAGAAATAAAAAAATTTTCATCTTCGTCGCCACATTTCGTCACTTTGAGAGGTCAAAAAAATGTATTTTTTTTTTATTTAATTTATTATACCGTTCTCTTCAAGTTTTACACTCAGGCACTTTATACCTCTTAGAAGAGAGAAAAAAAATATGAAATAAATATATTCCACTGCACTGATATCTACTCTTGCTCGGGGGAAAAAAAAATTTTTTCCATTAATTTATTTGTCCAATAAAAAAGGAAAAACCATTTGACCAAAAAATCACATTGGCTGTTTTTTACATCAATGGATCGAAAATGCGAAATGAAATTATTCTGCAAAAATTTGACTTGAAAAAAATCGTTAGAATTTGATTAAAAGCCATTTTGATATTATTCATCTGAAATTTCAGTCTAATTTATGAGGGACAAAATTGAGTAGTAATAAATCTCCGCCACAAAAGGACCCACTACCTACCCCAATAACAGTAATGACTACAGAAATTTTACAACTAGCGGCACGGGCTTTGAAGCCAGGACCGGAATAAGCACACTGACGTGTTAAAAATGTTTTTATTAAAAAATTACATAACATGTTCAAATTGATGACCATTTTGGTAAGATAATTTACCTGAGTTAGAAAGTTTGTCCCAACTCTAATTGCGATGTTTCCCTATTTCTGCGAAAAAGATTAACATTCCATTTACAAAATAAATCGGAATCCGGGCCTGAAAATTTCTTAGCAGCTGCCGCAACCTTCAGACCCGTGCCATTTTTACGACAAATGCAATAAATTTTTGGAAACCACCACCCTGATGGAGACCTTTTGTGAAGTGATTTACAATTCTACCGAAATTCATGGGAAAAAAAACTGCCCCAATATCAAAATGCAAATTAAAAATCAACGACACATTTTCTCGAAAATCTAATTAGGCACTTTGATGCACTACCTCAAAATACACATATGGACAAAAAATCGTTGACATTAGATTATAGTTAACTAAGCAAAAGTGAAAAAACATACCATACTAGTAATCATTTTAAAAATTGGTCAAATCGGTCTTCTATACAATAAAATCACATACGATTTTTTTTAGAATTCTAGATAAATTAGAAAGAGGTGTAAAGTGCCTGAGTGTAAAACTTGACTCAAAAAAAAACAATGTTATAATACTATTTCCAATTCATGAATAAAATTAAATACTTATTATAAGTAGTTTAGTTATTTATTATACAACACGATAAAATTTGATTTTATTTTTGAGACCGGTTTCAATTTTTGGAATTTTAAGATTACAACTTATTTTCGTACTCAATCTTGTCTTAATTAAGTATTTACTACTAAAACAAAAATTGTAATCCAATTGTATTTCAAATATCAAACAAAGACGTTTAAAAAAATTGGAATATTCAGAATAAAAGTTATCAATGATCGTTAGCTTTTAACAAGGAATTAAAATTTAATGGAACTAACTTTCTATAAACCGGCACTAGTAAACCAAAATGTTCACAAAAACGATTGTGCAATTAATAATTAAAACCATTAAGAGTGTAGACGTCTTTGCTTGAAATTTAAAATAACAATTGGATTTCGATATTTTTATTTTATCTTGTTTTATGCACAACTATTATTGCAATAAGTTTTATATTCTTAAGAAATAAACTATAAAGACGATCAAATTTTTAGTTACAGTTTGTGACAATCAGATTTTAAGTATAATAATTATTTTGAATTGAAATAATTTTTGGACAATGGATATCAAAGTGATCGTTTCGCGATCGCATCACAATTTAGTTTAATGATAATTTAAACAAAATGAAATAAGAATCTACGTTTTGTCGTGTTTTTTATTCGGCAGATTTGAATTGCACACTAAAACTTATTTTGCATCAACCAAATAATAAATTAAATTTGCAAACCAACTAACAATTTTATTTTTGTGACCTTCTCTCAATAATATATAAAAATTGTATTATTTCACATTTGGGATAACCACCAATTTCCATCAAGAAATCCTTAAACATTTCAAAAGCCGATATTTACGATCTCTAATGATTTATAGCAGGGGTTCGTTTATGGACGCGTCATTTTCATTCTGAGTGACTGTACCTTGTTTATCCTCAAATGACATGTTAGGCGTTCGCATTCCGTTATTTTTCAAAATATCGATGATTTCGTAACGTAAAGTAGAAATGTCTTGTCTGATTTCGATAACATCGTCTTCAGTGACTCCAAATTCGTGTCGTTTTCGCTGTTCTGATGTATTGTAGCGTTTTAATATTAAACGAACAACAGAATCGTGTTTTGCTTTGATCCGAAACTTTGACTCTTTCTACAAATCGAGATTAATTAATGATGAAAAAAAAGTGTTATTAAAAACTGACACTGCAAATTTTGTTCTTTTTGTGCCTCAGTTTGAAAAATCGACAGAACAGTTCAGTATTTGGCAAAATATTGAAAGGTGGAGGTAACACATCATCATCTTCGAAGTAGGTCATCCAGAGTTTGCTTCTGGCAAATTTCCATTCAACATCTGCACGTTCTGAGATGATTTGGAACGAGTTTGACATCATTGCTATCAACATATTCAGCAAAACAATGATATTAATGACTGAATAAGAGCCAAACATTAGCAAGGCCCAAAACCGGGTGAAACTTTTGATTCCGGTCAGCTCAAATGAGAGCAAATCAACCAAACCGAAGCTGGCCCAAAAAAGCGACTGGGAAGTTTCAAATAAACTAAAAAAAAAATTAAATAATTATAGTTACATCCAGTTGGAAGTGTTATTACTTGGCATATCTCCTCCAAATCGTACAAGCTTTGTCATGGGCCTCAAAATCGGGCATTCCGCCCCTGTGGTAACACTTGTTCTTCTCCAGTTCGGCATAATACCACAACAGTTGGTTCAAACCTGCATTTTGATTGAGTTATTTATAACAGATCGCTGGAAACGTACCACAACCGAACGCAAATAAAACCAAAGTATAAATAAAGAAGAATTTGACGATGTCAATAATCATGCGGCTTAGTGAGATTTGAAGTGGGCCCAAGTGCGGATTCACGCTGAATATGTGAACCAGTTTCAGGAAACTACAATTTTTTTTTAATATAGTGAGTTGTTTCTAACAATGTGAGTGACTTTTGGTTTATACTAATCGATGGATAATTAAGTGCAGATTTTTGAAGATTTGGAAAAAACTGTTTTTGGGACTTTTTTTGTAGTTTGGTAATTTCTACGTAAGTTATAGTTAATAAAACTTTAGTTCACTCATGTAGAATGTTCAGGGGAGTCGATTGGCGTCAAGAAAAATGTAAAATTCTTCATGGTTTTGAAGATTAAACCAATAGTTTTCGAGTAGCATTTTTTTAAACACGAAAATTTTAAATCCGTTTGCACTGATCAAAAGGCAATTAAACGTGAATTTATCTCAGTTTTTAAATTTTTGTTGTGGAACTCGTCGTTTTTGAGAAAAAATCTTTTAAAATTTTGACAAATACAATTTTTGACTTTTTTAACCATCCCAAGAAAGTAATTAATATCTATAAAAATGTAAATCAGAATTAAAAACTATTATACTCCGCTTATGTAAAATGTTCTGGGGAGTCGACTGGCGTCAAGCAAAATACAAAATTCTTTATGGTTTGGAAGATATTGACCGATTAAAATGACAGTTTTCGAGTAACAATTTTTTATTTGAAAAACACGAAAAATTTAAATCCATCTCTAGCTGAAACTATAAGTCCGATTAATTTCTAGTTTGCACTGATCAAGAGGTAATTAAATGTAAATTTTGGTAGTATTTTACTTTTTTTTTGTGGGGCCCATAGGTGTCGAGAAAAAAGCATTTTAAATTTTGACAAATTCAATTTTTGACTTTTTTAACCATCCCAAGAAAGTAATTAATATCTATAAAAATGTAAATCAGAATTAAAAACTATTATACTCCGCTTATGTAAAATGTTCTGGGAAGTCGACTGGCGTCAAGCAAAATGCAAAATTCTTTATGGTTTGGAAGTTATTAACCGATCAAAATGACCATTTTCGAGTAGCAAATTTTTTATTTGAAAAACACGACTATTTTAAATCCATCTCTAGCCGAAACTATAACTCCGATTAATTTCTAGTTTGCACTGATCAAGAGGTAATTAAACATAGATTTTGGCAGTTTTTTACTTTTTGTTGTGGGGTCCATAGTTATCGAGAGAAAAGCGTTTAAATTTTAACAAATTTAATTTTTGATTTTTTTAACCATCCCAAGAAAATAATCAATTTCTATATAAATTATAAGTCAGAATTAAAAACTGTTTTACTCCAATTTTTTATTTGAAAAACACGAAAATTTTAAATCCATCTCTAACCGAAACTATGACATCAATCAATTTCTAGTTTGTACTGATCAAAAGGTAATTAAACGTAGAATTTGGCAGTTTTTTAATTTTTGTTGTGGGACCCGTCATTTTTGAGAAAAAAACATTTAAAATTAAAAAAAAATAATTTTTGGAATTTTTTAACTATCCCAAAAAAACAATGAATTTTTGTATAAATGTAAGTCAAAATTAAAAACTGTTATACTCCACTTATGTAAAATGTTCTGAGGAGTTGATTGGCGTCAAGCAAGGTGCAAAATTCTTTATGGTTTGGAAGATATTAACCGATCAAAATGACCGTTTTCGAGTAGCAAATTTTTTATTTGAAAAACATGAATACTTTTAAATCCATCTCTAGCCGAAACTATAACTCTGATTAATTCCTAGTTTGCACTGTTCAAGAGGTAATTAAACATAGATTTTGGCAGTTTTTTACTTTTTGTTGTGTGGCCCATAGTTGTCGAGAAAAAAGCGCTTAAAATTTTGACAAATCTAATTTTTAACGTTTTTAACCATCCCAAGAAAACGATCAATTTCTATATAAATGTAAGTCAGAATTAAAATCTGTTATACTCCGTTTATGTAAAATATTCTGGGGAGTCGATTGGCGTCAAGCAAATGCAAAATTCTTTATGGTTTAGAAGATATTAATCGATCAAAATGACCGTTTTCGAGTAGCAAATTTTTTATTTGAAAAACATGAATACTTTTAAATCCATCTCTAGCCGAAACTATAACTCTGATTAATTCCTAGTTTGCACTGTTCAAGAGGCAATTAATCATATATTTTGGCAGGTTTTTACTTTTTGTTGTGTGACCCATAGTTGTCGAGAAAAGAGCGTTGAAAGTTTTGACAAATTCAATTTTTGGCTTTTTTTAACCATCCCAAGAAAGTAACTAATATCTATAAAAATGTAAATCAGAATTAAAAACTATTATACTTCGCTTATGTAAAATGTTCTGAGGAGTCGATTGGCATCAAGCAAAATGCAAAATTCTTTATGGTTTGGAAGATATTAACCGATCAAAATGACCGTTTTCGAGTAGCAAATTTTTTATTTGAAAAACACGATTATTTCAAATCCATCTCTAGCCGAAACTATAACTCTGATTAATTCCTAGTTTGCACTGTTCAAGAGGTAATTAAACATAGATTTTGGCAGTTTTTTCCTTTTTGTTGTGAGGTCCATAGTTGTCGAGAAAAGAGCGTTGAAAGTTTTGACAAATTCAATTTTTGGCTTTTTTTAACCATCCCAAGAAAGTAATTAATATCTATAAAAATGTAAATCAGAATTAAAAAGTGTTTTACTCCACTTATATGTAAAGTGTTCTAGAGAATCGATTGGCGTCGAGAAAAATGCAAAATTCTTTATGGTTTCAAAGATATTGATTGATTAAACCGATAGTTTTCGAGTAGCAATTTTTTATTTGAAAAACACGAATACATTTAAATCCATCTCTAGTCTAAACTATAACTACGATTAAATTCTAGTTTGCACTGTTCAAGAGGTAATTAAACATAGATTTTGACAGTTTTTTACTTTTTGTTGTGTGGCCCATAGTTGTCGAGAAAAGAGCGTTTAAAGTTTTGACAAATTTAATTTTTGACTTTTTTAACCATCCTAAGAAAGTAATCAATATCTATATAAATATAAATCAGAATTAAAAAGTGTTTTACTCTACTTATATGTAAAATGTTCTGGAGAATCGATTGGCGTCAAGAAAAATGCAAAATTCTTTACGGTTTCGAAGATATTGACCGATAAAATGACAGTTTTCGAGTAGCAATTTTTTATTTGAAAAACACGAATACTTTTAAATCCATCTCTAGTCGAAACTATAACTCCTATTAATTTCTAGTTTGCACTGTTCAAGAGGTAATTAAACATAGATTTTGTCAGTTTTTTACTTTTTGTTGTGGGACCCATAGTTGTCGAGAAAAAAGCGTTTAAAATTTTGATAAATTCAATTTTTGACTTTTTTAACCATCCCAAGAAAGTAATCAATATCTGTATAAATATAAGTCAGAATTAAAAACTATTATACTCCGCTTATGTAAAATGTTCTGAGGGGTCGATTGGCGTCGCAAAAGCCGCCAAATTCCTCATAGTTTAGAAAATATCGACCGATTAAAAAGTGCCATTTTTTTTAGTTATTATTTATAAACCTGAAAATCATCGCAGCTGCAAAAGCCCCTTCTGCTATTAACATGGGCTCAAATGCGTTCCATTCCTCTCGTGGAAACCAAGGATCTTCACCCAGAGACTCAGCTCTCTAAAAAAAAATTAAAAAATATTTACTCGTATTATAATAGTTTGCAAATTTTCAACAAACACTTGCCCTTGTGAGATAGATGGAGCAAAGTCGTAAAGACAGCCAAGCTGCGTAAAAAATATTCGTCACAAAATCAACAATATTCCACAAATCCGAAACGTATTCAAGCAAGTTCGAGGCCCACAAGTGCTTGATCTCTTTGCAAATTTTGCCTAAAAAATACAAAACATAAGTTTCATAATATAAGTATAGTAGCTAACTTCGGAAACACCCTGTATACTTGAAAATAATTTTAAGTGAGTCAGTAGCAGAGTTGGGCGTAATCAGATTACAATGTGATTAAATTAATAATTCAATTACAGATTAATCGGATTACATTGTATTCAATTACATTATAATTAGCTGTAACAAATTACATATTAATTCAATTGAAAAGTAATCGATTACTTTGTAATTAATTACATTATAACAGAAATTATTTTAGAAAATCATCCCCTAAGGAGGTTAAATGGGGTATTAAAGTTTGAATTCCAGAAAATCCGTTTAATATGCATTTACCATAAAATTGGTATTGGGACTTTTGCTGAAAAATGAAGAAACAATAAGTGTTTTAGGTTTTTAAAAAATTTCACCCTCAAAGGAGAGGAGGGTGGTTAAACAGGGGTTTAAAAATTTTTAACACTAATTTTTTTTAATTATATGTATTTATAAAAATTGTTATCTGGGGTCTCGGTTAAGGGTAAAAACGCAAATGGTGGGATTTTTGGAAATTCCACCCCTAAAGGGGTGTAAATTAAATATCCGTCATTTTTAGAGTTATACCATGAAAATTGGTATCAGGGCTTTTAGAAGAAAATATGAAACATGTTTTTATGCTTCTTAAAAATTTCACCCCCACTGGGGTACAAATATCCGTCATTTTTAAAGTTACACTTATAAAAATTGGTATTTGGACCTTTGCTGAAAAATAGAGAAGCACGTATTTCAGTTTTTTTTAAATAAAAACTAATTTTTTAATTGCTTCTTTATTTTTCAGCAAAGGCCCAAATAGCAGTTTTTATGGTGTAACCTTAAAAATGACGGATATTTATATTTTAACCCCCTTAGGGGGTGGAATTTTTGATGAGCATTAATCACTAATTTCATCATTTTTTGACGAAGGCCTAGATCACAATTTTCATGGATCTAACTTAAAAAATTATGAATTTTTATTTTGCACACTTTTAGGGGTGGAATTTCCAAAAGACCCAAAACATGCGTTTTTTTTTATTTAACCGAAACCTTTAATACTAATTTTTATTACTTAATTTAAAACAATTACAAATTTTTATGCAATTTTTAACCCCTGTTTAACCCCCTTGGGGGTGTAATTTTAAAAAAGCATCAATCACACGTTTCTTCATTTTTTGACGAAAGCCTAAACATCAATTTTCATGGCATAACTTTAAAAATAACGGATATTTATTTTACACCCCCTTAGGGGTGAAATTTCCAAAAATGCCACCATATGCGTTTTTATCCTTAATCAAAACCCCAGATACTAATTTTACTAAATATAATTTTAACTACATTTTTTAGTTTTAAAAAAATGTAACCCTTATTTAACCACCCTCCTCCTTCGAGGGTCAAATTTTTAAAAAACCTAAAACACGTGTTTCTTCATTTTTCAGCATATCTTTAAAAATGAGGGATTTCATATTTAATAAAAAAGTAATTACTATTATGTACAGAGTGTTTCAAGTTTTAGGTCCAGTCAAAAAATAAATACTTCTAGTATTCCAAAATAAAAAATATATATCGCAAACGATAGAGTTTCTAACACGCTTCAATTTGATGCTTTGCTGATATCCCAAATTTTCATGATATAAGCGTAAAACGCAAAAAACTACATTAAAAAATTTTTTTTTTCAAATTATTCCAATAATTTTTTTATAATAAAATTCCTCCTATTTTTTAAGTAAGACTTCCGAAACTGAAACAGTAAAAAACCCAAGGCGTATTGAGCAATTGAAATTTCAATTTACAAAAAAAAGGGCATTTTTTAATTGACAAGTAAAATTTTAGTCTGACAGTTAATGACGTTTCAATTTTTTGTGAATCAAGCAAAGACACGAGCTCTGTTTTTTCAAAGGTGACTAAGATAAAACATTTATTTGATCTTTTGCAAATTGGAATTTCAATTGCTCAATACGCCTTGGGTTTTTTACTGTTTCAGTTTCGGAAGTCTCACTTAAAAAATAGGAGGAATTTTATTATGAGAAAACGATTGCAATAATTTGGAAACAAAAAATTTTTTATCTAGTTTTTCACAATTCACGCTCATACCATGAAAATTTCGTATAACATTAAAGCATCAAATTGAAGCGTGTTAGAAACTCTATCGTTTGAGATATATTTTTTTTCTTTTGGACAACTAGAAGTATTTATTTTTTGACTGGACCTAAAACTTGAAACACCCTGTATAATGTAATGGAAAATAGTAATCAGATTACTTTGTAATTAGATTAGTCTGTAATTAGTTACCCATTAATCGATTACATTGAATAAGTAATTGAATTACAAATTACTGGTTAATTGTAATTATTAATTATTATTAATCAGATTACATTTTGCCCAACACTGGTCACTAGGTTAGTATTTACGGCTTTTGTACAAAAATATTTATTTTCAATTGTTTTCAAATCAAATCGCTCTAAATAATGGAAAAATATTGATTTTTGATCACTTTACATCTACATAAATTAGCACTAAACTATTGATTTCCCTATACTTTTAATTAAATTGAGCCAAGGTGGCTCTTCTGTCAACTCAAACATTATTACAGGTGTGGTTCATTCCTGTTTCATCATTCATGTGACAGCAGGTAAGTTTTTAAACCTAATAATTACTCGAAACGTAGAGAACAACTGCACATTCGGCAAAGCCCAACAAAGCCCCTCGTTCTTTCCTCTTCCATTCATCGACGAAATTTCTTGACCACCCTGTATCAAGCCATTCCAAAATTGTGATTTCGAAACGTTGCGATGTCACGCCCAACAAAACTAAATAATTCATTTCAATTTAAAAAAAAAATCACTTTGGGTAAATTACCCAAAAAAAGAATGTAGCTGCTTGAGTGGCAGATGAATTTGACAAAGGGTTTTTTAATGAAAAGACCCATTTTGGACGTTGGTAGTAACATATAGACCATGCAGTAAATAGTGAACATTGCACTAAGTCTCAATAATTGGAAGGTTTGTCCGAAGAGGTTTTTTCGGCGAAATCCGGGGAGTCCCTCGTACCTGTTATTGTACAGTCACCCAAAATGAAAATGACGCGTCCATAAACGAACCCCTGCTATAAATCATTAGAGATCGTAAATATCGGCTTTTGAAATGTTTAAGGATTTCTTGATGGAAATTGTTGGTTATCCCAAATGTGAAATAATACAATTTTTATATATTATTGAGAGAAGGTCACAAAAATAAAATTGTTAGTTGGTTTGCAAATTTAATTTATTATTTGGTTGATGCAAAAAATCTGCAGAATAAAAAACACGGCAAAACATGGATTCTTATTTCATTTTGTTTAAATTATCATTAAATTAAATTTCGCGGATTGTGATGCGATCGCGAAACGATCACTTTGATATCCATTGTCCAAAAATTATTTCAATTCAAAATAATTATTATACTTAAAATCTGATTGTCACAAACTGTAACTAAAAATTTGATCGTCTTTATAGTTTATTTCTTAAGAATATAAAACTTATTGCAATAATAGTTGTGCATAAAACAAGATAAAATAAAAATATCGAAATCCAATTGTTATTTTAAATTTCAAGCAAAGACGTCTACACTCTTAATGGTTTTAATTATTAATTGCACAATCGTTTTTGTGAACATTTTAGTTTACTAGTGCCGGTTTATAGAAAGCTCCATTAAATTTTAATTCCTTGTTAAAAGCTAACGATCATTGATTATTTTTATTCTGAATATTCTAATTTTTTTAAACGTCTTTGTTTGATATTTGAAATACAATTGGATTACAATTTTTGTTTTAATAGTAAATACTTAATTAAGACAAGATTGAGTACGAAAATAAGTTGTAATCTTAAAATTCCAAAAATTGAAACCGGTCTCAAAAATAAAATCTAATTTTATCGTGTTGTATAATAAATAACTAAACTACTTAAAATAAGTATTTAATTTTATTCATGAATTGGAAATAGTATTATAACATTGTTTTTTTTTGAGTCAAGTTTTACACTCAGGCACTTTACACCTCTTTCTAATTTATCTAGAATTCTAAAAAAAATCGTATGTGATTTTATTGTATAGAAGACCGATTTGACCAATTTTTAAAATGATTACTAGTATGGTATGTTTTTTCACTTTTGCTTAGTTAACTATAATCTAATGTCAACGATTTTTTGTCCATATGTGTATTTTGAGGTAGTGCATCAAAGTGCCTAATTAAATTTTCGAGAAAATGTGTCGTTGATTTTTAATTTGCGTTTTGATATTGGGGCAGTTTTTTTCCCATGAATTTCGGTAGAATTGTAAATCACTTCACAAAAGGTCTCCATCAGGGTGGTGGTTTCCAAAAATTTATTGCATTTGTCGTAAAAATGGCACGGGTCTGAAGGTTGCGGCAGCTGCTAAGAAATTTTCAGGCCCGGATTCCGATTTATTTTGTAAATGGAATGTTAATCTTTTTCGCAGAAATAGGGAAACATCGCAATTAGGGTTGGGACAAACTTTCTAACTCAGGTAAATTATCTTACCAAAATGGTCATCAATTTGAACATGTTATGTAATTTTTTAATAAAAACATTTTTAACACGTCAGTGTGCTTATTCCGGTCCTGGCTTCAAAGCCCGTGCCGCTAGTTGTAAAATTTCTGTAGTCATTACTGTTATTGGGGTAGGTAGTGGGTCCTTTTGTGGCGGAGATTTATTACTACTCAATTTTGTCCCTCATAAATTAGACTGAAATTTCAGATGAATAATATCAAAATGGCTTTTAATCAAATTCTAACGATTTTTTTCAAGTCAAATTTTTGCAGAATAATTTCATTTCGCATTTTCGATCCATTGATGTAAAAAACAGCCAATGTGATTTTTTGGTCAAATGGTTTTTCCTTTTTTATTGGACAAATAAATTAATGGAAAAAATTTTTTTTTTCCCCGAGCAAGAGTAGATATCAGTGCAGTGGAATATATTTATTTCATATTTTTTTCTCTCTTCTAAGAGGTATAAAGTGCCTTAGTGTAAAACTTAAAGAGCACGGTATAATAAATTAAATAAAAAAAAAACATTTTTTTGACCTCTCAAAGTGACGAAATGTGGCGACGAAGATGAAAATTTTTTTATTTCTCATATGTCTTCTAATAAAATTAATAAATGTTTATGTTATGAAGAATTTGAAAATTCTTTTCTTGAAATTTTGGCCTTTAGTTATCCCCTGCTGTAAGGGTTTGTTTGTCATTTCCTGTGAACCTTATTTGCAGTAATGGTCAGAATTTCATTCGGGTATTTCCATGAATGAATTGCCGTAACGTCATTGATAACTTTTATTCTGATTATTCCAATTTTTTGAAACGTCTTTGTTTAAAATTTGAAATACAATTGCATTAAGACATTTTAATTTTAATAGTAAATACTTAATTAAGACACGATTGACTACGAAAATCTTAAGATAAAGAAGTTATAATTAACAAAAATTAGTGGTAATTCAATTTTAAAGAGGGAAACATTTTTAGTGATCTTTTTGTGGGTTTTTCTAAAATTTAAACAAATGCAGAAAACATTAAAAATTTAACTACTTATACAGGCTGTTTTGTCTAAACCCCACATTAGAAGTATTGAGAGTTCTAATAACCATAGTCATCTGAAAATTTGTGTACAACCATAATCTTTTAGATCCTGCTCAATGAAAATTTTCTCAAGATGGCAGCACTTCCGGTTATATATTATTTTAAATAGAATGCTATATTTTTTAATGCGTTTTTGAATTACTAGAGTTACTTTAAGGTAGTTTTCATAAGCTGTCCCTATACCTAAATTTAGCCGTTTACGAAATATTTATGGTTTTTAAAATTTTTTTGGATTTGCACCTTCCAGTTCAAAAATCGATAACTCTGCCATTTTTAATAATTTGAAAATATTTTTCAGCTCATTTGAAAGAGGAAGCCTAGATCTTTCCTTTGGTGTTTTCAAATTTCTAAAAAAGAATAACAAACTCTAAATTTTTAAAATTAAGTTTGCAAAACTTTAAGCACCCATAACTCATTTTTTTCAAATGAAATGACAAAAGTTTTATTTCACTAGATGGTAGAGAATTTAATTCTGCTTCGAACTTTATTAACATTCTCTATACTTACAATAATAATAATAATAATAATAGTTTATTAACCAACAGACAGAAGTTCAAATGTGGTTACAAAATGAAACTAGATACTATAAAATAATAAAATAATTGAAAAAAAAAGAAAAAATAATAATAATAGTTGAACATAAAACGCAATACATGTTTACTTCTAATTACCAAATTTATTCCTACATAATACTTTAAATTTATTTATATTGACTCCAAAAACATCTATCTCACTAGCCGAAGACACAATCGAATTATATAAATTACACATATTGTTCACGGGAGAATTTTGATATTGCCTAGTTTTGGGCAACTCACAATAAAATGTAACATTACATCTCCCTTCCATCCTAGGTATATAAAAGTTTAATAAAGATAGTAATTCTGAGCTGTCTATAATATTGTTAATAAGTTTATATAGAAATAAAATTACATCAAGTTTTCTTCTCACCTCTAGCTCAACTTGGTTAAATTCGCCTAGTAAAATTTTATGTGAGAACCCTTGTTCTGGATAGATGCCAAATTTAATATAATGAAGATATTTATAAAACTTTCTTTGAACATATTCTAAAGCACGACACAACAATATTCCAAACGAGATCTTACAAACGTGGCATATAATATTTCTAAACACTTAATATTTTTGAAGCCTTTGGTATTTCTTATAATAAATCCTAACATCTTACTCGCTTGAGCACAAATCATTTCTATGTGAGGAACAAAAGAGAGAAAATCGAGATCACGAATTTTGTCACATCTATCTAAAATTTTGTTCTCAATTTTATATTCAAACGTGATGTTAGTAACTTTTATGAGAGAACGACATAACATGACATTTGTCAATATTCAATTGTAATTTATTTTTAATACACCACTCAGTTACTGCAGTTATGTCTTTCTGGAGTAAATCACAGTCTTCGATCGAACTTATAACTTTTACTAATTTAAACAGTCTGGTAAATCGTTTATGTATAAAAGGAACATAAGTGGGCCCAAGTTTGATCATTGGATTACACTGATAACTAAAGAACGAACATTTTTATATTCCACATACTGCTTCCTATCATACATCAACGATTCAAACAACTGTAACAAATCACTACTCAAACCAAACTTATCTAATTTATTTAACATGATTTTATGATCTACTGTATATACGACATCTACCTGATTTCTATTATCCAATGCTTTCGATATAAACTGAACATTTTCACATAAGTTGGTGGTAGTAGACTTGCCTTTAACAAAACCGTGTTGAGCTGGATTAATTAGTCTATTTACATGGTTATATAAAACAGTGGACAAAATAATCTCGAAAATTTTCGAAAAGATTGAATTTAAAGATACCGCTCTATAATTACTTATATCACATTGTGACCCGACTTAAAAACAGGACAAACCTTTGAAGTTTTCCAGCAATCAGAAAATGTACATTTTTCTATAATTAAATTGAACAAATAACAAAGAGGTTGACAAAAGGAACTTAAGCAGTCTTTGATTAGAAATGCAGGAACACCATCGTGAGGTTGGGTTTGATTTTCTGGGCAGTTTTTAGCACTTATGTTTAATAGTTTTCAAGTTACAATACCTTTTTGTTGGGATTGAGAAATTCATTAGCCATAGGCCTCTTCTCATAGGTTGCCGTGGAAACGAATGAAAAAAGGTGAGAAATTAAAGTTTTTCAAACCAACACTCAATGAATTTATTTTGTTTTCACAGTCTGATAACACAATTTTAAACAGAGTTTGTCGTTTAAGTTTAATCAGAAATGTTTTCATAGCAAACTATGCAAAAATAGCTGTGGTTAGTAAGAAATTTCCTACAATAACAAAAAAAACAACATAACTTGAAAATTATCACAGATAGGTATAGGGAATGCTAATACAGATAGATGCAGAAAAAAATTCTCCTCCATCTAGTAGAATAAAAATTGGGACATCTCATTTGAAAAAAATAAGTTTTGGGTACTTGAAGTTGTCCAAACTTGATCTTAAAATGTTTGGGTTTATTAAATTCAATTCCAATTTTGAACACACTGAACAACAGATATAGGCTTTCTCTTTTAATTCTCCAAATATGATTTCGAAATCTCTAAAACTAAGAGAGTTACCGATTTTTTAAGGGACAGGTGCAAATTTAAAAAATTGTCAAAAATCCTAAATATCTCGAAAATGGTTAAATTTGGGTATAGGGAAAGCTGATAAAAACTCCCTTAAAATAACTTAATTAATCCAAAAACGCAGTGAAAAACATAGCTTTCCATTTAAAACAAGAGAGTTAATAGCGACTTCCTGGATAACCGGAAGTGCTGCCATCTTGAAAATATTTTCATTGAACATAACTCAACGGATTACAGCTGAGTACTAACTCTCAGTTAAATATCTTTATTAGAACTTTCGATACTTCTAATGTGGGGTTTAGACGGAACACCCTGTAATATTTAATTTTATTAATTATTTCGAAATGGTATTCTAAAATCAATAAAACTTGGAGTGTTTATTTATTATAATAAACTTAGTTTAACTTATTTTGCATCAATTAAATAGTAAATTAAATTTGCAAAAAACAAATTGATTTTCTTTGACCTCTCAAAGTGTCGAAACGTGGCGACGAACATGAAACTTTTTTTTACTTCTCATTTGTCTTCCAAAAAAATTAATAAATGTTTATCAATTCGGAGAAGAATTTGAAAATTCTTTCGTTGCAGTTTTGGGCTTAAGTTATCCCCTGTGGTGTTACGGGTTTGTTAATTATTTTCCCGTGAATCTTATTTGCGGTAATAGTCGGAATTTTAATCCGGGTATTCCCATGAATGAATTGCCGAAACATTTATTGATGACTTTTATGCTAGCGATTCTAATTTTTTAAAACATTAAGGGCAGGCTTATAAAAAACTCCATTAAAATTTAACACGTTGTTAACAACGAACTAAAATTTAATGGAGCTTTCTATAAACCGGCACTAATAAACTAAAATGTTCACAAAAACGATTGTGCAATTAATAATTAAAACCATTAAGAGTGTAGACGTCTTTGCTTGAAGTTTAGAATAACAATTGGATTTCGACATTTTTATTTTATCTTGTTTTATGCACAACTATTATTGCAATAAGTTTTATATTCTTAAGAAATAAAGTATAAAAACGATCAAATTTTTAGTTACAGTTTGTGACAATCAGATTTTAAGTATAATAATTATTTTGAATTGAAATAATTTTTGGACAATGGATATCAAAGTGATCGTTTCGCGATCGCATCACAATCCGCGAAATTTAATTGAATGATAATTTAAACAAAATGAAATAAGAATCCATGTTTTGCCGTGTTTTTTATTCTGCAGATTTTAATTGCACACACTAAAACTTATTTTGCATCAACCAAATAATAAATTAAATTTGCAAACCAACTAACAATTTTATTTTCGTGACCTCTCAGAAAACTTAAAAATTGTATTATTTCACATTTGTGATAACCAACAATTTCCATCAAGAAAACCTTAAACATTTCAAAAGCCGACTAGTTTACGATCTCTAATGATTTAAAGCAAGGGTTCGTTTATGGACGCGTCATTTTCATTTTGGGTGACTGTAAAAGCAGTATACATTGTAACAAGTGTTCAATATTGGTTCTGGTCAGATCGCCTATGTGTGGCAATTGTCACAAAAAATTTAATTTTTATTAATAACAGTTGATAGCAAACCATATGAACTTATCACCCAACCTACGTTTTGTTGATAGTGACATCGATCCTAACAATAAATTCAAAATGTTCTTGAATAACATCATACACAACTTCCACATAGCTTTTCCAGAGAGAACTTGTACTGTTAATTGTAAAGTTTTTAAGAAAAACAGATGGTTCAACAGCGAATTATAACAAATGCGTAATAATCTTAGCTTTGTGGCTGCCGCTTATAGAACGTACAAAACTTTAGAATTAAAATCATTAAAAAAAAAACTAAAATGTAAGTACAATCTAGCAATAAAAACCGCCAAAATAAAATCTAATGAAGAATATTTAAAAAATAATAACAATAATCCTAAAGCTATGTGGACTATCATTAACAAATTATTTTGCCAATGTGGCTCCTAATTTAATTGATTCTTTACCTAACAACGCCCTTGATCCTATTAAACTATTATCCAAAAATAAACCAAAACCTCCTAACAATTTCTCTTTTAGGCTCGTCACTTTCATCGAGGTTAGGGATTGCCTGAATAGTTTAAAAACCTCCAAAAGTGTTGACATATATGGGTTAAATACCGAAATTATAAAGTCTATTAAAAATATAATAATAACACCTATAACTAAGTTAATTAATTGTTGCCTAACTGAAAATATTTTTCCAGATTGCTTAAAAATATCACAAGTTATACCAATAGATAAGAAAGGTGATCCCAACGACCAAAAGAATTACCTAAACTTACCTAAACTTTTTGAAAAGTTATTATTGTCTCAAATCTTGAAGTACTAAATGAAAATAACATATTATCTAATAATCAGTTTGGATTTAGAAAAAAAATGTCTACATCTCATGCAGTTTTAGCTTTTGTTGACGATATACTTAAAAACTTTGAAGAGAAAAAAATATACGGAGCCTTATTCCTAGATCTTAGTACTTAAAAAATTAGCCTACTATAATATGGACTCCGACAGTGTTAAATTAATTGGTTCGTATTTGCAAGGTAGAGTTTAAAAAGTTAGATTAGATGGTGTCCTATCTGATATACCACGGTGTTCCGCAAGGGTCTATCCTGGGACCACTTTTATTTTTGATTTATATAAATGATTTGCCTGAGTGTGTGCCTCAAATTAATGCAGTTATATTTAATATATTAACTCTACCCTCATTGTTTATTTTTAAATGTTTAGAATTTACTTACTTACTTACTTACGTTCATGCTAGAAAGAGAAAACCACAGCAAACCACGACCAGAACCAATATTGAACACATGTTATTACAATGTTTAATAACTTATACTGATTACAATTGATTTAATGTTTGAAAAAATCACCTTGCAGTGAATTTACAATTACTAAAATATCTACTGTTTGGTACCAGATTGTGCCTAGAATTTGTTGGACATTGGGATGTGCTACAAATTTTTTCTGTTTGAATTTAATGGCGAGTTTTAAGCGTCCCAAAGTTTGTTGCTCGCCCAAAACCCATGAAGGATTTTTCTCATCGTAATTCAACAGAACCATTAATTCTTCCGAGGTTTTTACATGGTCTAGGAGCAAAGCTGCGAAATTTTCCACAACAGTTCGCATGCTCTACAAGTGTGAAGTGTTTAAATCGGGTTTAACTTAAAAATGTAAAATAACTTACGTTGTATTCGGCCCTGAATTCGGTTTCTAGTCGACTGAGTCGTCTCAAATCGCCCGAAAGTTCGAAAGCTGTCAATAGAGGGTCAGTGGATGAGAGGGAGATGAGTGAAGGGGATGTTAGAGCTTTGTAAGAGTTGATCCGGGCTTGGGAGTGTCTTAAGGAGTCGCTTTGGTTTGAGCAAACGCATTCGTCACAACCACATCTTGAAAATTAATTGGAAAAAAAATATTAAAGTTTTTTTCGAACGTTTGAACCGAGGGGCCCGAATTAATTGTACAAATTTTAAGTATTCATTCATCGAGTAATAACTCCGGAACTATTAAGCCCTTTTAATTATCTAACTTTCTAAAAAAAGACCAATGTTCTCCAACTAATAGTTTTCGAGAAAATTGCAAATTAATGGAAAAATAGGTAAAATTTAGAAAAACTCATAACTAAAAAACTGTTGGGAATTTGGCGATTTTCTCGACGTCAATCGATTCCGCGGTTCATTTTACATAGGTTAGAGTTAAAATAGTTCCATTTGTTCGAATAGTTTTGCTGTAATTAAAAAAATAAAAAATCGAAAAATAAGTGAAATACCTACTAAATACTTTAACAAAAAAATTCATAACTTAAAAACTAAAAGTCGTAGAGTAAATCGGTTTATTCCAATGAATTCTGCGGCTATTTTTACGTATTATATTGGCTTTTCCACAACATAAGATTACTCAACAAGTTATCAAAAAAAAATCTTTTAAATTGGAAAATGGTGGATGCGCCATTTTTTTTAAATGTATAATTCAAAAACTAAAAGTCATAGAGCAAAACGGTTTGTTCCAGTGAATTCTGCAACTTTTACTACGTATTATACCAGCATTTAAAATTTTTGAAATTTTAATATTTATTTTTTCCACATTTTGCCAGATTTTGTCGATTTTCGGTACCCGGAACATTGATCGAACAATAATTCCGGAACTATCAACTACAACCCTATAAAGTTTATTACTGTTGGAAAGCTCTTTTAATTATCTATCCCCTTCAAAAAAGATTATTGTTCTCCGACTAATAGTTTTCGAGAAAATTGCAAACAAATGTAACAATAGTT
Organism: Tribolium freemani; assembly: GCA_939628115.1. Taxonomy (NCBI): domain Eukaryota; kingdom Metazoa; phylum Arthropoda; class Insecta; order Coleoptera; family Tenebrionidae; genus Tribolium; species Tribolium freemani. The sequence continues at coordinate 14,920,518 of OW626786.1, read as the reverse complement.
AAAATACAAACAAACAATACAAACTAAAAAACTATTGTAAATTTGATGATTTTCTCGATCCCCATCGATTCCCCACATTATTTTACACAAACCTACATTACAATAGTTTCACGTTTTTGAATAGTTTTGCCGTAATTGAGAAAATAAAAATAATGAAAAATGAGTGTACAGCTAATTGTAGAAGAATACTTTATTCTTCAACAAAAAAATTCATAACTCAAAAACTAACAGTGGTAGAGCCAAATGGTTTATTCCAGTGAATTCTACGAACCATTTTGCGTATTATACCTGCTTTTCACAAGATTTAAAGTTTTGATTTTTTTGCTTCAAATTTTACCTTCAAAATAATAAAAAAATGTATATTTTTTTAAACTTACTCTAGCAAAGTTTTATAAACTTTTTTATGCTTTTACAATCCTCTGGAGTTGTTAAAAGTAGAAAAAAAGTTAATATGTTCGATTTTAAAAATTTTGTTTTTGCAATTTTTGTCGCGATTTTGGTCGATTTCCGGTACCCGGAACATTCATCGAGTAATAACTCCGGAACTATTAGAGATAACCCCATGAAGTATATTATCGTTGGAAAGCTCTTTTAATTATCTATCTTTTTCAGAAAAGATTATTGTTCTCCTACTTATAGTTTTCGAAAAAATTTTGAAAAAAAGCAAAAGTAGGTCAAATTTAAAAAAAAATCATAACTAAAAAACTATTGGGAATTTGACGATTTTCTCGACGCCAATCGATTCCTCGGATCATTTTGCATCGGTAAGGACAAAAATAGTTCCACATTTTCGAATAGTTTTGCCGTAATTGAGAAAATAAAAAAATTAAAAAATTTGTAAACACTCCCCCCTTAAAAATGGCCAATTTTTAAAGTGTTTCAAAATCAATTCAAACCCATTCTATCTTATAGATTTTGATGTGCTCTTTACAATGGAACAAAGCGTTTTCCTCTAGCTCTTTTAGTTTGGCCGTAATCGACGTTTGAAAATTGAAATTTTTTTGCGAGATATCGCCTTGAAACCTATGCCATTATGTAGGGCTTTTTATACCGGTTCTAATCGATTTTACCGTTTTTCTCTAACTCTTATAGTTTCGCCGTAATCGGCGTTTAAAAATTAGAAAAAAGTCAAAATGGCAACTTTTTTTGCGTTTTTCTCGGAAACTATAAGACTTAGATCAAATTTTAAGAATGCATCAGATAGCGCTTAAAATTGTCTATTTTCTCGATTAAACCCGGAGTCGCTCCGGGCACCGGTTCCGGGTACAGAGGCATTTAAAATTTGACACTAAAAAAATTCATAATTTAAAAACTCAAAGTCGTAGAGCAAAACGGTTTGTTCCAGTGAATTCTACTGCTCATTTTACATATTATATTGGTTTTTAAACGATTTAAAAATTTGAGATTTTTTGCTTAAAATTAGGGTTGCCATTTTATAGTGGTATTTTATTCTTCAATAAAAAAAATCATAACTCAAATACTAAAAGCCGTAGAGCGAAACGGTTTGTTCCAAGGAATTCTGCGGTTCATTTTGTGTATTATACCAGCTTTTCACGCGATTTAAAATTTTGAAATTTTTGGTTAAAATCTTATTGGTCAAGACACTTACCTTCACAAGAAAAAAAAATTTTTTTTATTCTCACTCTAGCAAAGTTTTATGGACTTTTGTATGCCCTTACAACCCTCCGGAGTTGTTAAAAGTAAAAAAAATTAATATGTTCGATTTTCAAAATTTTGATTTTTGCAATTTTGTCGCGATTTTGGTCGATTTTTGGTACCCGGAACATTTATCACGTAATAACTCCGGAACTATTAGAGATAATCCTATGAAGTTTATTATCGTTGGAAAGCTCTTTTAATTGTCTATCTTTTTCAAAAAAGATTATTGTTCTCCGACTTATAGTTTTCGAGAAAATTTCGAAAAAAATCAAAAGTAGGTCAAATTTAAAAAAAATCATAACTAAAAAACTATTGGGAATTTGGCGATTTTCTCGACGCCAATCGATTCTCCGGATCATTTTAGATAGGTTAGAGTTAAAATAGTTGCACTTTTTCGAATTGTTTTCGAATATAAAAAATCGAAAAATAAGGGTAGTTATTTCATTGTGAAATACTAGATTCTTTAATAAAAAAATTCATAACCCAAAAACTAAAAGTCGCAGAGCAAAACGGTTTGTTCCAGTGAAAGCTGCGGCTCATTCTCCGTTTAATACCAGTTTTTCTACAACAACAGCTGATTCAAAAATTTTAAAAAAAATATATATAAATTAAAAAATTGGTGGATACGCCGGGTTATTTATTAAAAAATTTATAACTCAAAAACTAACAGTGGTAGACCAAAACGATTGATTCCAATAAATTCTGCGGCTCATTTTACGTATTTTTACCAGCTTTTCAACTAAAAATTTTTTTGCCCAAAATAATTATTTTTTAAATTTGCCGAAGCTGATTTAACGGCCCCCCGATTTAAATTTGTTCTCGTAAAATAAGCCAAAAAAATAACAATTTCTTTTCGTACCACGAAGTAGAATAATTTAATTAGCTAAAAAATCACCAAATTAAATATTGAATTACTTGACATCGTGAGGCAATGGCAGGGTGGCCCCTCTATCCAGCAACAACTTAATAATCTCGTAATTATTTTTATGTCCGGCCAAAACTAGAGGTGTGATATCGGGTGTAAAAGTGGCCGAACATCGCTCGACTTTTTCCCAACTGTACAAATCGCCAATTTTATGATTCTTCTCCTCCCAGTCTAAAAGCATTTCAACTGCTTCCACAAATTCCTCGTTTATTGCATGAAGCAATCCATCCTGCAATTAAAACTGGCTACTACTAAAAATAAAATTTATTATTACTTGAGATTACTTTAACATCAATCTGAGACTCAAGGAGAAGCTTCACCAGCTCGATATTTCCATTCTCAATTGCTATAACAAACGCTGAGCGATTCAGAGCATCCATGCAGTTTATATCGAACTCATAGCCATCACAGGCACCATATTCCTCAATTATTCTATTTTTTTATTAGTATAGTACCCTTAATTAATTCAATTACCTGCGAACTGTGGCACAATCACCCCTTTCGGCATGAAGCAAAAACGATTTTTCCACCTGACTTAACGACTTTTCATTATTACAATCAGGTCCAAACATTTTCAATCACTTGTCGAGAATACTTTCAAGTTTGTATTGACCCTCACTATTAATTGAATTAAAATGCGGGATTACCCCCAGGAGCTGTTATATAATAAGGCTTTTGAGTTAAATAAATCCACCAAAAATTTCTTCTTGGAGCAGTCAATTTTGTTTGTTGCTGTGTTGTATTAAAACCGGTAATTTTACGTTTACCAAAAACTCGTTTAGTGTCATGCACTCGTTTGTAATCTAATTTAATAAAGACAATAATGTGATTAGGCCATAGTTATAAACGCGCTTACAAGATTATTACCAACTTATTACTCGCCCTATTTTTCTGTAGAATAATGTGATTGCGTAAAATTTGTGCAAAATGGGGGACTCGGTAAGTTTAACTAAATTATCCTAACTAGTAGTTAGTGAAATTTTATTCACTGTTTTTTTTCATTGAATTCGTTGTTGTACTGTTGTAATTAATAATAAAACCTTTTTCTTTTTTTTGTATGAATGGGTAAAGTTGTTTTATTTTTTTTTTAAACTACAGGAACACCGAACAACGAGTCATTTATTAAATCAAATATAAAATAATATAATATATTTTATAATATAAAATAAAAAATAAAAGTAGTACACTTATATAACCGAGATATATCCTTCCAATATAACAAATGTGACGCTTTTATACGCTAACTGCTAATTAACCACCTTATTTAACCGTTATCTACGCGCGGTTATGTTGCGGTTATATAACTCCTCTTATATCGCGGTTATATTGTGATTATGTGTCGTTATCTAACCTTTATCTACGCGTGGTTATATTTCGTCTAACATAACCAATGGTTAGATTTGTGTATAGCGGTTATATAACATTATAAAACCGAAAGATAACTCAGTAAAATTGTATTGTATCACATACATACCAGTTAAATAACCGTCACATAACCTTTGTTGTATACGCCAGACATAACCATGGTTAGATAACTGATGTATACATTGAATCTAGCATGGGCCATATTGCGTAAGAAACATAAGGGTTATCTAACCGTAATGTAACCACGGTTATATACGCTAAACATAACCATGCCCTAGTGGCACACTTATATAACCGAGATATATCCTTCCAATATAACCGCGCGCTCCCAAATGTGACGGTTTTATAAGCTAACTGTTAGTTAACTACTTTATCTAACCGTTAACTACGCGCCGTTATGTTGCGGTTATATAACTCCTCTTATATCGCGGTTATATTGTGATTATGTGTCATTATCTAACCTTTATCTACGCGTGGTTATATTTCGTTTATATAATTGCCCTTACATCAACCATGGTTATATACGCTAAACATAACTATGGTTAGATAACCGTATATAAGCTGGGTCTAACATAACCAATGGTTAGATTTGTGTATTGCGGTTATATATCGTTATAAAACCGAAAAATAACTCAGTAAAATTGTACTACTAGAGTATTGTATCACATACATACCAGTTAAATAACCGTCACATAACCTTTGTTGTATACGCCAGACATAACCATGGTTAGATAACTGATGTATACATTGAATCTAGCATGGGCCATATTGCGTAAGAAACATAAGGGTTATCTAACCGTAATGTAACCACGGTTATATACGCTAAACATAACCATGCCCTAGTGGCACACTTATATAACCGAGATATATCCTTCCAATATAACCGAGCGCTCCGAAATGTGACGGTTTTATAAGCTAACTGTTAGTTAACCACCTTATCTAACCGTTATCTACGCGCGGTTATGTTGCAGTTGTACAATTCCTTTTATATCTCGGTTATGTTGTGATTATGTGTCGTTAAGCGTGGTTTTATTTCGGTTATATAATTGCCCCTACATCTCACTTATATTGCGGTTATGTTTCGTTAGTTAACCATTATATACGCATGGTTATATTGTGGTTAAATAACTGTTTTTATTTCTCACTTATATTCCGGTTATGTTTTGAGATCTAACCTTTATACTGCGCTTATATAACGTTCTTATATTTTTCTTGTATAACTTTTGCCTAAGGTTTATTAAAAAAAAAACTCAAAGTTTGTAGAACTTAATGCAAATTAGTGATTAACTGATTACCAATTATATATCCATTTAATGCAATGTTAGAAAACGCTGGTTTTGCATGATTTATCGACATGGTGACTCTAAACAAATTACAGTTATCAGGAACTAAAGTATTTCTATTTTCAAGAACGTACTATAACCATATAACCAAAAACTTCTTAGATCACTTATTTTGTTTTATTAAGTATTATTATTACAAAAAGCCGGCGACATATCAAATATAACTGTAACATAACCATGCTTAGATCACCGATATACAAACTGAATCTAGCATACACAATATTGTATCACATACATGACAATTATATAACCGTCACGTAACCTTTGTTGCATACGCCAAACATAACCATGGTTAGATAACTGATGTATACACTAGATATAGCATGGGCCATATTGCTTAAGAAACATAAGGGCTATCTAACCGTAATATAACCTAAACATAACTATGGTTAGATAACCGTTATATAAGCTGGGTCTAACATAACCAATGGTTAGATTTGTGTATTGCGGTTATATAACGTTATAAAACCGAAATATAACACAGTAAAATTGTACTACTAGGGTATTGCATCACATACATACCAGTTAAATAACCGTCACATAACCTTTGTTGTATACGCGAGACATAACCATGGTTAGATAACTGATGTATACACTGAATCTAGCATGGGCCATATTGCTTAAGAAACATAAGGGTTATCTAACCGTAATGTAACCACGGTTATATACGCTAAACATAACCATGGCTAGAGAACCGTATATAAGCTGGGTCTAACATAACCAATGGTTAGATTTATGTATTGCGGTTATATAACGTTATAAAACCGAAAAGTAACTCAGTAAAATTGTACTACTAGGGTATTGTATCACATACATACCAGTATCTAAATTCTATCGTTTTAGATGTTTATCAAATTCCTATCTTCTTTTGTTCTGAGGATACAAGGCTAACTTGATTTTAATATTTAATTTTTTTTAATTTAATATATATATATATATTTTTAATATTTTTAAAAAGAGAATTTTTTCTAAATTCTATGGTCTAACACATGCATACCTTATTTTGATCGAAACTTAAAAAAAATATCGAACTAATAAAATTTTCAAAAATGTAAAATCTTATTAGCCTTGGAAATGTTGACTTTATGTATCGTTAGCTCTTTGCCGCTTAAACTTTGACCAAAAAATAAGTAAAAGTTAATAATAATTGTTAAAATAACACTTTTAACTGAAAAAGAACACATTTTAATAAAAAAAGCAAAACACGAAATACATGTTTTTTATGTTACAAAAGATGTTGCTGAAAATGATTTCCATTGACTTCTTGGCTTTCTGTTGCCACAACCAACCATCATGAGAGTTTCTATACACTCAGTTTCACTTAAATGTATCATTGTTAAACTAATTATTGCACACAAGTTTAATTTTTGGCTAATATACAAGTGACAGATCGCTAATGACAGTATTTTCAAAGCTAACTTAGTTTTGCTTTTACAGAAATCCAGAATAAAATTTTGGAGATTTTATTTTTTTTACGTTTTAATAAAAATAAAGGTGGGAATAAGTTACATCACTAAATTCAGAAAAATTGAACTGAAAAGAACACATTTTATTAAAAAAAAGCAAAACACGAAATACATGTTTTTTATGCTACAAAAGATGTAGCTCAAAATGATTTCCATTGACTTCTTGGCTTTCTGTGGCCATAACCAACCATCATGAGAATTTCTGAACTCTCAGTTTCACTTAAATGTACCATTGTTAAACTAATTATTGCACACAAGTTTAATTTTTGGTTAATATACAAGTGACAGATCGCTAATGACAGTATTTTCAAAGCTAACTTAATTTTACTTTTGCAGAAATCCAAAATAAAATTTTTGAATTTTTTTTTTGTCTTTTAATGAAAATCAAGGTGGGAATGTTACATCACTAAATTCAGAAAAAAATACCCATTTTAAAATTATTAATTTTAACCCTTCGTGCCATTTAAAAAAAATTATTAGCTGTTTCAAAACTATAAAAACGCCAACGTCGCATTTTACCGAATTATTTTTTTAAATAAGATTGATATAATTGTAAAATAGTTATTAACGATTAGATCTCTCATTAAAAGTATAAATTACTTTAGCTATTATTTTTTTGAAGTGAATGAATATTTTATAACAACTAATTTTGAGAGAAAATGCGACGTTGGCGTTTTTATAGTTTTGAAACAACTACTAAGTTAGTCTTGTATTTTCAAAATAAATGACGGTAGAAAAATAAAAAAAATCTCAGATGATAGAATTTAAACGCATTTAACTGTACCCCAAATTTCTGAAAATATTTAGCTGTATCCATACTTTTTAGCGACCCTGTATACAGGCTGTTTTGTCTAAACCCCACATTAGAAGTATTGGGAGTTCTAATAATCATAGTCATCTGAAAATTTGTGTACAACCATAATCTTTTAGGTCCTGCTCAATGAAAATATTCTCAAGATAGCAGCACTTCCGGTTATACCGGAAGTCGCTAACAACTTGCTTATTTTAAATGGAATGCTATATTTTTTAATGCGTTTTTGAATTACTAGCGTTATTTTAAGGTAGTTTTTATAAGCTGTTCCTATACCTAAATTTAGCCGTTTACGAAATATTTATGGTTTTTAAAATTTTTTTGGATTTGCACCTTCCAGTTCAAAAATCGATAACTCTGCGATTTTTAAAAATTTGGAAATATTTTTGAGCTCATTTGAAAGAGGAAGCCTAGATCTTTCCTTTGGTGTTTTCAAATTTCTAAAAAAGAATAACAAACTCCAAATTTTTAAAATTAAGTTTGCAAAACTTTAAGCACCCATAACTAATTTTTTTCAAATGAAATGACAAAAGTTTTATTTCACTAGATGGTAGAGAATTTAATTCTGCTTCGATCTTTATTAACATTCCTTATACTTATGTTTAATAGTTTTCAAGTTACAATACCTTTTTGTTGGGATTGAGAAATTGATTAGCCATAGGCCTTTTCTCATAGGTTGCCATGGAAACGAATGAAAAAAGGTGAAAAATTAAAGTTTTTCAAACCAACACCCAATGAATTTATTTTGTTTTCACAGTCTGATAACACAATTTTGGACAGAGTTTGTCGTTTAAGTTTAATCAGAAATGTTTTTATGGCAAAATATGCAAAAATAGCTGTAGTTAGTAAGAAATTTCCTACAATAACAAAAAAACCAACATAACTTGAAAATTATCACAGATAGGTATAGGGAATGCTAATACAGATAGTTGCAGAAAAAAATTCTCCTCCATCTAGTAGAATAAAAATTGGGACATCCTATTTGAAAAAAATAAGTTTTGGGTACTTGAAGTTGTCCAAACTTAACCTTAAAATTTTTGGGTTTATTAACTTCAATTCCAATTTTGATCACACTGAACAACAGACATAGGCTTTCTCTTTCAATTCTCCAAACATGATTTCGAAATCTCTAAAACTAAGCGAGTTACCGATTTTTTGAGGGACAGGTTCAAATTCAAAAATTTTCAAAAATCCTAAATATCTCGAAATCGGTTAAACTTGGGTATAGGAAAAGTTAATAAAAACTCCCCTAAAATAACTCAACTAATCCAAAAACGCAGTGAAAAATATAGCTTTCCATTTAAAATAAGAAAGTTAATAGCGACTTTCGGTATAACCGGAAATGCTGCCATCTTGAAAATATTTTCATTGAGCATAACTCAACGGATTATGCCTGAGTACCAACTCTCAGATAAATATCTTTATTAGAACTTTCAATACTTCTAATGTGGGGTTAAGACGGAACACCCTGTACTTATGTTTAATAGTTTTCAAGTTAAAATACCTTTTTGTTGGGATTGAGAAATTTATTAGCCATAGGCCTTTTTTCACAGGTTGCCATGAAAACGAATGAAAAAAGGTGAAAAATTAAAGTTTTTCAAACCAACACCCAATGTGTTATTTTGTTTTCACAGTCTGATAACACAATTTTGAACAGAGTTTGTCGTTTAAGTTTAATCAGAAATGTTTTTATGGCAAACTATGCAAAAATATTTGTGGTTAGTAAGAAATTTCCTACAATAACAAATAAACCAACATAACTTGAAAATTATCACAGATAGGTATAGGGAATGCTAATACAGATAGATGCAGAAAAAAATTCTCCTCCATCTAGTAGAATAAAAATTGGGACATCCCATTTGAAAAAATTAAGTTTTGGGTACTTGAAGATGTCCAAACTTAACCTTAAAATTTTTGGGTTTATTAACTTCAATTCCAATTTTGATCACACTGAACAACAAATATAGGCTTTCTCTTTCAATTCCCCAAACATGATTTCGAAATCTCTAAAACTAAGCGAGTTTCCGATTTTTTAAAGGGACAGGTGCAAATTCAAAAATTTTCAAAAATCCTAAATATCTCGAAAACGGTTAAACTTGGGTATAGGGAAATCTAATAAAAACTCCCTTAAAATAACTCAACTAATCCAAAAACGCAGTGAAAAACATAGCTTTCAATTTAAAATAAGAAAGTTAATAGCGACTTCCGGTATAACCGGAAGTGCTGCCATTTTGAAAATATTTTTATTGAGCATAACTCAACGGACCAACTCTCAGATAAATATCTTTATTAGAACTTTCAATACTTCTAATGTGGGGTTTAGACGGAACACCCTGTATATGAATTAATAATTTTGTGGTAGGTTGATGTAGAGTCAAAAATCACCCGCAAGACCCTAATCATGCCCAACCTGCCCAAGATTCTCTCAATTGAGGAAAAGAAATATTTATTAGCAATCGAACGTGGAGATATGGCAAATGTTCGCCGGTAAGAAATTACAAAATATCCACCAATAAGACATTAACATATTTCTTTCAGGATGTTGCAAAAAGCCCACCGAAAAAAATCGTTTGATATTAATTGTGTGGACAGTTTGGGACGTGGTGCACTGTCAATTGCCATCGACCAGGAGCATCTCGAAATGGTCGAACTCCTGGTGATTATGGGAGTGGAAACGAGAGATGCGCTTTTGCACGCCATCCACGTTGAGTTTGTGGAAGCTGTTGAGCTTTTGTTGGAACATGAGGAGTTGATCCACAAAGATGGAGAGCCCTATGTAGGTTTTTTTTTATTTAATTTATTTAATTTATTTTGATTGAACATTTTACAGAGTTGGCAGAAAGTTGATATCAACACTGCAATGTTCACACCTGATATCACTCCCTTGACTTTGGCAGCCCACCGAAATAATTACGAAATTTTGAAAATTTTGTTAGACAGAGGAGCGACTATTCCAATGCCACATGACATCAAGTAAGACCATAAAATAAAATAAATTATAATAAATAAAAAATTAATCAACAATTGTAGATGTGGGTGTGATGAATGTATCAAAGAATCTGAAGAGGATTATTTAAGACACTCTTTAGCGAGACTAAATGAATATAAAGCTTTAGCAAGTCCGTCTTTGATTGCACTTTCTTCCAGTGATCCGATTTTAACAGCATTTCAATTGTCCTGGGAATTGAGAAATCTGGCATTTGCTGAACCGGTCAGTAAATATTTTTAGTGAAAATCAAACGCAAATTCCAATGTAATTATTTTAGAACTATTAGACGTAACCCCTTGAAGTTTACTATTGTTGGAAAGCTCTTTTAATTATCTATCTTTATAAAGAAAGATCATTGTTCTCCGATTAACAGTTTTCGAGAAAATTGCAAACAAATGTAAAAATAAAAAAAATTAAAATATGTGAATATTTGAATTTTAATTCAATAATATCTCCGGAACTAAAGGTTTTACGCAATTTTGTCCTATGAGAAAAAAGACGCGTCCTGACTAAGTCTAGGCGATGGTTTAGTCAAATTAAGAATTAGCGACAGTTATTTTGCTATCTCATGAAGGAGTCACAAAAGACCTAACTCATTTTATGTTTTTGGAATGTCCAGTTCAAGCGGTGAAGTTTGAGGGGTCACTCGATAGGGTTTCAATGAGTTTGAAAAATCAACCCCTAAATAAATTTTGAAGTAACCTGAAATTATTTTACGTCGTTTGGTAGGGTTTGACGTGGGGAAAAAGATGGTTTTTATTAAAAAAATAGCTTTTCATGAGATTTAAAATTTTGAATTTTTTTTGCTTAAAATTAGGTCAGCCATTTCATAGTGGAGTATTTTATTCATCAACAAAAAAATTCATAACTTAAAAATTAAACGTCGTAGAGCAAAACGGTTTGTTCCATTGAATTCTGCGGCTCATTCTACGTATTATATTAGCTTTTCATGAAATTTAAAATTTTGAATTTTTTTGCTAAAAATTTTAATGGTCAAGGCACTTACCCTACACAAAAATGAAAAAAAATAATTTTTTTTTAACTCACTCAATCAAAATTTTATGGACATTTTTATGCTCATACAACCCTCTAGAGTTGTTAAAAGTATAAAAAAAGTTAATATATTCGATTTAAAAAATTTTGATTTTTGCAATTTTTGTCGCGATTTTGGTCGATTTCCGGTACCCGGAACATTCATCGAGTAATAACTCCGGAACTATTAGAGATAACCCTATGAAGTTTATTATCGTTGGAAAGGTCTTTTAATTGTCTATCTTTTTCAAAAAAGATTATTGTTCTCCGACTTATAGTTTTCGAGAAAATTTTGAAAAAATGCAAAAGTAGGTCAAATTTAAAAAAAATCATAACTAAAAAACTATTGGGAATTTGGCGATTTTCTCGACGCCAATCGATTCTCCGGATCATTTTGCATCGGTAAGGGCAAAAATAGTTCCACATTTTCGAATAGTTTTGCCGTAATTGAGAAAATAAAAAAAATAAAAAATTTGTAAACACCCCCCCCTTCAAAATGTTCAATTTTTAAAGTGTCTCAAAATCAATTTAAACCCATCCTATCTTATAGATTTTGATGTGCTCTTTACAATGGAACAAAGCGTTTTCCTCTAGCTCTTTTAGTTTGGCCGTAATCGACGTTTGAAAATTGAAAATTTTTTTGCGAGATATCGCCTTGAAACCTATGCCATTACGTAGGGCTTTTTATACCGGTTCTAATCGATTTTACCGTTTTTCTCTAACTCTTATAGTTTCGCCGTAATCGGCGTTTAAAAATTAGAAAAAAGTCAAAATGGCAACCTTTTTTTGCGTTTTTCTCGGAAACTATAATACTTAGAGCAAATTTTAAGAATGCATCAGATAGCGCTTAAAATTGTCTATTTTCTCGATTAAACCCGGAGCCGCTCCGGGCACCGGTTCCGGGTACAGAGGCATATAAAGTTTGACACTAAAAAAATTCATAATTAAAAAACTAAAAGTCGTAGAGCAAAACGGTTTGTTCCAGTGAATTCTACGGCTCATTTTACATATTATATCAGTTTTTCACGCGATTTAAAAATTTGAAATTTTTTGCTTAAAATTGGGGTTGCCATTTCATAGTGGTATCTAATTCTTCAATAAAAAAATTCGTAACTCAAAAACTAAAAGTCGCAGAGCAAAACGGTTTGTTCCAGTGAATTCTGCGGTTCATTTTCCGTATTATATCAGCTTTTCATGAGATTTAAAATTTTGAATTTTTTTGCTTAAAATTAGGTCAGCCATTTCATAGTGGAGTATTTTATTCATCAACAAAAAAATTCATAACTTAAAAATTAAACGTCGTAGAGCAAAACGGTTTGTTCCATTGAATTCTGCGGCTCATTCTACGTATTATATTAGCTTTTCATGAAATTTAAAATTTTGAATTTTTTTGCTAAAAATTTTAATGGTCAAGGCACTTACCCTACACAAAAATGAAAAAAAATAATTTTTTTTAACTCACTCAATCAAAATTTTATGGACATTTTTATGCTCATACAACCCTCTAGAGTTGTTAAAAGTATAAAAAAAGTTAATATATTCGATTTAAAAAATTTTGATTTTTGCAATTTTTGTCGCGATTTTGGTCGATTTCCGGTACCCGGAACATTCATCGAGTAATAACTCCGGAACTATTAGAGATAACCCTATGAAGTTTATTATCGTTGGAAAGGTCTTTTAATTGTCTATCTTTTTCAAAAAAGATTATTGTTCTCCGACTTATAGTTTTCGAGAAAATTTTGAAAAAATGCAAAAGTAGGTCAAATTTAAAAAAAATCATAACTAAAAAACTATTGGGAATTTGGCGATTTTCTCGACGCCAATCGATTCTCCGGATCATTTTGCATCGGTAAGGGCAAAAATAGTTCCACATTTTCGAATAGTTTTGCCGTAATTGAGAAAATAAAAAAAATAAAAAATTTGTAAACACCCCCCCCTTCAAAATGTTCAATTTTTAAAGTGTCTCAAAATCAATTTAAACCCATCCTATCTTATAGATTTTGATGTGCTCTTTACAATGGAACAAAGCGTTTTCCTCTAGCTCTTTTAGTTTGGCCGTAATCGACGTTTGAAAATTGAAAATTTTTTTGCGAGATATCGCCTTGAAACCTATGCCATTACGTAGGGCTTTTTATACCGGTTCTAATCGATTTTACCGTTTTTCTCTAACTCTTATAGTTTCGCCGTAATCGGCGTTTAAAAATTAGAAAAAAGTCAAAATGGCAACCTTTTTTTGCGTTTTTCTCGGAAACTATAATACTTAGAGCAAATTTTAAGAATGCATCAGATAGCGCTTAAAATTGTCTATTTTCTCGATTAAACCCGGAGCCGCTCCGGGCACCGGTTCCGGGTACAGAGGCATATAAAGTTTGACACTAAAAAAATTCATAATTAAAAAACTAAAAGTCGTAGAGCAAAACGGTTTGTTCCAGTGAATTCTACGGCTCATTTTACATATTATATCAGTTTTTCACGCGATTTAAAAATTTGAAATTTTTTGCTTAAAATTGGGGTTGCCATTTCATAGTGGTATCTAATTCTTCAATAAAAAAATTCGTAACTCAAAAACTAAAAGTCGCAGAGCAAAACGGTTTGTTCCAGTGAATTCTGCGGTTCATTTTCCGTATTATATCAGCTTTTCATGAGATTTAAAATTTTGAATTTTTTTGCTTAAAATTAGGTCAGCCATTTCATAGTGGAGTATTTTATTCATCAACAAAAAAATTCATAACTTAAAAATTAAACGTCGTAGAGCAAAACGGTTTGTTCCATTGAATTCTGCGGCTCATTCTACGTATTATATTAGCTTTTCATGAAATTTAAAATTTTGAATTTTTTTGCTAAAAATTTTAATGGTCAAGGCACTTACCCTACACAAAAATGAAAAAAAATAATTTTTTTTAACTCACTCAATCAAAATTTTATGGACATTTTTATGCTCATACAACCCTCTAGAGTTGTTAAAAGTATAAAAAAAGTTAATATATTCGATTTAAAAAATTTTGATTTTTGCAATTTTTGTCGCGATTTTGGTCGATTTCCGGTACCCGGAACATTCATCGAGTAATAACTCCGGAACTATTAGAGATAACCCTATGAAGTTTATTATCGTTGGAAAGGTCTTTTAATTGTCTATCTTTTTCAAAAAAGATTATTGTTCTCCGACTTATAGTTTTCGAGAAAATTTTGAAAAAATGCAAAAGTAGGTCAAATTTAAAAAAAATCATAACTAAAAAACTATTGGGAATTTGGCGATTTTCTCGACGCCAATCGATTCTCCGGATCATTTTGCATCGGTAAGGGCAAAAATAGTTCCACATTTTCGAATAGTTTTGCCGTAATTGAGAAAATAAAAAAAATAAAAAATTTGTAAACACCCCCCCCTTCAAAATGTTCAATTTTTAAAGTGTCTCAAAATCAATTTAAACCCATCCTATCTTATAGATTTTGATGTGCTCTTTACAATGGAACAAAGCGTTTTCCTCTAGCTCTTTTAGTTTGGCCGTAATCGACGTTTGAAAATTGAAAATTTTTTTGCGAGATATCGCCTTGAAACCTATGCCATTACGTAGGGCTTTTTATACCGGTTCTAATCGATTTTACCGTTTTTCTCTAACTCTTATAGTTTCGCCGTAATCGGCGTTTAAAAATTAGAAAAAAGTCAAAATGGCAACCTTTTTTTGCGTTTTTCTCGGAAACTATAATACTTAGAGCAAATTTTAAGAATGCATCAGATAGCGCTTAAAATTGTCTATTTTCTCGATTAAACCCGGAGCCGCTCCGGGCACCGGTTCCGGGTACAGAGGCATATAAAGTTTGACACTAAAAAAATTCATAATTAAAAAACTAAAAGTCGTAGAGCAAAACGGTTTGTTCCAGTGAATTCTACGGCTCATTTTACATATTATATCAGTTTTTCACGCGATTTAAAAATTTGAAATTTTTTGCTTAAAATTGGGGTTGCCATTTCATAGTGGTATCTAATTCTTCAATAAAAAAATTCGTAACTCAAAAACTAAAAGTCGCAGAGCAAAACGGTTTGTTCCAGTGAATTCTGCGGTTCATTTTCCGTATTATATCAGCTTTTCATGAGATTTAAAATTTTGAATTTTTTTGCTTAAAATTAGGTCAGCCATTTCATAGTGGAGTATTTTATTCATCAACAAAAAAATTCATAACTTAAAAATTAAACGTCGTAGAGCAAAACGGTTTGTTCCATTGAATTCTGCGGCTCATTCTACGTATTATATTAGCTTTTCATGAAATTTAAAATTTTGAATTTTTTTGCTAAAAATTTTAATGGTCAAGGCACTTACCCTACACAAAAATGAAAAAAAATAATTTTTTTTAACTCACTCAATCAAAATTTTATGGACATTTTTATGCTCATACAACCCTCTAGAGTTGTTAAAAGTATAAAAAAAGTTAATATATTCGATTTAAAAAATTTTGATTTTTGCAATTTTTGTCGCGATTTTGGTCGATTTCCGGTACCCGGAACATTCATCGAGTAATAACTCCGGAACTATTAGAGATAACCCTATGAAGTTTATTATCGTTGGAAAGGTCTTTTAATTGTCTATCTTTTTCAAAAAAGATTATTGTTCTCCGACTTATAGTTTTCGAGAAAATTTTGAAAAAATGCAAAAGTAGGTCAAATTTAAAAAAAATCATAACTAAAAAACTATTGGGAATTTGGCGATTTTCTCGACGCCAATCGATTCTCCGGATCATTTTGCATCGGTAAGGGCAAAAATAGTTCCACATTTTCGAATAGTTTTGCCGTAATTGAGAAAATAAAAAAAATAAAAAATTTGTAAACACCCCCCCCTTCAAAATGTTCAATTTTTAAAGTGTCTCAAAATCAATTTAAACCCATCCTATCTTATAGATTTTGATGTGCTCTTTACAATGGAACAAAGCGTTTTCCTCTAGCTCTTTTAGTTTGGCCGTAATCGACGTTTGAAAATTGAAAATTTTTTTGCGAGATATCGCCTTGAAACCTATGCCATTACGTAGGGCTTTTTATACCGGTTCTAATCGATTTTACCGTTTTTCTCTAACTCTTATAGTTTCGCCGTAATCGGCGTTTAAAAATTAGAAAAAAGTCAAAATGGCAACCTTTTTTTGCGTTTTTCTCGGAAACTATAATACTTAGAGCAAATTTTAAGAATGCATCAGATAGCGCTTAAAATTGTCTATTTTCTCGATTAAACCCGGAGCCGCTCCGGGCACCGGTTCCGGGTACAGAGGCATATAAAGTTTGACACTAAAAAAATTCATAATTAAAAAACTAAAAGTCGTAGAGCAAAACGGTTTGTTCCAGTGAATTCTACGGCTCATTTTACATATTATATCAGTTTTTCACGCGATTTAAAAATTTGAAATTTTTTGCTTAAAATTGGGGTTGCCATTTCATAGTGGTATCTAATTCTTCAATAAAAAAATTCGTAACTCAAAAACTAAAAGTCGCAGAGCAAAACGGTTTGTTCCAGTGAATTCTGCGGTTCATTTTCCGTATTATATCAGCTTTTCATGAGATTTAAAATTTTGAATTTTTTTGCTTAAAATTAGGTCAGCCATTTCATAGTGGAGTATTTTATTCATCAACAAAAAAATTCATAACTTAAAAATTAAACGTCGTAGAGCAAAACGGTTTGTTCCATTGAATTCTGCGGCTCATTCTACGTATTATATTAGCTTTTCATGAAATTTAAAATTTTGAATTTTTTTGCTAAAAATTTTAATGGTCAAGGCACTTACCCTACACAAAAATGAAAAAAAATAATTTTTTTTAACTCACTCAATCAAAATTTTATGGACATTTTTATGCTCATACAACCCTCTAGAGTTGTTAAAAGTATAAAAAAAGTTAATATATTCGATTTAAAAAATTTTGATTTTTGCAATTTTTGTCGCGATTTTGGTCGATTTCCGGTACCCGGAACATTCATCGAGTAATAACTCCGGAACTATTAGAGATAACCCTATGAAGTTTATTATCGTTGGAAAGGTCTTTTAATTGTCTATCTTTTTCAAAAAAGATTATTGTTCTCCGACTTATAGTTTTCGAGAAAATTTTGAAAAAATGCAAAAGTAGGTCAAATTTAAAAAAAATCATAACTAAAAAACTATTGGGAATTTGGCGATTTTCTCGACGCCAATCGATTCTCCGGATCATTTTGCATCGGTAAGGGCAAAAATAGTTCCACATTTTCGAATAGTTTTGCCGTAATTGAGAAAATAAAAAAAATAAAAAATTTGTAAACACCCCCCCCTTCAAAATGTTCAATTTTTAAAGTGTCTCAAAATCAATTTAAACCCATCCTATCTTATAGATTTTGATGTGCTCTTTACAATGGAACAAAGCGTTTTCCTCTAGCTCTTTTAGTTTGGCCGTAATCGACGTTTGAAAATTGAAAATTTTTTTGCGAGATATCGCCTTGAAACCTATGCCATTACGTAGGGCTTTTTATACCGGTTCTAATCGATTTTACCGTTTTTCTCTAACTCTTATAGTTTCGCCGTAATCGGCGTTTAAAAATTAGAAAAAAGTCAAAATGGCAACCTTTTTTTGCGTTTTTCTCGGAAACTATAATACTTAGAGCAAATTTTAAGAATGCATCAGATAGCGCTTAAAATTGTCTATTTTCTCGATTAAACCCGGAGCCGCTCCGGGCACCGGTTCCGGGTACAGAGGCATATAAAGTTTGACACTAAAAAAATTCATAATTAAAAAACTAAAAGTCGTAGAGCAAAACGGTTTGTTCCAGTGAATTCTACGGCTCATTTTACATATTATATCAGTTTTTCACGCGATTTAAAAATTTGAAATTTTTTGCTTAAAATTGGGGTTGCCATTTCATAGTGGTATCTAATTCTTCAATAAAAAAATTCGTAACTCAAAAACTAAAAGTCGCAGAGCAAAACGGTTTGTTCCAGTGAATTCTGCGGTTCATTTTCCGTATTATATCAGCTTTTCATGAGATTTAAAATTTTGAATTTTTTTGCTTAAAATTAGGTCAGCCATTTCATAGTGGAGTATTTTATTCATCAACAAAAAAATTCATAACTTAAAAATTAAACGTCGTAGAGCAAAACGGTTTGTTCCATTGAATTCTGCGGCTCATTCTACGTATTATATTAGCTTTTCATGAAATTTAAAATTTTGAATTTTTTTGCTAAAAATTTTAATGGTCAAGGCACTTACCCTACACAAAAATGAAAAAAAATAATTTTTTTTAACTCACTCAATCAAAATTTTATGGACATTTTTATGCTCATACAACCCTCTAGAGTTGTTAAAAGTATAAAAAAAGTTAATATATTCGATTTAAAAAATTTTGATTTTTGCAATTTTTGTCGCGATTTTGGTCGATTTCCGGTACCCGGAACATTCATCGAGTAATAACTCCGGAACTATTAGAGATAACCCTATGAAGTTTATTATCGTTGGAAAGGTCTTTTAATTGTCTATCTTTTTCAAAAAAGATTATTGTTCTCCGACTTATAGTTTTCGAGAAAATTTTGAAAAAATGCAAAAGTAGGTCAAATTTAAAAAAAATCATAACTAAAAAACTATTGGGAATTTGGCGATTTTCTCGACGCCAATCGATTCTCCGGATCATTTTGCATCGGTAAGGGCAAAAATAGTTCCACATTTTCGAATAGTTTTGCCGTAATTGAGAAAATAAAAAAAATAAAAAATTTGTAAACACCCCCCCCTTCAAAATGTTCAATTTTTAAAGTGTCTCAAAATCAATTTAAACCCATCCTATCTTATAGATTTTGATGTGCTCTTTACAATGGAACAAAGCGTTTTCCTCTAGCTCTTTTAGTTTGGCCGTAATCGACGTTTGAAAATTGAAAATTTTTTTGCGAGATATCGCCTTGAAACCTATGCCATTACGTAGGGCTTTTTATACCGGTTCTAATCGATTTTACCGTTTTTCTCTAACTCTTATAGTTTCGCCGTAATCGGCGTTTAAAAATTAGAAAAAAGTCAAAATGGCAACCTTTTTTTGCGTTTTTCTCGGAAACTATAATACTTAGAGCAAATTTTAAGAATGCATCAGATAGCGCTTAAAATTGTCTATTTTCTCGATTAAACCCGGAGCCGCTCCGGGCACCGGTTCCGGGTACAGAGGCATATAAAGTTTGACACTAAAAAAATTCATAATTAAAAAACTAAAAGTCGTAGAGCAAAACGGTTTGTTCCAGTGAATTCTACGGCTCATTTTACATATTATATCAGTTTTTCACGCGATTTAAAAATTTGAAATTTTTTGCTTAAAATTGGGGTTGCCATTTCATAGTGGTATCTAATTCTTCAATAAAAAAATTCGTAACTCAAAAACTAAAAGTCGCAGAGCAAAACGGTTTGTTCCAGTGAATTCTGCGGTTCATTTTCCGTATTATATCAGCTTTTCATGAGATTTAAAATTTTGAATTTTTTTGCTTAAAATTAGGTCAGCCATTTCATAGTGGAGTATTTTATTCATCAACAAAAAAATTCATAACTTAAAAATTAAACGTCGTAGAGCAAAACGGTTTGTTCCATTGAATTCTGCGGCTCATTCTACGTATTATATTAGCTTTTCATGAAATTTAAAATTTTGAATTTTTTTGCTAAAAATTTTAATGGTCAAGGCACTTACCCTACACAAAAATGAAAAAAAATAATTTTTTTTAACTCACTCAATCAAAATTTTATGGACATTTTTATGCTCATACAACCCTCTAGAGTTGTTAAAAGTATAAAAAAAGTTAATATATTCGATTTAAAAAATTTTGATTTTTGCAATTTTTGTCGCGATTTTGGTCGATTTCCGGTACCCGGAACATTCATCGAGTAATAACTCCGGAACTATTAGAGATAACCCTATGAAGTTTATTATCGTTGGAAAGGTCTTTTAATTGTCTATCTTTTTCAAAAAAGATTATTGTTCTCCGACTTATAGTTTTCGAGAAAATTTTGAAAAAATGCAAAAGTAGGTCAAATTTAAAAAAAATCATAACTAAAAAACTATTGGGAATTTGGCGATTTTCTCGACGCCAATCGATTCTCCGGATCATTTTGCATCGGTAAGGGCAAAAATAGTTCCACATTTTCGAATAGTTTTGCCGTAATTGAGAAAATAAAAAAAATAAAAAATTTGTAAACACCCCCCCCTTCAAAATGTTCAATTTTTAAAGTGTCTCAAAATCAATTTAAACCCATCCTATCTTATAGATTTTGATGTGCTCTTTACAATGGAACAAAGCGTTTTCCTCTAGCTCTTTTAGTTTGGCCGTAATCGACGTTTGAAAATTGAAAATTTTTTTGCGAGATATCGCCTTGAAACCTATGCCATTACGTAGGGCTTTTTATACCGGTTCTAATCGATTTTACCGTTTTTCTCTAACTCTTATAGTTTCGCCGTAATCGGCGTTTAAAAATTAGAAAAAAGTCAAAATGGCAACCTTTTTTTGCGTTTTTCTCGGAAACTATAATACTTAGAGCAAATTTTAAGAATGCATCAGATAGCGCTTAAAATTGTCTATTTTCTCGATTAAACCCGGAGCCGCTCCGGGCACCGGTTCCGGGTACAGAGGCATATAAAGTTTGACACTAAAAAAATTCATAATTAAAAAACTAAAAGTCGTAGAGCAAAACGGTTTGTTCCAGTGAATTCTACGGCTCATTTTACATATTATATCAGTTTTTCACGCGATTTAAAAATTTGAAATTTTTTGCTTAAAATTGGGGTTGCCATTTCATAGTGGTATCTAATTCTTCAATAAAAAAATTCGTAACTCAAAAACTAAAAGTCGCAGAGCAAAACGGTTTGTTCCAGTGAATTCTGCGGTTCATTTTCCGTATTATATCAGCTTTTCATGAGATTTAAAATTTTGAATTTTTTTGCTTAAAATTAGGTCAGCCATTTCATAGTGGAGTATTTTATTCATCAACAAAAAAATTCATAACTTAAAAATTAAACGTCGTAGAGCAAAACGGTTTGTTCCATTGAATTCTGCGGCTCATTCTACGTATTATATTAGCTTTTCATGAAATTTAAAATTTTGAATTTTTTTGCTAAAAATTTTAATGGTCAAGGCACTTACCCTACACAAAAATGAAAAAAAATAATTTTTTTAACTCACTCAATCAAAATTTTATGGACATTTTTATGCTCATACAACCCTCTAGAGTTGTTAAAAGTATAAAAAAAGTTAATATATTCGATTTAAAAAATTTTGATTTTTGCAATTTTTGTCGCGATTTTGGTCGATTTCCGGTACCCGGAACATTCATCGAGTAATAACTCCGGAACTATTAGAGATAACCCTATGAAGTTTATTATCGTTGGAAAGGTCTTTTAATTGTCTATCTTTTTCAAAAAAGATTATTGTTCTCCGACTTATAGTTTTCGAGAAAATTTTGAAAAAATGCAAAAGTAGGTCAAATTTAAAAAAAATCATAACTAAAAAACTATTGGGAATTTGGCGATTTTCTCGACGCCAATCGATTCTCCGGATCATTTTGCATCGGTAAGGGCAAAAATAGTTCCACATTTTCGAATAGTTTAGCCGTAATTGAGAAAATAAAAAAAATAAAAAATTTGTAAACACCCCCCCCTTCAAAATGTTCAATTTTTAAAGTGTCTCAAAATCAATTTAAACCCATCCTATCTTATAGATTTTGATGTGCTCTTTACAATGGAACAAAGCGTTTTCCTCTAGCTCTTTTAGTTTGGCCGTAATCGACGTTTGAAAATTGAAAATTTTTTTGCGAGATATCGCCTTGAAACCTATGCCATTACGTAGGGCTTTTTATACCGGTTCTAATCGATTTTACCGTTTTTCTCTAACTCTTATAGTTTCGCCGTAATCGGCGTTTAAAAATTAGAAAAAAGTCAAAATGGCAACCTTTTTTTGCGTTTTTCTCGGAAACTATAATACTTAGAGCAAATTTTAAGAATGCATCAGATAGCGCTTAAAATTGTCTATTTTCTCGATTAAACCCGGAGCCGCTCCGGGCACCGGTTCCGGGTACAGAGGCATATAAAGTTTGACACTAAAAAAATTCATAATTAAAAAACTAAAAGTCGTAGAGCAAAACGGTTTGTTCCAGTGAATTCTACGGCTCATTTTACATATTATATCAGTTTTTCACGCGATTTAAAAATTTGAAATTTTTTGCTTAAAATTGGGGTTGCCATTTCATAGTGGTATCTAATTCTTCAATAAAAAAATTCGTAACTCAAAAACTAAAAGTCGCAGAGCAAAACGGTTTGTTCCAGTGAATTCTGCGGTTCATTTTCCGTATTATATCAGCTTTTCATGAGATTTAAAATTTTGAATTTTTTTGCTTAAAATTAGGTCAGCCATTTCATAGTGGAGTATTTTATTCATCAACAAAAAAATTCATAACTTAAAAATTAAACGTCGTAGAGCAAAACGGTTTGTTCCATTGAATTCTGCGGCTCATTCTACGTATTATATTAGCTTTTCATGAAATTTAAAATTTTGAATTTTTTTGCTAAAAATTTTAATGGTCAAGGCACTTACCCTACACAAAAATGAAAAAAAATAATTTTTTTTAACTCACTCAATCAAAATTTTATGGACATTTTTATGCTCATACAACCCTCTAGAGTTGTTAAAAGTATAAAAAAAGTTAATATATTCGATTTAAAAAATTTTGATTTTTGCAATTTTTGTCGCGATTTTGGTCGATTTCCGGTACCCGGAACATTCATCGAGTAATAACTCCGGAACTATTAGAGATAACCCTATGAAGTTTATTATCGTTGGAAAGGTCTTTTAATTGTCTATCTTTTTCAAAAAAGATTATTGTTCTCCGACTTATAGTTTTCGAGAAAATTTTGAAAAAATGCAAAAGTAGGTCAAATTTAAAAAAAATCATAACTAAAAAACTATTGGGAATTTGGCGATTTTCTCGACGCCAATCGATTCTCCGGATCATTTTGCATCGGTAAGGGCAAAAATAGTTCCACATTTTCGAATAGTTTAGCCGTAATTGAGAAAATAAAAAAAATAAAAAATTTGTAAACACCCCCCCCTTCAAAATGTTCAATTTTTAAAGTGTCTCAAAATCAATTTAAACCCATCCTATCTTATAGATTTTGATGTGCTCTTTACAATGGAACAAAGCGTTTTCCTCTAGCTCTTTTAGTTTGGCCGTAATCGACGTTTGAAAATTGAAAATTTTTTTGCGAGATATCGCCTTGAAACCTATGCCATTACGTAGGGCTTTTTATACCGGTTCTAATCGATTTTACCGTTTTTCTCTAACTCTTATAGTTTCGCCGTAATCGGCGTTTAAAAATTAGAAAAAAGTCAAAATGGCAACCTTTTTTTGCGTTTTTCTCGGAAACTATAATACTTAGAGCAAATTTTAAGAATGCATCAGATAGCGCTTAAAATTGTCTATTTTCTCGATTAAACCCGGAGCCGCTCCGGGCACCGGTTCCGGGTACAGAGGCATATAAAGTTTGACACTAAAAAAATTCATAATTAAAAAACTAAAAGTCGTAGAGCAAAACGGTTTGTTCCAGTGAATTCTACGGCTCATTTTACATATTATATCAGTTTTTCACGCGATTTAAAAATTTGAAATTTTTTGCTTAAAATTGGGGTTGCCATTTCATAGTGGTATCTAATTCTTCAATAAAAAAATTCGTAACTCAAAAACTAAAAGTCGTAGAGCAAAACGGTTTGTTCCAGTGAATTCTGCGGTTCATTTTCCGTATTATATCAGCTTTTCATGAGATTTAAAATTTTGAATTTTTTTGCTTAAAATTAGGTCAGCCATTTCATAGTGGAGTATTTTATTCATCAACAAAAAAATTCATAACTTAAAAATTAAACGTCGTAGAGCAAAACGGTTTGTTCCATTGAATTCTGCGGCTCATTCTACGTATTATATTAGCTTTTCATGAAATTTAAAATTTTGAATTTTTTTGCTAAAAATTTTAATGGTCAAGGCACTTACCCTACACAAAAATGAAAAAAAATAATTTTTTTTAACTCACTCAATCAAAATTTTATGGACATTTTTATGCTCATACAACCCTCTAGAGTTGTTAAAAGTATAAAAAAAGTTAATATATTCGATTTAAAAAATTTTGATTTTTGCAATTTTTGTCGCGATTTTGGTCGATTTCCGGTACCCGGAACATTCATCGAGTAATAACTCCGGAACTATTAGAGATAACCCTATGAAGTTTATTATCGTTGGAAAGGTCTTTTAATTGTCTATCTTTTTCAAAAAAGATTATTGTTCTCCGACTTATAGTTTTCGAGAAAATTTTGAAAAAATGCAAAAGTAGGTCAAATTTTAAAAAAATCATAACTAAAAAACTATTGGGAATTTGGCGATTTTCTCGACGCCAATCGATTCTCCGGATCATTTTGCATCGGTAAGGGCAAAAATAGTTCCACATTTTCGAATAGTTTAGCCGTAATTGAGAAAATAAAAAAAATAAAAAATTTGTAAACACCCCCCCCTTCAAAATGTTCAATTTTTAAAGTGTCTCAAAATCAATTTAAACCCATCCTATCTTATAGATTTTGATGTGCTCTTTACAATGGAACAAAGCGTTTTCCTCTAGCTCTTTTAGTTTGGCCGTAATCGACGTTTGAAAATTGAAAATTTTTTTGCGAGATATCGCCTTGAAACCTATGCCATTACGTAGGGCTTTTTATACCGGTTCTAATCGATTTTACCGTTTTTCTCTAACTCTTATAGTTTCGCCGTAATCGGCGTTTAAAAATTAGAAAAAAGTCAAAATGGCAACCTTTTTTTGCGTTTTTCTCGGAAACTATAATACTTAGAGCAAATTTTAAGAATGCATCAGATAGCGCTTAAAATTGTCTATTTTCTCGATTAAACCCGGAGCCGCTCCGGGCACCGGTTCCGGGTACAGAGGCATATAAAGTTTGACACTAAAAAAATTCATAATTAAAAAACTAAAAGTCGTAGAGCAAAACGGTTTGTTCCAGTGAATTCTACGGCTCATTTTACATATTATATCAGTTTTTCACGCGATTTAAAAATTTGAAATTTTTTGCTTAAAATTGGGGTTGCCATTTCATAGTGGTATCTAATTCTTCAATAAAAAAATTCGTAACTCAAAAACTAAAAGTCGTAGAGCAAAACGGTTTGTTCCAGTGAATTCTGCGGTTCATTTTCCGTATTATATCAGCTTTTCATGAGATTTAAAATTTTGAATTTTTTTGCTTAAAATTAGGTCAGCCATTTCATAGTGGAGTATTTTTATTCATCAACAAAAAAATTCATAACTTAAAAATTAAACGTCGTAGAGCAAAACGGTTTGTTCCATTGAATTCTGCGGCTCATTCTACGTATTATATTAGCTTTTCATGAAATTTAAAATTTTGAATTTTTTTGCTAAAAATTTTAATGGTCAAGGCACTTACCCTACACAAAAATGAAAAAAAATAATTTTTTTTAACTCACTCAATCAAAATTTTATGGACATTTTTATGCTCATACAACCCTCTAGAGTTGTTAAAAGTATAAAAAAAGTTAATATATTCGATTTAAAAAATTTTGATTTTTGCAATTTTTGTCGCGATTTTGGTCGATTTCCGGTACCCGGAACATTCATCGAGTAATAACTCCGGAACTATTAGAGATAACCCTATGAAGTTTATTATCGTTGGAAAGGTCTTTTAATTGTCTATCTTTTTCAAAAAAGATTATTGTTCTCCGACTTATAGTTTTCGAGAAAATTTTGAAAAAATGCAAAAGTAGGTAAAATTTTAAAAAAATCATAACTAAAAAACTATTGGGAATTTGGCGATTTTCTCGACGCCAATCGATTCTCCGGATCATTTTGCATCGGTAAGGGCAAAAATAGTTCCACATTTTCGAATAGTTTAGCCGTAATTGAGAAAATAAAAAAAATAAAAAATTTGTAAACACCCCCCCCTTCAAAATGTTCAATTTTTAAAGTGTCTCAAAATCAATTTAAACCCATCCTATCTTATAGATTTTGATGTGCTCTTTACAATGGAACAAAGCGTTTTCCTCTAGCTCTTTTAGTTTGGCCGTAATCGACGTTTGAAAATTGAAAATTTTTTTGCGAGATATCGCCTTGAAACCTATGCCATTACGTAGGGCTTTTTATACCGGTTCTAATCGATTTTACCGTTTTTCTCTAACTCTTATAGTTTCGCCGTAATCGGCGTTTAAAAATTAGAAAAAAGTCAAAATGGCAACCTTTTTTTGCGTTTTTCTCGGAAACTATAATACTTGGAGCAAATTTTAAGAATGCATCAGATAGCGCTTAAAATTGTCTATTTTCTCGATTAAACCCGGAGCCGCTCCGGGCACCGGTTCCGGGTACAGAGGCATATAAAGTTTGACACTAAAAAAATTCATAATTAAAAAACTAAAAGTCGTAGAGCAAAACGGTTTGTTCCAGTGAATTCTACGGCTCATTTTACATATTATATCAGTTTTTCACGCGATTTAAAAATTTGAAATTTTTTGCTTAAAATTGGGGTTGCCATTTCATAGTGGTATCTAATTCTTCAATAAAAAAATTCGTAACTCAAAAACTAAAAGTCGTAGAGCAAAACGGTTTGTTCCATTGAATTCTGCGGCTCATTCTACGTATTATATTAGCTTTTCATGAAATTTAAAATTTTGAATTTTTTTGCTAAAAATTTTAATGGTCAAGGCACTTACCCTACACAAAAATGAAAAAAAATAATTTTTTTTAACTCACTCAATCAAAATTTTATGGACATTTTTATGCTCATACAACCCTCTAGAGTTGTTAAAAGTATAAAAAAAGTTAATATATTCGATTTAAAAAATTTTGATTTTTGCAATTTTTGTCGCGATTTTGGTCGATTTCCGGTACCCGGAACATTCATCGAGTAATAACTCCGGAACTATTAGAGATAACCCTATGAAGTTTATTATCGTTGGAAAGGTCTTTTAATTGTCTATCTTTTTCAAAAAAGATTATTGTTCTCCGACTTATAGTTTTCGAGAAAATTTTGAAAAAATGCAAAAGTAGGTCAAATTTTAAAAAAATCATAACTAAAAAACTATTGGGAATTTGGCGATTTTCTCGACGCCAATCGATTCTCCGGATCATTTTGCATCGGTAAGGGCAAAAATAGTTCCACATTTTCGAATAGTTTAGCCGTAATTGAGAAAATAAAAAAAATAAAAAATTTGTAAACACCCCCCCCTTCAAAATGTTCAATTTTTAAAGTGTCTCAAAATCAATTTAAACCCATCCTATCTTATAGATTTTGATGTGCTCTTTACAATGGAACAAAGCGTTTTCCTCTAGCTCTTTTAGTTTGGCCGTAATCGACGTTTGAAAATTGAAAATTTTTTTGCGAGATATCGCCTTGAAACCTATGCCATTACGTAGGGCTTTTTATACCGGTTCTA
The DNA here is from genome assembly GCA_939628115.1 of Tribolium freemani. Taxonomy (NCBI): domain Eukaryota; kingdom Metazoa; phylum Arthropoda; class Insecta; order Coleoptera; family Tenebrionidae; genus Tribolium; species Tribolium freemani. The sequence goes on along the minus strand of OW626786.1, from coordinate 14,892,484 downwards.
ATCGATTTTACCGTTTTTCTCTAACTCTTATAGTTTCGCCGTAATCGGCGTTTAAAAATTAGAAAAAAGTCAAAATGGCAACCTTTTTTTGCGTTTTTCTCGGAAACTATAATACTTAGAGCAAATTTTAAGAATGCATCAGATAGCGCTTAAAATTGTCTATTTTCTCGATTAAACCCGGAGCCGCTCCGGGCACCGGTTCCGGGTACAGAGGCATATAAAGTTTGACACTAAAAAAATTCATAATTAAAAAACTAAAAGTCGTAGAGCAAAACGGTTTGTTCCAGTGAATTCTACGGCTCATTTTACATATTATATCAGTTTTTCACGCGATTTAAAAATTTGAAATTTTTTGCTTAAAATTGGGGTTGCCATTTCATAGTGGTATCTAATTCTTCAATAAAAAAATTCGTAACTCAAAAACTAAAAGTCGTAGAGCAAAACGGTTTGTTCCAGTGAATTCTGCGGTTCATTTTCCGTATTATATCAGCTTTTCATGAGATTTAAAATTTTGAATTTTTTTGCTTAAAATTAGGTCAGCCATTTCATAGTGGAGTATTTTATTCATCAACAAAAAAATTCATAACTTAAAAATTAAACGTCGTAGAGCAAAACGGTTTGTTCCATTGAATTCTGCGGCTCATTCTACGTATTATATTAGCTTTTCATGAAATTTAAAATTTTGAATTTTTTTGCTAAAAATTTTAATGGTCAAGGCACTTACCCTACACAAAAATGAAAAAAAATAATTTTTTTTAACTCACTCAATCAAAATTTTATGGACATTTTTATGCTCATACAACCCTCTAGAGTTGTTAAAAGTATAAAAAAAGTTAATATATTCGATTTAAAAAATTTTGATTTTTGCAATTTTTGTCGCGATTTTGGTCGATTTCCGGTACCCGGAACATTCATCGAGTAATAACTCCGGAACTATTAGAGATAACCCTATGAAGTTTATTATCGTTGGAAAGGTCTTTTAATTGTCTATCTTTTTCAAAAAAGATTATTGTTCTCCGACTTATAGTTTTCGAGAAAATTTTGAAAAAATGCAAAAGTAGGTCAAATTTTAAAAAAATCATAACTAAAAAACTATTGGGAATTTGGCGATTTTCTCGACGCCAATCGATTCTCCGGATCATTTTGCATCGGTAAGGGCAAAAATAGTTCCACATTTTCGAATAGTTTAGCCGTAATTGAGAAAATAAAAAAAATAAAAAATTTGTAAACACCCCCCCCTTCAAAATGTTCAATTTTTAAAGTGTCTCAAAATCAATTTAAACCCATCCTATCTTATAGATTTTGATGTGCTCTTTACAATGGAACAAAGCGTTTTCCTCTAGCTCTTTTAGTTTGGCCGTAATCGACGTTTGAAAATTGAAAATTTTTTTGCGAGATATCGCCTTGAAACCTATGCCATTACGTAGGGCTTTTTATACCGGTTCTAATCGATTTTACCGTTTTTCTCTAACTCTTATAGTTTCGCCGTAATCGGCGTTTAAAAATTAGAAAAAAGTCAAAATGGCAACCTTTTTTTGCGTTTTTCTCGGAAACTATAATACTTAGAGCAAATTTTAAGAATGCATCAGATAGCGCTTAAAATTGTCTATTTTCTCGATTAAACCCGGAGCCGCTCCGGGCACCGGTTCCGGGTACAGAGGCATATAAAGTTTGACACTAAAAAAATTCATAATTAAAAAACTAAAAGTCTTAGAGCAAAACGGTTTGTTCCAGTGAATTCTACGGCTCATTTTACATATTATATCAGTTTTTCACGCGATTTAAAAATTTGAAATTTTTTGCTTAAAATTGGGGTTGCCATTTCATAGTGGTATCTAATTCTTCAATAAAAAAATTCGTAACTCAAAAACTAAAAGTCGTAGAGCAAAACGGTTTGTTCCAGTGAATTCTGCGGTTCATTTTCCGTATTATATCAGCTTTTCATGAGATTTAAAATTTTGAATTTTTTTGCTTAAAATTAGGTCAGCCATTTCATAGTGGAGTATTTTATTCATCAACAAAAAAATTCATAACTTAAAAATTAAACGTCGTAGAGCAAAACGGTTTGTTCCATTGAATTCTGCGGCTCATTCTACGTATTATATTAGCTTTTCATGAAATTTAAAATTTTGAATTTTTTTGCTAAAAATTTTAATGGTCAAGGCACTTACCCTACACAAAAATGAAAAAAAATAATTTTTTTTAACTCACTCAATCAAAATTTTATGGACATTTTTATGCTCATACAACCCTCTAGAGTTGTTAAAAGTATAAAAAAAGTTAATATATTCGATTTAAAAAATTTTGATTTTTGCAATTTTTGTCGCGATTTTGGTCGATTTCCGGTACCCGGAACATTCATCGAGTAATAACTCCGGAACTATTAGAGATAACCCTATGAAGTTTATTATCGTTGGAAAGGTCTTTTAATTGTCTATCTTTTTCAAAAAAGATTATTGTTCTCCGACTTATAGTTTTCGAGAAAATTTTGAAAAAATGCAAAAGTAGGTCAAATTTTAAAAAAATCATAACTAAAAAACTATTGGGAATTTGGCGATTTTCTCGACGCCAATCGATTCTCCGGATCATTTTGCATCGGTAAGGGCAAAAATAGTTCCACATTTTCGAATAGTTTTGCCGTAATTGAGAAAATAAAAAAAATAAAAAATTTGTAAACACCCCCCCCTTCAAAATGTTCAATTTTTAAAGTGTCTCAAAATCAATTTAAACCCATCCTATCTTATAGATTTTGATGTGCTCTTTACAATGGAACAAAGCGTTTTCCTCTAGCTCTTTTAGTTTGGCCGTAATCGACGTTTGAAAATTGAAAATTTTTTTGCGAGATATCGCCTTGAAACCTATGCCATTACGTAGGGCTTTTTATACCGGTTCTAATCGATTTTACCGTTTTTCTCTAACTCTTATAGTTTCGCCGTAATCGGCGTTTAAAAATTAGAAAAAAGTCAAAATGGCAACCTTTTTTTGCGTTTTTCTCGGAAACTATAATACTTAGAGCAAATTTTAAGAATGCATCAGATAGCGCTTAAAATTGTCTATTTTCTCGATTAAACCCGGAGCCGCTCCGGGCACCGGTTCCGGGTACAGAGGCATATAAAGTTTGACACTAAAAAAATTCATAATTAAAAAACTAAAAGTCGTAGAGCAAAACGGTTTGTTCCAGTGAATTCTACGGCTCATTTTACATATTATATCAGTTTTTCACGCGATTTAAAAATTTGAAATTTTTTGCTTAAAATTGGGGTTGCCATTTCATAGTGGTATCTAATTCTTCAATAAAAAAATTCGTAACTCAAAAACTAAAAGTCGTAGAGCAAAACGGTTTGTTCCAGTGAATTCTGCGGTTCATTTTCCGTATTATATCAGCTTTTCATGAGATTTAAAATTTTGAATTTTTTTGCTTAAAATTAGGTCAGCCATTTCATAGTGGAGTATTTTATTCATCAACAAAAAAATTCATAACTTAAAAATTAAACGTCGTAGAGCAAAACGGTTTGTTCCATTGAATTCTGCGGCTCATTCTACGTATTATATTAGCTTTTCATGAAATTTAAAATTTTGAATTTTTTTGCTAAAAATTTTAATGGTCAAGGCACTTACCCTACACAAAAATGAAAAAAAATAATTTTTTTTAACTCACTCAATCAAAATTTTATGGACATTTTTATGCTCATACAACCCTCTAGAGTTGTTAAAAGTATAAAAAAAGTTAATATATTCGATTTAAAAAATTTTGATTTTTGCAATTTTTGTCGCGATTTTGGTCGATTTCCGGTACCCGGAACATTCATCGAGTAATAACTCCGGAACTATTAGAGATAACCCTATGAAGTTTATTATCGTTGGAAAGGTCTTTTAATTGTCTATCTTTTTCAAAAAAGATTATTGTTCTCCGACTTATAGTTTTCGAGAAAATTTTGAAAAAATGCAAAAGTAGGTCAAATTTTAAAAAAATCATAACTAAAAAACTATTGGGAATTTGGCGATTTTCTCGACGCCAATCGATTCTCCGGATCATTTTGCATCGGTAAGGGCAAAAATAGTTCCACATTTTCGAATAGTTTAGCCGTAATTGAGAAAATAAAAAAAATAAAAAATTTGTAAACACCCCCCCATTCAAAATGTTCAATTTTTAAAGTGTCTCAAAATCAATTTAAACCCATCCTATCTTATAGATTTTGATGTGCTCTTTACAACGGAACAAAGCGTTTTCCTCTAGCTCTTTTAGTTTGGCCGTAATCGACGTTTGAAAATTGAAAATTTTTTTGCGAGATATCGCCTTGAAGCCTATGCCATTACGTAGGGCTTTTTATACCGGTTCTAATCGATTTTACCGTTTTTCTCTAACTCTTATAGTTTCGCCGTAATCGGCGTTTAAAAATTAGAAAAAAGTCAAAATGGCAACCTTTTTTTGCGTTTTTCTCGGAAACTATAATACTTAGAGCAAATTTTAAGAATGCATCAGATAGCGCTTAAAATTGTCTATTTTCTCGATTAAACCCGGAGCCGCTCCGGGCACCGGTTCCGGGTACAGAGGCATTTAAAGTTTGACGCTAAAAAAATTCATAATTAAAAAACTAAAAGTCGTAGAGCAAAACGGTTTGTTCCAGTGAATTCTACGGCTCATTTTACATATTATATCAGTTTTTCACGCGATTTAAAAATTTGAAATTTTTTGCTTAAAATTGGGGTTGCCATTTCATAGTGGTATCTAATTCTTCAATAAAAAAATTCGTAACTCAAAAACTAAAAGTCGTAGAGCAAAACGGTTTGTTCCAGTGAATTCTGCGGTTCATTTTCCGTATTATATCAGCTTTTCATGAGATTTAAAATTTTGAATTTTTTTGCTTAAAATTAGGTCAGCCATTTCATAGTGGAGTATTTTATTCATCAACAAAAAAATTCATAACTTAAAAATTAAACGTCGTAGAGCAAAACGGTTTGTTCCATTGAATTCTGCGGCTCATTCTACGTATTATATTAGCTTTTCATGAAATTTAAAATTTTGAATTTTTTTGCTAAAAATTTTAATGGTCAAGGCACTTACCCTACACAAAAATGAAAAAAAATAATTTTTTTTAACTCACTCAATCAAAATTTTATGGACATTTTTATGCTCATACAACCCTCTAGAGTTGTTAAAAGTATAAAAAAAGTTAATATATTCGATTTAAAAAATTTTGATTTTTGCAATTTTTGTCGCGATTTTGGTCGATTTCCGGTACCCGGAACATTCATCGAGTAATAACTCCGGAACTATTAGAGATAACCCTATGAAGTTTATTATCGTTGGAAAGGTCTTTTAATTGTCTATCTTTTTCAAAAAAGATTATTGTTCTCCGACTTATAGTTTTCGAGAAAATTTTGAAAAAATGCAAAAGTAGGTCAAATTTTAAAAAAATCATAACTAAAAAACTATTGGGAATTTGGCGATTTTCTCGACGCCAATCGATTCTCCGGATCATTTTGCATCGGTAAGGGCAAAAATAGTTCCACATTTTCGAATAGTTTAGCCGTAATTGAGAAAATAAAAAAAATAAAAAATTTGTAAACACCCCCCCATTCAAAATGTTCAATTTTTAAAGTGTCTCAAAATCAATTTAAACCCATCCTATCTTATAGATTTTGATGTGCTCTTTACAATGGAACAAAGCGTTTTCCTCTAGCTCTTTTAGTTTGGCCGTAATCGACGTTTGAAAATTGAAAATTTTTTTTGCGAGATATCGCCTTGAAACCTATGCCATTACGTAGGGCTTTTTATACCGGTTCTAATCGATTTTACCGTTTTTCTCTAACTCTTATAGTTTCGCCGTAATCGGCGTTTAAAAATTAGAAAAAAGTCAAAATGGCAACCTTTTTTTGCGTTTTTCTCGGAAACTATAATACTTAGAGCAAATTTTAAGAATGCATCAGATAGCGCTTAAAATTGTCTATTTTCTCGATTAAACCCGGAGCCGCTCCGGGCACCGGTTCCGGGTACAGAGGCATATAAAGTTTGACACTAAAAAAATTCATAATTAAAAAACTAAAAGTCGTAGAGCAAAACGGTTTGTTCCAGTGAATTCTACGGCTCATTTTACATATTATATCAGTTTTTCACGCGATTTAAAAATTTGAAATTTTTTGCTTAAAATTGGGGTTGCCATTTCATAGTGGTATCTAATTCTTCAATAAAAAAATTCGTAACTCAAAAACTAAAAGTCGTAGAGCAAAACGGTTTGTTCCAGTGAATTCTGCGGTTCATTTTCCGTATTATATCAGCTTTTCATGAGATTTAAAATTTTGAATTTTTTTGCTTAAAATTAGGTCAGCCATTTCATAGTGGAGTATTTTATTCATCAACAAAAAAATTCATAACTTAAAAATTAAACGTCGTAGAGCAAAACGGTTTGTTCCATTGAATTCTGCGGCTCATTCTACGTATTATATTAGCTTTTCATGAAATTTAAAATTTTGAATTTTTTTGCTAAAAATTTTAATGGTCAAGGCACTTACCCTACACAAAAATGAAAAAAAATAATTTTTTTTAACTCACTCAATCAAAATTTTATGGACATTTTTATGCTCATACAACCCTCTAGAGTTGTTAAAAGTATAAAAAAAGTTAATATATTCGATTTAAAAAATTTTGATTTTTGCAATTTTTGTCGCGATTTTGGTCGATTTCCGGTACCCGGAACATTCATCGAGTAATAACTCCGGAACTATTAGAGATAACCCTATGAAGTTTATTATCGTTGGAAAGGTCTTTTAATTGTCTATCTTTTTCAAAAAAGATTATTGTTCTCCGACTTATAGTTTTCGAGAAAATTTTGAAAAAATGCAAAAGTAGGTCAAATTTAAAAAAAATCATAACTAAAAAACTATTGGGAATTTGGCGATTTTCTCGACGCCAATCGATTCTCCGGATCATTTTGCATCGGTAAGGGCAAAAATAGTTCCACATTTTCGAATAGTTTTGCCGTAATTGAGAAAATAAAAAAAATAAAAAATTTGTAAACACCCCCCCCTTCAAAATGTTCAATTTTTAAAGTGTCTCAAAATCAATTTAAACCCATCCTATCTTATAGATTTTGATGTGCTCTTTACAATGGAACAAAGCGTTTTCCTCTAGCTCTTTTAGTTTGGCCGTAATCGACGTTTGAAAATTGAAAATTTTTTTGCGAGATATCGCCTTGAAACCTATGCCATTACGTAGGGCTTTTTATACCGGTTCTAATCGATTTTACCGTTTTTCTCTAACTCTTATAGTTTCGCCGTAATCGGCGTTTAAAAATTAGAAAAAAGTCAAAATGGCAACCTTTTTTTGCGTTTTTCTCGGAAACTATAATACTTAGAGCAAATTTTAAGAATGCATCAGATAGCGCTTAAAATTGTCTATTTTCTCGATTAAACCCGGAGCCGCTCCGGGCACCGGTTCCGGGTACAGAGGCATATAAAGTTTGACACTAAAAAAATTCATAATTAAAAAACTAAAAGTCGTAGAGCAAAACGGTTTGTTCCAGTGAATTCTACGGCTCATTTTACATATTATATCAGTTTTTCACGCGATTTAAAAATTTGAAATTTTTTGCTTAAAATTGGGGTTGCCATTTCATAGTGGTATCTAATTCTTCAATAAAAAAATTCGTAACTCAAAAACTAAAAGTCGCAGAGCAAAACGGTTTGTTCCAGTGAATTCTGCGGTTCATTTTCCGTATTATATCAGCTTTTCATGAGATTTAAAATTTTGAATTTTTTTGCTTAAAATTAGGTCAGCCATTTCATAGTGGAGTATTTTATTCATCAACAAAAAAATTCATAACTTAAAAATTAAACGTCGTAGAGCAAAACGGTTTGTTCCATTGAATTCTGCGGCTCATTCTACGTATTATATTAGCTTTTCATGAAATTTAAAATTTTGAATTTTTTTGCTAAAAATTTTAATGGTCAAGGCACTTACCCTACACAAAAATGAAAAAAAATAATTTTTTTTAACTCACTCAATCAAAATTTTATGGACATTTTTATGCTCATACAACCCTCTAGAGTTGTTAAAAGTATAAAAAAAGTTAATATATTCGATTTAAAAAATTTTGATTTTTGCAATTTTTGTCGCGATTTTGGTCGATTTCCGGTACCCGGAACATTCATCGAGTAATAACTCCGGAACTATTAGAGATAACCCTATGAAGTTTATTATCGTTGGAAAGGTCTTTTAATTGTCTATCTTTTTCAAAAAAGATTATTGTTCTCCGACTTATAGTTTTCGAGAAAATTTTGAAAAAATGCAAAAGTAGGTCAAATTTAAAAAAAATCATAACTAAAAAACTATTGGGAATTTGGCGATTAATTCCAGGAATGTAAATCAGAATACATGGACCTGCGTCGTCAATGCCAACAATTCGCTGTCGACCTCCTCCACCAAACGCGCAGCTCACAAGAACTAGCTTTCATCCTCAACCACGACCCCGCTGCACCTCCTTACGAAGAAGGCGAACACATGAAACTAGCACGCCTCGAACTCGCCATCCAATACAAACAAAAAAAAGTACACCTCTCAAACAATCAAACACTAAAAAAATTCTAACACAAAAAAAAGTTTGTAGCCCATCCAAACATCCAACAACTCCTAGCTGCAATCTGGTACGAAGGAGTTCCCGGATTTAGACGCAAATCTTCAACCCAAAAAATCATGATCATAGTAAAAGTGGCCATTTTGTTCCCTTTCTATTGCATGTTGTACATGATTGCACCTGGAACCAAAACTGGAAAACTGATGCGAAAACCCTTCATGAAGTTTTTAATTCATGCCTCCTCCTATTTGTTCTTTTTGTGTCAGTTTGTACATTGAGATTTTGAGAAAAATTGAGATTTTCTTGCAGTTTTGTTGATTCTGGTGTCACAGCGAGCCGAAGACCAGATCATCGAATTGTTCGGGACCGAAACCATGAAACAAAACATCCAGGAAAAGTACCGAAAACAGAGGGGAAATCCCCCAACTATTCTAGAATATGTGGTCTTGATCTATGTTATTGGGTTCATTTTTGAGGAAACTCATGAGATTTATGTGGAAGGAATGAAATCGTATTTGCGCAACTTGTGGAATTTCATCGATTTTACTCGAAATTTTCTGTACACGGCCGTTTTTCTTTTGCGTGTGGCTGCCTATATCCAGCAAACTTCCGAAATTGAAAATGACCCTTTTACAGCTTACATTAGGCGAGAGGAGTGGCAAGCTTTCGACCCGCAATTAATTGCTGAGGGGCTTTTTGCAGCCGCAAATATTTTCAGGTAATCACGAACAAATCTTTGGAAAAAAAATTAAGTCTCTAGCTTTATCCAGAAGAAAGATACGAGAATGTAAACACAAAACTTATCCAATTGGAAAATTTATTTTACTAAAACATTTTTCATAATGAAGGAGATTTCAAATCCAAAAACGAGCTTCGAATTCAAATTCTCGAAACATCTCACATGAGAATCAAGTATTTAAATTTAAAAATTTAATCTACAGGGTGGTCCAGCCCAGCTCCCATCTTCTGTAGCTCAGTCATTATTAAAGTTGGAGTTTTGATATTTTGTAGATGTTATTTATACTCTAGGACACATTTCGGGAAAATATTTTTAACTATACAGAGTGTCCCAAAAAAAGTATGACGTCATAATAATATTATTTAATGGCTTGCTATTATTTTTTTGTACTCATTGTGATACCTTTTTAGCTTCTTACATGTCCCTAAAGTTTTTTTCAAATTGGTTCAGGGATTACTGTTAAAAAAATAAAAACCAAAAATGTCGGTTTTACACCTTTAGTTTTGAAAATTAATAAAAAATAGAAACAGTGATTTTTTGACAACATTATTAGTAGGTACTAATCACGAACAAATATTTGGAAAAAAAATTAAGTCTCTAGCTTTATCCAGAAAAAAGATAGAGGATGTACACACAAAACTTGTCCAATTGGAAAATTTATTTTACTAAAACATTTCTCATAATGAAGGAGATTTCAAATCCAAAAACGAGCTTTGAATTTAAATTCAGCGAAACATTTCACATGAGAATCAAGTCTTTAAATTTAAAAATTTAATCTACAGGGTGGTCCAGCCTAGGTCCCATCTTCTGTAGCTCAGTCATTATTAAAGTTGGAGTTTTGATATTTTGTATATGTTATTTATACTCTAGGACACATTTCGGGAAAACATTTTTAACTATACAGAGTGTCCCAAAAAAAAGTATGACGTCATAATAATATTATTTAATGGCTTGCTATTATTTTTTTGTACTCATTGTGATACCTTTTTAGCTTCTTACATGTCCCTAAAGTTTTTTTCAAATCGGTTCAGGGATTACTGTTAAAAAAAATAAAAACTAAAAATGTCGGTTTTACACCTTTAGTTTTGAAAATTAATAAAAAATAGAAACAGTGATTTTTGGACAACATTATTAGTAGATACTAATCACGAACAAATCTTTGGATAAAAAATTAAGTCTCTAGCTTTATCCAGAAAAAAGATACGAGGATGTGAACACAAAACTTGTCCAATTGGAAAGTTTTACTAAAATATTTTTCATAATGAAGGAGGTTTCAAATCCAAAAACGAGCTTCGAATTCAAATTCAGCGAAACATTTCACATGAGAATCAAGTATTTAAATTTAAAAATTTAATCTACAGGGTGGTCCAGCCTAATTCCCATCTTCTGTAGCTCAGTCATTATTAAAGTTGGAGTTTTGATATTTTGTAGATGTTATTTATACTCTAGGACACATTTCGGGAAAATATTTTTAACTATACAGAGTGTCCCAAAAAAAAAGTATGACGTCATAATAATATTTTTTAATGGCTCGCTATTATTTTTTTGTACTCATTGTGATACCTTTTTAGCTTCTTACATGTCCCTAAAGTTTTTTTCAAATCGGTTCAGAGATTACTGTTAAAAAAAATAATAAACCAAAAATGTCGGTTTTACACCTTTAGTTTTGAAAATTAATAAAAAATAGAAACAGTGTTTTTTTGACAACATTATTAGTAAGTACGTGTCTAACAAGGTATAGCAGACTTATTAGTTAAGCTTGATTGATTTAAATTACTACAGGGTGTTTACAATTTATTTCCAAACTTAAAATTTTATAGTTTTCTATTTTGCTTATTTTAAATGGCAACCCCTATTTATTTTTATATCATTCGATAAAAAATTTAAAAACGAACAACTTTTTATATTACAAGCCTAACGTAAATCCTGATACTTTCGGAGTTATTTGGTTAAAACTGATTCTGTCAATGACAAATAACTAATGGTTAATATTTTTGGCAAATAACTCCGAAAGTGTTAGGATTTGTAATAGGGTTGTAATAACAAAAAATGTTGCCCCTTTAATTCCGCATCGAACGATCTAAAAATGAGTAGGGGTTGTCATTTGAAATAAGCAAAATAAAAGACTCTAAAAATTAAAAAGTTTGGAAATAAATTGTAAACACCCTGTAGTAATTCGAATCAATCAAATTTTCTTAATAAGTCTGTTAAACCTTATTGAACACTTACGTAGTGATAATTTCGTCAAAAAAGCACTATATCTATTTTTTATTAATTTTTAAAACCAAAAGTGTAAAACCGATTTTTTTGGTTTTTATTTTTTTTAACTGTAATCCCTGTACCGATTTGAAAAAAACTTTAGGCACATGTAAGGAGCTAAAAAGGTATCATAATGAGTACAAAAAAATTATAGCATGCCCTTAAAAAAATTTATTATTATGACGTCATACATTTTTTGGAACACTCTGTATAATTAAAAAATATTTTCCTGAAATGTGTCCTAGAGTATAAATCACATCTACAAAATATCAAAACTCTAACTTTAATAATAACTGAGTTACAGAAGAGGGGAGCTGGGCTGGACCACCCTGTATTACAAAAAAAGTTAATAAATTTCGATGAAAAAAAATTATGGATAAATTATTTTGTAAAATATGATTATTTTTTATTTATTATTTGTATTTAGGTGTCGTAATAAATATTTTAATGTCAATTATTGAAAAAAAAAGTCGCCCCTAAATTTAAAAAATAAGTTTTTAAAAAAAATTATGCAGACCGTGTCTCCGTTTAGTTCTTGTGTATAATTTTTTTAATGTAATTTGTCGTGAATAATTCTTTATAATAATAAGGATAGGAAAAAAGAATAATTTGTTTGATTTTTTTATGTTATTTCAGTGCCCTAAAGCTGGTCCATTTGTTCTCCATCAACCCTCATTTGGGACCGTTGCAAATTTCGCTCGGAAGAATGGTCATAGACATTGTTAAATTCTTCTTTATTTACACTCTGGTGCTGTTTGCTTTTGCCTGTGGTTTGAACCAACTCTTGTGGTACTTTTCGGATTTGGAAAAGAAGAAATGTTACCATTTACCAAGTGGTGAAGCTGATTTTGACAATGCGGCTGATTCGTGCATGAAGTGGCGCCGTTTTGCCAAGTAATTTTTTTTATCTACTATTATTTGCTTTATGAGGGAAAAATTAGCTCAAAAATCGACGTAGTTTGATATGAAAAAAAAATGAAAAAAAGCAAACGCAATTAAATTTCTCTGAAATACAGGGTGTTTCAAGTTTTAGGTCCAGTCAAAAAATAAATACTTCTAGTATTCCAAAATAAAAAATATATATCGCAAACGATAGAGTTTCTAACACGCTTCAATTTGATGCTTTGCTGATATCCCAAATTTTCATGATATAAGCGTAAAACGCAAAAAACTACATTAAAAATTTTTTTTTTTCAAATTATTCTAATAATTTTTTTATAATAAAATTCCTCCTATTTTTTAAGTAAGACTTCCGAAACTGAAACAGTAAAAAACCCAAGGCGTATTGAGCAATTGAAATTTCAATTTGCAAAAAAAGGGCATTTTTTAATTGACAAGTAAAATTTTAGTCTGACAGTTAATGACGTTTCAATTTTTTGTGAATCAAGCAAAGACACGAGCTCTGTTTTTTCAAAGGTGACTAAGATAAAACATTTATTTGATCTTTTGCAAATTGGAATTTCAATTGCTCAATACGCCTTGGGTTTTTTACTGTTTCAGTTTCGGAAGTCTCACTTAAAAAATAGGAGGAATTTTATTATGAGAAAACGATTGCAATAATTTGGAAACAAAAAATTTTTATCTAGTTTTTCACAATTCACGCTCATACCATGAAAATTTCGTATAACATTAAAGCATCAAATTGAAGCGTGTTAGAAACTCAATCGTTTGAGATATATTTTTTTTCTTTTGGACAACTAGAAGTATTTATTTTTTGACTGGACCTAATACTTGAAACACCCTGTACCTCGAAATAATTTTATTCTTGACTGAAAAACGTGCTAAAAAATTTGACTCATTTTAGTGATTTTTTTTGGTTTTTCTTAGACAAAATCACCCAAAAAAAAAAACGGTTCTTTCGGTTTTAAACACTAAAAAAGACAAAAATTATGTAATTTTTAGTCCAACTTAGTGACCAGGTTTAAGACTTGAAACTGATGAAAAAATATTTTTAAACCAATTCAACGACTTTCAAGTTAGTTATTCAAAATTTAGTTCTAGACCAAGAAAAGTGTTAAATTAAAATGCTCGGAAAAAGCCAAAACAAAGTAAATATAAATAAATAAGTTGTTTTTCATCTTCAATATGTTATTGATCATTCGATGAATTTGAACAAAATTTTGAAAAAAATAGCTTTTAATGTTTAAACAAACCAAAAGACGTCAATAACCAAACATAATGTTATTTTTGACATTTGTTTTTTTATTCCATTGACCAATCCTTTTGCTATTTCTAAAAAATAATAAAAAATATAAAAAAATGTTTTTTAAAAAAAGCTTTTATAAATTTTAGAATTGTAACCTGTAACAAAAAATATTGTCGTGTGATTGAAATACATTATTTTTTACTTTTTAGTACATCTTTTAAATAAAACCTTTTTTTTAAAAAACATTTTATATATATATATATATATATATATATATATATATATATATATATATATATATATATATATATATATATATATATATATATATATATATATATAGAAGAATATTTTTTCTTACAGGTTAAAATTCTAAAATTTATAAAAGCTTTGGGAGTTATAAAACTACGGCATTACAGAATTATTTTCAGTTGACAACTCCAAAAGCTTTTATAAATTTTAGAATTTTAACTCCTGTGATTGAAATACATTATTTTTTACTTTTTAGTGCATCTTTTAAATAAAACCTTTTTTTAAAAAACTTATTTATATATTTTTATTTTTTATTTTTTAGTCTTTATTTATTACATAGATTTATTGTTATTACACTGTGCATCTACCGTGACGTCCAAATGACCAACATACCGTCTATGTCGGTATAACTTACGGTATGTACAAATCGAGATGCCCTTTGTAAACATAACCTAAAATTTTAAAACCCCATTTAACACCTTTAGGGGGCAATTAACTATATAGAATTGCATTGTCACGCATTGTCACGCATTGTACTAAAAAAACAACCGTAATGCGATTTTCGACTCTCCTAGACAATTTTTCGGTCAGTTTAAGCGAAATTTCTCGAAAAAAGTCGAAAAATGAAAATTTTGAAACCATTTTATATTTAAAAGTTGAAAATGGCAAAAAAATTTCTAGCTTAATTTTTAATGCAAAGTTTCTTAATAATTCAATTCTAGCCAAAAAAACGTGCCGAAATGTTCGAAAAAAACAAAAACTCGTTAATATAGTAATAATCCTGTGATACATTTGCAAATAAAATTAGTCGTTTAATGAACAACGTGCTTAAGCCTTTATGAAAGTAATAATCTTGAGCTCAACGCAACTTCAAAATTAAGAAAATTTTTGCAAAATAACAGCTCAAAATCACCCAATTTTAAACAAGTAATGTAATAATGGACATTTTTTGAGAAAAAAAAAATTAAATCAATTATTCAATTTATAGGCAGGGCTTCCATTTCAAAAGGAGCCAATCTCAATAACTTTTGACATTGAGCAAATCTATTTTTAAGCAAAAACAGGTCGATTAGGATCGCGAGGGGGAAGTTCAAAACCAACATTTGTTACATTTTAGGTTTCATCCCTTAATCGCTAGCTACCCCTATTTTAAAATTTTAAATGGCACCCTCTACTTTTTCAAACATTTTCGGAAACAGAAAAAATTTGCGTATCAAACTGTCAAGAAAAAAAATTTTTTTGTTGATTCGTTTTTTAATTAAGGGTGGATTTATTTTTGAAATTTTTAATCCTAGTAGCCTTTGATTTGAAGCCAATTTAATTGAAATAAAAAATTGTCAATTATAGATGCGATGAGAAAGTTAATACTAACATTACTTACATTTTAGGTTTCATCCCTTAGTCGCTAGCCACCATTACTTTAAAATTTTAAATAGCACCCCTTATTTTCGGAAAGGGAACAAATGAGTGTTTCTAACTGTCAAAAAAATTTTTATTGATTCGTTTTTTAGTTAGGGGCGGTTTTATTTTTGAAATTTATAGTCCTAGTAGCCTTTGATTTGAAGCCAATTTAATTTAAATAAGAAATTTGTCAATAAGAGGTACAATGAAATAGTTCAAATTCAAGATATAGTACATTTTACATTTCATCCCCAAATTTCAAATCATCCTTACTTTAGAATTTGAAATAGCACCCCCAACTTTTTAAATATTTTTGGAAAGGGGATAAAAAGCTTATCTAACTGTAAAAGCAGATTTTTTTTTCGATTCGTTTTTGATTTCAAAACCAACATAAAATGTTTCAAAATGTTGGGGGTGCTATTACAAATTTTAAAGTAAGGGTGGTTAGCGACTAAGGGATGGAACTTAAAATGTATTTTATGTTGGTTTAGAGCTCTCCCAGTGCAATCCAAAACAACATACCTACTTTTTATTTAAATAAAATTAGCTTCAAATGAAAAGCCACTAAAACTAAAAATTTCAAATATAAAACCACCCCTAACTAAAAAACGAATAGAAAAATATTTTTTGATAGTTAGGTACGCTAATTTGTCCCCCTTCCGAAAATGTTCCAAAAAGTAGGAGGTGCCATTTAAAATTTTAAATTAGGGGTGGCTAGCGACTAAGGGATGAAACCTAAAATGTAACTAATGTTGGATTTAAACTCTCTCATTACATCTCTAATCGACAATTTTTTTATTTAAATTAAATTGTCCTCCAATCAAAGGCTACTAGGATTAAAAATTTCAAAAATAAAACCACCCTTAACTAAGAAACGAATAGACAAAAAAAATTATTTCCTTGACAGTCCGATCCGAAAATTTGTTTCCTTTCCGAAAATGTTTGAAAAAGTAGAGGGTGCTATTTAAAATTTTAAAATAGGGGTAGCTAGCGATTAAGGGATGAAACCTAAAATGTAACAAATGTTGGTTTTGAACTTCCCCCTCGCGATCCTAATCGACCTGTTTTTGCTTAAAAATAGATTTGCTCAATGTCAAAAATTATTGAGATTGGCTCCTTTTGAAATGAAAGCCCTGTATATAAAATTGCTTGGCCTGACTGACAAATCAATGCACAGCCTAGACGGCTAAGGATAGAAACTTGAAATTTTTACAGTAGATAGCTTTTGTAACGTAGGGGTGTACTAAGAAAGGATTTTTCGAAAATCACCCCCTAAAAGGGTTAAATAGGGTGTCAAAATTTGAATAAAAATCCGTCATTTTTTAAGTTATATCTTTGAAAATTAGTATTTGGGCTTTCGGTTAAAAATAAAGAAAGACGTGTTTCAGGATTTTTGGAAAATCAACCCCTAAAGGGGTTAAATGGAGTTGAATTTAGAATTAGAGTTTAGAAAATCTGTCATTTTTAAAGTTACATTGAACTTACATCCTTGAAAATTAGTATTTGGGCTTTTGGTTAAAAATGAAGAAACACGTGTTTCCGGATTTTCGAAAATTCAACCCCTAAGAGGGTTAAATGGCGTAATAAAATTTGAATAAATATCCGTAACTTTTAAATTTACATTAATTGAAGCTGGTATTTGGGCTTCCAATGAAAAGTGAAGAAACACGTGTTTTAGTTGGAAATACCAACCCCAAGGGGGTTGAACACGGGTTAGAATTTGTCTAAAAATCCGTAATTTTTAATTTGTATCCATGCAAATGGTACTTGAGCTTTCGGTTAAAGATGAAAAACGTGTGTTTAAGAACATTTGGAATTTCCACCCCTAAGGGGGTTAAATATAAAAATCCGTAATTTTTGAACTTATATTTATAAAAATTGGTATTTGAGCATTCGGTGAAAAATAAAGAAACAGGTATTTTATTATTTTTAGAAATTCCACCCCGAAAGAGGGTTAAACATAAAAAATCGTCATTTTTGAAGCTATATTAATGATCTTTCGGTTAAAAATGAAAAAAGACGTGTTTCTGGATTTTGAAAGTTCCACCCCCAAGAGGGTTGAACATAAAAATATGTCATTTTCGAAGTTATAACCAAGAGAATTGGTATTTTGGCATTAGTCTAAATATAAAAAATGCGTGTTTCAGTTTGTTGAAAACTCAACTCCAAGGGGGTTAAACAAAAAAAATCCTTCATTGTTGAAGTTATACATAAAAAAAATTCTTTATTGTTGAAGTTATCAATTGATATCTTAGACATTCGGTTAAAAAGGAAGAGCCGTATAAGAGAAAGAGTTCAACGCATTTTTGAAGTCATATCCAAGAAAATTGTCATTTGGACTTCCGGTTAAAAATAAAGAAAATGTGTTTCAAAATTTTTGAAAATTACATCCACAAAATGGTTTCAATTTTAGCGTTTTTGAGTCGTCCCAATCCCTCTTTTGGGCCAGCTTCGGTATGGTAGACCTCGGCAGTTTTGAATTGACCGGAATCAAAACTTACACGAGATTTTGGGGCCTTTTGATGTTCGGTTCTTACTCGGTGATCAATGTCATTGTATTATTGAACCTTCTCATTGCCATGATGTCAAACTCCTATGCCATGATTGACGAACACTCGGACACCGAATGGAAATTCGCCAGAACCAAACTGTGGATGAGCTATTTCGAAGAAAGCGCTACTTTACCTTCACCCTTCAACATCTTCCCCAAACCCAAACACTTGTTCAAACTTTTGGGATTGCGCAAAAAGGACAAAATCCGCAAAATGTCAACGAAACGAAGAAATCGCGAGGAAAAAGAGCGAGATTACAAATACACTGCTGTAATGCGTGCTTTAGTTTGGAGATACGTTTCAGCAATGCACCGAAAACTGGAGGAAAATGCTGTGACTGAAGACGATGTTAATGAATTAAAAAGCGACATTTCGTCCTTTCGTTATGAGTTGTTGGAAGTTTTGCAGAAAAATGGAATGGACATTTCTTCGGCCGAAATGAAAGAAAAGGCGGTTTTGGGGCGCAAAATGAAAGTTTGGGAGCGAAGATTGATGAAGGACTTTAAAGTTGCACCGGTTGTTACGGAAGAAGAGGAAGAATTCATCTACCAACCGCCTCCAGAAGGCGAAAATTCCCTAGCCAAGTATTTCGTATAACACTTGATTTCATTTCAAAATAAAATAAAATTGGTTGGTTTTAGGTTTCGCCGAATCGCTAGATTGGCTGTTGTTAACTCGAATTTGAGTAAATGGAGACAAGTGGTCAAAGGTGCTTGCATTGCGTAAGTATTTAAAAACACACGACATTACTTAATATTACTAGAAAATATTGACAAAATAAGTCATACTAAAACTTTTAGGTAAAGAATTTAATATAGCTTTAAAATTTTTAAACTTTTTTTTGGCAAGTCGTAGAGCTAATTGGTTTGTTCCAGTGAATTCTGCGGCTCATTTTACATATTATACCAACTATTTTACAACACTCACTTATTTGAGAACGTATTTTAAAAACTATTTTAATTTGAAAAATGGTGAATGTGCCGGGTTATTAATAAAAAATTCATAACTCAAAAATTAAATGTCGTAGAGCGAAACGGTTTGTTCCAGTGAAATCTGCGGCTCATTTTACATTTTATACCAACTATTTTACAACACTCACTTGTTTGAGAACGTATTTTAAAAGTTATTTTATTTTGAAAAATGGTGAATGCGCCGGGTTATTTAATAAATTTCATAACTCAAAAATTAACAGTCGTAGAGCTAAACGGTTTGTTCCAGTGAAATCTGCGGCTCATTTTACATATTATACCAACCATTTTACAACACTCACTTATTTGAAAACTTATTTTAAAAATTATTTTAATTTGAAAAATGGTGGATGTGCCGGGTTATTTATTAAAAATTCATAACTCAAAAATTAAAAGTCGTAGAGCGAAACGGTTTATTCCAGTGAAATCTGCGGCTCATTTTACATATTATACCAACTATTTTACAACACTCACTTATTTGAAAATGTATTTTAAAAATTATTTTAATTTGAAAAATGGTGAATGTGCCGGGTTATTTATTAAAAATTCAAAACTCAAAAATTAAAAGTCGTAGAGCGAAACGGTTTGTTCCAGTGAAATCTGCGGCTCATTTTACATATTATACCAACTATTTTACAACACTCACTTATTTGAGAACGTATTTTAAAAATTATTTTAATTTGAAAAATGGTGAATGCGCCGAGTTATTTATTAAAAATTCATAACTCAAAAATTAAAAGTCGCAGAGCGAAACGGTTTGTTCCAGTGAAATCTGCATCTCATTTTACATATTATACCAACCATTTTACAACACTCACTTATTTGAGAACGTATTTTTAAAATTATTTTAATTTGAAAAATGGTGGATGTGCCGAGTTATTTATTAAAAATTCATAACTCAAAAATTAAAAGTCGTAGAGCAAAACGGTTTTTTTCAGTGAAATCTGTGGCTCATTTTACATATTATACCAACCATTTTACAACACTCACTTATTTGAAAACTTATTTAAAAAAATTATTTAAATTAGAAAAATGGTGAATGTGCCAAGTTATTTATTAAAAATTCATAACTCAAAAACTAAAAGTTGTAGAGCTAAACGGTTTATTCCAGTGAAATCTGCGGCTCATTTTACATATTATACCGACTATTTTACAACACTCACTTATTTGAAAACTTATTTTAAAAAAATTATTTTAATTTGAAAAATGGTGGATGTGCCGAGTTATTTATTAAAAATTCATAACTCAAAAATTAAAAGTCGTAGAGCAAAACGGTTTTTTTCAGTGAAATCTGTGGCTCATTTTACATATTATACCAACCATTTTACAACACTCACTTATTTGAAAACTTATTTAAAAAAATTATTTAAATTAGAAAAATGGTGAATGTGCCAAGTTATTTATTAAAAATTCATAACTCAAAAACTAAAAGTTGTAGAGCTAAACGGTTTATTCCAGTGAAATCTGCGGCTCATTTTACATATTATACCGACTATTTTACAACACTCACTTATTTGAAAACTTATTTTAAAAAAATTATTTTAATTTGAAAAATGGTGGAGGCGCCGGGTTACTTATTAAAAATTCGTAACTTAAAAATTAAAAGCCGTAGAGCAAAAATTGATGCCCTTTTAAGTTTAAAGCCACAATTTTCGCCCATTATCCTACAATTTGAGAAAAAAGTATTTCCAAATTTACGAGTTTTTTTCTCAAAAATCAAAGAACGGAGATTTTTCTGAAGAAAACAAAGAAACACAATTTTTTTCTGTAAGATGGTACTGCTAACTTATTTACTTAGTTCTTCCTCCGTTTTTTCTATTTTTTCTATTCAATTTTACCACGACTTCCCTTTTTCAATAAATTAATTTTATCAGTCATCTCATAGCAAAAAAATTTGTAAATAAATTTTATTTTTGTCAAAAACAGGTCGCAGATTGGCCACTGCCATAGACGCGACTCGTTCAAAAAGCAGCAAAATCTTCAAAGGGCAATGGAAGAAGCGAAGAAATTGAAAGTGAAAAGTCCGGTTCAAAGTCGCGCCACAACTCCAATCCAGCTTCCGGACACTACCGGATCCAACATCATTAAAATAATCCGGGGAATCACCCCCGAGAATTCAGATTCGAAATATTGCCTAACCCCCAGAGATAATACGAGTAAAAGTCCTTTGATTTCGATTTCTCCACCAAAAACACCGGAAAAAGAACCGGATCTTATTAACTTAGAGAGTGCCAAGACTTCGCCCGTTCTTCCAGTCAAGGCTATGCCATCTGATGATGTGTCACTGGAATCAGTTGATAAAATTATCAACGATTCGAATTTTTTGGATGATGATAATAAGGTTAGAAGTTTGCCAACTTCACCAACTTCGAGTGATGACAAAAGTTTGGATAGTTTGAGTAAAAAAGCGCTTTTTTCATCCGGAAGTTTCACACCCGACGAAAATGAGAAGAAAGAAGAAGAAATTGACCCGAAAAATGTCACTTTTAGTTTTGATTTTATCGATGAAAGTGGTAAAGGAATATTGAAGAAAACAGAGGAAGAAACTGAAGAAAATGTTGATAAAGTAGATAACGAAGTGGAACCACCACCTGAAGAAATTAAGGAAGAAAGTGAAGAAGTTGTTGAGGCAAAAACCGAAGACGGAGATGAAGTTAAAGGTACAGAAAATAATGAAATAGAAGAACCTCAAGCCAACTTAAAAGAAAGTAAACCTCAACTGGAAGAGAAAGAAGAAGAATGTCAAGTCAAAATTGAAAAAAAAGAAATTCAAGTTGAAGTAGAAAAAGTTTGTGCCAAGTCAGGAGATGAACTTGAAGTGCCAGAAAAGAAGGAAGACAAAACAGAAGAGAAAATAGAAATTGAGAAATCTCCAATGGCCGTTAGAAACATCCAAAGAATAGGAGACCGTGGTCGAAGACAGCCAAAAACGGGGTGGCTTTAATTATGTTAATCGTTTATAACCATTTTCAAGTTTATCAAATATTTATTATGTAAAATGTTGAAGAAATAATAAAATATACAATGAAAAATCCCGCCAGGTCCCTGCTTTACCGGCAAGTTTAATGCATAATGAGCGGCAAATTCAAAGTGGTTATTTAAAAATCATGGTTTATAATAGGATATTTGGATATTCCCAAAATAGGGGCTAAATGAGAGGCTTCTGTTTCGCCGTTTTAACTTCAAAAACACCAGCCTGGCTGACGAAGGCTTATTTCAAGGAGACAGAAGGACATTGATTTATTTAATGATTTTACGGTTTTTTATTAAAAAACGTTTTTATGCAAAACAACAAACACTAATCAAAAGATAAATAAATAATAATCGATTTGTGTGGTGTTTATTTTGGTAATAAAAAAGTGAGGTTATGTTAACTTTTTTTTCAATAATACACTTTGATTTCTAATTACAGTTTAAGTAAAAGTTCTATTTAATAATGACCAATACTACAAGGACCTAACTCTTAGCTATTTATGTAATAATTGGGCTTTATCAATGATTTACTTTTACATAACCTCACTTTATTCCAACCTGTCAAATCATTTCTTGCACCAATTAACCCAAAAAATGTGAAGTTGTGTAAGTAATAAGTGTCTAAAAATGGAGAAAAACGGGGCTATTTTCCACCCAATCATCAGTTCGATCCAAAAAATAGCTTTATATGAAACCAAATCAGTACGTAAACACTCAAATAGCCCCAAAACTTAAACCAATTTCCAGAAATATTATCTGGTCGGCTCCAACAACACCCAAACCCGCTTTCGAGTCTTAAAAATCGACCGTCAGGAAGCCAAAGACTTGAAAATCTACGATGACAAAGTGGAATACACCGAGAAGGAAATCCACGATCTTGTCAACATGATTGACTCTGGCAATCGCCAAAGATCCGCAAACAGCGGTTTCTCCAAAGTGATTTCCTCCTTCGGTATCGTGGGTTTCATCCGTTTCCTTGAAGGCTTCTACATAATTTTAATCACAAAACGGCGCAAAGTCGCAGTTATTGGCTACCACACGATTTACAAAATCGAAGACACTTCCATGATTTACATCCCTCATGAATCCATCCGTCTTGTACACCCTGATGAGCCCCGCTATGTCAAAATGTTCCAAAACATTGACCTTGCCAGCAACTTCTACTTCAGTTACAGCTACGACCTCACCCACACCCTCCAACACAACCTCGCCAGCCCCAAACAGTTCATCCCCACCCGCCAACAGCCCCACCCCTTGACCGTGCTCAGCCACTGCGACTTCGGCATCCGCTCCAAGCCCCGCCCCAAATTCGTCTGGAACACCCACTTGCTCACACCCATCGAGCCCGACCTCCACCCCGATTGGCTGCTATACGTGACGCATGGTTTCATCGGCCAATCAAACATTAACGTGTTCGGGCGTTCGGTTTACGTCACACTGATCGCGCGCCGTTCGGCCAAATACGCCGGGACTCGGTTTTTGAAACGTGGCGCCAATTTCGAAGGTGATGTCGCCAATGAGGTGGAAACCGAGCAAATGGTGCACGATTCGGGGGTTTCCTCGTTCAGTCAAAGTCGGTTTACTTCGTTCGTCCAAATGCGGGGGTCCATACCCGGGCATTGGCGCCAGGATATGGGCAAAATGGTGGCCAAACCCGCCATTACAATGGACTTGTATGACCCGTATGCCGAAACGGCAGGGGCCCACTTTAACGAGCTTTTGACCCGATATGGGGCCCCCATTGTCATACTTAACCTAGTCAAACAACGGGAGAAAAAAAAACAAGAACGGTTATTAAGCGATGAACTTAATACGGCCGTCAAATACTTGAACCAATTCCTACCACCTGACTACCAAATCATTTATAAAACATTTGACATGGCGCGGAAAAACAAAGGAAATAACGCAAACGTCATGGGGCATTTAGCCGAAATCGCCAAAAATGCCGTCATGAAAACCGGTTTTTTCCACAACCAGGCAAAATACCACGCGCAGAAAAATGCCACACTTGTGGGGCATTATACCGAACGCGGAAGCGTCCAAACGGGCATTATACGCACGAATTGTGTCGATTGTCTCGATCGGACAAATACGGCACAATTCGCAATCGGTAAATGTGTACTTGGGTACCAATTATGCGCACTGGGCATTTTGGACTCGCCTAACCTAGAGTTTGACACAGATTGTGTCCGAATGTTGGAATGCCTTTACGAGGATCATGGTGATACACTTGCCCTGCAATATGGGGGCTCACAGTTAGTACACCGCATTAAAACCTACAGAAAGACAGCCCCCTGGACGTCGCAAGGCAATGATATTATGCAGACGTTAAGTCGCTATTATAGTAACACGTTTTCGGACGCTGAAAAGCAAAATACCATTAACCTATTTTTGGGCATTTTTATCCCAGATGAGAACAAACCACAGATTTGGGACTACACCTCTGATTATTATTTCCATCACAAACCAATTGTTTACACTAATAAATCGTTAACGCAATGGTGGGACGCACAAGTGTTGGAATGCCTCCCGTATGCCTATAATGACATGACTAAGGCATGTTCCGAACTCATTCAAGTCCATTCAAAGGACGCTGAAATGATAGATGCCTATGCTGATTATCACAGACCGTACGAATTGAGTGTCTTGAATGATGTTTATGCCTTTAAAATTAGTAACTCGGTTCGGGATTTTATGCCCAATTGTACTACCGATTATAGTCCGTTTATAATACGGATAAGGCCAGTCAGGCGAAGGGAGGAGAATTCAAATAAGGGTTTTGCAATGAAAAATCCTTCAGTTACCGGGCAAAGTTCAACCAGTTCAGCTGCATCCAGTTCAAGGTTTTTTATTAGTACTTATCGGTTTGGACTCTGACTGTGTTTGTAGTTCCGATGTTGATTCATGCGATGATGAGGACAGTACGTACACGAATGAGTCCCAAGGGACCACGTCCAAGGAAAGTACTCCCGAACCCATCACTTTTAAGGCGCTTTTCCCGTCAATGAAGGAAATTTACGGGACGCAACTTCAAACACCCAAAAAAACCGATGTAGGGATGTATAAAAAGTAACAAGTTTATGGTTTGTTTGTCCAAATGTTTGTTGTTGTTTTTTTAGGTATGTTTTAATCGGGAAGAAGGCAAACGGGACGGCGAAAAACACAAATACTCTTCCTTCGTTGGCACTTTTTAAGCCGCAAAGCAACTTTTCGGAGGATTCTTCGGTTCAAGTTAGGCCGCCAAAAGTCGATAAGAGGTCGATTCAGGTCTATCAGAATTATATTAATGTGGGGATCAACGGTGGGACGGAACCCAAAGCCTCCGATTTAGCCCTGTATCAGAAATATGCTAGTTTTAAGTGATTTTAAATATATTCGATTTGAATTTACCGCTTTTTTCATTGTATACAATAACCCTATTAAATTTACCTATTAGCTTTGGAAAGCTCTTTTAATTATTTATCTTTTTAAAAAAGATCATTGTCTTACGATTAATAGGTAATAGGTTAATAGGTAAAATAAAATTCATAACGGTGGTTAAGACCTTCACAAAAATGAAAAAAACATTTTTTTAAACTCACTCTAGCAAAGTTTTATGGACTTTTGTATGCTCTTAACCATCTGGAGTTGTTAAAAGTAGAAAAAAAGTTAATATGTTCGATTTTAAAAATTTTGATTTTTGCAATTTTGTCGCGATTTTGGTCGATTTTTGGAACATTTATCAAGTAATAACTCTGGAACTATTAGAGATAACCATAAGAAGTTTATTATCGTTGGAAAGCTCTTTTAATTATCTATCTTTTTCAAAAAAGATTATTGTTCTCCGACTTATAGTTTTCGAGAAAATTTAAAGGAGGGTAAAATTTTAAAAAATTCATAAATAAAAAACTATTAGGAATTTGGCGATTTTCTCTTCTTATATCGGTTTTTAACCCGATTTAAAAATTTGAAATATTTTGCTTGAAATTAGGGTAGCCTAATGCATACTGGTACTTTATTCTTCAACAAAAAAATTCGTAACTAAAAAACTAAAAGTCGTAGAGCAAAACGGTTTGTTCCAGTGAATTCTGCGGCTCATTCTACGTATTATATTAACTTTTCACGAGATTTAAAATTTTGTTTTTTTTTGCTTAAAATTAGGTCAGCCATTTCATAGTGAAGTATTTTATTCATCAACAAAAAAATTCATAACTTAAAAACTAAACGTCGTAGAGCAAAACGGTTTGTTCCATTGGATTCTGCGGCTCATTCTACGTATAATATTAACTTTTCATGAGATTTAAAATTTTGAATTTTTTTGCTAAAAATTTTAATGGTCAAGGCACTTACCTTCACAAAAATGAAAAAAAATATTTTTTTTAACTCACTCAATCAAAGTTTTATGGACATTTCTATGCTCATACAACCCTCTAGAGTTGTTAAAAGTAGAAAAAGAGTTAATATATTCGATTTAAAAAATTTTGATTTTTGCAATTTTTGTCGCGATTTTGGTCGATTTTCGGTACCCGAAACATTCATCGAGTAATAACTCCGGAACTATTAGAAATAACCCTATGAAGTTTATTATAGTTGGAAAGCTCTTTTAATTGTCTATAATTTTCAAAAAAGATTATTGTTCTCCGACTTATAGTTTTCGAGAAAATTTCGAAAAAAAGCAAAAGTAGGTCAAATTTTAAAAAAATCATAACTAAAAAACTATTGGGAATTTGGCAGTTTTCTCGACGCCATCGGTAAGGATCAAAATAGTTCCACATTTTAGAATAGTTTTGCCGTAATTGAGAAAATAAAAAAATTAAAAAATTTGTAAACACCCCCCCTTCAAAATGTTCAATTTTTAAAGTGTCTCAAAATCAATTTAAACCCATCCTATCTTATAGATTTTGATGTGCTCTTTACAATGGAACAAAGCGTTTTCCTCTAGCTCTTTTAGTTTGGCCGTAATCGACGTTTGAAAATTGAAATTTTTTTTGCGAGATATCGCCTTGAAACCTATGCCATTACGTAGGGCTTTTTATACCGGTTCTAATCGATTTTACCGTTTTTCTCTAACTCTTATAGTTTCGCCGTAATCGGCGTTTAAAAATTAGAAAAAAGTCAAAATGGCAACCTTTTTTTGCGTTTTTCTCGGAAACTATAATACTTAGAGCAAATTTTAAGAATGCATCAGATAGCGCTTAAAATTGTCTATTTTCTCGATTAAACCCGGAGCCGCTCCGGGCACCGGTTCCGGGTACAGAGGCATATAAAGTTTGACACTAAAAAAATTCATAATTAAAAAACTAAAAAGACGTAGAGCAAAACGATTTATTCCAGTGAATTCTACGGCTCATTTTGCATATTATATCAGTTTTTCACGCGATTTAAAAATTTCAAATTTTTTGCTTAAAATTGGGGTTGCCATTTCATAGTGGTATCTAATTCTTCAATAAAAAAATTCGTAACTCAAAAACTAAAAGTCGTAGAGCAAAACGGTTTGTTCCAGTGAATTCTGCGGTTCATTTTCCGTATTATATCAGCTTTTCATGAGATTTAAAATTTTGAATTTTTTTGCTTAAAATTAGGTCAGCCATTTCATAGTGGAGTATTTTATTCATCAACAAAAAAATTCATAACTTAAAAACTAAACGTCGTAGAGCAAAACGGTTTGTTCCATTGAATTCTGCGGCTCATTCTACGTATTATATTAGCTTTTCATGAAATTTAAAATTTTGAAATTAATTTTTTGCTAAAAATTTTAATGGTCAAGGCACTTACCCTACACAAAAATGAAAAAAAATAATTTTTTTAACTCAATCAAAATTTTATGGACATTTTTATGCTCATATAACCTTCTAGAGTTGTTAAAAGTAGAAAAAAAGTTAATATGTTCGATTTAAAAAATTTTGATTTTTGCAATTTTTGTCGCGATTTTGGTCGATTTTTGGTACCCGAAACATTCATCGAGTAATAACTCCGGAACTATTAGAGATAACCCTATGAAGTTTACTATCGTTGGAAAGTTCTTTTAATTGTCTATCTTTTTCAAAAAAGATTATTGTTCTCCGACTTATAGTTTTCGAGAAAATTTCGAAAAAAGCAAAAGTAGGTAAAATTTTTAAAAATTTATAATTAAAAAATTATTGGGAATTTGGCGATTTTCTCGACGCCAATCGATTTCCCGGATCATTTTACATGAGTTAGAATTAAGAGTTTCACTTTGCACCGAAATTACCGATTAAATTTGTTAAATAAACGTTTAAACTTAAATTTGCCGCTTGTTTTGCCTGTCGATAAAACAGTTGCCTAGTTAACGTCTTTTTCGGTGAATAATTGTGGCGACCACGTTGTAGCAACTGTAAGTACAAATTCCTGCTTTAAAACCCCCAAAAATAGCGAGAATTGATCAAACATTTGTAACTTCGTGTCATTATACACTTTGCATGTGATATTTCGTATCGGAAGCCTATTTTTTGCGGAAAAAAATAATTGAGGTTATGTCACCCACCCTTTGGAAATTTTTGCGTCCGAATTGTAACTAACTTTCGTGCCAGTTTTGTGTGTGTGTCCGTTTTTTCCCGTTTGGTTGAGGTTGTGTGTTGATTAATCCCTCCCTAAAGCCGATTTTCCCGATTGAGTGAGGTTAAGTCTTTGAATTTTCCAAACAAAGCGATTGTTTTCCAGCCGCCACGATGCAAATTTTCGTGAAAACTCTGACCGGCAAGACCATCACTCTCGAGGTCGAGCCTTCAGACACCATCGAAAATGTCAAAGCGAAGATTCAGGATAAGGAAGGCATTCCGCCCGATCAGCAACGTTTGATTTTTGCGGGTAAACAGCTGGAGGATGGACGCACTTTGTCCGACTACAACATCCAGAAGGAGTCCACCCTTCATTTAGTTTTGCGTCTCCGAGGTGGGATTATCGAGCCGTCTTTGCGTCTCTTGGCCCAGAAATACAACTGCGATAAAATGATTTGTCGCAAATGCTATGCCAGGTTGCACCCACGTGCAACCAACTGTCGCAAGACAAAGTGTGGACATACCAATAATCTCCGCCCCAAGAAGAAGCTTAAGGGTTAAGTTTTTGTCATTACGAACGACAAAATAAACATTTTGCATTGATTTGGGTTTGAATGATTGACCTTTCTCTCAATTACTAAAAGTTTAGTCAAAGAATTTTTTATTTCAAGCCCTGAACGAAAATAAGTTTTAATTTTTTAAAATCGACAAGCTAGAAATCTCTTCTCTTGAATTCTTTAAAAATAAGACTACACATTGTGAAAATAACTAAAAAATCTATTCAGACAGATTTTGATTGTTAAAGACTAACAATATCAAAATTAGACAGTAGAAATTAAGTTTTCTTGTCCCTGTATAACGAGGTAAGAAATAAGGAACAGCAAAAGTTACGAAGATAAAAAATAATATTACTAATCAAATTACTTACCGTTGTCCATTTTCTAAACTAGAAAAACACTAAATATTATTTAACAGTTGTAATTCGTCAGGTGTTAACAGTATTTTTGTTATCGCTTACAGGGCATTACAGTACAGTAAATTACTTCAGTTTAAATGATTATCCTCTCGCATTTTAAATACACAACAAAACAAAAAATTCTCTTGTCGCAAAATTACCGGGTGCAGTGTTGCAAATTACTGAAAAATATAATTCTTTTAGTTCTGTTGCCAACACATTTTTTGAGGGTTGCTCTAATTAGTCAAATTAATAATTAATTTGTCCAGCAAGAACCACGTGGAGGTTTAGAGCATTCTTGCCGGGAAAGAAAGGAAATAAGGATAGGATAAACAATGATTATTTATGGAAAATGCAAGGAATTACTCGGTGTAATAAAAACTAGAACAATGTGTCATTAAGTTAGTTTCAAAATTTAATAAAGTACTTATCGTGTTTTAAAAATTTGGCACTTACACTGTCACTAACACTTCACTTGACATTTAAAAAATCTGCACTTACCTTTATGGCATCTACTTATTCTACCATTTGTAGCAAGGCTTCTTCTTCCCGTCCTGAAATTAAATAAATTAGAAAATTAGTTTCAAAATTTTATAAAGTACTTACCGTGTTTTAAAAATTTGGCACTTACACTATCACTAACACTTCACTTGACATTTAAAAAATCTGCACTTACCTTTATGGCATCTTCTTCTTACCCTAAATAAATAAAAAAGTGCACTTACCTTTATGGCATCTACTTCTGCTACCATTTGTAGCAAGGCTTCTTCTTCCCGTCCTGAAATTAAATAAATTAGAAAATTAGTTTCAAAATTTTATAAAGTACTTACCGTGTTTTAAAAATTTGGCACTTACACTATCACTAACACTTCACTTGACATTTAAAAAATCTGCACTTACCTTTATGGCATCTTCTTCTTACCCTAAATAAATAAAAAAGTGCACTTACCTTTATGGCATCTACTTCTGCTACCATTTGTAGCAAGGCTTCTTCTTCCCGTCCTGAAATTAAATAAATTAGAAAATTAGTTTCAAAATTTTATAAAGTACTTACCGTGTTTTAAAAATTTGGCACTTACACTATCACTAACACTTCACTTGACATTTAAAAAATCTGCACTTACTTTTATGGCATCTTCTTCTTACCCTAAATAATAAAAAAGTGCACTTACCTTTATGGCATCTACTTCTTACCCTAAATAATAAAAAAGTGCACTTACCTTTATGGCATCTACTTCTGCTACCATTTGTAGCAAAGCTTCTTCTTCCCGTCCTGAAATTAAATAAATTAGAAAATTTGTTTCAAAATTTTATAAAGTACTTACCGTGTTTTAAAAATTTGGCACTTACACTATCACTAACACTTCACTTGACATTTAAAAAATCTGCACTTACTTTTATGGCATCTTCTTCTTACCCTAAATAATAAAAAAGTGCACTTACCTTTATGGCATCTACTTCTTACCCTAAATAATAAAAAAGTGCACTTACCTTTATGGCATCTACTTCTGCTACCATTTGTAGCAAAGCTTCTTCTTCCCGTCCTGAAATTAAATAAATTAGAAAATTTGTTTCAAAATTTTATAAAGTACTTACCGTGTTTTAAAAATTTGGCACTTACACTATCACTAACACTTCACTTGACATTTAAAAAATCTGCACTTACTTTTATGGCATCTTCTTCTTACCCTAAATAATAAAAAAGTGCACTTACCTTTATGGCATCTACTTCTTACCCTAAATAATAAAAAAGTGCACTTACCTTTATGGCATCTACTTCTGCTACCATTTGTAGCAAAGCTTCTTCTTCCCGTCCTGAAATTAAATAAATTAGAAAATTTGTTTCAAAATTTTATAAAGTACTTACCGTGTTTTAAAAATTTGGCACTTACACTATCACTAACACTTCACTTGACATTTAAAAAATCTGCACTTACTTTTATGGCATCTTCTTCTTACCCTAAATAATAAAAAAGTGCACTTACCTTTATGGCATCTACTTCTTACCCTAAATAATAAAAAAGTGCACTTACCTTTATGGCATCTACTTCTGCTACCATTTGTAGCAAGGCTTCTTCTTCCCGTCCTGAAATTAAATAAATTAGAAAATTAGTTTCAAAATTTTATAAAGTACTTACCGTGTTTTAAAAATTTGGCACTTACACTATCACTAACACTTCACTTGACATTTAAAAAATCTGCACTTACCTTTATGGCATCTTCTTCTTACCCTAAATAAATAAAAAAGTGCACTTACCTTTATGGCATCTACTTCTGCTACCATTTGTAGCAAGGCTTCTTCTTCCCGTCCTGAAATTAAATAAATTAGAAAATTAGTTTCAAAATTTTATAAAGTACTTACCGTGTTTTAAGAATTTGGCACTTACACTATCACTAACACTTCACTTGACATTTAAAAAAATCTGCATTTACCTTTATGGCATCTTCTTCTTACCCTAAATAATAAAAAAGTGCACTTACCTTTATGGCATCTACTTCTTACCCTAAATAATAAAAAAGTGCACTTACCTTTATGGCATCTACTTCTGCTACCATTTGTAGCAAGGCTTCTTCTTCCCGTCCTGAAATTAAATAAATTAGAAAATTAGTTTCAAAATTTTATAAAGTACTTACCGTGTTTTAAGAATTTGGCACTTACACTATCACTAACACTTCACTTGACATTTAAAAAAATCTGCATTTACCTTTATGGCATCTTCTTCTTACCCTAAATAATAAAAAAGTGCACTTACCTTTATGGCATCTACTTCTTACCCTAAATAATAAAAAAGTGCACTTACCTTTATGGCATCTACTTCTGCTACCATTTGTAGCAAGGCTTCTTCTTCCCGTCCTGAAATTAAATAAATTAGAAAATTTATTTCAAAATTTTATAAATTACTTACCGTGTTTTAAAAATGTGGCACTTACACTATCACTAACACTTCACTTGACATTTAAAAAATCTGCACTTACCTTTATGGCATCTTCTTCTTACCCTAAATAATAAAAAAGTGCACTTACCTTTATGGCATCTACTTCTGCTACCATTTGTAGCAAGGCTTCTTCTTCCCGTCCTGAAATTAAATAAATTAGAAAATTTATTTCAAAATTTTATAAATTACTTACCGTGTTTTAAAAATGTGGCACTTACACTATCACTAACACTTCACTTGACATTTAAAAAATCTGCACTTACCTTTATGGCATCTTCTTCTTACCCTAAATAATAAAAAAGTGCACTTACCTTTATGGCATCTACTTCTGCTACCATTTGTAGCAAGGCTTCTTCTTCCCGTCCTGAAATTAAATAAATTAGAAAATTTATTTCAAAATTTTATAAATTACTTACCGTGTTTTAAAAATGTGGCACTTACACTATCACTAACACTTCACTTGACATTTAAAAAATCTGCACTTACCTTTATGGCATCTTCTTCTTACCCTAAATAATAAAAAAGTGCACTTACCTTTATGGCATCTACTTCTGCTACCATTTGTAGCAAGGCTTCTTCTTCCCGTCCTGAAATTAAATAAATTAGAAAATTTATTTCAAAATTTTATAAATTACTTACCGTGTTTTAAAAATGTGGCACTTACACTATCACTAACACTTCACTTGACATTTAAAAAATCTGCACTTACCTTTATGGCATCTTCTTCTTACCCTAAATAATAAAAAAGTGCACTTACCTTTATGGCATCTACTTCTGCTACCATTTGTAGCAAGGCTTCTTCTTCCCGTCCTGAAATTAAATAAATTAGAAAATTAGTTTCAATATTTTATAAAGTACTTACCGTGTTTTAAAAATGTGGCACTTACACTATCACTAACACTTCACTTGACATTTAAAAAAATCTGCACTTACCTTTATGGCATCTTCTTCTTACCCTAAATAATAAAAAAGTGCACTTACCTTTATGGCATCTACTTCTGCTACCATTTGTAGCAAGGCTTCTTCTTCCCGTCCTGAAATTAAATAAATTAGAAAATTAGTTTCAATATTTTATAAAGTACTTACCGTGTTTTAAAAATGTGGCACTTACACTATCACTAACACTTCACTTGACATTTAAAAAAATCTGCACTTACCTTTATGGCATCTTCTTCTTACCCTAAATAATAAAAAAGTGCACTTACCTTTATGGCATCTACTTCTGCTACCATTTGTAGCAAGGCTTCTTCTTCCCGTCCTGAAATTAAATAAATTAGAAAATTAGTTTCAATATTTTATAAAGTACTTACCGTGTTTTAAAAATGTGGCACTTACACTATCACTAACACTTCACTTGACATTTAAAAAATCTGCACTTACCTTTATGGCATCTTCTTCTTACCCTAAATAATAAAAAAGTGCACTTACCTTTATGGCATCTACTTCTGCTACCATTTGTAGCAAGGCTTCTTCTTCCCGTCCTGAAATTAAATAAATTAGAAAATTAGTTTCAAAATTTTATAAAGTACTTACCGTGTTTTAATAATGTGGCACTTTCACTATCACTAACACTTCACTTGACATTTAAAAAATCTGCACTTACCTTTATGGCATCTTCTACTTACCCTCCTGAAATTAAAAACAAAATTAGTACTAAATGTTAAATATATCACATATTATTCTCTATTAAACAACACGAATTTTAAATAAAATCTTGGTTTCCTGCAGACTCTTTTCATTGTTTTTTTGTCATGTTTCTTTTTCTTCTTTTTATCGTTTACGATTTCGTTCTTTCTCCTCTTTCTCTTCTTTGTGAATCTCTTGAAAATTCACAACAACACGCATTGACCACTTAATATTTAAAACGGACAAGAAAATTATAATTTGTCTTGGAATAAGCTGCTAGGTACCCAATTTTCGACACAAATTTTAATCGGGAATTGCAAATAATTTAGTTATGATACGTCCGTTTGTAATAAGAGCAAATAACAAATTGAGTAAATTTAAACGACCCATTGGAATAATTGTGTAAGAATATTGATAATGATAACTCGTCATTAACCAAAATAATAATAATTTCAATTCAAATTTCAGTAATTCAAATGCGAACAAATGACTGACAATACGTAACTAATAATCATATTCGAGAATAAATCGACAAAAAGTTTATTCGTCACATTTACAGAGGGAATGTTTTTAATCACATAAAATTGTCCAACGGCAAAATTCTCCTTTATTATTACATGAACGAAGTGTTAAAAAATTGTGATATTTTAGTTGTGTTCCTTAAAATGGTTGTTAAATTCGCACGTTCCTACCTTTTGGGCCTTTAGAGTCAAAATCCAACTCGCCTTTATTCAAACAACCCGCACTTTAATTTAAATAAACAAAAACAGGGAGAATGATCTGCACTATTCAAATGCGAACAAAAGACTGACTGAGAATATGCAACTAATAGTCATATCTCGGCCCGCAAAAAATTTGTTCGGGAATAAATCCACAAAAAGTTTCTTCGTCATATCTACGGAGGACGGAGGGAAAATGTTTAAATTAAATAAGTGTCTAACAAAATTTTCATTTAGAGCGATTTTTTACTAAACGTGGGCAAGTTTTATTATAAAAGCCTTTAAGTGTATTTTAGCCGGAAAGAACCGAAATCAGTGTTTAGTTTTTATGGATTTTACTTGTGTCACACCCGCAATCACAAAATGCCCGTAAAATACGCACTAATTATCTTTATCTTAAGCTGCAAAAAAATTGTTACGGAATAAAGTGGCAAAATGTCATATTTTTCGATGGGAAAAATTCTTAAATTACATAGAACTGTTCAATATCAAAATTCTCCAAGGGTGGACTTTTATATTTTTTGGGGGGCGCTAAATGTCACCTTGATTTGAATTAATAACGGTCTAGTCAAATAAGCCTTTAAACCGAAATGTTGTGGAAAAGCTTGCATTTTTGATATGAATTACTGTGGAGTCAAAGAATTTTTTGTTTCAACCCCCGAGAAGGGGTGGAAAAGACGTTTTAGCGAAACATTCACAAAAACCTAAAATCGGACAAATTTTGCATTTACTTCCGGATAAAGCTAGAAATTTATTTTTTTATCGCACAAACTGTCAACTTTTAGGAAAAAAGTTTGTTGAGGTAAAATGAGACGCTGAATAATACTTACTAATAAAATACAGGGTGAGCCATTTAAAAAAATCAAGTTATGGGCTTTCAAACTTTATATCAAAATGAATGTGTTATAGCAAGATGATGCCCAGAAAGATACACCCTAGAAAGATACTCAGACAGTTGTTTGCACACTGGTAAAGTCCCAAATTGATATTTCGAAAACCGAAAAATTGTGCCTGAGGACGGACTAATTTGTAGAAAAAATTAAATAACTTGTGAACGGTTAAACCAAATTGCAAAAACTAAACTGATTTGTAAAGCCTAAAAAAGTGCAAATCTAAATATGTATAAATATACAGGGGGTGCAGTTTAATGTTATAGCCCAAGTAGCACAAAATATCTTTTTGGTTGTGGCAGCTAAAAAGTTGTTGCAGTAACGTTATGGCAACCTGATCTTAGTCATAATTTAGTTATTTCATTAGGTTTTTAAAATGAAGTTGTTTTTTAGTTAGATTAATATTTAAAAAAGCTATAATATGCTCATTTGGCTTTGTATAAGACTCCTAATAGTTGCCCCACAATTTAGCTTTAATTTGGTATCTACGTAACTAAATAGTTATTTTTTAGGTTGCCATAATGCTTTTATGTCCATCGTAAACCTAAAAAATAACCTTTTCACAGCTATTTAAAGTTGATATATTATAGCTATCACACATATTATAATGACAAAATAATGTCTAAAATATTACTATTTCATGACCATTTGGCTATTCTGCCATATAGTTGTGAATAATCTATCTTATAACTATATGGCAAATTTCCAAAGTTACCGCAACGTTTTCTTAAAAATAAAAAAGCTAAAATATAACGAAAATCTATCTGCAGAATGTGACAATTTGGTAGCAAAATTTTAGTTGTCATTACCAAGTAATGTCTATAACTCTACCCTTTCGTAGCTACACAATAATTTTTCCATCATTTTAACTGTCAAATTTTATTTGTCGTATACCACATCTACGTTTCCTATACCAACAAAAGTGTATTTTCTGTAGTGTGGAGTGTGAATTATGCTTAAAGTTGACATTAAACAAACTGCTTTTTCCTTAAAAAGATTTAGGAAAAGCAGTACATATTCCAGAAAATTAAAACGTCGAACGACTGACTCAACATATTTAGTTTGTTTCGATTTAGTCATTATTTAGCCAGAAAAGCCCCCTCAAACGTAAAAAATAACTAAATACCATTTGGTTTTAACTTAGTCAATATTAGGTTTCTGAGTCAGCACGGCAACCATTTCCTAACAATCAGAGAAGAAATACAAAAATGGCGATTTTTTTGACAAGTACGACAGCGCAGACAGCGGCCATGTTAAATTTTTCTTATGTGTGTCAATTTTACAACTATTTTATAACCATTTAATAACTTTGTCGTTGTCAGAATCATAATTACTGCTATTTTATAAAATTTAATAAATAAAAGTGATACATTTCTATAACTGAAATTAATTTAAAAGAAAAACTCTCTTAATTTTTTGAAAAAAAAATTAGTATGTTTAATAAATTATTGCTTTTTTTAAGGCGCGTCGATTTTTTCGATATTTGTCAGAAAAGTAATGTCGCCAAACAAATTTTTTGCTTGGTTAACGAGTATTTGGAATTTGTGTATGCATTACAGTGATATATAATATGTATATCGCCATCCATGATGTCTACAAGGATTGAATAATTAACAATTTCTTCGTGACTCTTCAGTGACCACTAAATTACCATATCGTTATATTTTGATCTTGATGTCCCAAAATTTTTCCTAAATTACAACCAAAGATAAAATGTTATTTTGTAGTTGCTGTTGGGTTGTACTTTGGAAACGATAGCCAATTAACAACAAATCGGTGATTATGTAGTAAATAGTTGTCATTTAGTCATAAAATAGCAACAGCTTCCAGAGCATAACTTCGTTAGAGCTTTGAAACAACCAAATTGTTGGCAACTATTTGGTAATATTACCGTTATATAACCCAAAAATAAATGCCCATTTTTGGCACGGTGACGTCATGACAAATTTGGTGAAACGTTTTCCTCGATTGTTGCGGTGACCAAATAGTTGTTGCCAAAACGTTTTTACAACCGCTAAATACTTGGGAGGCTGCACTGTAAATATGGAACAGCCTGTATAGGGCGAACTAATTGTAGAATTCGCACTTTGGCTCATTTCGATATCATTAATCATTAATTAAAGTGCCTGACATTGACGATTTAAACAAGCATACTGAATGACGTAGTTCGCGCGCTTTGCGCCTATTGGCTCAGGGTACCCGACAACCACCAATCACAGCCAACTTCCCATTATAACAAAGTTTTTGCCGGTGCTAACAATTTCCAACAAAAAACTTCAATTATCTCAACGAAATTAACCCATCAGCCATGGCGGCCTTCCCCGGAAGTATAGCCTTTGACGAATTCGGTCGCCCCTTCATTATTTTACGCGACCAAGAAAACCAGAAGCGATTAACCGGAATTGATGCCTTGAAGGTGAGGTTATGTCACCATTGACATTTGTCATGTGTTTACATTTTCGCAAAAAACACCCTTTTTTCCTAACTTTCTTACCGAAATTCACCCAAAACCCACACAAATCAATGGTAAAAAACAATTATGTGGTTTTTGTTGGTCAGTCGGTGAGGTTATGTCACCATTGACATTTGTCATGTGTTTACATTTTTGCAAAAAACACACATTTTTCCTCGTTTTCCCACCGAAATTCACCCAAAAGTCACACAAATCAATGGTAAAAAACCCAATGGTGTTGTTTTTGTTGGTCAGTCGCACATTTTGGCCGCCCAGCAAATCGCCAACACCATCCGCACTTCCCTGGGCCCCAAAGGCCTGGACAAGATGATGGTGTCTCCCGATGGGGAAGTGACAGTGACCAACGATGGGGCCACGATTTTGAAAATGATGGAAGTTGACCATGAGATCGGCAAATTGCTGGTGCAATTATCGCAGTCTCAGGACGACGAAATCGGGGATGGGACAACGGGAGTTGTTGTCCTTGCGGGGGCTTTGCTGGAACAAGCTGGGGCGTTGCTCGACCGGGGGATTCACCCGATCAGAATCGCCGATGGGTTTGAATTGGCGTGTCAAGCTGCTGTTAAACATTTGGATAAGATTGCTGAATTGTTTCCCGTTTCGGCTGAGAATAAGGAGCCCCTGATTAAAGTGGCAATGACAACTTTGGGCTCGAAAATCATAAATAAGTGTCATCGGCAAATGGCCGAGATTGCGGTCAATGCGGTCATGGCTGTGGCCGATTTGGAGCAAAAAGACGTCAATTTCGAACTGATCAAGGTCGAGGGAAAGGTAAGAATTAAAAAAAAATTGCACAAGCCCTAGCTACAGTCACCCAAAATGAAAATGACGCGTCCATAAACGAACACATTTCATTTTATTTATCGGCTTTTGAAATGTTTAAGGATTTCTTGATGGAAATTGTTGGTTATCCCAAATGTGAAATAATACAATTTTAATTTATTATTTGGTTGATGCAAAATAAGTTTTAGTGTGCAATTAAAATCTGCCGAATAAAAAACACGGCAAAACATGGATTCTTATTTCATTTTGTTTAAATTATCATTAAATTAAATTTCGCGGATTGTGATGCGATCCCAAAACGATCACTTTGATATCCATTGTCCAAAAATTATTTCAATTCAAAATAATTATTATACTTAAAATCTGATTGTAACAAACTGTAACTAAAAATTTGATCGTCTTTATAGTTTATTTCTTAAGAATATAAAACTTATTGCAATAATAGTTGTGCATAAAACAAGATAAAATAAAAATATCGAAATCCAATTGTTATTTTAAATTTCAAGCAAAGACGTCTACACTCTTAATGGTTTTAATTATTAATTGCACAATCGTTTTTGTGAACATTTTGGTTTATTAGTGCCGGTTTATAGAAAGCTCCATTAAATTTTAGTTCGTTGTTAACAACATGTTAAATTTTAATGGAGTTTTTTTATAAGCCTACCGTTAATGTTTTGAAAAATTAGAATCGCCAGAATAAAAGTTATCAATAAATGTTTGGGTAATTCATTCATGGGAATACCCGGATTAAAATTCCGACTATTACCGCAAATAAGATTCACTGGAAAATAATTAACAAACCCGCAACACCACAGGGGATAACTTAAAACCAAAACTGCAACGAAAGAATTTTCAAATTCTTCTCCGAATTGTTAAACATTTATTAATTTTCTTGGAAGACAAATGA
This sequence comes from Tribolium freemani, assembly GCA_939628115.1. Classification (NCBI taxonomy): domain Eukaryota; kingdom Metazoa; phylum Arthropoda; class Insecta; order Coleoptera; family Tenebrionidae; genus Tribolium; species Tribolium freemani. Next base: position 14,852,835 of record OW626786.1, on the reverse strand, counting down.
GAAGTAAAAAAAAATTTCATGTTCGTCGCCACGTTTCGACACTTTGAGAGGTCAAAGAAAATCAATTTGTTTTTTGCAAATTTAATTTACTATTTAATTGATGCAAAATAAGTTAAACTAAGTTTATTATAATAAATAAACACTCCAAGTCTTATTGATTTTAGAATACCATTTCGAAATAATGAATAAAATTAAATATTATAAGTAGTTAAATTTTTACTGTTTTTTGCATTTGTTTAAATTTTAGAAGAACCCACAAAAAGATCACTAAAAATGTTTCCCTCTTTAAAATTGAATTATCACTAATTTTTGTTAATTATAACTTCTTTATCTTAAGATTTTCGTAGTCAATCGTGTCTTAATTAAGTATTTACTATTAAAATTAAAATGTCTTAATGCAATTGTATTTCAAATTTTAAACAAAGACGTTTCAAAAAATTGGAATAATCAGAATAAAAGTTATCAATGACGTTACGGCAATTCATTCATGGAAATACCCGAATGAAATTCTGACCATTACTGCAAATAAGGTTCACAGGAAATGACAAACAAACTCTTACCGCAGGGGATAACAAAAGGCCAAAATTTCAAGGAAAAAATTTTCAAATTCTTCATAACATAAACATTTATTAATTTTCTTAGAAGACATAAGAAATAAAAAAAATGTCACATTTCGTCACTTTGGGAGGTCAAAAAAATGTATTTTTTTTTTAAATTTAATTTATTATATTTTAGTTGATGCAAAAAAAACAATGTTATAATACTAGTTCCAATTCATGAATAAAATTAAATACTTATTATAAGTAGTTTAGTTATTTATTATACAACACGATAAAATTAGATTTTATTTTTGAGACCGGTTTCAATTTTTGGAATTTTAAGATTACAACTTATTTTCGTACTCAATCTTGTCTTAATTAAGTATTTACTATTAAAACAAAAATTGTAATCCAATTGTATTTCAAATATCAAACAAAGACGTTTAAAAAAATTGGAATATTCAAAATAAAAGTTATATCAATGATCGTTAGCTTTTAACAAGGAATTAAAATTTAATGGAACTTTCTATAAACCGGCACTAGTAAACCAAAATGTTCACAAAAACGATTGTGCAATTAATAATTAAAACCATTAAGAGTGTAGACGTCTTTGCTTGAAATTTAAAATAACAATTGGATTTCGATATTTTTATTTTATCTTGTTTTATGCACAACTATTATTGCAATAAGTTTTATATTCTTAAGAAATATACTATAAAGACGATCAAATTTTTAGTTACAGTTTGTGACAATCAGATTTTAAGTATAATAATTATTTTGAATTGAAATAATTTTTGGACAATGGATATCAAAGTGATCGTTTCGTGATCTCATCACAATCCGCGAAATTTAACTTAATGATAATTTAAACAAAATGAAATAAGAATCCATGTTTTGTCGTGTTTTTTATTCGGCAGATTTTAATTGCACATTAAAACTTATTTTGCATCAACCAAATAATAAATTAAATTTGCAAACCAACTAACAATTTTATTTTCGTGACCTTCTCTCAGAAAACTTAAAAATTGTATTATTTCACATTTGGGATAACCAACAATTTCCATCAAGAAATCCTTAAACATTACAAAAGCCGATAAATGACTCAAAACTAGTTTACGATCTCTAATGATTTATAGCAGGGGTTCGTTTATGGACGCGTCATTTTCATTTTAGGTGACTGTACATTGCAAGTGTGTGTGTAAACCCTAAAAGAATCACCTTTTACAGTAAGATATAAATGTATTGCAAAAAATATTATATCGTACTATATTATACAGGGTGTTTCAAGTTTTAGTGCCAGTCAAAAAATAAATACTTCTAGTTGCCCAAAGGAATTTTTTTTTATTTCAAGCGGTAGAGTTTTTAACACGCTTCAATTTGGTGCTTTAACGTTATCCCAAATTTTCAAGGTATGAGCGTAAAATGCAAAAAACTACATAAAAAGTTTTTGTTTTCAAATTATTGCAAGCCTTTTCTCATAATAAAATTCTTCCTATTTTTCAAGTGAGAATTTCGAAACTGAAATAATGAAAAACCCAAACCGTTTTGCGCAATTGAAATTTTAATTTGGTTAAGATCAGATAAATGTTTTATCTTAGTCACCTGATTCACAAAAATTTGACAAACTTATCGTTTGTCACATGTTTTTTTTTTATTTTGGGCAACTAGAAGTATTTATTTTTTGACTGGCACTAAAACTTGAAACACCCTGTATATAAAAATCAAACATTTACCAATTTGCGCTTTGTCCAATTTATTTTACTAGGATATCGGAGGAAAACGAATGGATTATTAAAATTTAAGTAACTTAAGACTGGTTTACAGGACATTTAATTACAAAAAACTCGTTAGACAATGAAAATGTTTGGGTGGAGTGACTGCTTAATGCTTTTTTTGTAATAAAAAATAATAATTTTAATACGAATTTGGTTTCCCATTAAATCAACCATCTTCGTAGTTTTTGTTTCTAATTATGATTTCTAACATGAACTCAAAAAATTAGGTCATTTCTTAAAAAAAACAATGAAAACAAGTCAAATCATATTTTAGATTTTTTGTAAGAATTTAACATTATTTTCCAAGTGCTAATGGCAATTTTCATTAAAAAATAAGCAAAACCGAACAAAATTAAATGAAAAATGACATTTAGTACCTATTTTACAGGAGGCTTTTCTCAAGAAAATTGAATGTTTATATAAAACATTCAAAAACAATTCCACAATAACGCGTAATGGAACCAATTTATTTTAATATGCCGAAAAATACAAACTTAAAACTTGAGTAATTTTTTTTTATTCAAATAAAACGCAAAATTCGCCAATAATTGCCCAAAAAAATGACCGAATTGGGTCGAAAATGGTGGTGTTTTTTGTCTTTTTTCAACACATCAGTTTACAAAACTGGATTAAAAGTGGCATTATACTTGGAAAAATTTTCGCCGCATTTGCTTGACAGTGGTAATTTTAAACTACAAAAAAATCATTGAATTGCTTTTACAAAGGGGTAATTTTTGCCTTTTTCAGGCGTTCAAACCACGGTTTAAACACGCATTTGAAATAAAAATCCAGTTTTTACGTTAGAGTTTGTTAAACCACTTGAAAAGACCAAAAATGACATTTTTTCTCAGCTTTTTTATTATTATTCTTTATATGGTATATCATGATTTCTTGATTTCTTATCAAAAAACTAGAAATTCAGAAAACTATTTTGCCATAAAATATCTTGCCCAAAGACATTAAATCGTTACAACAAAAATCTTTCAAATAATATGTTAAAAACTTATTAAAGATCAATGCTTTCTTTAGTTTTGAAGAATATTTCAATTATTTTAGAAATGATTAACATTGTATTTATTTTTTTATTGACGAATGTAAATTTTCTTTGTAAAATTGTAAACATTAAACTATTTACTTACTTATGTGAAGCTCCTCGCTGATTACATAAGACTTTTTTTTTTATTTTGTGGACCAATTTCACTATTCGTATTTTGCTAAATAATGCGAGTATTATTAAAGATACAAGAAAATTAAATGTTGGAGAGAAATTAAATTCCCTACAAAAAAGTTTTTCAACTCTGCAAAGGTTATTCAAAATAGGTAAAAGCTGAAAAAATTGTTGTTAACAAAAATTGTAAAGCACAAAATTTTACATTAAAATGTTCTTTTGACTTGTAATATTAAAAATAAACAGTTAGAAATACAAAACGTAGTACAAATTTTAAATTATTAATTATTTTTTTTCCATGTTTAGTTGACCCAACTTAGCGATTTTTTGGTTTAGTTTAGCAAAATAAAATAAGTTTATGAACCTAATGAATTTTTTAAGCAAAATCACAAAAACCAAATTTTTTATCGCCGAAAAAATTCAAAAATATTATTACCTGCCCTGACAGATTTAGCAAAAAAAACTGTCTTAACTCAATAAATTAAACCATTTTTTGAACCAATTCTGCAATTTTTCTAATTATTTTTGGCGAAAGTCCTAGAAAATTTGTAATTTTTTGACTAAATTAAAGGTGCTAAATTTTTTTGGAAAAACTGCATTTCAAGTCAAAGACTTGTTAATATTTATAAAAGAAACGAAAGTCTCGCCAAAAAAACGAGTTATAGTTGGAAAATTGTTCGGTTTGTTACTTTTTTTATGCATTTTGAGAATATTCCACCAATTAATTGCTTTCACAATAGAGCTGAGCTTATCGATTTTTTGTATAAATCGATGCAGCAACGATGTTAAAATATATACAGGGTGATTCTTTTAGGGCCTACATTAGAAACTTTTTAACTTCTAGTATAGATAGAAGTTTAAAATTTAGTATACGATTCAAATCGACCATTCTGAGTTCAACTAAATTATTTTCAAAATGGCTGAACTTCCGGAACGTGGAGAAATTGGCGCCAACTTTGAAATTTTAAATAGTAACCACCTATTTTTATTACATTTTTGAATTCGCCTTTTGAAACTGACTAAAATGTACCCTAGTTGTTAATACTTATCTGTCATAGTTTTTGACGTATGTCAATTTTTTTTTGCAAATTTTCATTTACCGGGGTTTATTTAAAATATCACAACTCTTGAACCCTTTACAGTAAGTGAATAATTCTTTTTGCATTTGATAACCAAAGGTTTGAAGGATCTTCTAAAATCTTCAGAATTTTGAACTGTCAAATTGCAAGGCTACTATGATTTTTTGAAAATGATGATCAAGAAATAATTATAATTCAGTTTTTTCAAATGGAATGACCTTGTTTTTTCAATGGCAATCAAAAGAACATCGATTTATATGGAGACTTTTATCAACATCTTCTATATCTATCTCTTACAGTTTTTGAAATAATCGCAAAAAACTGATTTTTAGATCATTATTTTCATTTTTAATCGAGTAAACTTTCAAAAAATGCGATAAAGTTGTGCAATTAATTAAAAGAAATGTTTGATTTGTCTACCATTTTCATTCAAGAAGTTCAAAATTCGATGGCATACTGACTGAGTTACTTTACATAATTCACTAAGTTATAATAAACCATAATTAAATATTATTGTTTTACTGCTTATTCGATTATGAACCATCTAATAACTAAATAAAATGTTGAAGTTTGACAACTGTTGACCATTTTACAAGACCTACTTGATTAACGATGAAAATTACAAAGTAAAATTCGTTTTTTAAAATTGACAAATGTCAAAAACTATGACAGATAAGTACCAACAACTAAAGTACATTTTAGTCAGTTCGAGAAGGTGAATTCAAAAATGCAATAAAAATGTGGGGTTACTATTTAAAATTTCAAAGTTGGCGCCCATTTCTCGTAGTTCCGGAAGTTCAGCCATTTTGAAAATAATTTAATTGAATTTAGAATGGTCGATTTAGATCGTACACAAAATTTTAAAGCTCTAGCTATATTAGAAGTTAAAAAGTTTCTAATGTAGGCCCTAAAAGAATCAGCCTGTATATCGATAAAAACGATTTCAATAACACTTTTGTCGATATTCCGGCTAAATCGATTTATTTTCGATATTTGAAAGCTATAATTGAAAACTGCTAATTTTTTAATAATAAACAAATGTGAATGAACAATATTTTATTAAAAAATAAAACAAAGACAAAAAATAGCATTCCTTTATATAAAAAACAACAACAGAACATAAATAAAAGTTAAATGGTTAAGTTACTTGTTTAAAATCTGTGGCATATGAGCTCGAAATAAATTATTTATGATATCAGACTAATCAAACAAAGAATTTTCTGAGAACAGCAACCGAATAAGAGAAAGTCAGCCAAGATATCGTCAGTAATCTACTGATCTGTCAAACACAAACTATCCAGTTTAATTTACTAATTAATTAATTTGAGTTACTAATCGAATCGATATTATGTCGAATCGAAAATCGAAAATGCAATGCAAAGCTTGAAATTTTTTTTGGATTTTTTTCTAATGTTTTTTCGAGTAGGGAATATCGAACTCTTTTATAACTCGTTTCGTATCCAATTTTTTTTTAACTACGATTATTTGAATCAGGTTGGGGGCCGTTTGGAGGACACCACATTGGTCAAAGGTGTGGTCATTGACAAGACCATGTCACATCCTCAAATGCCCAAAGAATTAAAAAACGTTAAACTGGCAATACTTACTTGTCCATTTGAGCCGCCAAAACCAAAAACCAAACATAAATTAGATGTTAGCAATGTTGAAGAATTCAAAGAATTGCGCCAATACGAACAAGATAAATTTAAAGAAATGGTGGGGCTTGTAAAAAAGGCGGGGGCAACATTGGCCATCTGCCAATGGGGTTTCGACGATGAGGCAAACCACCTCCTCCTCCAACAGCAACTCCCAGCTGTTCGTTGGGTGGGAGGGCCCGAAATTGAACTCATTGCTATAGCAACAGGGGGTCGGATTGTGCCACGTTTTGAGGAATTAACACCTGATAAGTTGGGTAGTGCTGGTTTAGTTCGTGAATTGTCGTTTGGAACAACAAAGGATCACATGTTGGTGATTGAGGAATGTTCTAATTCACGAGCTGTTACGATTCTAGTGCGTGGTGGAAACCAAATGTTGGTGGCTGAAGCTAAAAGAAGTTTGCATGATGCCTTGTGTGTTGTTAGGAGTTTGGTACAAGAGCCGAGGGTTGTGTATGGAGGAGGTGCTGCAGAAATAGCTTGTAGTTTGGCAGTGGCAGCACAAGCTGATCAGTTGGCTTCTTTAGAGCAATATGCCTTTAGGAGTTTTGCTGAAGCTTTGGAAAGTATTGCATTGGCATTGGCTGAAAATAGCGGATTATCGGCCATTCATGCATTGGGTGAAGTGAAAGCAAAGCAAGCTGCGACTGGAGATTCGGCTCTTGGAATTGATTGTATGAGTACTGGGAGTATGAATATGAGGGAACAACATGTGATTGAATCTCTGAAATCGAAAAGGCAACAGTTGTTGCTTGCTACGCAGTTGGTCAAGATGATACTGAAAATTGATGATGTCAGGTCGCCAAATGACGGACAAGGACTTTAATTTATTTAATCACAGTTTTGTATTGTTGTATCGCTTATTTAACTCGTAATAAACGTATTAACACTGGTCTGCAAAAAATTACTTTTTTTCCTCCTATAATTCACTGGAACAAACCGTTTTTTCGAGTTCGGATTTGTTTTAATAAATAACCCGGCGCCTCCACCATTTTCCAAGTTGTATTAATTTTTCAAAAAAGTTCTCGAGTGAGCTAATGTTGTACAAATGGTGGTATAATACGTGAAATGATCCACAGAATTCAATGCAACAAACCGTTTTGCTGTACGACTTAGTTTTCAAGTTATGAATTTTTTAATAGCCTGGCGCCTCCACCATTTTTTAAGTTGATTTAATTTTTTAAATAAGTTCTCTAGTGAGCTAATGTACAAATGGTGGTATAATACGTGAAATGATCCACAGAATTCAACGGAACAAACCGTTTTGCTGTACGACTTTTAGTTTTCAAGTTATGAATTTTTTAATAGCCTGGCGCCTCCACCATTTTTTAAGTTGATTTAATTTTTTAAATAAGTTCTCTAGTGAGCTAATGTACAAATGGTGGTATAATACGTGAAATGATCCACAGAATTCAATGCAACAAACCGTTTTGCTGTACGACTTAGTTTTCAAGTTATGAATTTTTTAATAGCCTGGCGCCTCCACCATTTTTTAAGTTGATTTAATTTTTTAAATAAGTTCTCTAGTGAGCTAATGTACAAATGGTGGTATAATACGTGAAATGATCCACAGAATTCAACGGAACAAACCGTTTTGCTGTACGACTTTTAGTTTTCAAGTTATGAATTTTTTAATAGCCTGGCGCCTCCACCATTTTTTAAGTTGATTTAATTTTTTAAATAAGTTCTCTAGTGAGCTAATGTACAAATGGTGGTATAATACGTGAAATGATCCACAGAATTCAACGGAACAAACCGTTTTGCTGTACGACTTTTAGTTTTCAAGTTATGAATTTTTTAATAGCCTGGCGCCTCCACCATTTTTTAAGTTGATTTAATTTTTTAAATAAGTTCTCTAGTGAGCTAATGTACAAATGGTGGTATAATACGTGAAATGATCCACAGAATTCAACGGAACAAACCGTTTTGCTGTACGACTTTTAGTTTTCAAGTTATGAATTTTTTAATAAATAGCCTGGCGCCTCCACCATTTTTTAAGTTGATTTAATTTTTTAAATAAGTTCTCGAGTGAGCTAATGTTGTACAAATGGTGGTATAATACGTGAAATGATCCACAGAATTCAACGGAACAAACCGTTTTGCTGTACGACTTTTAGTTTTCAAGTTATGAATTTTTTAATAAATAGCCTGGCGCCTCCACCATTTTTTAAGTTGATTTAATTTTTTAAATAAGTTCTCGAGTGAGCTAGTGTTGTACAAATGGTGGTATAATACGTGAAATGGTCCACAGAATTCAGTGGAACAAACCGTTTTGCTTTACGACTCTTAGTTTTCGAGTTATGAATTTTTTAGTGTGTTTGCTAATTTTTTTATTATTTATTTTGTGAATAAATTCGAAAAAACATAACCAAACGTACTTCAAATATTCCGGGAAGTTGATTGGCATGAATGGTGTAAAAATCTTTTAAAAAAAAATTGAGTCAATATTATTTTTTTAAATCAAGAGAGTGGAATATAAAAATTAGACAATTTTAACTATTATAAGCATTACGATTTATTTTGTTTTTTATACATATAGGTTGGATATAATATAGTTATGGATAAAACTATGCTAATGTACAATTTGTATGATGGGCCACAGTAAATTATGTTACATTTCTTAAGTACTAGTGACTAGATTTTGACTCTTTGACAACGAGATTTGTCTCGTCATCGGTTGAAAACGCTTGGAAATGAGCACAAAACATTGAACAAAAAAACTTAAAACTAGTCAACACTACGTGTTTAATAAATAATTTCAACAATAATATAACAACTTTCAACACAATTTCTAACACACGCAACTTACGATTAGATTGTTCTTTTCTTTGGTGGAATCTAGCTGTAGGAATGTGCTTTTGTAGAAACACATGTAAAAATTTCTCAATAAATCATAAACACCAATGATATGTTTAAACTGAAATCACCAAACATGACATTGAAGTACATTTACACGTCTATTAATACGTAAGTAACCGAAAAAATTGTATAATTCTAGCCTAATTTTTTTTTCAATATTGTCCCTCAAAGTGAATACGTCAATAAATATTTTCTCTATCTACAGGCTGCTTTATCTAAACCCCACATTTCTAATAATCATAGTCATCTGAAAATTTGTGTATAACCCTAATCTTTTAGGTCCTGCTCAAGGAAAATATTCTCAAGATAGCAGCAACTATCATCTTCCTTATTTTAAATGGAATGCTATATTTTTTAATGCGTTTTTGAATTACTAGAGTTATTTTAAGGTAGTTTTCATAAGCTGTTCCTATACCTAAATTTAGCCGTTTACGAAATATTTATGGTTTTTTAAAATTTTTTTGGATTTGCACTTTCCAGTTCAAAAATCGATAACTCTGCGATTTTTAAAAATTTGGAAATATTTTTGAGCTCATTTGAAAGAGGAAGCCTAGATCTTTCCTTTGGTGTTTTCAAATTTCTAAAAAAGAATAACAAACTCCAAATTTTTAAAATTAAGTTTGCAAAACTTTAAGCACCCATAACTAATTTTTTTCAAATGAAATGACAAAAGTTTTATTTCACTAGATGGTAAGAATTTAATTCTGCTTCGATCTGTGTTAACATTCCCTATACTTATGTTAAATAGTTTTCAAGTTACAATACCTTTTTGTTGGGATTGAGAAATTCATTAGCCATAGGCTTTTTCTCATAGGTTACCATGGAAACGAATGAAAGAAGGTGAGAAATTAGAGTTATTCAAACCAACACCCAATGAATTTATTTTGTTTTCACAGTCTGATAACACAATTTTGAACAGAGTTTGTCGTTTAAGTTTAATCAGAAATGTTTTAATGGCAAACTATGCAAAAATTGCTGTGGTTAGTAAGAAATTTCCTACAATAACAAAAAAACCAACATAACTTGAAAATTATTACAGATAGGTATAGGGAGTGCTAATACAGATAGATGCAGAAAAAAATTCTCCTCCATTTAGTACAATAAAAATTGGGACATCCCATTTGAAAAAATTAAGTTTTGGGTACTTGAAGTTGTCCAAACTTAACCTTAAAATTTTTGGGTTTATTAACTTCAATTCCAATTTTGATCACACTGAACAACAGATATAGGCTTTCTCTTTCAATTCTCCAAACATGATTTCGAAATCTCTAAAACTAAGCGAGTTACCGATTTTTTAAGGGACAGGTGCAAATTCAAAAATTTTCAAAAATCCTAAATATCTCGAAAACGGTTAAACTTGGGTATAGGGAAAGCTGATAAAAACTCCCTTAAAATAACTCAACTAATCCAAAAACGCAGTGAAAAATATAGCTTTCCATTTAAAATAAGAAAGTTAATAGCGACTTCCGGTATAACCGGAAGTGCTGCCATCTTGAAAATATTTTCATTGATCATAACTCAACGGATTATGCCTGAGTACCAACTCTCAGATAAATATCTTTATTAGAACTTTCAATACTTCTAATGTGGGGTTTAGACGGAACACCCTGTATTTTAACTGAGATCGGCTTAAAATATAGTATAACAACAGTTGAAGCTCTTGTTTGCACCTAGTCAAGCTACCTAGATTCGAACGCTAATTTAGGCACAAACAATTAATGCAGACGATTTGGAAGAAAATTAATCGCTGTCTGAACTTGAATCTTCTTCTGGAACTGGCGCCGGTTTTTCCTCCTCTTTTGGTGGTGCAGTTTTGACAAATGTCGCAGCTGCGTATGCATTAGGGGATTCCCCTTCAGTGTGCTCAATCCCAACCCTAAAATTCCAATACAGTGCTACCAACCAACGCACAATTTTCTCATTTACCTGTATTCGTGTCTTGCGAGGTATCGGACGTATTTCTCAGGCGGCTCATCACTGTCAGAATTTTGCAAACTGACACTGCGACAGGTGGTATGACTGACTTGGGTGGCCGGCATTGTAAATTCAACGTAACAAAATTCGGCTAATTTATCGGGCATTTGGTCGTAGCTAGTCAAAGCGAGCTTGCAAACCATGTTATGGGTGGTATAAGCACCTGAAAAATTACAAAAACAAACCTAAATATTGTTTTCAATGTACAATATTCATATAACTTTACGACCCTAACGAACTTTAGATGCAACCAATTATACATTGGAAGTTGAATTGCGCCTAAATTGGCCAAAACAAAAACGCCACTTTCACTTTGGATAAAAACGCTTTATTTGAAGCTATTTTTTGCTTAATTTAATGAATCAGACTGAGAATGCTTTAGTCTAGATCAAAAAAACGATTTATGTTATAATTTCAAACAAAACGGCTTATTTCGAAATATTATCTACCCAGAAACTAGTCAAATACGAGTAAAACTTATACAAAACAGACTGAAAACGTTTATGTAGCTTCAAAAAAACGATTCACATTATAATTTGAAAAAAACCTGCTTATTTCGGAAGATTCTTTGCTTAGAAACGAGTAAAACCTTATCAAACCAAACTGAAAACATCTTAATACGCCTCAAAAACAACATTAATGTTACAGTTTAAAAAAAAACAACTAATTTGGGGCTGCTTTTTGCATAAAGAAACGAGTATAATTTAAAAAAACAGATTGAGAACCTTCTAGATTAGCTTGAAGGAACGATTAAATTTATAATTTAGAAGAAAAGAACTCATTTCGAAGGATTCGTCTTCTTCTTCTTCTTCTTCTTCTTATTATTATTATTATTATTATTATTATCATTATTATTATTATTATTATTCTCTCTAATTATTTGTGTTTCTGAATCAAGTTATAATTGAGTAATGTATTACTGGTTGCATTTAAAATTCGTCAGGGTCGTAAAGTTATGTGAATCACCCTGTATTTTGGGCTATATTCAATTTTTTTCTTTTAAATTAAAGTAACCTATATTTTCTTTTTATAATTTGGAAGATATCACTTTTTTTAAAACAAACATGTGCAATACAGGGTGATTCTTTTAAGGCCTACATTAGAAACTTTTTAACTTCTAATACAGCTAAAGCTTTAAAATTTTGTGAAATTGGCGCCAACTTTGAAATTTTAAATAGTAACCACCTATTTTAATTGCATTTTTGAATTCGCCTTTTAAAACTGACTAAAATGTACCCAGTTGTTAGCACTTATCTGTCATAATTTTTGACGTATGTCAATTTTTATTTGCAGTGGTTTATTTAAAATATCACAGCTTTTGAACCCTTTACAATAAGTGAATATTTTTTCTTGTATTTAATAACCAAAAATTTGAAGAGTCTTTTAAAATCTTCAGCATTGTCAATTGGCTAATTGCAAGGTTATGATTTTTTGAAAATGATCAAAAAATGATTATAACAAGTTTTTCAAATAGAATGACCCTGTTTTTTCGATGGCAAGCAAAAGAACATCAATTTTTATGAAAACTTTTATCAACTTCTTCTATATCTATCTCTCACAGTTTTTGAAAAAAATCACAAAATCACGGAATTCTATTATTTTTGTTTTTAATCAAGTAAACTTTGGAAAAATACGCTAAAGTTGTGCTATTAATTAAAAAAAATGTTTGATTTTTCCACCATTTTCATTCAAGAAGTTTAAAACTCGAGGGCAGACTGACTGAGTTACTTTACGTAATTCATTAAGTTATAATAAACCATAATTAAATATTATTGTGCTACTGCTTATTCGATAATAAATCGGTTAAAAACTAAATAAAATATTGAAGTTTGACAATTGTTGACCATTTAGCAAGGCCTACTTGATTAACGATGAAAATTACAAAGTAGAATCCGTTTTTTATGATTTTTTTCAAAAACTGGAAAAAATTGGTATAGGACATGTTGATAAAAGTCACCATAATTGTCGATGTTTTTTCGACTGTCGTTAGAAAATAATCATTCCATTTGAAAAAACTAAGTTATATCTGTTTTTTTGAAAACCATTTTGAAAAAATCATAGCAGCCTTGAATTTTGACAGTTGACAATTTTGAAAATTCTAAAATGTTCTTCAAACCCTTGGTTATCGAATGCAAAAAACATTATTCATTTATCGCAAAGGGTTGAAGGGCTGTCACATTTTAAATACACTCCTGCAAATCAAAATTTTATCAACAAAATTCACATATTTTAAAAATTATGACAGCTAAGTACCACCAACTTGGCTAAATTTTACAAAGTTTAAGAAAGTGAATTCAAAAATGCAATAAAAATGTGTGATTACAACTTAAAATTTCAAAGTTGGCGCCAATTTCTCGTAGTTCCGGAAGCTCAGCCCTTTCGAAAATAATTTAGATGTACTCCGAGTGGTCAACTTGGATCCGATACAAAATTTTAAAGCTCTAGCTATATTAGAAGTTGAAAAGTTTCTAATGTAGGCCTTACAAAAATCAAGAATTCTACTTCTACTAAAGTAGCAAAATAAAATAATAAATAATAATCATAATAATTATTAAAATAATAAAATTTATGTTAATCGAAAATGCGTAGTTTTAACACAAATTCAGTTTGAAATTAAAGTTCCAAATTTTGAGAACCGCTAAACTAGAATTATAAAAATTAGCGTAACTTTTAATATTATTGAAAAAACAGCAGAGGTAAATTAACTTCTTGGTCCACGCCGTAATTCCTCTATTTCAATTTGTGTTGTTATAAAATTTTACAAAAAAAAAACAAAAAAATTTATGCCAAAACCGGGATTCGAACCTCCCACACAAAGGACATGTCAGCAACAATTTTGAAAAATTCTCAAAACGTCCTGGCACCACTATGTCCTCTTTATTTAAAGAAAAAAATAACTGCTAATAAACGACCATAAACCACACAGTGGCTCTTAACAGATGGGTTCATAAAACTGTTTGAAGAAAGGAAAAATGATATAAGGGTTTTTAACTCGTCTAATTGTTAACAAATTCACATACAAAATATTGCCAACACCCTGTATAACAAATATTAGCTTTGTTCGCGGAAGATTTTTAGGACTAGTTCTGAACTAGTCCAGGATTTATTTAAAGCGCATGCGCGATTCTGAACCAGTTACCTATTTTCGTCCACCGCGAACAATAATTTATAGTTACACAGCAAATGTTAAAAAATTAAAAAGTCGCACAAAATTATCACAAAGTTGAAAATAAATTATGCGAAAAACTTTGGTACAGAAAGGTGTACATTGTAGACAACAACCCATTTTTAAATTCACAAACGTTATTTTAAAAATAATTTCGATTTAGTAAAGTATTAAATAAATTAGATTGTTCGGATCCATGTGAGAGGTTAATTATGTAATTTTTAAAAAATAAACGGTTCTTCTCTCTCAAAATTGTATTTATTAACATGTTTCGACACACATTCGTGGTCATCTTCAGGCCTATAAGAAAACAATAAAGGTGTTTGTAAGCTTAATTTAATACTTACTATCGAGAAAAGTTACACCAAATTTTTAATTTACCATTTTGTGAAGATTTTTAATTTGTTTGAGCGAAATGTAATTTAAATTTAGGCCTGAAGATGGCCATCGTCAACAAAGAAATAAATAAATAAACAATGAAACAAATAAATTTTTAAGACAATCTAACAATATTATAAAATTAACAAACATTAACCGATGTACAAATTAAAATTATTAAAGGACAAACAACAAGCCTAACTGAAAGGTAGTATTGGATGGGTTTAAACCGGGAAATTTCTATTACTTACTTAAAACTTTTAATTAAACTTGATACTTCGAAATTATTTTGATGATTTAGTGCGACTTTATTTTTGTTACTGTTTAATTTGTAAATTTCTAGAGACTCGAAAGCTAATAGTAGGTCATTTCTAGTGTGTTCAAATAAAATGGTAAAACCTGTGTTTATATCAAAATCATGTAAGTTATCCTTTAGGTGATTAGCAAAATGCGACTGTCTATTATCCACTTTATTTAAATTAGAAAGATGTTCCTTGATCCTTGTTTTGAAATTTCTATAGGTTTTTCCAACATAGTAAGCATTACAATCTTTAGATTTCAGTGAGTAAACCCCTGATCTATCTAGTTTGTCTTTTTTTTGTCTTTATTATTTAGAAGTTTTTTATTTAAGGTATTATTGGTATTAAATGAAATTATATAATCTTTATTAATTCTTTTTATTATTTTGGCAATAATCAAAGATGGGTTACCAATAAAAGGTAAGCTAACATATTTTTTGTTGTTTTGTTGAACTATATTTTGGTGGTAAATAGAATTTCTAATTTTTTGTTTTTCCTTTTTATTAATTAACTTTTTTATCATTTCTATATCATACCCATTGGTTGTTGCAATATCTAAAATAATTTATTTTTATTTTTCGTATTCTATTTTATCTAAGGGGAAATTAATAAGTCTATGTACAGGGTGTTTCAAGTTTTAGGTCCAGTCAAAAAGTAAATACTTCTAGTTGTCCAAAAGAAAAAATATATATCTCAAACGATAGAGTTTCTAACACGTTTCAATTTGATGCTTTAATGTTATACGAAATTTTCATGGTATGAGCGTGAATTGTGAAAAACTAGATAAAAAATTTTTTGTTTCCAAATTATTGCAATCGTTTTCTCATAATAAAATTCCTCCTATTTTTTAAGTGAGACTTCCGAAACTGAAACAGTAAAAAACCCAAGGCGTATTGAGCAATTGAAATTTCAATTTGCAAAAGATCAAATAAATGTTTTATCTTAGTCACCTTTGAAAAAACAGAGCTCGTGTCTTTGCTTGATTCACAAAAAATTGAAACGTCATTAACTGTCAGACTAAAATTTTACTTGTCAATTAAAAAATGCCCTTTTTTTGCAAATTGAAATTTCAATTGCTCAATACGCCTTGGGTTTTTTACTGTTTCAGTTTCGGAAGTCTTATTTAAAAAATAGGAGGAATTTTATTATAAAAAAATTATTGGAATAATTTGAAAAAAAAAATTTTTTAATGTAGTTTTTTGCGTTTTACGCTTATATCATGAAAATTTGGGATATCAGCAAAGCATCAAATTGAAGCGTGTTAGAAACTCTATAGTTTGCGATATATATTTTTTATTTTGGAATACTAGAAGTATTTATTTTTTGACTGGACCTAAAACTTGAAACACCCTGTATGTAACAATTGAATGCTGCTAATTTGTGTTCTATAGGATGTTTTGAAGAATTATGTATCACACATCCGGTGTTGGTGTTTTTGTGAAAAACCCCAAAATTGTGTTTGTTATTTTAAATTGTAATTGTAAGGTCAAGAACATTTAATTGATAGTTGTTATTTTGTAATTCCATAGAAAATTCCAAGTTTTGATCTATAGTGTTGATTAAATTTAAAAAAATCATTAAGTTTTGTTAGGGTGTCGTTCCATAAAAGTATTATGTCATCTATAGTAATATATAATATGTTGAGTGTAATTTTTGTATTTAACCTCTTTAAGTAAAGCACATTCAAAATCATCCATGTAAATGTCAGCCAGGATAGGAGAGAAAGGGGAACCCATTGCTAAAATTTCTTAAATTAAAAATTAAATTTAAATTAAATTTAAATTAAATTTAAATTAAATTTAAATTAAATTTAAATTAAATTTAAATTAAATTTAAATTAAATTTAAATTAAATTTAAATTAAATTTAAATTAAATTTAAATTAAATTTAAATTAAATTTAAATTAAATTTAAATTAAATTTAAATTAAATTTAAATTAAATTAAATTAAATTAAAAATTACAAATTTATAATTATTAGTGGTTTTGAACGAAGATATAATTGAGTAATGTATTACTGGTTGCATTTAAAATTCGTCAGGGTCGGAAAGTTATGTGAATCACCCTGTATTAGGTACACGAATTTAACACATTAACATTTATTTATAATTACTTTACCTTGTCCCTCTTTTGGTAAACGCGGACACCTCCAAACAATCGCTCTATGTTGGTGCTCATATTTCGCCTGTCCTGACGTCACTTCAATCAAACTTTCCTGCAATGTATCTACAGTTCCCAAAATTCGCTCAATTCCCTTAATTTTCCCAGTCCTGTAAAGCAAAACTTGTAAAAATTATTGTAACAATAAAATTGTAAAACAAAATAACCTGCGATGTGCTGATTTGACAGAACCGTAACGGAAATGTTTCTCGACCCGGAACAAATAGATCCAACATTCGGGAATCGGGAAACGAATCATAACATCTTCACATGGGATTTGGCCCAATTTGCGTGATGCAAATCCAGGTACTAAGACATCGGCACGTAGTTCGACCTATTTTTTTTTTTTTAGTTATTTTATTTATTAACTTTAGAATAGTAATTACCCTGTTTCCGGTAATACAAATTGTTGCTTTGAGTTGTAAAGGCAGTTCTCGATTTTTGGGGGGCCGCACTCGAAAGCGCATCAGTTCAATATAGCAAGCATCAGGCGGCTTAAATCTTGAAAAAAAAAAACAATTACTAATTAAATTTCCTCCTAGACGAGCCGCACATGTGTGTACTTTACACGCGTTACTATGGAAATACGTTACGTAACTATGGTGATCAAGCGGTTTGTCATGGTAACGGGGATTGAAACCAGTGGCGGGTGTTTTATTTATTTTTTGTTCTTACTTGATAATGTGAGTCTTGTCATATTCGTCCTGTTGTACACAAGAGTGAAACTCTACGTCTTCCAATCGAATCCATTCTTCGGTTACTACAGGAATTATGTCATGGCGTCCAACAACTTCTTTTCCTTGCCTTCGCATGTCATTTACTCCCAATTCAATATCGGGCATTCCTGTCAAGAAACCAAGGAAAAACAACCGCACTCTTGCGATCTGTTTGTCGACATGACCTGGAATTTTTTTTATTTTTATACATATTCCAAAATTCGAGATGTCATTCAAACAGAATTTTTTTTAGAATGTTGTAGTTAATATTTTTTAATGTCATTTTGGGAATTAATAGACATTGTCGTGGACTGTAACTGTACAAAATTTTATTGTTGGACTAAGTCAGGTTTGGAAGATATAAATTTTTGAAATGAAGTTGAAGGAAAATTAGACTTTGGCTTTTTTACCAAATATTAATTTTTTTGGCACAGTTCTAATTAAAATTTTCTAACTAAATTTTGGGGGCTAATAGCCATTGTCCAGTTCTCTAATTGTTCAAAATTTCATTAAAAAAAACAGTCTGGTTCGGAAGATATGAATTTAATTGAAGTTGAGCGAAAATTAGTTTTTTGTCTCCTCACTTAAACAAAAATTTTTTCAAACTGTTGTAGCTAATATTTTTTAATGCCATTTTGGGAATTAATAGACACTATCGTGGACTGTAACTGTACAAAATTTCATTGTTGAAATAAATCTGGTTTCGAAGATATAAATTTTTGAAATGAAGTTGAAGGAAAATTAGTCTTTGGCTTTTTTACCAAACATTGATTTTTTGGCACAGTTCTAATTAAAATTTTCTAACTAAATTTTGGGGACTAATAGCCATTGACCAGTTCTGTAACTGTTCAAAATTTCATTAAAAAAAAACAGTCTGGTTCGGAAGATATGAATTTAATTGAAGTTGAGCGAAAATTAGTTTTCTGTCTCCTCACACAAACTTAAATTTTTTCAGACTGTTGTAGCTAATATTTTTTAATGCCATTTTGGGAGTTAATAGACATTATCGTGGAGTGTAACTGTACAAAATTTCATTGTTGAAATAAATCGGGTTTCGAAGATATAAATTTTTGAAATGAAGTTGAAGGAAAATTAGTCTTTGGCCTTTTTACCAAACATTAATTTTTTGACACAGTTCTAAGTAAAATTTTCTAACTAAATTTTGGGGGCTAATAGCCATTGTACAGTTCTGTAATTGTTCGAAATTTTATTTAAAAAAACAGTCGGGTTCGGAAAAAATGAATTTAGTTGAAGTTGAGCGAAAATTAGTTTTTTGTCTCCTCACAAAAACAAAAATTTTTTCAGACTGTTGTAGCTAATATTTTTTAATGCCATTTTGGGAATCAATAGACATTATCGTGGACTGTAACTGTACAAAATTTCATTGCTGAACTAAATCGGGTTTGGAAGACATAAATTTTTGAAGCGAAGTTGAAAGAAAATTAGACTTACACCAAACATGATTTTTTTTGGCACAGTTTCAATCAAAATTTTCTAACTAAATTTTGGAGGCCATTAGCCATTGTCTAGTTCTGTAGTTGTTCAAAATTTCATTTAAAAAAACAGTTGGGTTCGAAAAATATGAATTTAATTGAAGTTGAGCGAAAATTAGTTTTTTGCTGCTTCACACAAATTTAAATTTTTTTAGACTGTTGTAGCTAATATTTTTTAATGCCATTTTGGGAATTAATAGATATTATCGTGGACTGTAACTGTACAAAATTTCATTGCTGAACTAAATCGGGTTTGGAAGATATAAATTTTTGAAGCGAAGTTGAAAGAAAATTAGACTTACACCAAACATGATTTTTTTTGGCACAGTTTCAATCAAAATTATCTAACTAAATTTTGGGGGCTAATAGCCATTGTCCAGTTCTGTAACTGTTCAAAATTTCATTTAAAAAAATAGTCGGGTTCGGAAGATATGAATTTAATTAAAGTTGAGCGAAAATTAGTTTCCTGTCTCCTCACACAAACTTAAATTTTTTCAGACTGTTGCAGCTAATATTTTTTAATGCCATTTTGGGAGTTAATAGACATTATCGTGTACTGTGACTGTACAAAGTTTCATTGCTGAAATAAATCGGGTTTGGAAGATATAAATTTTTGAATTGAAGTTGAAGAAAAATTAGATTTTTGCCATTTTACACCAAACATGATTTTTTTTTGGCACACTTTCAATCAAAATTTTCTAAATAAATTTTGAAGGCTAATAGCCATTGTACAGTTCTGTAATCGTTCAAAATTTCATTTAAAAAAACAGTCGGGTTCGGAAGATATGAATTTAATTGAAGTTGAGCGAAAATTAGTTTTTTGTCTCCTCACTTAAACAAAAATTTTTTCAAACTGTTGTAGCTAATATTTTTTAATGCCATTTTGGGAGTTAATAGACATTATCGTGGAGTGTAACTGTACAAAATTTCATTGCTGAAATAAGTCGGCTTTGGAAGATATAAATTTTTGAATTGAAGTTGAAGAAAAATTAGATTTTTGCAATTTTACACCAAACATGATTTTTTTTTGGCACACTTTCAATCAAAATTTTCTAAATAAATTTTGAAGGCTAATAGCCATTGTCCAGTTCTGTAATCGTTCAAAATTTCATTTAAAAAAACAGTCGGGTTCGGAAGATATGAATTTAATTGAAGTTGAGCAAAAATTAGTTTTTTGTCTCCTCACTTAAACAAAAATTTTTTCAAACTGTTGTAGCTAATATTTTTTAATGCCATTTTGGGAGTTAATAGACATTATCGTGGAGTGTAACTGTACAAAATTTTATTGTTGAAATAAATCGGGTTTCGAAGATATAAATTTTTGAAATGAAGTTGAAGGAAAATTAGAGTTTTGCCTTTTTACCAAAAATTAATTTTTTTGGTACAGTCCTAATTAAAATTTTCTAACTAAATTTTGGGGGCTAATAGCCATTGTCCAGTTCTGTAATCGTTCAAAATTTCATTTAAAAAAACAGTCGGGTTCGGAAGATATGAAGTCAATTGTAGTTGAGCAAAAATTAGTTTTTTGTCTCCTCACACAAACTTAAATTTTTTCAGACTGTTGCAGCTAATATTTTGTAATGCCATTTTGGGAATTAATAGATATTATTGTGGACTGTAACTGTACAAAATTTCATTGCTGAAATAAATCGAGTTTGGAAGATATAAATTTTTGAAATGAAGTTGAAGGAAAATTAGATTTTTGCTATTTTACACCAAACATGAATTTTTTTGGCACAGTTCCAACCAAAATTTTCTAACTAAATTTTGGGAGCTAATATCCATTGTCCAGTTCTCTAATTATCCAAAATCGCATTTAAAAAAATAGTCGGGTTCGGAAGATATGAATTTAATTGAAGTTGAGCGAAAATTAGTTTCCTGTCTCCTCACACAAACTTAAATTTTTTCAGACTGTTGTAGCTAATATTTTTTAATGCCATTTTGGGAATTAATAGACATTGTCGTAGACTGTAACTGTACAAAATTTAATTGTTGAAATAAATCGGGTTTCGAAGATATAAATTTTTGAATTAAGTTGAAGCAAAATTAGAAAAAAAATACCTTCGGAATCCTGCTCCACGTATAGCTCATCAACCAGAGTAATTTGCACCTCTTCCATTTTATAATGCAAAGCCCTGTCCCTGTGAGCTTGTAATTTAAAGAGCGCTTCTTCAATACACATCGAAAACTGCTTCAAATCTTCATAATTCAAAGACCCCAACTTCATTAATTGCGACACTTGTGGGGCGTGTTCAACCGGAAGCCCCAACTTTTTCAAATCACTGCCAAACTCTTTAACCCCTTGGTAATCCCCTTGAATGGCATAAGCCGCAAACTGGCTCAACTTATTCGTGATACGTTCCGCTTTTTTCACCTGTCCAGGTCTCACACCTGGCCTTTCTTTATAAAAAATATACTGCAACTTTAACGTGAAAATCTTGCCGAATTGGTCGTACTGTTGAGCCCCGATTTCCGAAACGGAATAACACGGTTGCAAGGGCAATTCCTGGAATGGATCTTTGTCCGATTGCTGGTTGTAGAGTTGGAGCAGAACGCAATCGGCTTGATGGACGATTTTGACGAAGATTTTCTTCCAGAAGCGTTGACCGGTGATTTTTTTCTTGTTGGGTTGGCGCAACTGCATCTCCCAACCTAATTATAATAATAGTTAAGGACCGGATTCTTTTAAAAAAAAGAGCACCATTCTTCGACTAATAGTTTTCGAAAAAATTGCAAAAATAAAGTAAAATAAAAAAAATTCATAACTAAAAAACTATTGGGAATTTGGCGATTTTCTCGGTGCCAATCGATTTCCCGGATCATTTTACATAGACCTACAGCAAAATAGTTTCATTTTTTCGGAAAGTTTTGCCATAATTGAGAAAATAATAAAATTGAAAAGTTAGGGTAGAGGCATCCACAAAAAAATTCATAACTCAAAAACTAAAAGTCGCAGAACAAAACGGTTTGTTCCAGTGAATTCTGCGGCTCATTTTGCGTATTACACCAGCTTTTTACAACAATAGCTTATCTGAGAACTTATTTAAAAAATTATTTTAAATTCAGAAATGGTGGATGCGCCGGGTTATTTATTAAAAATTCATTACTTAAAAACTAAAAGGCGTAGAGCAAAACGGTTTGTTCTAGTGAATTCTGCGGCTCATATTTTTGAAGTAACCAAAAAGTTTTAGACTGTATCATAAATTTTATAATTCAGTGCCGTCCCAAGTAGCACAGATTGTTATTTAGCGGTTGTAAAAACGTTTTGGCAACAACTATTTGGTCACCGCAACAATCACCAAATTTGTCATAACGTCACCGTGCCAAAAATGGGCATTTATTTTTGGGTTATATAACGGTAATATTACCAAATAGTTGCCAACAATTTGGTTGTTTCAAAGCTCTAACGAAGTTATGCTCTGGAAGCTGTTGCTATTTTATGACTAAATGACAGCTATTTACTACATAATCACCGATTTGTTGTTAATTGGCTTTCGTTTCCAAAGTACAACCCAACAGCAACTACAAAATAACATTTTATCTTTGGTTGTAATTTAGGAAAAATTGTGGGACATCAAGATCAAAATATAACAATATGGTAATTTAGTGGTCACTGAAGAGTCACGAAGAAATTGTTATATTATTCAATCCTTGTAGACATCATGGATGGCGATAAACATATTATATATCACTGTAATCCATACACAAATTCCAAATACTCGTTAAAGGTGTCCGCGACCAACGATTTGAGACGTTATCATATTGAAAGCAAGTTTTCTCTCTTAATACACAACAGAATTTCTAGTATTATACATCAAATTAAAGGTTTTTTAATTCTACAGGCCGATGCGTTGTCATATTTTGAAAAAAAGTAAACTCCTTTAAAAAAAGGAAGAAAATGCATAAATGTTCATATTGAAAGCAATTTTACGCAGTTATTTTTAAAGTATTCGATCTGAGATTTTGCAGGATAATTCAAAAGAATATTTTATAGGCCGATGCGTTGAGTTTTTTTTTAATTTGTTTTTGAGATTGATTGATGTAATAGTCGCGTTATTTACTAGTAGACCTAAAAATTCGTTTTGGGGTTTTGGTATTTATTACAAAATATTAATTTTTAACTAACTTAACAATTGCCATGTAATAAAACATTGTTGTTTTCAAATTATCAATGAATACATTTTGTCTTAAAATCCTCCATAGTTCATAGGGTCTTTTGGTCGCTACCTGTCCTTGTCCCAACCCAAGCAAAGGACGGATTGCGGTTACTTTTATTGTTATGATTACCATAATTTTCGGTTATTTTAGAAAACCAGTGGCTGATACATTTGAGCGAGAAAAGCAATTTTTCCGTTCGGAGATATTTTAATTTGAAGTTCACTTAACCATTTTTTTAAATAACTGCTTTGTAGAAATTTAAGATTATTTATTATGCATATGAATTTTTAACATATGACAACAAATGAGATAAAATAATGTATTATTATGATTATTATTATACTTACTATTTTCGCATATGTCATTGTCTCTATAAATTACTCCAAAACTTCACTTTTACGGTGTAGAAAATGACTATTGTCATGTTGGAGATCAATATTTGACCAGATTTGACATTGAAATTGGTACATAAATGCGTAATTTTTAAACACGTTTTTCTTTATAGACTAAGTTTACACTAAGTCAAAATTGTGGTGAAGAAATGACATTTTTTTATGTTTTTGTCCCTAGAAATTTTGTTGATAAATTAGGATTATGTTATGTCAAAATTTAGGTTTTTGTGATTTTTGAACGCGGTATTTTTTAAATTTTTTAGAACATCCGGCTTCTTCTAAATCTAGGGTATTATTTCCTGATGCCACTGGACATTTGGTTTCCACAAGTACAGATTAATTTTCCAAAATTCGATCTGGAGTGGCTGCTAAACATGGTTTCTTTTTATCTACTATCAGGCCAACTTCTTGACTTTTTAATAGTGACTTTTTTAAAAGCTGTAACCGTTTTAATCTTAATGCATACATCATACCTCGTATTTATTAGTACTATTTCCACAAAAAATTACGTAATAAATTTTCAACGATAATTTGTAAAACAAAACAAAAGTTTTACTGTGGTGATGGAGTATATTTTATTGGTCACCAAATAAATAAATTGGGCAATAGGTCTCACATTAATGTTTATTGACTTTGATTTATTGTCAAAATTATCTTTGTTCCATTATTTTTTATTGTTTAGAAATATAAAACTCAAAACATTTAGCTTCCTAAAAGTTTCTGGGGCAACTTTCACAATTTCAAGGGATTAAAATATTAGCCAACTGATCTTTTCTATTTTATGACCCTTTCCAACCCAACCCCTGAACGCAGGTAAAGACTGAACCCTGCCCAGGGTGGGTGTATTACTGGTTGCTTTTGGAGAAGAATAATATGTGCTGAAAACTGAGTTGCTCGTTCACTCCCGGACACCCTTAACCAAGCAAAAAATTACTTTTCTGACAAATATGAATACGATGCTTCGAAAAAATTGACGCGCCTTAAAAATAGCAATAACTTATTAAACATACTATTTTTTTTTTCAAAAAATTAAGAGTTTTTCTTTTAAATTAATTTCAGTTATAAAAATGTATCACTTTTATTTATTAAATTTTATAAAATAGCAGTAATTATGATTCTGACAACGACAAAGTTATTAAATGGTTATAAAATAGTTGTAAAATTGACACACATAAGAAAAATTTAACATGGCCGCTGTCTGCGCTGTCGTATTTGTCAAAAAAGTCGCCATTTTTGTATTTCTTCTCTGATTGTTAGGAAATGGTTGCCGTGTTGACTCAGAAACCTAATATTGACTAAGTTAAAACCAAATGGTATTTAGTTATTTTTTACGTTTGAGGGGGCTTTTCTGGCTAAATAATGACTAAATCGAAACAAACTAAATAAGTTGAGTCAGTCGTTCGACGTTTTAATTTTCTGTAATATGTACTGCTTTTCCTAAATCTTTTTAAGGAAAAAGCAGTTTGTTTAATGTCAACTTTAGGCATAATTCACACTCCACACTACAGAAAATACACTTTTGTTGGTATAGGAAACGTAGATGTGGTATACGACAAATAAAATTTCACAGTTAAAATGATGGGAAAATTATTGTGTAGCTACGAAAGGGTAGAGTTATAGACATTACTTGGTAATGACAACTAAAATTTTGCTACCAAATTGCCACATTCTGCAGATAGATTTTCGTTATATTTTAGATTTTTTATTTTTAAGAAAACGTTGCGGCAACTTCGGAAATTTACCATATAGTTATAAGATAGATTATTCACAACTATATGGCAGAATAGCCAAATGGTCATGAAATAGTAATATTTTAGACATTATTTTGTCATTAAAATATGTGTGATAGCTATAATATATCAACTTGAAATAGCTGTAAAAAGGTTATTTTTTGGGTTTACGATGGACATAAAAGCATTATGGCAACCTAAAAAATAACTATTTAGTTACATAGATACCAAATTAAAGCTAAATTGTGGGGCAACTATTAGGAGTCTAATATAAAGCCAAATGAGAATATTATAGCTTTTTTAAATATTAATCTAACTAAAAAACAACTTCATTTTAAAAACCTAATGAAATAACCAAATTATGACTAAGATCAGGTTGCCATAACGTTACTGAAACAACTTTTTAGCTGCCACAACCAAAAAGATGTTTTGTGCTACTTGGGGTGTAATTAAACTTTATGGTTTAATTATTTGATTATTGAACCTGCTTCCGTGTAGATGGTCCTGGGGAAGGGTTCCAAAGGTTGCGAAACGTCTTCGTCGAAAAGTGGCGTTGGAGGTGTTTCTTGTGAGTCGGTGCGTTTTATTTCGAAAGGTGAAGCCTCAGCTGGTTCTTGTTGGATTATGGTGGCTTCAGTTTGTTGGTGGTCGAAGGGGTTGAAGCGGGGGGAGGTGTCGTTGAAGGCGGCTTGGGTGGGGGCAGGGGGCGGCGCAATGGTGGGCAGTGCACCGCCACTGTAGTCCTCGCTCGATTTGGGTCTAGAAAGTTCAATTTTTTGTTGTTTAATTTCATTTTTGAGTTGGTGGATTTTCAACGAAACATTAATTATTAAATTATAATAGACTTTTGAAAAAGTGGCAAAAGTGAATCTAAAAGTGGAAAAAATAATGTACAAGAGAATTTTGAGAATGTACTAAAAGTGTTTAGTTTTGGGTAACTACAGTCTGCATAAATAGGCATAGAGGAATACTTCAATAAAAAAATTCATAAATCGAAAACTAAAAGTCGTAGAGCAAAACGGTTTCTTCCAGTGAATTTTGCGGCTCATTTTGCGTACAATACCATCATTTTTACAACACTAGCGTACTTGAAAACATTTTTTTTTAAATATTGTAAATTGAAAAATGGTGGAGGCGCCGGGTTATTTATTAAAAATTCATAACTCAATAACTAAAAGTCATAGAGCAAAACAGTTTATTTCAGTGAAATCTGCGGCTTATTTTCCCTATTATACCATCTTTTTACGAGGTTTAAATTTTTTTATTTTTTTGTTTAAAATTTTAATGATTGACCTTCATAAAAATGAAAAAAAAAATTTTAAACTTACTCTAGCAAAGTTTTATGGACTTTTCTATGCTTTTACAACCCTCTGGAGTTGTTAAAAGTAGAAAAAATTCAATAAGTTTGATTTTTAAAATTTTGGTTTTTGCAATTTTTGTCGAGATTTTGGTCGATTCCGGGTACCCGGAAAATTTATCGACCAATAATTCCGGAACTATTAGAGATAGCCCAATGAAGTTTATGATCGTTGAAAAGTTGTTTCAGTTGTCTATCTTTTTCAAAAAAGATTATTGTTCTCCGACTTAAAAGCAAAAGTAGGTCGAATTAAAAAAAAATTATAACTAAAAAACTATTGAGAATTTGGCGAATTTCTCGACGCCAATCGATTCCCCGGATCATTTTGCATCGGTAAGGGCAAAAATAGTTCCACATTTTCGAATAGTTTTGCCGTAATTGAGAAAATAAAAAAAATCAAAAATTTGTAAACACCCCCCCCTTCAAAATGTTCAATTTTTAAAGTGTCTCAAAATCAATTTAAACCCATCCTATCTTATAGATTTTGATGTGCTCTTTACAATGAAACAAAGCGTTTTTCTCTAGCTCTTTTAGTTTGGCCGTAATCGACGTTTGAAAATTGAAAATTTTTTTGCGAGATATCGCCTTGAAACCTATGCCATTATGTAGGGCTTTTTATACCGGTTCTAATCGATTTTATCGTTTTTCTCTAACTCTTATAGTTTCGCCGTAATCGGCGTTTAAAAATAAGAAAAAAGTCAAAATGGCAACCTTTTTTTGCGTTTTTCTCGGAAACTATAAAACTTAGAGCAAATTTTAAGAATGCATCAGATAGCGCTTAAAATTGTCTATTTTCTCGATTAAACCCGGAGCCGCTCCGGGCACCGGTTCCGGGTACAGAGGCATATAAAGTTTGACACTAAAAAAATTCATAATTAAAAAACTAAAAGTCGTAGAGCAAAACGGTTTGTTCCAGTGAATTCTACGGCTCATTTTACATATTATATTAGTTTTTCACGCGATTTAAAAATTTGAAATTTTTTGCTTAAAATTGGGGTTGCCATTTCATAATGGTATCTAATTCTTCAATAAAAAAATTCGTAACTCAAAAACTAAAAGTCGTAGAGCAAAACGGTTTGTTCCAGTGAATTCTGCGGTTCATTTTCCGTATTATATCAGCTTTTCATGAGATTTAAAATTTTGAATTTTTTTGCTTAAAATTAGGTCAGCCATTTCATAGTGGAGTATTTTATTCATCAACAAAAAAATTCATAACTTAAAAATTAAACGTCGTAGAGCAAAACGGTTTGTTCCATTGAATTCTGCGGCTCATTCTACGTATTATATCAGCTTTTCATGAAATTTAAAATTTTGAATATTTTTGCTAAAAATTTTAATGGTCAAGGCACTTACCCTACACAAAAATGAAAAAAAATTTTTTTTTTAACTCACTCAATCAAAATTTTATGGACATTTCTATGCTCATACAACCCTCTAGAGTTGTTAAAAGTATAAAAAAAGTTAATATATTCGATTTAAAAAATTTTGATTTTTGCAATTTTTGTCGCGATTTTGGTCGATTTTTGGTACCCGAAACATTCATCGAGTAATAACTCCGGAACTATTAGAGATAACCCTATGAAGTTTATTATCGTTGGAAAGCTCTTTTAATTGTCTATCTTTTTCAAAAAAGATTATTGTTCTCCGACTTATAGTTTTCGAGAAAATTTCGAAAAAATGCAAAAGTAGGTCAAATTTAAAAAAATTCATAACTAAAAAACTATTAGGAATTTGGCGATTTTCTCGACGCCAATCGATTTCCCGGATCATTTTGCATCGGTAAGGGCAAAAATAGTTCCACATTTTCGAATAGTTTTGCCGTAATTGAGAAAATAAAAAAAATAAAAAATTTGTAAACACCCCCCCCTTCAAAATGTTCAATTTTTAAAGTGTCTCAAAATCAATTTAAACCCATCCTATCTTATAGATTTTGATGTGCTCTTTACAATGGAACAAAGCGTTTTCCTCTAGCTCTTTTAGTTTGGCCGTAATCGACGTTTGAAAATTGAAATTTTTTTGCGAGATATCGCCTTGAAGCCTATGCCGTTACGTAGGGCTTTTTATACCGGTTCTAATCGATTTTACCGTTTTTCTCTAACTCTTATAGTTTTGCCGTAATCGGCGTTTAAAAATTAGAAAAAAGTCAAAATGGCAACCTTTTTTTGCGTTTTTCTCGGAAACTATAATACTTAGAGCAAATTTTAAGAATGCATCAGATAGCGCTTAAAATTGTCTATTTTCTCGATTAAACCCGGAGCCGCTCCGGGCACCGGTTCCGGGTACAGAGGCATATAAAGTTTGACACTAAAAAAATTCATAATTAAAAAACTAAAAGTCGTAGAGCAAAACGGTTTGTTCCAGTGAATTCTACGGCTCATTTTACATATTATATCAGTTTTTCACGCGATTTAAAAATTTGAAATTTTTTGCTTAAAATTAGGTCAGCCATTTCATAGTGGAGTATTTTATTCATCAACAAAAAAATTCATAACTTAAAAACTAAACATGGTAGAGCAAAACGGTTTGTTCCATTGAATTCTGCGGCTCATTCTACGTATTATATTAACTTTACATGAGATTTAAAATTTTGAATTTTTTTGCTAAAAATTTTAATGGTCAAGGCACTTACCTTCATAAAAATGAAAAAAATAAAAAAATTTTAAACTTACTCTAGTGCAGTTTTATGGACTTTTGTATGCTCTTACAACCCTCTGGAGTTGTTAAAAGTATAAAAAAAATTAAAATGTTCGATTTAAAAAATTTTCATTTTTGCAATTTTTGTCGCGATTTTGGTCGATTTCCGGTACCCGGAACATTCATCGAGTAATAACTCCGGAACTATTAGAGATAACCCTATGAAGTTTATTATCGTTGGAAAGCTCTTTTAATTGTCTATCTTTTTCAAAAAAGATTATTCTTCTCCGACTAACAATTTTCGAAAAAATTGCAAATAAAAGCAAAAAATAGGTAAAATGAAAAAAAAATTCATAATTAAAAAACTATTAGGAATTTGGCGATTTTCTCGACACCAGTCGATTCCCCACATCATTCTACATAGATTTCCATCACTTTTTTGAACAGTTTTACCATAATTGAGGAAATAAAAAAACTTACTTGATAAAAACTGAGAAATCTTTATCCTCATCTGACTCCTGCGAAGCCGCCTTGCTGACCCGATTCGGTGTAGTTTGAGGTACCGTCGGTTCCTGAAGTGCCAAAAACGCATCAAACGACTCCTCAGCCCCAAAACCAGTCGAACTGTCTTGATTTGCCCCAAAATCATTGCCCCAGGCATCCAATCCGTTCTTATTCTCATCTTTAACCGACTCAAACTTTTGTGCAAAAGCATCGAACTCGTCTTCGCTTTTCTCTTGAAAAATCTCTTCTTGATTATCGATTGTAGTTTCGGTGAAAAGATCAGTTGTTACAACAGTTGGTTTAGCGAAAATATCATCAGCAGGAGATTGCTGATCAATATTTGATTTAGGAGATTGGTTTTCAGCATTTTGCAGGAACACATTGTTGTCTAGAACTGGTTCTTGTGCTGCAAAAGGGTTGAAGGTCACACTGGAGACTGAACCCTTGCTTTGGCTGTCACTCGTGTCCATTTGTAGGTCATTTTGTGACGGTTCTGGTGAAATAAAATTGTCTTGAACTGGTTCCGGTTTAATTTCTTCCGGTTCAACCGAATCGAACAACAAATCGGTCGTTTTCTCCTGCTTTGGTGCATTATACAAGTTCAAAATGTCGGCTTTTGTTGCCATTTTTGGCACCGTTTCAACCCCAAACATGTCCATCATCTCGTCCTTGGGTGGGGGCGGTTTTGACAAAACTGGGGGCGGTTTTGGGCGTGGCGGTTTAGGTCGAACCGGTTTATCATTCGGTGGATTTTGATTGATGTCATTGTCTTGGCTCAAGGTTAGCAAATCTTCGTTTGGTTTTGTGGGGTTACCAACATCGAGTAAATCCCCGAATGTTGCTGGTTCCGGAGTGGGACTTGGTGAGTGCAAATCGCGCATATTTACCGGACTTGGAGTCCGGGTTGGCGGGATTCGGTCCAGTAAATGCGAACTTGTCGCGTCCATAGCACCCATCACTATACAGGATGTAAGGAAATAAGTACATTAACTTTAACCAGTGGTAGACAAACACTTTTTCTATGTAAAATCGCATTTTTGAAAATCATTTTTTCCCCCTACAAATTGACGAACCTTTCATGAAATGCTCACAACAACAAAGAAAAGTAATAATAAATTTTATTTAATTTTCATGAACTTGCTTGGAAACGGTAATCTTGTCGACTAGGTAACTTTGTTTCCAGTGGCGTGTAAGAAAATTCTGTAAGATTTTAAATAATTTTAACTAAACGTTTTGAAAAAAAAGTTATTAGGAAAAATTGTTGGTCTTGGCGAGTTCTATTACCAGTTACTTATTTTATTTACAGTCTGTATAACCAAGTTTTAAGAAGAAACGGCGCAAAAGGGACCACTTTTATGACTAAGCATTTTTACTTTAACGTTTATGATATGAGAGGAATATTAATAATGTCATATTGAAAATACAGTGGAATCTTTTTTTGCTGTTTTTTGACTTAATTTGGCAACTGATTTGTGCAAAATATTTGCGGTTTAGGCTAATTCAAGCATTGTAGTTTGTAATGTTGATTTACTTAGAAAGTTTATCTTAAAAAAAGTAAAAATAAGTTATTCTGACGGAAAAATAAATAAAATTGTATAATAGAAGATGTTTCAAGTTTTAGGTCCAGTCAAAAAATAAATACTTCTAGTATTCCAAAATAAAAAATATATATCGCAAACGATAGAGTTTCTAACACGCTTCAATTTGATGCTTTGCTGATATCCCAAATTTTCATGATATAAGCGTAAAATGCAAAAAACTACATTAAAAAATTTTTTTTCAAATTATTCCAATCATTTTTTTATAATAAAATTCCTCCTATTTTTTAAGTGAGACTTTCGAAACTAAAACAGTAAAAAACCCAAGGCGTATTGAGCAATTGAAATTTCAATTTGCAAAAAAAGGGCATTTTTTAATTGACAAGTAAAATTTTAGTCTGACAGTTAATGACGTTTCAATTTTTTGTGAATCAAGCAAAGACACGAGCTCTGTTTTTCAAAGGTGACTAAGATAAAACATTTTTTTGATCTTTTGCAAATTGGAATTTCAATTGCTCAATACGCCTTGGGTTTTTTACTGTTTCAGTTTCGGAAGTCTCACTTAAAAAATAGGAGGAATTTTATTATGAGAAAACGATTGCAATAATTTGGAAACAAAAAATTTTTTATCTAGTTTTTCACAATTCACGCTCATACCATGAAAATTTCGTATAACATTAAAGCATCAAATTGAAGAGTGTTAGAAACTCTATCGTTTGAGATATATTTTTTTTCTTTTGGACAACTAGAAGTATTTATTTTTTGACTGGACCTAAAACTTGAAACACCCTGTACAGCGTGACCCAAAGGTGCGTAATAGGTCTATAACTTTTTTGCTATTGAAAATATTGCGATGCCGTTTTCATTATATAAGTACACAAACTAAAAATATTTTTATTATACACAGGGTGTTGTATACAGGGTGGTGAACCATAGTTATATTTTTTTTAATGGAACACCCTATATGTTTTTGCATAATTAGATTCTACGTGAAAAAATAATGGTACTTTGTATAAACTTTTATAGGCCTTTTATTTGATGAAAAATTTAAAAAAATTAAATTAAAACGATAGAAGAAAATGTTTTTTTTGACCTAATTTGCAATTCTTTGTTTCGTGTTGTTCGACTTAATTTGACGACTTATAAATCGATTTGTGCAAAATTATTGCGTTTTATGCTAATTCATGTACTTATAATTAATTTTACCTAAGTTTAACCATTTTCGAAATATTAAAGTTTTTTTAAAAATTTTTGGATTTGCACTTTTACTTCCATAATTCTGCCATTTTTGGAGTTTCTGATATCGTATTTAGACAATCAAAAGAGAAACCCTATATTAGCTGTTTCAACACTATAAGAACGCCAACGTCGCATTTTAGCAAATTATTTTTTTTAATAAGATTGATAAAATTGTAAAACAGTTATTAATGATTGAAAGTATAAATTATATTAGCTATTATTTTTTTGAAGTGCATGAATTATTTATAACAGCTAATTTTCAGAGAAAATACGACGTTGGCGTTTTTATAGTTTTGAAACAGCTAATACGTTGCTTTCAGTGTGTTCAAAATTTAAAAAAAGTTTACAAGATTTTCAAGTTATGTTGGTCCTTTAACAGCTATTCTATTTCGCAAAGTTTGACAAAGAAACATTTCTCACTGAATAAACGACAAGTTCTGTTCAAAATTTTCCGTCAAAACAAAATAGATTTATTAAATTTTGCTTTGAAAAACTTTGATTTCTCATATTTTACTCACGTAATACTTTTCTCAATGGCAACAAAAAGTTCGTAAAACTTGAAAACCTGAAAAATGTGTGGTTTGCTAACTTTTTTTAGAAATTTGGAAACACCAAAGAACAGATCTAAACTTTCTCTTTCAAATGAACAAAAACGATTTCAATTTTTTTTTAAATGGCTGAGATCGATTTTTGAAGTGAAAAGTGCAAATACAAAAATTTTCAAAAAAACCTTAATAATAATAATAATAATAATAATAATAATAAAGAGCCTTTATTGAACAAAACAAAACTAACAAAACTAAACAATAATAAACAGATGAAGAGGCAAGTTTAGCTTGAAGCTATTCAACTTAACCTTGAAGAAAAATTAATAGATAATATAAAAGTAACAAAATTAAAAATAAAATTATAAACAATATGAAAAGTGCAAATGCAAAAATTTTCAAAACAACTTTAAGAGTAATAATAATAATAATAATAATAATAATAAAGAGCCTTTATTGAACAAAACTAAACAATAATAAACAGATGAAGAGGCAAGTCTAGCTTGAAGCTATTCAACTTAAACTCGAAGAAAAATTAATAGAAAATATAAAAGTAACAAAATTAAAAATAAAATTATAAACAATATGAAAAGTGCAAATGCAAAAATTTTCAAAAAACCCTTAATAATAATAATAATAATAATAATAATAATAATAAAGAGCCTTTATTGAACAAAACTAACCAATAATAAACAGATGAAGAGGCAAGTCTAGCTTGAAGCTATTCAACTTGACCTCGAAGAAAAATTAATAGAAAATATAAAAGTAACAAAATTAAAAATAAAATTATAATAGTTATTTATTTAACGAGTTTGAGTGTAAATCGGACATTTTATTTCACGAGTGGATTATCAAACCACGAGTGAAAACGAGTGGTTTATCAACCACGAGGTAAAATAAATGAACCGATTTACACGAAAACGAGTTGGATACAACATTTTATTCTTTGAATTAGACTCATCAAGGCTTAAAATTGTTTTAAATCGGTTAAAAATAATCTGACGTTTCGTATTGAGAAATGCCAAACAGTCGTCAAAACTGTTTTACATAGGAGAAAAATCAGAAATTTTGACAGTGTCGAAGAATAAACAATATAAAAAGTGCAAATGCAAAAATTTTCAAAAAACCCTTAATAATATTAATAATAATAATAATAATAAAGAGCCTTTATTGAACAAAACTAAACAACAATAAACAGATGAAGAGGCAAGTCTAGCTTGAAGCTATTCAACTTAACCTCGAAGAAAAATTAATAGAAAATATAAAAGTAATAAAATAAAAAATAAAATTATAAACAATATGGAAAGAACTAAAAACTAAAACGAAAGACTATAGCCAGTCTCTCAAGAAGTAAAGAATTAACAAATTTGAACAGAAACAAAGATGTTGACCAAAGTTAATAAATTAAAAAGCAATTTTTTTAAATTGAAAATTGAATTTATTTAATCATACCGGTAAAACAGCTTTGCCACATAAAGTGTCACTTTTACTCCTAGTAACATAAAGTAGGAATTAAACGTACCTGACATTAGCAAGTCTTGTGTCTCCTTTGGGGGCCTTGGAGGTGGCGGTCTCGAAGGTGCCGCTGTGAACTTCAAATCCAAATCTGTGGGTTTTTGGAGCGGTTGTTGGCTGACTAAATCATCAACTTGCACAAAAGTTTCAACTTGTGGTTCCAACTCCATTGGATCGAAGGCAAAGGGGTTGGTGTTGTTGGTGGAGGTTTCCCCCAAAAAGGGGTTATCCCCAGGTGGATAATCCTCATCCCCCATGAGAAAAGGGTTGGAAACTGCCGAAAGTGGCGAAGTGTATTCATCTTCAGTGAAGAGAAAGGGATTAACTCCTGCCTTCACATCCATTTCAAATCAGCTCGGATTCTAGGAGTTTTAGCTCAGTTTTTCCAGGTGCTATGTTATTGGCAATGCTCGTATCAAAGGGATCACTATCGAAATTTTCCGGTTCTAGACACTTGTGACTTGCAACATCCGGGAAATTGTCGAGTAAATCAACCGGATGATTTTGTCCGGATTGAATCAACTCACTTTCGAGTAGTTTAAGTTCGGTTTTTCCCGGACCAATATTTGCAATAGAGGTATCAAACGGATCGGTGTAAGAAATTTCGTCCGTTTTTTCCCCAAGTGGTGTTAAAACCTTGACTGGAACTTGGTGCTCAACCGCTAACAAATCAACCACTTTCTTTGACTGTTTGACAACTTGAATTTTTTGCTCCTCTAGTCTGGGATCAAAATCCAATTGATCCAACTGTTCTAACTCACTTTCGATCAACTTCAGCTCAACTTTTCCCGGCTTGATCTCGCTCACAAACGACGT
The DNA here is from genome assembly GCA_939628115.1 of Tribolium freemani. NCBI lineage: Eukaryota > Metazoa > Arthropoda > Insecta > Coleoptera > Tenebrionidae > Tribolium > Tribolium freemani. The sequence goes on along the minus strand of OW626786.1, from coordinate 14,817,148 downwards.
ATCAAACGGATCATCCTCTGGGAAAAACTCCTCCGGGACTGAGTTTTTACGCACGTAGAACGGTGTTAAAGGTTTTGCGATTTTTTCTCGCACTTCGAGTAGTTCGTTCTGTGGTGAAGGTAAATCAAAGGAGACGGTTTTAGAGCCGATGTTTAGCACATCAGGGCGTGAGATTGTACGTTCTTTTGGTTCACCAGCTCTGGGATCGAATTCGTCCTCAATATCACCGAGTAGTTCCTTTTCGAGGAATTTTAGTTCAGTTTGTCCTGGAAGTTGGACAGTTTCGACGATTGAAGTGTCGAATGGATCGCAATATTCTATGTAATCACCAGGTGTAACTTGTTCAGAAGGACGTAACGGTTGTTCGTTGAGGTTTGATAAGTCAGTGTTGCTTCCTCCGAGTAAATCGCGGTGGGTTGGTGTGATTAGGTTTAAATCAGTTTCTGGAACATTTTAAGCAATTCGTTGAATATACAGGGTGTTTCAAGTTTTAGGTCCAGTCAAAAAATAAATACTTCTAGTTGTCCAAAAGAAAAAAAATATATCTCAAACGATTTGATGCTTCAATTTGATGCTTTAATGTTATACGAAATTTTCATGGTATGAGCGTGAATTGTGAAAAACTAGATAAAAAATTTTTTGTTTCCAAATTATTGCAATCGTTTTCTCATAATAAAATTCCTCCTATTTTTTAAGTGAGACTTCCGAAACTGAAACAGTAAAAAACCCAAGGCGTATTGAGCAATTGAAATTCCAATTTGCAAAAGATCAAATAAATGTTTTATCTTAGTCACCTTTGAAAAAACAGAGCTCGTGTCTTTGCTTGATTCACAAAAAATTGAAACGTCATTAACTGTCAGACTAAAATTTTACTTGTCAATTAAAAAATGCCCTTTTTTTTGCAAATTGAAATTTCAATTGCTCAATACGCCTTGGGTTTTTTACTGTTTCAGTTTCGGAAGTCTTACTTAAAAAATGGGAGGAATTTTATTATAAAAAAATTATTGGAATAATTTGAAAAAAAAATTTTTTTAATGTAGTTTTTTGCGTTTTACGCTTATGTCATGAAAATTTGGGATATCAGCAAAGCATCAAATTGAAGCGTGTTAGAAACCCTATCGTTTGCGATATATATTTTTTATTTTGGAATACTATAAGTATTTATTTTTTGACTGGACCTAAAACTTGAAACACCCTGTATGTTAATAAAATAATATTAGCTGTTATATTAGCTATATATTAGCACCGAATTATTTTTTTAAATAAGTTCGAAAAAATTGTAAAATAGTTATTAATGATTAGATCTCTCATTGAAAGTATAAATTACATTAGCTATTATTTTTTTTGAATTGCGTGAATAATTTATTAAAACAGCTAATTTTGAGAGAAAATGCGACGTTGGCGTTTTTATCGTTTTGAAATAGCTAGTATAAGCATAAAGCAATGGTGTATTTATTTGCCTATGACATTTCTTCAAAAAAAAGATGAGTAGTTAGTTAATTCGGAAAATAAGGAAAAATTTACAAAGCCATATAAAAGTATAACATTTGTTATACTTTAAGAATTTGTAAAACACAAGTGTTCATTTAAAAGAAAACTCTAGAGTGCTTTGCAACTAAAAAACAGTCCCTTTGTATGTCTGTGAATAATTCGTACACTTCTTGTCAAATTGAAAGATCTCATAACCTTACTTTTTGACAATTAAAAAGATAAGACATATTTATTTATTATTCATAGAAATTGTTGGAAATGTCTTCCTTGTTGTTCAACACACATAACACATGCCTTTGAACACCATTTATCAATCTTAAGTTATGAATTCTGGTGAGCTGGTTTAGTAGGCAACCGACAATACAATGATAAAAATTGTGTACTAGCAATTGTAGGACATACGTTAAAATTTCATAGCCTGCTGCGAGTTTTTTTAATAAAAAAAATAACACAGTTGTAATTTTGCTTAAAAAATAAATAAATAAAAGTTAGTCTAAAACGCGAATTGGAGGAACGTAGTACAGAATTTAATTCGTTGATTTTGTTAGGACTAAGACATAGACGTATTAGAAGTTCTTTAATTTTTAACCCATTTTTTGTTTTGTCCATACAATGTTATTAATACAATCTTTTTTCTCCTTTTTTTTTCACATAACTTATAAGGAAATGATCATAAATTAGTGAAATTTTTACAGAAGTCTTTGAGAGTATTTTTTTCTAATTGTTGTTTTTAAATACCTTTAACCCAAGAGTCAGATCGAAGCACTACAGGGTGATTCACATAACTTTACGACCCTGACGAGTTTTAAATGCAACCAGTAATTGTAAGTGTAATAGTCAGGGGTGTCCGGATTTCATGCTAATTAAACATAACTAAGGATATCATGTTATAAATGTATAATGGGACGCATTTAAAGTTCGTCAAGGTCGTAAAGTTATGTGAATCAGCCTGTATTTTAACAATTTTGTTTAATAAAAGCCATCCCCGAGGGGGAAATCGGTGCACAAAATCAAGGAAATCTTGGGGAAATCAAGGGAATTCAGTGGAAATCTTGTGAACTCAGAGGAAATCTTCAAATAATGCGCATGCGCAAGTTGAGATTTTGTCAGCCCTGTCGGCAACGGCAACATGTTTGCGGTGATAGAGCTTCAGCATATGACGAATGATAAGTATAACCTAATAGCGCATAAAAGCTCAAGGAAAGATTTTTTTCAATTAATAAAATCTATATGACGAAAGACGTCTTTTGTGAATTGAGGAACAACTGTCAATTTTCAAAAATATTTTTCTCTTTAAATTAGTGGGTTTTATTGGTTCTAGATTTGTTGTTGGGATTCAGTTTAACACATTCTTTTCTTACACAGAAACTCCCAATTTGTGCTCTATTTCACTCCAAAAAAATACAAATCGCTGTTGCCATTTTCTATTTTAAGAACTGGACTGAGACAGAGGTGAACAGGTAATAGCTATTTAATTCACAGGAAACAATTTTGAAAAATCAAGGGAAATCAGGGAAAGTCTTGAGGAAATCTGGGGAAATCAAAGCAAAAAGGGAAATCTCGTGTACAAAATTTGGGTTGTGGTTTACTCCTCGGCCATTCCTTTAAAAATATTACCTTCAAATTTATGGAAAATCGGAACAACTCTAAACGATAAAAAAGCTTAATAAAAAAACACAAATGATATTTTAATTGTTTTTGCGATTTTCTTTAAAATTCAATAACATCCCTAATTTTTTTTCCATGAGATTATTTGTCAAAATTCATGGAAAACATGAAATGCCAGATTTAATTTGTAATTTTTATGATTCATTACGTTTAATAAAAAGTGTTCAATAATTGTTCTGGTCAGATCGCCTATGTGTGGCAAGTGTCACAAAAAACGTATGTCTCGATCAACATTACAAAACAATGACACATGACAGCTGTCAGTGCTCCGCGGCCAAAAATTCACACGTTCAACTGAGATAACGCTTCCAGAGTAAATTCTTGAACGTCTGCATACAATTATCAATGTGGTTTTTATCAAAAACTCCTAAATGCAAAAATAAGACAACATTTAGACAGTTGACAGCAAACCATATGAACTTATCACGTCAACCTACGTTCATGCTAGAAAGAAAAAAGCACAGCAAACCACGACCAGAATAATTATTGAACACATGTTATTAATTTGTAGACTTGTAGAGAAAAAACGATTGATGAACTTATCTCATTATTGCACTGAATAAATGTTTACAAATCTTCGGTTTAATAAGTTTTAAATAAACCAGTCTAGATATGTCTCCAAATTTTTCTCAAAAAAAACCTGAGAAAGTTATTTGTAATGTGTCTAAAAGTGCTCGATTTTTAAATATCGTCTTTATTTTCCAACATACAAGTATCTATTAAAAAATCACCCTGAATTTATTTAAGGAGTTTTTGCTTTTCAAAAAACGTAGCCATTTTTACACTTTTTTTTGGCTTTTTTCAAAGACATTTTTCTACTATTACTCATCGCGAATTTTTTATAATATAAATTAGAACTACTAAAAACTTTTTAAAACTCAATAACCAAACAATATTTTCTTTAATTAAAATAAAGATGGTTATTTCTATTGGTATTAATTATGATATTGATAAGCTTCTAAAAATACTGGCTGATTTTTTTAGAGGTTTAAATTTTGTATACGGTTCAAATCGCTCATTCTAAGTTCAACTAAATTATTTGCAAAATGGTTGAACTTCCGGAACGTTGAGAAATTGCCGCTAAGTTTGAAATTTTAAATAGTATAACCAACTATATTTATTGCACTGTAGAATTTGCTTTTTCAAACTGAGTAATTATTTAAAAATTTATAAAATTATGACAGATCAGCGTCAACAACTTGGGGGTAAATTTTACTCAATTTAATCTATGTATATAAAATTGCTTGGCCTGACTGACCAATCACAGCCTAGACGGCTAAGGATAAAAACTTGAAATTTTTACAGTAGATAGCTTTTGTAACGTAGGGGTGTACTAAGAAAGGATTTTTCGAAAATCACCCCCTAAGAGGGTTAAATAGGGTGTTAAAATTTGAATAAAAATCCGTCATTTTTTAAGTTATATCTTTGAAAATTGGTATTTGGGCTTTCGGTTAAAAATAAAGAAAGAAATGTTTCAGGATTTTTGGAAAATCAACCCCTAAAGGGGTTAAATGGAGAGTTGAATTTAGAATTAGAGTTTAGAAAATCTGTCATTTTTAAAGTTACAATGAACTTACATCCTTGAAAATTAGTATTTGGGCTTTTGGTTAAAAATGAAGAAACACGTGTTTCCGGATTTTCGAAAAATCAACCCCTAAGAGGGTTAAATGGCGTAATAAAATTTGTATAAATATTCGTAACTTTTGAATTTACATTAATTGAAGCTGGTATTTGGACTTTCAGTGAAAAGTGAAGAAACACGTGTTTTAGTTGGAAATACCAACCCCAATAAGGGGGTTGAACACGGGTTAGAATTTGTATAAAAATCCGTAATTTTTAATTTGTATCCATGCAAATGGTACTTGAGCTTTCGGTTAAAGATGAAAAACGTGTGTTTAAGAACATTTGGAATTTCCCCTAAGGGGGTTAAATATAAAAATCCGTAATTTTTGAACTTATATTTATAAAAATTGGTATTTGGGCATTCGGTGAAAAATAAAGAAACAGGTATTTTATTATTTTTAGAAATTCCACCCCCAAAGAGGGTTAAACATAAAAAATCGTCATTTTTGAAGCTATATTAATGATCTTTCGGTTAAAAATGAAAAAAGACGTGTTTCTGGATTTTGAAAGTTCCACCCCCAAGAGGGTTGAATATAAAAATATGTCATTTTCGAAGTTATAACCAAGAGAATTGGTATTTGGGCATTCGTCTAAATATAAAAAACGCGTGTTTCAGGTTTGTTGAAAACTCCACTCCAAGGGGGTTAAACAAAAAATCCTTCATTGTTGAAGTTATACATATAAAAAATTCTTTATTGTTGAAGTTATCAATTGATATCTTAGACATTCGGTTAAAAAAGAAGAGGCGTATATTTCAGGATTTTTAGAAATTCCACCCCCAAAAGAGTTCAACGCAAAACTCCTGCAAATTTCCAATTTGGCGCCAGTTTCTCGAGTTCCGGAAGTTCCACCATTTTGAAAATAATGTAGGTGAATTCAAAATGGTCGCTTTGCAAAATTTTAAAGCTTCAACTGTATTAGAAGCTAAAAAGTTTCTAATCTGGGCCCTAGCCATTAGTCTGCTAAATGCTTGACTTGTAAAATGATTTTAACAACAGAATTACCAGAAATGCGGTCAAGTGACGAGATTGATTCACGTTGTCCCGCAGGATCGGTTACTTTAATACTGACTTTGTTGATGATTTGCGAAAGCTTGTCTTCGGCTCTTGGGTCAAAGTCAAGATCGTTGCTTTCGTTCAAAATCTCATTTTCGATGATTTTTAGCTCAGCTTTGCCTGGGAGGATGTTTTCAGCGAAGCTTGTGTCGAATGGGTCTTTTGGACTTTCGGCTTTTCTGTAAAATTAGGTTATCATATGCAATATAATCAATTTTTGTACTTACTCTTCACTGAAAGCGGCCCAGTTTTCTTCAGGAATTACCACTTGGTCACTTGGTACTGCAACAACACTGACTGGGCTTTTGGCCAAACTCTCAGCTGCTAGTTTAGCAAACTCTTCATCATCTTCATCTGGAATAACAATTTGGTGTAAAGTCTTGCCCAAATCGATTGGTTCACTTAGTGGAGTCGGCGGATCTTCATCGAGTAAAGTTTTAGGAACCTCTTCACTAGTAGTAGTCTCTATGGGAAAAAAAACATGAAAAACTATACAGGGTGTTCCGTCTAAACCCCACATTAGAAGTATTGAAAGTTCTAATAAAGATATTTATCTGAGAGTTGGTACTCAGGCATAATCCGTTGAGTTATGCTCAATGAAAATATTTTCAAGATGGCAGCACTTCCGGTTATATCGAAAGTCGCTATTAACTTTCTTATTTTAAATGGAAAGCTATGTTTTTCACTGCGTTTTTGGATTAGTTGAGTTATTTTAAGGGAGTTTTTATCAGCTTTCCCTATACCCAAGTTTAACCGTTTTCGAGATATTTAGGATTTTTGAAAATTTTTGAATTTGCACCTGTCCCTTAAAAAATCGGTAACTCGCTCAGTTTTAGAGATTTCGAAATCATGTTTGGAGAATTGAAAGAGAAAGCCTATATCTGTTGTTCAGTGTGATCAAAATTGGAATTGAAGTTAATAAACCCAAAAATTTTAAGGTTAAGTTTGGACAACTTCAAGTACCCAAAACTTAATTTTTTCAAATGAGATGTCCCAATTTTTATTCTACTAGATGGAGGAGAATTTTTTTCTGCATCTATCTGTATTAGTACTCCCTATACCTGTCTGTGATAATTTTCAAGTTATCTTGTTTTTTTTTGTTATTGTAGGAAATTTCTTACTAACCACAGCTATTTTTGCATAGTTTGCCATAAAAACATTTCTGATTAAACTTAAACGACAAACTCTGTTCAAAATTGTGTTATCAGACCGTGAAAACAAAATAAATTCATTGGGTGTTGGTTTGAAAATCTTTAATTTCTCACCTTTTTTCATTCGTTTCCATGGTAACCTATGAGAAAAGGCCTATGGCTAATGAATTTCTCAATCCCAACAAAAAGGTATTGTAACTTGAAAACTATTAAACATCAGTACAGGGTGTTCCGTCTAAACCCCACATTAGAAGTATTGAAAGTTCTAATAAAGATATTTATCTGAGAGTTGGTACTCAGGCATAATCCGTTGAGTTATGCTCAATAAAAATATTTTCAAGATGGCAGCTCTTCCGGTTATACCGGAAGTCGCTATTGACTTTCTTATTTTAAATGGAAAGCTATATTTTTCACTGCGTTTTTGGATTAGTTGAGTTATTTTAAGGGAGTTTTTATCAGCTTTCCCTATACCCAAGTTTAACCGTTTTCGAGATATTTAGGAATTTTGAAAATTTTTGAATTTGCACCTGTCCCTTAAAAAATCGGTAACTCGCTTAGTTTTAGAGATTTCGAAATCATGTTTGGAGAATTGAAAGAGAAAGCCTATATCTGTTGTTCAGTGTGATCAAAATTGGAACTGAAGTTAATAAACCCAAAAATTTTAAGGTTAAGTTTGGACAACTTCAAGTACCCAAAACTTAATTTTTTCAAATGGGATGTCCCAATTTTTATTCTACTAGATGGAAGAGAATTTTTTTCTGCGTCTATCTGTATTAGCATTCCCTATACCTGTCTGTGATAATTTAGAGGTAAGATTGAATTTTATAAATCGCTAGAATCTGTACAATGGGATTATGTAATTGATAACTATGATTTGAAAGTAGAAGAAAGTTTTCAAAATTTTATTAATGTCATTGAGATTTATCATAGGCTACATTTTCCTGAAAAAGTGGTTTGACTCTGAACTAAAACAAATTCGTGATAAACTTTTCTTTCTAAATGACCTATATTCTATAACTAAAAGTGATAATGTTAAAGCGGCCAGAAATATTGTAAGATTTAATTATCGCCCTGCCATTAAAAACGCCAAAACTAAAACTTCATAAAATCCTCTAAAAACGCTTCTGGTGCCATGTGGACTGTAATAAATTCAAAACATCGTCGGAACAAACTGTGATATAACTGCAAATGATTTTAATGTATATTTTACTAATGTTGCCAAAACTGTGATAGATAAGGTTCCAAAATCTGACTGTGATCCCATTGTATTTACGAGTATGTGTTATAATAATAATGTAAAAGTCCCATATTTTGGTTTTAGTGAGGTTTCGTGCATTCAAGTGAGAGATGCAATCAATGATATAAAAAATAGTACAAGTAAAGATTGGTATGGTTTCAGTAGTGATATCGTGAAAACAGTAAAGGACGTTATTTTGTCTCCTCTTACTAAATTAATTAATTACTGTATAAGAACATCCACTTTCCCTAAATGTCTTAAAAAATCTCTAATAACACCTGTACATAAAAAATCTAACAAAAGTGATATTAACAATTTTCAGCCCATTTCGTTAACACCAATATTTTCAAAAATACTAGAAAAAGTCTTAGTCCAGCAGTTGACACGGCACTTTGAAGATAACAATTTGAAAATGAAAAGTTTGCAAAAGCCACATTCCTTGATTTAAGTAAGGCATTTGATTGTGTTTCTCATACCATATTAGTTCGCAAGATGTTCTATTATAATATTCTTCCAAATAGTTGCAAATTATTATCTTCATATTTAAGTGATCGTCAACAAAGTGTCAACTTTAACAATGCTGTCTCTGAGAGTCTCCCTGTTGAGTGTGGTGTTCCTCAAAGATCTGTTTTGGGTCCTTTACTTTTCTTAATATACATTAATGACTTTCCAGATTGTTTAAAAAACACCAAAGTGACATTATTTGCGGATGATACGTCACTACAACAGTGGTGAGACTTTTGGTTTTCTTCGAATCAACTGGGCTTGAATGCAACAAAAACAGTTGATATGTTGTTTACATTAAAAAACTGCAGTAAAAATTGATGAAAGTTTCAAAAAGTCCACTAATATTTTAGGCATCACTGTAGATGACAAGTTACTAGCGAAAATTTTTCCAAATATAATTTCATTTTTAATCCAGTTTTGTAAACTGAGTTGAAAAAAGACAAAAAAACACCACCAATTTCGACCCAATTCGGTATATTTTTTTTGGGTAATTTTTGGCGAATTTATTGTGGTATTGTTTTTGAATGTTTTGTGTAAACATTCAAATTTTTTGAGAAATGCCTTGTCAAAAATAGGTACTAAATGTAATTTTTCATTTAATTTTCTTCGGTTTTGCTTATTTTTTAGTGAAAATTGCCATTAGATTCCAAAATTCAATAGCCTAAAACGGAACCAAACTGGACCAAGATATTATTGCACTAAATTTTATATGTTGCCAACTAGTTTTTGTAATTTACCTTTATGTGTTTTTAAAAGAAAGTTGAAAGATTTTTTAATTGTAAACTGTGTCTATGACTTTGACGAATATTTTCGCTGCAATTTTAGTGATTTGCAGGCTTTTTAGTTTGTATCCTTCTTATTTTGTTGACTTGTGTAATGACGCACTGTTTTAAACACCAATAAAACTATTTCTATTTCTATTTCTATTTAATTTTCAAGTTATGTTGTTTTTTTTTGTTATTGTAGGAAATTTCTTACTAACCACATATTTTTGCATAGTTTGCTATGAAAACATTTCTGATTAAACTTAAACGACAAACTCTGTTCAAAATTGTGTTATCAGACTGTAAAAACAAAATAAATTCATTGGTGTTGGTTTGAAAAACTTTAATTTCTCACTTTTTTTCATTCGTTTTCATGGCAACCTATGAGAAAAAGCCTATGGCTAATGAATTTCTCAATTCCAACAAAAAGGTATTGTAACTTGAAAACTATTAAACATAAGTATAGGGAATGTTAACACAGATCGAAGCAGAATTAAATTCTCTACCATCTAGTGAAATAAAACTTTTGTCATTTCATTTGAAAAAAATTAGTTATGGGTGCTTAAAGTTTTGCAAACTTAATTTTAAAAATTTGGAGTTTGTTATTCTTTTTTAGAAATTTGAAAACACCAAAGGAAAGATCTAGGCTTCCTCTTTCAAATGAGCTCAAAAATATTTCCAAATTTTTAAAAATCGCAGAGTTATCGATTTTTGAACTGGAAGGTGCAAATCCAAAAAATTTTTAAAAACCATAAATATTTCGTAAACGGCTAAATTTAGGTATAGGAACAGCTCATGAAAACTACCTTAAAATAAATCTAGTAATTCAAAAACGCATTAAAAAATATAGCATTCCAATTAAAATATGGAAGTTGAAAGCGACTTCCGGTATAACAGGAAATGCTGCTATCTTGAGAATATTTTCATAGAGCAGGACCTAAAAGATTATGGTTGTACACAAATTTTCAGATGACTATGATTATTAGAACTCCCAATACTTCTAATGTGGAGTTTAGACAAAACAGCCTGTACAGGGTGTTGCATTTTGGATGTCCGAATAGGGGATCTCCGAAACTAAGAGGTTTAGAGAAAAACGAGTGACACATTTTCGGGTCCGTTTTTTGAGAAATTAATTTTGGTCAAAACCGCATCCCGCTATCGTCTTTTGTTTTCGACTTATAAACAAAAGTTGGCATTTCAGCGAAATCTTAAAAAAATCATATCTTCCTTATTATAAAAGATACACATTTGAAACAAAAACATTAAACAGGCACTTTTTACAGAGAATCTGATAATGTTATCAGCGATTTTTTTTAATCATTAGTTTAGCTGTAATAACATAAAGTTGTATTTTTTTAAATAGGAATCATAGGCGGCTGTGATATTTTTGAAAAGCTTATTTTTTTCTAATTTGATATGTCTATTTGTGTAATACATTATTTTTAAATATTTAAAAAAAACATAACATTTCGCTTTTTCTTTATAGTAGGCCATGAAAAAATTTTGGATTTTCAATTAAAACTATGAAAAATATATTACCCAACAAGTATTTGTAATTTAATATTTTTTTAAAAACTTATTAATGCAAAAACAGCATAATAAATTATTATTAGATCAAATTTTTGCAATTAATAAAAATTAATTGTTTTTAGATTTAAAATGGCAAGCTTACTTATTGCTATTCTATTTTCTAATTAAACATGTAATGTCGGAAAAAGAAAAATCTTATTAATTGTGTGATTGCTTGTCAATAAAATTTTATTTTACAAAAAAATGTTAATCCAAACACCAATATTAAATCCCATCTGCGGTAAAAAAATACATAACATTATCATTGCACTTCACTAAATCATAAAAAAGTGTTATCAAATGGTAGTGACACATCGTTTTCAATTTTCTGCACATTTTTTATGTAATTAAAGATTTGTTCAATTGAAAATAACTTTAACATCGCTATTTTTATAATTTCACATTTTTTACTTTAATAACCGTTCACAAAATTTCTAGATTATTCACACTTTTTATGTGAAATAATTTTTCCATGGCCAACTACTTTCAAATATTTTAAATATATTTTTTATCAAAAGTATATAAAAATATCAAACTGTATTTATGTTGTTTTTAGTTCAAAAAAAAATAAGCTTTTCGAAAATGTCATAGCCAACTGTGATTCCTATTTAAAAAAATACAACTTTGTTATTACAGCTAAACGAATGATTAAAAAAAATCGCTGATAACATTATTAAATTCTCTGTTAAAAGGTGCCTGTAAAATGTCTTTATTTCAAATATGTATGTTTTATAATAAGGAAGGCTAAAATGTCAACTTTTCTTTATAAGTCACTCGTTTTTCTCCAAACCCCTTAGTTTCGGAGATCCCCTATTCGGACAGCACCCTGTACATTATTTTAATTTATAATAAAATAACCTTGATTCTGGATCGAATTGGCGTTGTCGTCAAAACTCCCCAACAGTAAGTTTTTCTCCTTAAGGACTTGTCTTCGGTTTGAGCTAGGTCTTGCTGTTGCACACGTTGGTATTTGAACCCTTCCTGTCAAAACCTCAACAGCTGCTCCAATCGGAACGAGTTTTTTGCCTTTGCGTTCAACTGCAGGTCCCAAGATCGCCCTTTCAGCTATGGAGGTGTCAAAAGGGTCATCACCTGCGATTTCCTCACTTGGTGATTCCGGGATGTAAGCTAATTTTACTTCATCAATGTAAGCAGTATCGAAAATATCATCATCTTCCTCTTCTTCCGATTCCGATTCTGAGACTTGAACAATTCCAAGATTAGTAGTTTCGGGTTTTTGGTTGTTTTCTTCAACTGTTGGTGGTTCCGCTTCTTCGGTGGTTTTTTCTTCTTTTTTGACTTGATTGGGTGGCGGAACGCGTTGGAAAAACGAAGTACTTTTGATTCGGTCTAAATCACCTTGGGTTTTTTTTAAGATATCGTCAACGCCTGATGTGAGTTGGATGAATTTCTTCCACTCTTCGTTTTGACCTGAAGAAGCGCCGGATTCTTGGTGTTCACGACGGTATGCTTCGAGTTCTTCCGGCTTGAAAAGCTCCTCTTCTTTGTGCTTAGATTTTTTGCCCTTTTTCTTCTTTTTCAGGCCTTTTGTTATCTTGTGCATTATCTACTCTAAGTCTCATCGAGGCTGCTGAAAAGCATTTTTGAAGAAATATTGCTAAGTGTTATTTTATTTGATGCCTTTTGACCATTTTTATATTTTATTACATTTATTTTATTTTATTTATCAGCTTTGTTCGCGGTAGAAATCCTGAACTAGTTCGGTTTTGTCTCTGTTACTCTTGTGTCTTTGGTAATAAAGAAACTGTATATTTTGGTTACCGAGATTTATTTAATATGTAATTTTTAAGAAATAAACGGTCATAGACATAGGCTTATTAATTTCTACTTAGATAAAATAGAATACGAAAAAGAAAAACAAATTATTTTAGATATTGCAACAACCAATGGGTATGATAAAAAAGTTAATTAATAAAAAGGAAAAACAAAAAATTAGAAATTCTATTTACCCCCACAATACAGGCTGATTCTTTTAGGGTCTACATTAGAAACTTTTTAAGTTCTAGTATAGCTAGAGATTTAAAATTTTGTATACGATCCAAATCGACTATTCCGAGTTCACTAAATTATTTTCAAAATGGCTGAACTTCCGGAACGATGGAAAATTGGCGCCAACTTTGAAATTTTAAATAGTAACCACCTATTTTTATTGCATTTGTGAATTCGCCTTTTGAAACTGATTAAAATGTACCCTATTTATTAATACTTATCTGTCATAGTTTTTGACGTATGTCCATTTTTTTTGTGCAAATTTTCATTTACAGGGGTTCATTTAAAATATCACAGCTCTTGAACCCTTTACAGTAAGTGAATAATTCTTTTTGCATTTGATAACCAAAGGTTCGAAGGGTCTCCTAAAATTTTCAGAATTTTAAATTGTCAAATTGCAAGGCTACTATGATTTTTTGAAAATGATGATCAAAAAATGATTATAACACAATTTTTTCAAATGGAATGACCCTATTTTTTCAATGGCAATCAAAAGAACATCGATTTTTATGGAGACTTTTATCAACATTTTCTATATCTATCTCTCACAGTTTTTGAAATAATCGTAAAAAACGAAATTTTAGCTCATTATTTTCATTTTTAATCAAGTAAACTTTCGAAAAATACGATAAAGTTGTGCTATTAATCAAAAGAAGTATTCGATTTGTCTACCATTTTCACTGAATAAGTTCAAAATTAGAACGCAAAAAAAATATTCATTTATCCCAAAAGGTTCAAGAGCTGTGATATTTTAAATAAACCACTGCAAATGAAAATTTTAACAAAAAAAATATGACATATGTCGAATACTATGACAGATAAGTACCAACAACTTGGGTAAAGTTTATTCAGTTTAAGAAGGTGAATTCAAAAATGCAATAAAAATGTGGGGTTACTATTTAAAATTTCAAAGTTGGCGCCAATTTCTCGTAGTTCCGGAAGCTCAGCCATTTTGAAAATAATTTAGTTGAACTCAGAATGGTCGATTTGGATCGTATACAAAATTGTAAAGCTGTAGCTATATTAGAAGTTAAACAGTTTCTAATGTAGGCCCTAAAAGAATCACCCTGTATAATTCAACAAAACAACAAAAAATATGTTAGCTTGCTTTTTATTGGTAACCCATCTTTGATTATTGCCAAAATAATAAAAAGAATTAATAAAGATTATATAATTTCATTTAATACCAATAATACCTTAAATAAAAAAACTTCTAAATAATAAAGACAAAAAAGACAAACTAGATAGATCAGGGGTTTACTCACTAAAATGTAAAGATTGGAATACTTACTATGTTGGAAAAACCTATAGAAATTTCAAAACAAGGATCAAGGAACATCTTTCTAATTTAAATAAAGTGGATAATAGACAGTCGCATTTTGCTAATCACCTAAAGGATAACTTACATGATTTTGATATAAACACAGGTTTTACCATTTTATTTGAACACACTAGAAATGACCTACTATTAGCTTTCGAGTCCCTAGAAATTTACAAATTAAACAGTAACAAAAATAAAGTCGCACTAAATCATCAAAATAATTTCGAAGTATCAAGTTTAATTAAAAGTTTTAATTAAGTAAGTAATAGAAATTTCCCTGTTTAAACCCATCCAATACTACCTTTCAGTTAGGCTTGTTGTTTGTCCTTTAATAATTTTAATTTGTACATCGGTTAATGTTTGTTAATTTTATAATATTGTTAGATTGTCTTAAAAAATTTATTTGTTTCATTGTTTATTTATTTATTTCTTTGTTGACGATGGCCATCTTCAGGCCTAAATTTAAACCACATTTCGCGCACGCTCAAACAAATTAAAAATCTTCACAAAATGGTGAATTAAAAATTTGGTGTAACTTTTCTCGATAGTAAGTATTAAATTAAGCTTACAAACACCTTTATTGTTTTCTTATAGGCCTGAAGATGACCACGAATGTGTGTCGAAACATGTAGCGTTTTTTAATAAATACAATTTTGTGAGAGAAGGACCGTTTATTTCTTAAAAATTACATAATTAACCTCTCACATGGATCCGAACAATCTAATTTATTTAATACTTTACTAAATCGAAATGATTTGTAAAATAACGTTTGTGAATTTAAAAATGGGTTGTTTTCTACAATGTACACCATTTCTGTTTTTCGCATAATTTATTTTCAACTTTGTGATAATTTTGTGCGATTTTTTAATTTTTTAACATTTGCTGTGTAACTATAAATTATTGTTCACGGTGGACGAAAATCCGTAACTGGTTCAGAATCGCGCATGCGCTTTAAATAAATCCTGGACTAGTTCAGAACTAGTCCTAAAAATCTTCCGCGAACAAAGCTAATATTTGTTATACAGGGTGTTGGCAATATTTTGTATGTGAATTTGTTAACAATTAGATGAGTTAAAAACCATTATATCATTTTTGCTTTCTTCAAACAGTTTTATGAACCCATCTGTTAAGAGCCACTGTGTGGTTTATGGTAGTTTATTAACAGTAATTTTTTTCTTTAAATAAAGAGGATATAGTGGTGCCAGGACGTTTTGAGAATTTTTCAAAATTGTTGCTGACATGTTCCTTTGTGTGGGAGGTTCGAATCCCGGTTTTGGCATAAATTTTTTTGTTTTTTTTTTGTAAAATTTTATAACAACACAAATTGAAATAGAGGAATTATGGCGTGGACCAAGAAGTTAATTTACCTCTGCTGTTTTTTCAATAATATTAAAATTTACGCTAATTTTTATCATTCTAGTTCAGCGGTTCTCAAAATTTCAAACTGAATTGTGTGAAAACTGCGCATTTTCGATTAACATAAATTTTATTATTTTAATAATTATTATGATTATTATTTATTATTTTATTTTGCTACTTTTTTGTCAATTTTTTTAAACAGTATTTTGTTGTAAAAGTAGAATTCTTGATTTTTGTAGGGAGTACATTAGAAACTTTTCAACTTCTAATACAGCTAGAGCTTTAAAATTTTGTTTCGGATCCAAGTTGATCACTCGGAGTTCATTTAAATTATTTTCAAAATGGTTGAGCTTCCAGAATTACGAAATTGGCGCCAACTTTGAAATTTTAAATTGTGATCACATTTTTATTGCATTTTTGAATTCACTTTCTTAAACTGAGTAAAACTTGCCCAAGTTGTTGGTACTTATCTGTCGTAGTTTTTGACATATGTCAATTTTTTTGTTAAAATTTTTATTTGTAGCGGTTTATTTAAAAAATCACAGCTCTTGAACGCTTTGCGATAAATAAATGATTTTTTTTGCATTCGATAACCAAAGATTGGAAGAGCCTTTTAGAATTTCAAAATTGTCAACTGTCAAAATTCAAGGCTAGTATGATTTTTTCAAAAATAGTTATCAAAAAACGGCTATTCAGTTTTTTCAAATGTAACGACCATATTTTTTTAACGGCAGTCGACAGAACATCGACATTTATGGTGACTTTCGTCAACACGTCCTATACTTATCTCTACAGTTTTTGAAAAAAATCACAAAAAACGGATACTTTGTTATTTTCATCGATAAGCAAGTAGGCCCTGCAAAATGGTCAACAATGTCAAACTTCAACATTTTATTTAGTTCTTAGATGATTTATTATCGAATAAGCAATAAAACAATAATATTTAATTATGGTTTATTACAATAACTTAGTGAATTATGTGAAGTAACTCACTCAGTCTACCCTCGAGTTTTAAATTTCTTGAATGAAAATGGTGGACAAATCGAACATTTCTTTTAATTAAAAGCACAACTTTAGCGTATTTTTTCAAAGTTTACTCTATTAAAAATGAAAATAATGAAAAAAAAATTCATTTTTTGTGATTTTTTTCAAAAACTGTAAGAAATAGATATAGAAGATATTGATAAAGGTTCCCATAAAAATTGATGTTCTTTTGATTGCCATTGAAAAAAACGGGGTGATTCTATTTGAAAAAACTGTTATAATCATTTTTTGATCATCATTTTCAAAAAATCATAGCAGCCTTGCAATTTGACAGTTGACAATTTTGAAGATTTTAAAAGACTCTTTAAACCTTTGGTTATCAAATGCAAAAAGAATTATTTAATTATTGTAAAGGATTCAAGAGCTGTGATGTTTTAAATACACCCCTGCAAATAAAAATTTTGCATAAAAAATTTGACATACGTCAAAAACTATGACAGATAAGTATTTACAACTGGGTACATTTTAGTCAGTTTCAAAGGGGGAATTAAAAAATGCAATTAAAATAGGTAGTTCTTATTGAAAATTTTAAAGTTGGCGCCAATTTTTCAAAATTTTAAAACTTTAGCTGTATTAGAAGTTGACCAGTTTCTAATGTGGACCCTAAAACAATCAGCCTGTATTGCACATGTTTGTTTAAAAAAAAAGTAATATCTTCCAAATTATAAAAGGAAAATATAGGTTATATAATTTAAAATAAGAAATATAGAAATTTTTTAAAAGCAACAGCTTATGCTACATTAAAAGATATTTAATTAACTGTTTTAATTTTTGAAATTGGGCTATAAATAAAACTTTTACAGGACTTCATGCCGGTTTTTTAAAATCACCCTGTAAATTAAATTAAAAACGCAATGGGATTGACACACAATTCCACCCAATATTTTCTACTACTGTTATTAAATTGTTATTTTTTAAACAGTATTTTTACAGGTGAACGTATTGCACTTCTTTGTTTTTTTGTAGGTTAAAATTAGAAAATTGATACAGCGTGTTAGGGAATATTTTAGCATAAATTGAATGGTAGCAAAACGAATCGATTAAGTAAAATTTTTGTAAATCGAAAATGCTTAGTTTTCCCAAAAAATCGTTCTGAAATTAAAGTCCCAAATTTTGAGAACCGCTGAACTTGAATAATAAATATTAGCGTAAATTTTAATATTATTGACAAAACAGCATAGGTAAATTAACTTCTTGGTCCACTCCGTAATTCTTCTATTTCAATTTGTGTTTTGTGATCAAAATTTCTAAAAAAAAAAACAAAAAGAAATTTATGTCAGAATCGGGGTTCGAACCTCCCACATAACTGACCATGCTATCTACAATTTTAACAACTTATACTACATTAAAAGCCATTTAATTAACGGTTTTAATTTATTAATTTTTAAATAAAGCTTCACCAGGTCCTGCCGTTTTTTTTAAATCACCCCACATATTTGATTAAAAACGCAGTGGACTTGATTCAAAAGCAATTAGTACAACCAAAATTTTTAGTACTGTTATTAATTTGTCCAAGACAGCGCAATGTTATTATGACTTGTTTCTTTTTTGAGGAGCTATCCAGTGATACCAAAAATTTTTAATTTGACTTGTTTTTCGGTTTAAATAAGTTGAACATATCCAAATTATTACAAAAATAAGTAAATTGTGAGAGAATTCTTAGGGCAAAGGCAACATTTCTGAGCGAAAAATCGTGTGATGAATGGTTTTTTACCTAAATTTAATTGGTAAAAATCCGCCTGTTCGCACCCATATGAACCGGATCACAATTCAGTCGAAACTGAGTCACACAGAGAGCGTCGCGACGCTATTGATTTGGTAACTAGAATACGTCATCCACCTACGATGTACCCGATTTAAAATGTACCATGCGGTACAACAATGAATGAAAAATACGAAAAAAATCGCTCACTTATGTTTCTAAAAATATCTCAATTGTCGCGTCTCTTTATTGAAAAATTGCAGCGTTTTAAGACGTTATTATAGTTGTTAAAAAGTTTCTTGGGGTTTGAAAAGGGGAGAGTTACTCACTTTTTAGGCCTCATATCACACCAAGCATTCAAACTGAAATCGCACCGAAAAATAAAACAGTTACATTGTCTATTGAAACACGAATTGGTTTATTTGAGAAATTTTTTACTTGAAGACGGCTTTCCAAAGGGCTATGGCGTTCACTGGATGGATCCAGGCAACAGTATTGATTATGCGCAGAAATGATGGCAGTGTATACCTACATATCCCAAATTCGAAAATTTGATTAGATTGGCAAAAAATTGATAAACTCAATTGTGACATTACATTTACAAAATTGCACACCTGTGTGATAACAATTTCTTTCAGCAAATAACATTGCGGTTTATTTTATTAGAACGAAATTGAATTTTCGAATTTTTTAGGGATTTGCGTAGCGTCAAGTTGGCATCAACAAAATAAAAAAGTAAAACATTGTATGTCCCACGGGCGATTATGAAGTTTTATTGCATTTTTGGACCTAACTTTTAATACTTACTGGTCATTAGTTTTTGAAATAATTTGATTTTTTTTACGAAAACACACTTAATTTATTACACAAAAACTAAGAATCCTAGTAGAGAAGAATAAGAAGTTTGTTGAAAAACTTGAAAAAATTAAATGGAACACCCTATTTTCTGAACAATGCAAAATTTAGTATAGCAAAAAGTAGAAACACAAAATTTTATTGTGAACTTTAAAACCGTGACCCAATGCTTGTTCTCAACTCATTCCCTGTTTAACCCTCTTGTGAATCCTGAAACAGATTTTCTTTATTTTTAACCCGAAGTCCAAATGCCAATTTTCTTGGATATGACTTCAAAAATGCAGGAGTTTTACGTTGAACTCTTTTGGGGGTGGAATTTCTAAAAAACCTGAAATATACGTCTCTTCCTTTTTAACCGAATGTCTATTAGATATCAGTTGATAACTTCAACAATAAAGAATTTTTTATATGTATAACTTCAACAATGAAGGATTTTTTGTTTAACCCCCTTGGAGTGGAGTTTTCAACAAACCTGAAACACGCGTTTTTTATATTTAGACGAATGCCCAAATACCAATTCTCTTGGTTATAACTTCGAAAATGACATATTTTTATATTCAACCCTCTTGGGGGTGGAACTTTCTAAATCCAGAAACATGTCTTTTTTATTTTTAACCGAAAGATCATTAATATAGCTTCAAAAATGACGATTTTTTATGTTTAACCCTCTTTGGGGGTGGAATTTCTAAAAATAATAAAATACCTGTTTCTTTATTTTTCACCGAATGCCCAAAAACCAATTTTTATAAATATAAGTTCAAAAATTACGGATTTTTATATTTAACCCCCTTAGGGGTGGAAATTCCAAATGTTCTTAAACACACGTTTTTCATCTTTAACCGAAAGCTTAAGTACCATTTGCATGGATACAAATTAAAAATTACGGATTTTTATACAAATTCTAACCCGTGTTCAACCCCCTTGGGGTTGGTATTTCCAACTAAAACACGTGTTTCTTCACTTTTCACTGAAAGCCCAAATACCAGCTTTAATTAATGTAAATTCAAAAGTTACGAATATTTATACAAATTTTATTACGCCATTTAACCCTCTTAGGGGTTGATTTTTCGAAAATCCGGAAACACGTGTTTCTTCATTTTTAACCAAAAGCCCAAATACTAATTTTCAAGGATGTAAGTTCAATGTAACTTTAAAAATGACAGATTTTCTAAACTCTAATTCTAAATTCAACTCTCCATTTAACCCCTTTAGGGGTTGATTTTCCAAAAATCCTGAAACACGTTTTTCTTTATTTTTAACCGAAAGCCCAAATACTAATTTTCAAATATATAACTTAAAAAATGACGGATTTTTATCCAAATTTTAACACCATATTTAACCCTCTTAGGGGGTGATTTTCGAAAAATCCTTTCTTAGTACACCCCTACGTTACAAAAGCTATCTACTGTAAAAATTTCAAGTTTCTATCCTTAGCCGTCTAGGCTGTGCGTTGATTGGTCAGTCAGGCCAAACAATTTTATATACAGGGCTTTCATTTCAAAAGGAGCCAGTCTCAATAACTTTTGACATTGAGCAAATCTATTTGTAAGCAAAAACAGGTCGATTAGGATCGCGAGGGGGAAGTTCAAAACCAACATTAGTTACATTTTAAGTTTCATCCCTTAATCGCTAGCTACCCCTACTTTACAATTTTAAATGGCACCTCCTACTTTTTCAAACATTTTCGGAAAGGAAAAAAATTTGCGGATCGAACTGTCAAGGAAAAAATTTTTTTGTCTATTCGTTTCTTAGTTAAAGGTGGTTTTATTTTTGAAATTTTTAATCATAGTAGCCTCTGATTGGAGGCCAATTTAATTTAAATAAAAAATTTGTCGATTAGAGATGCAATGAGAGAGTTTAAATCCAACATTAGTTACATTTTAGGTTTCATCTTTTAGTCGCTAGCCACCCCTAATTTAAAATTTTAAATGGCACCTTCTACTTTTTGGAACATTTTTGGAAAGGGAACAAATTAGCGTACCTAACTATCAAAAAAATATTTTTCTATTCGTTTTTTAGTTAGGGGTGGTTTTATATTTGAAATTTTTAGTTATAGTGGCTTTTGATTTGAAGCCAATTTTATTTAAATAAAAAGTAGGTATGTTGTTTTGGATTGCACTGGGAGAGCTCTAAACCAACATAAAATACGTTTTAAGTTCCATCCCTTAGTCGCTAACCACCATTACTTTAAAATTTGTAATAGCTCCCCCAACATTTTGAAACATTTTATGTTGGTTTTGAACTCAAAAACGAATCGAAAAAAAATGTCTGCTTTTACAGTTAGATAAGCTTTTTATCCCCTTTCCAAAAATATTTAAAAAGTTGGGGGTGCTATTTCAAATTCTAAAGTAAGGATGATTTGAAATTTGGGGATGAAATGTAAAATGTACTTTATCTTGAATTTGAACTATTTCATTGTACCTCTTATTGACAAATTTCTTATTTAAATTAAATTGGCTTCAAATCAAAGGTTACTAGGACTATAAATTGCAAAAATAAAACCGCCCCTAACTAAAAAACGAATCAATAAAAAATTTTTTTTTGACAGTTAGAAACACTCATTTGTTCCCTTTCCGAAAATGTTTCAGAAAATAAGGGGTGCTATTTAAAATTTTAAAGTAGGGGTGGCTGGCGATTAAGGGATGAAAGCTAAAATGTAACTAATGTTGGTTTTGAACTTCCCCCTCGCGATTCTAATCGACCTGTTTTTGCTTCCAAATAGATTTGCTCAATGTCAAAAGTTATTGAGACTGGCTCTTTTTGAAATGAAAGCACTGTATATAGATAAAGACAACTAACAAGTTTCATATGCCCAAGTCAATTACTAAAAAAATATAAAGATTTTTGACCAAATTTGGTACATTTTTGAGTTTTGTGAGAGAATTTTGGGAAACAATTGAGTTTGTGCTGAAAAAAGTGCGAAATGTTTGAGTTTGAACATAAACTAATTGCGAAAATCAATTTTTATCAAAAACAAATCGATCCACAATTTATTCACGATTTTTGAACCCAAATGTAATAGAAAACTTGAAATTGTCTTAGAAAACAGCGAAATTCCAGACAGTTTGGCCGACATTTACAAAATAATCAAACACCAGTTTTTTGCTCAGTTTTGAACGCCTTATGATTGGTCTGTTTTACAGTTGGGAGTGCAATCTCCCACCCATATCCAATAAGAAACGCTTCAATCGTCTTGCAATTTTTTGTGCACCAGATAAACAAGTAGGAGGTGATTTTTATATTTTTATTGGTCAAATTACTAACTCTAGGAACAAATAAGACATTAGTAAACAGGTTTTAGGGCCGGACTTTCTCACAGAACGAGATTTCGTCTTAGATACGAATAAAATGGTCGAATAATTTGATTTTTTTTTTGACAAAAACACACTTTTACTTAAAAATTTATTACGCAAAAACTAAGAATCCTAGAAAAGTAAGACTTTTACACAACTTATTAAAATCTACACTGTCGTTTTGAAAAAATTAATAATTACAATTATAATAATTAAAATAAATAAATTTTTGAAAACCACAATTAACAATTGGCAAACACTGCAATTTTGACACCTCTAGGTAAATTATTTTTTTATTCTAAAACCAAGGCTGTTACAAAAATTGTTTAAAATTAAAAAATAATTTAATAGGTATACAACTAGAGTATTTTCAAAAATTAAAAGTTCAAAAAGTAACTTTAGTGCTGAGAAACAAAAAAGCTGGAACACAAAAAAGTAGAAAATAGTGAGACTAAAATTCTGAAGAATTAAGCAACTGAAAAACTGAACAAACTGTAGAACTAGAAAATAAAAACACTAATAAATTGAAACATTATTAGATTCTGAAAAAAAATACACTGAGACTGAAAAGCTGAAAAACTTAAAAACTGAAATACAGAAAAAAAACAGTGAGATTAAAATTCTGTAGATCTAAGTGACTGAAAGAGTGATAAATTAAAAAACTATAGAGCAGCAAAGTTAGAACATTATGAAATTGAAAAACTAAAATTATAAGACAGTGAAACAACGAAAAACTGAAACATTTAGGAAACGAATATGGAATATGGGAAAATTAAGAAACAAAATATTTTAGATGTAAAATAAAATAACTATGAAATTGAAAAATCTGATGTAGTGTTTTTGAATTAAATACTACTATACTAATAAAAAATTTAAAGAAATTTCTTATTTTAAATTAGGAAGTTTAAACACAACTATAGGATGTTTAAAGCAAAAAATCTAAAATCTAAAAAATAGTGACTGAAATTCTGAAGAACTAAGTGACTGAAAAACTGAGAAACTGAAAAAACTATAGAACTGGAAAAGAAAAACACATAAATTGACACATTGGATTCTGATTAAAAAACCAATAAACTAAGAGACTGAAAAGCTAAAAAACTTGAAAACTGGAATACAAAAAAAACTAAAAAACAGTAAAAAAATTTGTAGATCTAAGTGACTAAAAGAGTGATAAATTAAAAAACTATAGAACTGCAAAGTAAGGACTTTAAGAAATTGCAGAATTAAAATTATACGATAATGAACC
The DNA here is from genome assembly GCA_939628115.1 of Tribolium freemani. NCBI lineage: Eukaryota > Metazoa > Arthropoda > Insecta > Coleoptera > Tenebrionidae > Tribolium > Tribolium freemani. Next base: position 14,793,253 of record OW626786.1, on the reverse strand, counting down.
ACAAAAAAGTGAAAAATTTAAGAAATGAATATGAAATATGGAGAAATTAAGAAACTAAAAAGCTGAATAAACTTAAAAACTGTGTGATTGAAACACTAAGAAACTATGAGATTGAAAGACTGGAGCCTGAGAACGTAAAAAAATAAGAAGTTTGTTCAAAGTTGAATAACTTGAAAAAGTTAAATGGAACACTGCTATTTTTGATTCTCAAAGATTATTAAATTATTTTTATAAAAACATAACTCATAAGTTTCAAATTCCCAATTTAATAACTAAAAAAATATAAAGATTTTTGACCAAATTTGGTTTGAGTTTTGTGAGAGAATTTTGGGAAACGATTGAGTTTGTGCTGAAAAACGTACGAAATGTTTGAGTTTGAGCACGAATTAATTACGAGAATCAATTTTTATCAAAAACAAATCCACCACAATTTATCCACGATTTTTGAACCCAAGTGTAATAGAAAACTTGAAATTGTCTTAGAAAAGAGCGAAATTCCAAATTGTTTGGCCGACATTTACAAAATAATCAAACAACAGTTTTTTGCTGAGTTTTGAACGCTTTATGATTGGTCTGTTTTACAGTTGGGAGTGCAATCTCCCACCCATATCCAATAAGAAACATTTCAATCGTCTTGCAATTTTTTGTGCACCTGATAAACAAGTAGGAGGTGATTTTTAAATTTTTATTGGTCAAATTACTCGCTAAATAAGACACTAGTAAACAGGTTTTAGGGCCGGATTTTCTCACAGAACGAGATTTCGCCTTAGATGCGAATAAAATGGTCGAAATAATTTGATTTTTTTTTGACAAAAACACACTTTTACTTAAAAATTTATTACGCAAAAACTAAGAATCCTAGAAAAGTAAGACTTTCACACAACTCATTAAAATCTACACTGTCGTTTTGGAAAAAATAATAATTACAATTATAATTAAATTAAATTAATTTTTGGAACTAAAATTAATAATTGGCGAAACTGCAATTTTGACACTTGTACTTAAATAATTTTTTTATTCCAAAACAAAGGCCGATACAAAAATTTTATATGATAAAAAAATTGTTTAAAATTAATGGACGAATAAAATACAAAAAAAAAACCCATAATGAAAATATGCCTCCAAATTTGTAAAGTTGTTGTTAAATCGGTACCTTAAAATAAAAATACAAACTAAAGAAATAGCACCGAAACGTGTGGCTTTGATTGCAAATTACTTGTACCAAATTTCATCGATTATTATTTCATTATAAAGTTACTAAACAAATCGAAAATAATTTTTGAATTATTAAACCGTGCAACTTGGTATATAAATTGGGTTAAATCGCTTCATTTTGGTGTGTTTTAGATGTTTTTTTAGCCATGGATAGATACAAAAGCGTTCATTTATAATTATTACAGAAAACAAATATGTTGTGTTTGAATTTCGCGCTTTTTGTAACGTAGATGGCGCTTTGCTAAAAACGAGTGATAACCAACAGAGAGGGAATGCCTTCCATCTTTCTCTAATTCGATGTCAGTTGTCAACATGGCGTCATTTGTGTAAAAAGTGTTGTGTATTTTAAAGAATCTCAATTTTAGATCTGATTTAATTAGTGTTGTGAAAAATGGCTCTTCCAGCCAATTACAAGCAAGTAGCGATGCAAATGCCTAGCCCGCAAACAAACCGTAAGACCAGAGTTGCAAGAAAACTGCATTTTTCCAAATAATATTTATTATTCTCAAGTTATTATAATTTGACGCGAATTGCTGTAGATTTTCCAGTTAGTTTTTGAAAATGTTGTATCGAGTAAAATCCAGTAAAGGAGCTTGCCGTTCGCATGAGTATTTTTGTAAGACGCTATTTATTATTTTTGAATTATTGAGACAAGTCATAATAGCATGAACTAGGTTATTCTGAGCTAAATGCTATGGTTTATAAATTATTTTCCCCACTAACACCTATTTATAAACCATAGTAGACTCTTTTTTTGTAGAATAGTGCTGATGATTGCTTTGTTTGTGTTTGTTGTTCAGATTTGCTGTCGGCAGGCGTGCCCATGACTTTCAACATATTGAAAGGTAACTGCAATCTTCGTTTTATTAACATTTACAGAAGTTTCAAACATTCTTTTAAAATATTAAGCTTCGCTTCCATCATCATCAATTCGGGGAAAAGAAGAAAACTGTAATTACAGTTTTCTACTTTCTCAATCGGTTGGTGGCAACTAAAATCAGTGTTGCCAACTCGATTTCGTAGTCAGGGCGGAGAATGTTAGTAGAATTAGATAAATTTTGCTCTAGGCTTATTAGTAGTTGCACTTTAACAATGTTTTTCATTCATTTGCTCATTTTTAATAGTTAAGGTAAGTTGTGGTGTTTTTGAGTCATTGTTGCACGTTTCGTTTGAAAAAAAAAAATCGAAATGAAAAACTATTTTTATTCTAGAGCGTTTGAGAGCGTCTGGAGGTTCCGGATCTGGATCAAATGTAAGTTTTAATTTTTTTTAGTTTGTTTCTTCTCTGTAGAGACCGGATTTTTTTTTATTTAGGTGGTGGTGATAGTTTAGGATTTTTATTAATTAATTCTATTACTATTCATTCCCACTGGAAACCTGACAAACAAATAGGTAATCTGTAGATGTAAAATAAAGTAACTATGAAATTAAAAAAAATTGTGTAATGTTTTTGAACTAAATCTATCTTCTTATATCTATATACAGTGCTTTCATTTCAAAAGGAGCCAGTCTTAATAAGTCTTGACATTGAGCAAATCTATTTTTAAGCAAAAACAAGTCGATTAGGATCGCGAGGGGGAAGTTCAAAATCAATATTAGTTACATTTTAGGTTTCATCCCTTAATCGCTAGCTACCCCTATTTTAAAATTTTAAATGGCACCCCCTACTTTTTCAAACATTTTCGGAAAGAGAAAAAATTTGCGTATCTAACAGTCAAAGAAAAAATTTTTTTTGTTGATTCGTTTTTTAGTTAAGGGTGGATTTATTTTTGTAATTTTTAATCCTAGTAGCCTTTGATTTGAAGCCAATTTAATTTAAATAAAAAAATTGTCGATTATAGATGCGATGAGAGAGTTAATACTAACATTACTTACATTTTAGGTTTCATCCCCTAGTCGCTAGCCACCCCTAATTTAAAATTTTAAATAGCACCCCTTGTTTTTTGAAACATTTTCGGAAAGGGAACAAATGAGTGTTTCTAACTGCCAAAAAAAATTTATTGATTTGTTTTTTAGTTAGGGGCGGTTTTATTTTTGAAATTTATAGTCCTAGTAGCCTTTGATTTGAAGCCAATTTAATTTAAATAAGAAATTTGTCAATAAGAGGTACAATGAAATAGTTCAAATTCAAGATAAAGTACATTTTACATTTCATCCCCAAATTTCAAATCATCCTTACTGTAGAATTTGAAATAGCACCCCCAACTTTTTAAATATTTTTGTAAAGGGGATGAAAAGCTTATCTAACTGTAAAAGCAGAATTTTTTTTTCGATTTGTTTTTGAGTTCAAAACCAACATAAAATGTTGTTGTTGGGGGTGTTATTACAAATTTTAAAGTAATGTTGGTTAGTGACTAAGGGATGGAACTTAAAACGTATTTTATGTTGGTTTAGAGATCTCCCAGTGCAATCCAAAACAACAAACCTACTTTTTATTTAAATAAAATTGGCTTCAAATCAAAAGCCACTATAACTAAAAATTTCAAATATAAAACCACCCCTAACTAAAAAACGAATAGAAAAATATTTTTTTGATAGTTAGGTACGCTAATTTGTTCCCTTTCCGAAAATGTTCCAAAAAGTAGGAGGTGCCATTTAAAATTTTAAATTAGGGGTGGCTAGCGACTAAGGGATGAAACCTAAAATGTAACTAATGTTGGATTTAAACTCTCTCATTGCATCTCTAGTCGACAAATTTTTTATTTAAATTAAATTGGCCTCCAATCAAAGGCTACTAGGAATAAAAATTTCAAAAATAAAACCACCCTTAACTAAGAAACGAATAGACAAAAAATTTTTTCTTTGACATTTAGATACGCAAATTTTTTCTCTTTCCGAAAATGTTTGAAAAAGTACGGGGTGCCATTTAAAATTTTAAAGTAGGGGTAGCTAGCGATTAAGGGATGAAACCTAAAATGTAACAAATGTTGGTTTTGAACTTCCCCCTCGCGATCCTAATCGACCTGTTTTTGCCTGAAAACAGATTTGCTCAATGTCAAAAGTTATCGAGACTGGCTCCTTTTGAAATGAAAGCCCTGTATATATAAAATTGCTTGGCCTGACTGACCAATCAACGCACAGCCTAGACGGCTAAGGATAGAAACTTGAAATTTTTGCAGTAGATAGCTTTTGTAACGTAGGGGTGTACTAAGAAAGGATTTTTCGAAAATCACCCCCTAAGAGGGTTAAATAGGGTGTTAAAATTTGAATAAAAATCCATCTTTTTTAAAGTTATATTCTCGAAAATTTGTATTTGGGCTTTCGGTTAAAAATAAAGAAAGACGTGTTTCGGGATTTTTGGAAAATCAACCCCTAAAGGGGTTAAATGGAGAGTTGAATTTAGAATTAGAGTTTAGAAATTTGTCATTTTTAAAGTTACGTTGAACTTACATCCTTGAAAATTAGTGTTTGGGCTTTTGGTTAAAAATGAAGAAATACGTGTTTCCGGATTTTCGAAAAATCAACCCCTAAGAGGGTTAAATGGCGTAATAAAATTTGTATAAATATTCGTAACTTTTGAATTTACATTAATTGAGGCTGGTAATTGGGCTTTCAGTGAAAAGTGAAGAAACACGTGTTTTAGTTGGAAATACCAACCCCAAGGGGGTTGAACACGGGTTAGAATTTGTATAAAAATCCGTAATTTTTAATTTGTATCCATGCAAATGGTACTCGAGCTTTCGGTTAAAGATGAAAAACGTGTGTTTAAGAACATTTGGAATTTCCACCCCTAAGGGGGTTAAATATAAAAATCCGTAATTTTTGAACTATTTATAAAAATTGGTATTTGGGCATTCGGTGAAAAATAAAGAAACAGGTATTTTATTATTTTTAGAAATTCCACCCCCAAAGAGGGTTAAACATAAAAAATCGTCATTTTTGAAGCTATATTAATGAAAAATGGTATTTGATCTTTCGGTTAAAAATGAAAAAAGACGTGTTTCTGGATTTTGAAAGTTCCACCCCCAAGAGGGTTGAATATAAAAATATGTCATTTTCGAAGTTATAACCAAAAGAATTGGTATTTGGGCATTCGTCTAAATATAAAAAACGCGTGTTTCAGGTTTGTTGAAAACTCCACTCCAAGGGGATTAAACAAAAAATCCTTCATTGTTGAAGTTATACATATAAAAAATTCTTTATTGTTGAAGTTATCAATTGATATCTTAGACATTCGGTTAAAAAGAAAGAGGCGTATATTTCAGGATTTTTAGAAATTCCACCCCCAAAAGAGTTCAACGCAAAACTCCTGCATTTTTGAAGTCATATCCAAGAAAATTGGCATTTGGGCTTCCGGTTAAAAATAAAGAAAAAGTGTTTCAGGATTTTTGAAAATTATATCCACCAGAGGGTTAAACGGTTTTAAAGTTCACAATAAAATTTTGTGTTTCTACTTTTTGTTATACTAAGTTTTGCATTGTTTTTCTGTGCTTCAAAGTGGTTGTGGACATCGTGCGAAACCGTGGACAACTGCTAGTGTTAATAATAAAATTTATTTTATTTAAACTTATTTTAATTTAGGAAGGTTAAGCACAACTTTAGGATAAATAAAAAGTAAAGTTTCCTAAGATCCGGTCTCTACAGTTATCTGTTCTTCAAGTTAGTAAAGTACAGGTCAATAAATCCTACAGTTATTTTTACAGAAAGAAACAAGTCCGTTTGTAACAACGCCGAATGGCCATCCTGGTTTTTTACCACAAAAAGTGGGAAAGAGTTCGTCGGTAAGTATTTCTATCTTTCTCACAAACCCAACTTATCTACTGATAATTCTCACTTTATCTAGAACAAATAATATTTACGTATCTAAAAATTGTTCTTTTCGTACAATTTAAGCGTGATGCAGCACTACGCTAACAATTTCTATTACGATTACAACCCTTTTTACTACTATTACAATAATAGCAATTACAATCAGTACAAAAGTAATTACAATTATTACTACGTCCAGGTAAGTTTTAGCTTCTTAACCTCGAAACAAATCTCGTTGGAATACTACAAGACTAATACTAAAATATTAAAAAATTTTTTGGGCGATAAAAATATACTTTTAGTAGACTCATCCTGTATATACATCTTCCATTTTCTGTAACTCAGTTATTACTCAAGTTAGATTTTTGAAATTTTGTAGACGTTATTTATATTCTACAGTGTTTGATTATACAGAGTGTCCCATTATTATTTATTATTTTTTAGTTACTTACATACCTCTAACATTTTTTTTTCAAATCGATTTAAGTATTACTGTAAAGTAAAGAGTGTCCATAATTTGTTACCCGACTTTTTGAGTCTTTAAATTTAGTTGTTAACTATTTGAACTACATAATTTTTGTATGCCTTTTTCATTTGTAGAATGATTCGCGTACTCCTAAGCCCCCCAAAGCGCCCGAAAAGCCGCTCATGCCCTACATGAGATACAGTCGAAAGGTTTGGGATACGGTTAAAGCACAAAATCCCGATTTGAAATTATGGGAAATCGGACGAATTATCGGTCAAATGTGGAGGGATCTTCCCGAGGAGGAGAAAAACGAATTTGTTGAAGAATACGAAACTGAAAAGGTTGGTTTCAAGTTACTGAAATAGGTGTAACAATTTTTTTTCTTCTTTTCTAGTTGGAGTATGAAAAAACGCTGAAAACTTACCATAATTCACCGGCTTATCAGGCGTTTATCGCTGCTAAAAATCGAGGTAAAAGTGGTAAGTTTAGTTTGAGAGGAATGAAAATTTTTTTGTAATAAAAATTTCAGGCAATGATAGTGATTCGCATGATCGTAGTAGTTCTTCATCGAAACAACAAGCCGTCGATCGAAGGATTGAAATTCAAGCAGCGGAGGACGAAGATGGTATTTGATTTTTCCTTACTTTATTTATTTAAAGGTGGCGCTCTCCGAAAAAGTGCTGATTTTGGTCAACTTCAACTACCATTATCTACTAAACTATAAGAGATACGACTTTGATTTTTGTATATTTTACTGTTAACATCTTTCACTAAGTATTTACCAAATTTCAATAATGTACATAAAAAAACAATTGACTTAAAAAATCACAAAATATCCATGTTTTCAACAAATCATCGAGATAATCTTAAGTACCATAATACGTAGATAAATCGGACTGGGACCATTTGAAAACACACAAAAATATCTAGTGACATTACCCACTTCCGAAAAAAATTGACTTTTAATTAAAAAAATACGTTTGATATCTCTGTGAAAGAAACGAAAATTGTTGTAGAAAGTTGGTAATCTCACTAGATATAGTCGATTGAAACGATTTGGCGTTTGCCGTTTTTAAAAATGTTTGTTCGTTCTCGAGATTATCTGAAAAAACAATTTTTGGTTAGTTCTGGCACCGGCCACCAGTTGGCGCTTCAAATTTGAGCTGTCTGAATTGTCGCCTAAGGCAAAATATTGTATTGTATTGTAAATTTTATTTGTCCTCATTGTTGTGGCAAAGTTGGAGTAAATAAGATGATTTCGGTACTCACTGCTTGATCTTTAGAAAAGGATTTACATTGATTTATAAAATCCTTTTCAAATTCATTATTACAATTTTGATTCCGCCTGGGTCGGATTTAAAATCCATACGTGTTAAAATTAAATTTTAATTGAATTAAATTTTAATTTCACTTTCTATAAATTGACCGACCCCTAGTAGTAATTTTTTACTTAACAGATTATACCACTAATTTTTTGCTGTAACTATTGATTTTTTGGATGTTTGTGAAATTCGATTAGAAAATGTTTTTATACTCGTTTCAGTTAGTAAAACGTCAATTTTTTAGCATTCTAAAAAATAACTCTTATAAAGTTGACAAATGTAAAAAATTAGTAAAAATGAAAAGGAACTTCTTAGGAATATTTTTTTAATTAACGTTTGTTCAACCAAACCTACAAATTTTTGAAACATGGGTAGTACTATGACAAATTTAAAAAATCGAAAAAGTGTTTTATTGAAACAACAAAAAATTACTCATCAAATACTACACGAGAGTTCGACAAAGAAGAACATTATTTTCCAAAACATTTCTCAAACGGGTTGTCATTGGTCATTATAATTTGCTTGGAACCCTGCGGATACAACGTTTACAAAAAGTTTTATCAAATAATTTTTAATTTATTCACACTCTGTTTTGTACGAAGTCTATCGATAAATAATAATAATTATTACTTTATCGATAATAATAATACTACTTTAACTTGTATGGAAACGCTGATTATCATAATTTATCAAGTTGAAGAATCAAATAAAAACATTTCCACAGGTAGTCTTTAGTTAGAATACATTTTTTCCTTCAGTTTGCATTAGTTTATCATTCACAAGGAAAAAAAATTTACAATATTCTTAAGACTACCCAAGTAGCACAAAACATCTTTTTGGTTGTGGCAGCTAAAAAGTTGTTGCAGTAACGTTATGGCAACCTGATCTTAGTCATAATTTGGTTATTTCATTAGATTTTTAAAATGAAGTTTTTTAGTTAGATTAGGTAATATTTAAAAAAGCTATAATTCGCTCATTTGGCTTTATATTAGACTCCTAATAGTTGCCCCACAATTTAGCTTTAATTTGGTATCTAAGTAACAAAATAGTTATTTTTTAGGTTGCCATAATGCTTTTATGTCCATCGTAAACCCAAAAAATAACCTTTTCACAGCTATTCAAAATTGATATATTATAGCTATCACACATATTTTAATGACAAAATAATGTCTAAAATATTACTATTTCATGACCATTTGGCTATTCTGCCATATAGTTGTGAATAATCTATCTTATAACTATATGGCAAATTTCCGAAGTTGCCGCAACGTTTTCTTAAAAATAAAAAAGCTAAAATATAACGAAAATCTATCTGCAGAATGTGTCAATTTGGTAGCAAAATTTTAGTTGTTATTACCAAGTAATGTCTATAACTCTACCCTTTCGTAGCTACACAATAATTTTCCCATCATTTTAACTGTCAAATTTTATTTGTCGTATACCACATCTACGTTTCCTATACCAACAAAAGTGTATTTTCTGTAGTGTGGAGTGTGAATTATGCCTAAAGTTGACATTAAACAAACTGCTTTTTCCTTAAAAAGATTTAGGAAAAGCAGTACATATTACAGAAAATTAAAACTTCGAACGACTGACTCAACTTATTTAGTTTGTTTCGATTTAGTCATTATTTAGCCAGAAAAGCTCCCTCAAACGTAAAAAATAACTAAATACCATTTGGTTTTAACTTAGTCAATATTAGGTTTCTGAGTCAGCACGGCAACCATTTCCTAACAATCAGAGAAGACATACAAAAATGGCGATTTTTTTTTGACAAGTACGACAGCGCAGACAGCGGCCATGTTAAATTTTTTTATGTGTGGCAATTTTACAACTATTTTATAACCATTTAATGACTTTGTCGTTGTCAGAATCATAATTACTGCTATTTTATAAAATTTAATAAAAAAAAGTGATACATTTTTATAACTGAAATTAATTTAAAAGAAAAACTCTCTTAATTTTTTGAAAGAAAAATTAGTATGTTTAATAAATTATTGCTTGTTTTAAGGGGCGTCGATTTTTTCGTAGCATCGTATTCATATTTGTCAGAAAAGTAATGTCGCCAAACAAATTTTTTGCTTGGTTAACGAGTATTTGGAATTTGTGTATGCATTACAGTGATATATAATATGTTGATCATCCATGATGTCTACAAGGATTGAATAATATAACAATTTTTTCGTGACTCTTCAGTGACCATATTGTTATATTTTGATCTTGATGTCCCACAATTTTTCCTAAATTACAACCAAAGATAAAATGTTATTTTGTAGTTGCTGTTGGGTTGTACTTTGGAAACGATAGCCAATTAACAACAAATCGGTGGTTATGTAGTAAATAGTTGTCATTTAGTCATAAAATAGCAACAGCTTCCAGAGCATAACTTCGTTAGAGCTTTGAAACAACCAAATTGTTGGCAACTATTTGGTAATATTACCGTTATATAACCCAAAAATAAATTGTTGCGGTGACCAAATAGTTGTTGCCAAAACGTTTTTACAACCGCTAAATAACAGTCTGTGCTACTTGGGTATTATAACAAATTTTGCCAACAGTTATCTTCTTTTTCTATTTGATTAAAAATTTAATAATAACAATTTAAAAATTAATAATTATAATTATCAAAAATTTGCATAAACTCTCAATATTTCGTAAATACTCTCTGAATCGACCGATTCCTCGTGAAAGAACGATGAGTAATATTTTGAATATTTCTCAGCCCTGTTATAAATCATTTTAGACCCAAACATTTTTGGTAATATTCCGATTTGAGCGACCCCTGTGCGGGAATAAGTGTCGTCCTCATCGACTTTCGCCACCTTAAAGCTCTCAGCTTCGCTTCGTGTTGTAAAATTATAATTTTTTATGTTATATGCAGATCAGGACGATGGCTATTCAGTCAAGCACGTTTCCTACGCCCGCTTTCTGCGCAATCATCGCCTTATTAACGAAATTTTTTCCGATACTGTTGTTCCGGATGTTCGTTCAGTTGTTACAACAGGCCGTATGCAAGTCCTCAAACGTCAAGTGCAATCATTGACAATGCATCAGAAAAAACTCGAAGCCGAATTGCAACAAATCGAAGAACGATTTGAAGCAAAAAAACGCAAATTTATCGAAAGTAGCGAACAGTTTCAAGAGGAATTGAAGAAACATTGCAAGCCGGCTGTTGATGAAGATACTTTTCAGAAAATGGTCGAACGACAATACGATTTATTGAAGAAGGAGAGAATGAAGAGTTTGGAAGAACAGAAACCGAAACCGGAAGAAAATGGGGCTGCTACGCCTACTGAAATTGCTAATTCGGGGGCACAACCGGAGCAGCCGCCCCCACCTCAAGAGGGACAGCCCCAATCTGAGGTATCTTGATTTTTTCAGGTGTTTGGCAAAGGAGTAGGCCATTTTTCGTGGGGTCTGATAGTACCAGGTGTGAATAAAAATCACTAAATTTGGTCAAAATGACATATTTTACTCGTTTAATCGAAAATTTACAAAAAAAATAGTTATTTTTTAATTTTATTCTGCGAAATTTTACTATACCGATTTTTTTTTACTAAATTAATTCGAAAACAATTATATTGTCCCGTCAAAAATTATCCAAAAAATCAATTAAAAAACTTATGAAAATGTGAAAACATTAAATTATGTCAAAAATGACTAGATTTTTTCATTTTTTTGCGTTTTTGCAAACAGGAATGCAATTATTTTGAGACATTTCGTCAAAAATAATCACGAATTTGTTCAAAAATGTAGCAATTTTTCTTTTATAACCTCAAATTGAGAACTGTCAATCGCAGAAGAGCGATCACTTGACCACCAGAGAGCGCAACAGTCTTAACTTTTTTTTGCATCTGGTATATTTATTTGAGCAAGGTTGAAAATAAAAGTTGTTCGAAATGGGATGGTCATCTTACATAAACAGATTAATTTGCTTTATGTGCGTAAAAAACAAGATCGATTAGTCTGTTTATGTGTTGTAGAATTTTTTGTTTACCTTTAATGTGTTTCCAAGCTGAATAAGTGATTCAGCATGGAATTTTCTCCTTATTTGGAACATTATTTTCACTTTCTCTTTGAAAAATCTAGCCAATTTCATTTCATTAATTGTTCTTCATTCGTTTCTCATCAACTTAATTTTAGTTTCTTTGTATTATTTCTTTGATCCAAGTAGTTTTGAAATAAAGTTGTTTGTTCTCAACCCTTTGCTATTTTTCTTTTATTTTTTTAACAAACCAGAGACCACAGTATTTTAGCTATTAATTGGTGTTGGTGATTGAATGACCATCCTATTTACCCCAAATGTGACACTATCTCATTTTTTTTGCAATGTCAGCCGTTAGTGCTCCACTACATTCAGGTAAAAAAATTCATCAAATTGAATAATTAATTTTTTCGAAAAAAAAACAAAATAATTTCGTGGTAACAGCCAATGGAACAAGACGACAAACCAGCCCCTTCACCGCCGCCCCCAACCACCGAAAACAAGGACGCCCCCGAGCATAAACCGCCCCCGGAACAGCCCCCACTCGAGCATCCGCCCCCGCACATGCCGCCCCCCATGCACCACCACGTGCCCCCAGCGCCCAACATGATGCCCCCCTACCAACAGTACCCCCAGAACAGCCCCCAGACTGTCCCTCTGCCTCCAAGGCCCCCACACCCGGCCTACGCCTACCCCCAACAACAGGGGTACTACCCCCCTCAGTACCCCCCACACACGTACTACCATCAACCCTACCCACAGTACCATAGACCCCATTTGTATCCACCCCATGGGCCGGTACCAGATGGGCAAGCCATGCCCCCCAATCCGGAGGGACACCCGGCCCCCATTTATGGGGGCCCTGCACCTGCGGAGGCTGAAAGGGTGCAACCAAGTGAAGAGGAACAGAATAAACATGGTATTTTTTTTTTTCGAGATATTGGGGGTTCCCCTAGTTAGGTTTTTTGTTACAGAGGGCAGCACTGAAGCAGAAAAGGACAAGAAAGAAGCGGAATAGGTGTTAGGGATTTTTTGGTTACTTTTGCAATAAATTAAGTGAAGGCTATTGTGTTGGGTTATTTAAGAAACCTTTCAAAAACCCCATCCTTTCCTGATGAATTTCCTGTTGAAAAAATTTTAGAATATTGTTAACAGAAACAAACAAGTAAGTACTACAGTATTTTTTACTATATATTTCACGGTAATTAGGATTTACTATTAAATATTTGACAATCAACATTTTTGTTTTACTGTTTTCTTTCTAGTAATAAACAAAATTCAATTAACAATTTAAAAAATAAAAAAAATATTTCCAATTATTACATTGCCAGTTATTTTATATACAGTGCTTTCATTTCAAAAGGAGCCAGTCTCAATAACTTTTGACATTGAGCAAATCTATTTTTAAGCAGAAACAGGTCGATTAGGATCGCGAGAGGGAAGTTCAAAACCAACATTTGTTACATTTTAGGTTTCATCCCTTAATCGCTAGCTACCCCTACTTTAAAATTTAAATGGCACCCCCTACTTTTTCAAACATTTTCGGAAAGAGAAAAAATTTGCGTATCTAACTGTCAAAGAAAAAAATTTTTTTGGTGATTCCTTTTTTAGTTAAGGGTGGATTTATTTTTGAAATTTTTAATCCTAGTAGCCTTTGATTTGAAGCCAATTTAATTTAAATAAGAAATTTGTCAATAAGAGGTACAATGAAATAGTTCAAATTCAAGATAAAGTACATTTTACATTTCATCCCCAAATTTCAAATCATCCTTACTTTAGAATTTGAAATAGCACCCCCAACTTTTTAAATATTTTTGGAAAGGGGATAAAAAGCTTATCTAACTGTAAAACAAGAAATTTTTTTTCGATTCGTTTTTGAGTTCAAAACCAACATAAAATGTTTCAAAATGTTGGGGGTGCTATTACAAATTTTAAAGTAATGGTGGTTAACGACTAAGGGATGGAACTTAAAATGTATTTTATGTTGGTTTAGAGCTCTCCCAGTGCAATCTAAAACAACATACCTACTTTTTATTTAAATAAAATTGACTTCAAATCAAAAGCCACTATAACTAAAAATTTTAAATATAAAACCACCCCTAACTAAAAAACGAATAGAAAAATATTTTTTGATAGTTAGATAAGCTGATTTGTTCCCTTTCCGAAAATGTTCCAAAAAGTAGGAGGTGCCATTTAAAATTTTAAATTAGGGGTGGCTAGCGACTAAGGGATGAAACCTAAAATGTAACTAATGTTGGATTTAAACTCTCTCATTGCATCTCTAATCGACAAATTTTTTATTTAAATTAAATTGGCCTCCAATCAAAGGCTACTATGACTAAAGATTTCAAAAATAAAACCACCCTTAACTAAGAAACGAATAGACAAAAAAATTTTTTCCTTTACAGTTCGATCCGTAAATTTTTTCCCTTTCCGAAAATGTTTAAAAAAGTAGGGGGTGCCATTTAAAATATTAATAGGGGTAGCTAGCGATTAAGGGATGAAACCTAAAATGTAACTAATGTTGGTTTTGAACTTCCCTCTCGCGATCCTAATCGACCTGTTTTTGCTTAAAAACAGATTTGCTCAATGTCAAAAGTTATTGAGTTATTTTGAAATGAAAGCCCTGTATATTTTTTAAATAATGATCATAACACTGAATATAAAACCTAAACAAAAAAATCCTCGGACAAGTCGATTTAATTTTTTTATACACTCGTTTGTCATTTTGCAGTATTTTTTGGGTTATTTTAGACAAAATTTTATTAAATATTAAATTTCAATTTCTACAAAATTTCATAAAATAATACCGTTCTTGATGACTGAAAAATACGTTTAAATTCTCTGAAATTGTAAGAATTCATTTTCGGTTGAATTAAATCCGTAAAAAATTTGAAAAACGCTAGAAAAAGGTAAAAATTACGTCATTTCCGAATTAGATAGAGAGCAAAGTCTTCATAATTATAATTATAATTTTTTTTGCTTGTTATTTAAAGGATCGTTTTCAGAAAGTAATTTTTAATAACCAGGACTAGTCTCGTCTGGGGTTCCCCAAGGCTCGGTCCTGGGGCCTCTTTTATACTTATTATATACAGGGTGTTTCAAGTTTTAGGTCCAGTCAAAAAATAAATACTTCTAGTATTCCAAAATAAAAAATATATATCGCAAACGATAGAGTTTCTAACACGCTTCAATTTGATGCTTTGCTGATATCCCAAATTTTCATGATATAAGCGTAAAACGCAAAAAACTACATTAAAAAATTTTTTTTTTCAAATTATTCCAATAATTTTTTTATAATAAAATTCCTCCTATTTTTTAAGTAAGACTTCCGAAACTGAAACAGTAAAAAACCCAAGGCGTATTGAGCAATTGAAATTTCAATTTGCAAAAAAAAGGGCATTTTTTAATTGACAAGTAAAATTTTAGTCTGACAGTTAATGACGTTTCAATTTTTTGTGAATCAAGCAAAGACACGAGCTCTGTTTTTTCAAAGGTGACTAAGATAAAACATTTATTTGATCTTTTGCAAATTGGAATTTCAATTGCTCAATACGCCTTGGGTTTTTTACTGTTTCAGTTTCGGAAGTTTCACTTAAAAAATAGGAGGAATTTTATTATGAGAAAACGATTGCAATAATTTGGAAACAAAAAATTTTTTATCTAGTTTTTCACAATTCACGCTCATACCATGATAATTTCGTATAACATTAAAGCATCAAATTGAAGCGTGTTAGAAACTCTATCGTTTGAGATATATTTTTCTTCTTTTGGACAACTAGAAGTATTTATTTTTTGACTGGACCTAAAACTTGAAACACCCTGTACATTCGATATTTCCAATAGCATCAAATATTGTACTATTCATTTCTTTGCTGACGATACTCAGCTCGAATTTAAATTTAATATTCACACTGTCGATGCTGCAAATGACTATTTAAATCATGATTTTGATTCAATTGCTCGTTATTCAGATAAACACAATCTAAAACTTAACCCCGATAAATGCTCTATACTATGTTTCAGTTCTAAATACGACCTAACTTTACTAAAATCCACTATCAACATAAAAATGGGTGATGTTTATATTAAACACGTTGATAGTACTAAAATTTTAGGTGTTATATTTGACAATGATTTACGCTTCAAAAATCATGTACACTTAATAATAAAGAAATGTTATTTTCGTTTGAGGCTCCTTTACCTAAATTATCACATAATGAATTACAAACTTCGTAAAAAACTCTCTGAAACTTTAGTTCTATCAGTAGTTCGATACTGCCTAAATGTTTATTTTCCCTGTTTAGATAGCAATTATAAAAATCGCCTCCAATGCATACAAAATACTTGTAGATTTATATTCAAACTGCGTAAATATGATCATATATCCGCTAAGCTAAATGAGTTGCCATGGTTGAATCTTGATTTGTTATCTAAATATCAGTTAATTGTTAATGTTCACGTTCTTCTTAAAACCACTTCTCCTTCCTACCTTTGTGATAAGCTATTATATAGGTATAATTTTCATAATATAAACTTACGTCATACTCATGTTCTGTCTATGTCTCGTTTCCGAACTAGTTTGTTTACAAGATGCTGTCAAATTATATAATTCTGTTCCTTTTGCACTTAAATCAAAATCAGTAAGCAATTTTAAGAAACTTATTAAGGTACATTTACTACCATCAGTATAATGATTAATTATTATTATTTGTTTCTTTTTCTAATTGAATAATATCTTCAATTCTTCTTTGTATTTTCATTTTTATTATTTTACTTTCAACAGAATGTTTGTTTATTTTAGATATTAAGTTTATTTCAATTGCTTCTGCTATGGTTAAGTGGAGTAGCAGCAGCTAGACTTCGCCATAGCAGAATGCCAATATTGTTTGTATTAATTAATTAATTAATAAAGGCATTTATTATTATTATTATTATTATATAATTAGGTTTTGTTTTTGGAAACTCCCTTTTGAAATTTCTTTATTTCTAAATTAAGTTTTTAACTCAATAAAATTTTATAAGACAATTATCCACAACTTTGTTTATACAATGTGAGCTTTATTTATTGTTTCAAGTTGTGGTAAAAATAGCTTCAGTCCGTGTATTTATATCGCAAACAGTGCGCTGTCGTGTTTAAGAAATGAAATAATTGCGTTTAAAATGCGTTTGTTCGGAGATATTTTGACAAGTTTTGCTAAGTCAATGACCAATTGGAAATATTGATCTGTGTGTTACAAAATCGGGCGCTCCCTATCGGTGACGTCTAAAACTGGCTTCCCCCACCACAAACTCCGTCGCGGCGCCTGAAAATCGACGTTGTAGTACTACCTGTGTAGTATTCATTATCATGTTAAATAGACAATTTTATTTCATCGTTTCCACAACTTTCGTTTTTATTTATTAAAATGGTAGTAGTGTACATTGGAAAAAGTAACAAATCAGTGATGTTGCATTGGGTGGTTTTATCCATAAAAATGTAGCTCATCATTTCACAGGTAATAATAATATCCTGAAATTCGATTATTGATTAGTTTTCTTCAAAAACCTGTTTCTTCCCAACTTTCTAGTATGTTTGGACGTTAATTCCGAAGATTCGTCGCTACTTGTTACCATTTGTTGTTTGTCCTTAACCCAGTATAATCCACCAATAATAATAACATGTCGGTACCTGGAAGTACTTCTGGTGTTAATTCACGACGTCAGAAGCGCATGGGTCCTGCCCCTTTCGCCTCTTTTGAAGACCTCTCAGATGAGGTGAGATCCCGTGTAAGCATGCTGCCCTTCTTTTACACATTATAGCCCCCTTTAATCGCACTTTATTACAGCTGGAGAGTCCAGAAGACAAAAACCCGGCCGGATCCGTGGTCAGACTTCCAGGTATTTCATTTTGGGACACTTTATTAGTTTTAAATTGCAAATTTAGAGAGATAAAAGCATTAATTATTTATGTTTAAACTCTCAAAAAAGACAAAAAACAGTGAAAAAAGAGAATTTCATAAAATAATAGCGTTTTGGACTGAAAAATTTGTATTCGAAATTTTTAAATTGGCAATTTTTCGGCTTATTTTGGTAAAAGTTTCGTAAAATAATTCCGTTTCTGGCTTAAAATTTAAAAAAACCGCTGAATTTACCTAGTGTTTTTTTTGTTTTTTTGCTTTATGACTGAAAAATAAGTTTAAATTTTCGAATAAGGCTGAAATAATTCTGTCATTTTCAACTCAAGCCCAGCTTAGCAGAACGTTGGAAAAATCTGTTTTTAGCTCAAAAAAGACAAAACTAGGACCTTTATCGGTAATCGGTAATTTTTCGTTATAATACAGGGTGTCCGTTTTTCGAGCTCCACCATGGGGATCTCAGTTATTATAAGAGATACGAGGTCGGTTAAATTAGGGCAAAGTTGCGCATTTTTATGCTGGACAATTATCTGAAAGAAAATTTGATGTGTCATTTTTTGTTTTTGAATTATTGAGAAAAATCAAAAATTTATAATTTTCCTTTTTATTTTTTTAAGCGAAAACTAGATGTTTTAAAGTAAGACATTCTTCAGGCACTTTTTTACAAGAAATTTAAATCTGTCATCGCCTTTTCCAAGGCGTTCTTGATCAACTTTGGTTTTTCTTATGGACGCCATATTTAATACTTGTATTTTTGAAACGTGTTTTTATTCCTGATTACTACGATGTATCACATGATATGATCGAATCTTACATGCTGATAAAATTAAGAAAAAAGCGATTTTGCAAAGAGTGCTTTGGAAAAAACGCTAAAAAATTTTGTTTAACAAACTTACTTTTGACAGTTCTTTTAAATATGTGAGCAGAATTTTTATAACTTTGTCTTGTTTTGCTTTACAAAAAATAAACTTCTAGCTTATCATGTCGTTTAGTTTTTAAATAAGTAAGTTTGGCGGAAATGTGGACCTTCCAGATCCAAATTCAATTAAACTTCCAAAATCTAGTTTGTTTAAAAACAAAATTGTTGACGTTTTTTCCAAAGCACTTTTTGCAAAAATGCTTTTTTTTTCATTTTGATCAGTATGCAACATTCGATCATAACATGTGATACATCGTTGTAATGAGAAATAAAAACACTTTTCAAAAATACAAAAATCGAATATGGCGTCCATAAGAAAAACCAAAGTTGAGTGTTGTAACTCTGACATCAAGAACGCCTTGGAAAATACGATGACAGATTTAGATTCCTTGTAAAAAAGTGCATGAAGAACGTCCTAGTTAAAAACGTCTAGTTCTTTTGCTTTTCGCTTGAAAAAATAAAAATGAAAGTTACAAATTTCCGTTTTTTTTTTCAATAATTCAAAAACTAAAAATGGCACATCAAATTTTCTTTCAGATAATTATTCAGCATAAAAATGCACAACTTTGCCCCAATTTAACTGACTTCGTATCTCTTATAATAACTGAGATCCCCATGGTGGAGCTCGAAAAACGGACACCCTGTATATAAAATCAGCCAAAAAATTGAGTTTAATTCGAAAAGGTTGGATCAAGACAAAAATTACCACATTTTTGACATAGATAATTAATTTATTGGACTTATTTTAAGCAAAATTTCATTAAATAATAGCATTTCTGGTTTAGAAGTTTCATAATTAGGTAACCAAAATGACTTAATTTGTTGTTTTTTGACCCATTTTGGCCACATTATTTGACTTAAATTAGTAATTTTTCAGCTTATTTTAAACAAAATATTTCATTAAAATAGTAGCATTTCTGGTTTAGAAGTTTGCTAAGAAACAATACTTTCTGCCTTTTTGACTTAATTTAGTGTTTTTTCTGACCCATTTTGACCTCATTTTTGACCTAAATTAGTGATTTTTTGGTTTATTCTAAGCAAAATTTTATTAAACAATAGCATTTCTGGCTTAAAAGTTTGATAACAAACAAAAATACGCACCTTTTGGCTTAATTTAGTGTTTTTTGACTTCATTTCCGACCAAAATTAGTAATTTTTCGGCTTATTTTAAGCAAAATTTCATTAAATAATAGCATTTCTGGTTTAGAAGTTTCATAATTAGATAACCAAAATTACTTTCTTTTTGACTTTATTTGTTGTTTTTTGACCCATTTTTGACCACATTACTTGACTTAAATTAGTAATTTTTCAGCTTATTTTAAACAAAATTGCATTAAAATAGTAGCATTTCTGGTTTAGAAGTTTGCTAAGAAACAAAACTTTCTGCCTTTTTGACTTAATTTAGTGTTTTTTCTGACCCATTTTTACCTCATTTTTGACCTAAATTAGTGATTTTTTGGTTTATTCTAAGCAAAATTTTATTAAACAATAGCATTTCTGGCTTAAAAGTTTGATAACAAACAAAAATACGCACCTTTTGGCTTAATTTAGTGTTTTTTGACTTCATTTCCGACCAAAATTAGTAATTTTTCGGCTTATTTTAAGCAAAATTTCATTAAATAATAGCATTTCTGGTTTAGAAGTTTCATAATTAGGTAACTAAAATTACTTCCTTGTTGACTTAATTTGTTGTTTTCTGACCCATTTTTGACCACATTATTTGACTTAAATTAGTAATTTTTCAGCTTATTTTAAACAAAATTCATTAAAATAGTAGCATTTCTGGTTTAGAAGTTTGCAAAGAAACAAAACTTTTTGTCTTTTTGACTTAATTTTGTGTTTTTTCTGACCCATTTTTACCTCATTTTTGACCTAAATTAGTGATTTTTCGGCTTATTTTAAGCAAAATTTCATTAAATAATAGCATTTCTGGTTTAGAAGTTTCATAATTAGATAACCAAAATTACTTTCTTTTTGACTTAATTTGTTGTTTTTTGACCCATTTTTGACCACATTATTTCACTTAAATTAGTAATTTTTTAGCTTATTTTAAACAAAATTTCATTAAAATAGTAGCATTTCTGGTTTAGAAGTTTGCTAAGAAACAATACTTTCTGCCTTTTTGACTTGATTTAGTGTTTTTTCTGACCCATTTTTACCTCATTTTTGACCTAAATTAGTGATTTTTCGGCTTATTTTAAGCAAAATTTCATTAAATAATAGCATTTCTGGTTTAGAAGTTTCATAATTAGATAACCAAAATTACTTTCTTTTTGACTTTATTTGTTGTTTTTTGACCCATTTTTGACCACATTATTTGACTTAAATTAGTAATTTTTCAGCTTATTTTAAACAAAATTTCATTAAAATAGTAGCATTTCTGGTTTAGAAGTTTGCTAAGAAACAAAACTTTCTGCCTTTTTGACTTAATTTAGTGTTTTTTCTGACCCATTTTTACCTCATTTTTGACCTAAATTAGTGATTTTTTGGTTTATTCTAAGCAAAATTTTATTAAACAATAGCATTTCTGGCTTAAAAGTTTGATAACAAACAAAAATACGCACTTTTTGGCTTAATTTAGTGTTTTTTGACTTCATTTCCGACCAAAATTAGTAATTTTTCGGCTTATTTTAAGCAAAATTTCATTAAATAATAGCATTTCTGGTTTAGAAGTTTCATAATTAGATAACCAAAATTACTTTCTTTTTGACTTAATTTGTTGTTTTTTGACCCATTTTTGACCACATTATTTCACTTAAATTAGTAATTTTTTAGCTTATTTTAAACAAAATTTCATTAAAATAGTAGCATTTCTGGTTTAGAAGTTTGCTAAGAAACAATACTTTCTGCCTTTTTGACTTGATTTAGTGTTTTTTCTGACCCATTTTGACCTCATTTTTGACCTAAATTAGTGATTTTTTGGTTTATTCTAAGCAAAATTTTATTAAATAATAGCATTTCTGGCTTAAAAGTTTGATAACAAACAAAAATACGCACTTTTTGGCTTAATTTAGTGTTTTTTGACTTCATTTTCGACCAAAATTAGTAATTTTTCGGCTTATTTTAAGCAAAATTTCATTAAATAATAGCATTTCTGGTTTAGAAGTTTCATAATTAGGTAACTAAAATTACTTCCTTGTTGACTTAATTTGTTGTTTTCTGACCCATTTTTGACCACATTATTTGACTTAAATTAGTAATTTTTCAGCTTATTTTAAACAAAATTCATTAAAATAGTAGCATTTCTGGTTTAGAAGTTTGCAAAGAAACAAAACTTTTTGTCTTTTTGACTTAATTTTGTGTTTTTTCTGACCCATTTTTACCTCATTTTTGACCTAAATTAGTGATTTTTCGGCTTATTTTAAGCAAAATTTCATTAAATAATAGCATTTCTGGTTTAGAAGTTTCATAATTAGATAACCAAAATTACTTTCTTTTTGACTTAATTTGTTGTTTTTTGACCCATTTTTGACCACATTATTTGACTTAAATTAGTAATTTTTTAGCTTATTTTAAACAAAATTTCATTAAAATAGTAGCATTTCTGGTTTAGAAGTTTGCAAAGAAACAAAACTTTTTGTCTTTTTGACTTAATTTTGTGTTTTTTCTGACCCATTTTGACCTCATTTTTGACCTAAATTAGTGATTTTTTGGTTTATTCTAAGCAAAATTTTATTAAATAATAGTATTTCTGGTTTAAAAGTTTGATAACAAACAAAAATACGCACTTTTTGGCTTAATTTAGTGTTTTTTGACTTCATTTCCGACCAATATTAGAAATTTTTCGGCTTATTTTAAGCAAAATTTCATTAAATAATAGCATTTCTGGTTTAGAAGTTTCATAATTAGGTAACCAAAATTACTTTCTTTTTGACTTAATTTGTTGTTTTTTGACCCATTTTTGACCACATTATTTGACTTAAATTAGTAATTTTTTTGCTTATTTTAAACAAAATTTCATTAAAATAGTAGCATTTCTGGTTTAGAAGTTTGCTAAGAAACAAAACTTTCTGCCTTTTTGACTTAATTTAGTGTTTTTTCTGACCCATTTTGACCTCATTTTTGACCTAAATTAGTGATTTTTTGGTTTATTCTAAGCAAAATTTTATTAAACAATAGCATTTCTGGCTTAAAAGTTTGATAAAAAACAAAAATACGCACTTTTTGGCTTAATTTAGTGTTTTTTGACTTCATTTCCGACCAAAATTAGTAATTTTTCGGCTTATTTTAAGCAAAATTTTATTAAATAATAGCATTTATGACTTAAAATTTTGAAAAGATACAACAATGACGCCATTTTTGACTTAATTTAGTGTTTTTTTGACTTAAGTGATTTTTTTCGGTCCACATTGGGAAAACTTTGGAAAAATAAATTTATAGCTCAAAAAAAACAAAAACTGCGACAAAAATTGAGATTAACTTGAAAATTCTGGAACATGTCAAAAATTACCTAATTTTCGATTTTATTAGAAAATTTTCGTCTTATTTTAAGCAAAATTTCTTTAAATAATGGCATTTTTGGCTTAAAAGTTTGAAAATAAAAAACAAATTACGCACTTTTTGGCTTAATTTAGTGTATTTTGACGTATTTTTGACCTCATTTTCGACCAAAATTAGTAATTTTTCTGCTTATTTTAAGCAATAAAATTTCATTAATTAAGTGGTAGTTTTTTTTCGGTCAATATTAGGAAAACTTTGGGAAAATAAATTTATAGCTCAAAAAAGACAAAAACTGCGACAAAAATTGAGATTAACTAGAAAACGCTGAAATATGTCAAAAATTACCTAATTTTCGATTTTATTAGAAATTAGGAAATTATTAGAAATATTAAAAAATTAGAATTTTAAGAATTTTTTTTTTAATAATGGCATTTTTGGCTTAAAAGTTTGAAAATAAAAAAACAAGTTACGCCTTTTTTGGGTTAACTTAGTGTTTTTTGCCCATTTTTGACGAAATTTTGTGAAATAAAATAGTTAAAATTGTCGAAAGACGCAAACATTTTTATTGTAGTCCTCGAAAAAACTTAGTTTTATGACACAAATATGCCGGAAACATACTTAAAATTTATTAGAAAAATTTGAAAATAATGTTACTTTCGAGACTTATTAAGTTAGTAAGAAAATTATAATTTTAAGAAAATTTTTTTTAAATAATGGCATTTTTGGCTTAAAAGTTTGAAAATAAAGAACAAGTTACGCCTTTTTTGGGTTAACTTAGTGTTTTTTGACCCATTTTTGACGAAATTTTGTGAAATAAAATAGTTAAAATTGTCGAAAGACGCAAACATTCTTATTGTAGTCCTCGAAAAAACTTAGTTTTATGACACAAATATGCCGGAAACATACTTAAAATTTATTAGAAAAATTTGAAAATAATGTTACTTTCGAGACTTATTAAGTTAGTAATTTTTCGCCTTATTTTTTAAGCAAAGTTTCTTTAGATAAAAGCATTTCTGGCTTAACAGTTTGAAAAAAAAAAAAAACAAAATTACGTCTTTTTAAAAGCTTTTATTTAGCTCACAATGTTATCTTTCTGTCTGCTATTTTTTCGGAGCGAAATTTGAAAGGGTTCCTGTTGTCCCACTGAAGTGAAATTTGGCATACTTACATAATCTGCGTGACAATGCAATCCCATGTAGTTAAATACCCTCTAAAGGGGTTAAATGGGGTTTTGAAATTTTAGGTTATGTTTACAAAGGGGTTCTAGATTTGTACATACCGTAACTTATACCGACATAGACGGTATGTTGGTGTAATAACAATAAATCTAAATAAAGTCTAAAAAGCAAAAAATAAAAATATATAAAAAAATGTTTTTTAAAAAAAGCTTTTATTTAAAAGATGCACTAAAAAGTAAAAAATAATGTATTTCAATCACACGAGAATATTTTTTCCTACAGATTAAAATTCTAAAATTTATAAAAGCTTTGGGAGTTGTCAACTGTACAAAGTAATTCTGTAATGCCGTAGTTTTATAACTCCTAAAGCTTTTATAAATTTTAGAATTTTAACCTATAGGAAAAAATATTCTCGTGTGATTGAAATACATTATTTTTACTTTTTAGTGCATCTTTTAAATAAAAGCTTTTTTAAAAAACATTTTTTATATATATTTATTTGGCTTAATTTAATGTTTTTTCTTGAGCTGTTTTTGACGAAATTTCGTGACTGGACAATAATTAAAACTTTATAAAGAAGCAAAAATTCTACTGTAATTTTAGCGATTTATGGAAAAAAACGCAATTTTATGACTCAAAAATCCCAAAATAATGTCATTTTTTTGATTTATTTTAGCAATTTTTTTATAAATAATAATTTAGGTATCCGAGAGGACGCGACACCAATCGACCACCCTGGCATCAGCCTCCTAGGGGCAATGCCACTCTCCAGCCCCCAGAAACTAACACCAAGGATCGACATTTCCCGAGCTAGCAGTTCATCGCATCATGACAGCAGAGACAGCACCCCAGAACGTGAACTTTTCGACCATGAAGCCCCAAAACTGGGCTTAGGCTTCCGGGAAGAAGGCGCCCTTGATTTACGATCATCAACTGAAGAATTGGACTTCCAAGACCCACAAGAAGTGAAGAAAAAAACCACCACCAAACCACAATCACCCGAAGAAAGTCACCACCATCAAAGAAAAGATTCACAAAGTTCCGAAATTGGTTTATTGTGTATTTCTGGACGTACTTCACGACTGTCAAGTATTGGAAGTCAAGGTTCTGGACATAGTCGTTTATCAAATGCGAGTCATCTTTCGGTTATTTCGAACCAATCAGGACTGTCACGATCTCCATCACCTCATAAAATGTTACTCGAGACTTCGTTCTGTGGTACAAAACCACCTGAAAATGCACCGAATAGCAAGAGCCAAACTGGGACCAAAATTGAGGCGGAAGTACTGGAAAAAGTGCTTCTGGCACGGAAACAAGACCCGACTCAGGCCGTACTCGCCGAAGGGATTGCGGTAAGAATAATAATAATAACAGTAATAATTGAGAAAAATTTGTAAAAAATCAAAAAAAAATTTTTTTTTAATCAGGCTCTAGTCAAGTTTTTTATGCTTTTACAACTCGCTTGAGTTCTGAAAAGTGCAAAAAGTCAGTTGTTTCGATTTTTTATGTTTGATCGAATGGTTTTGTCGTAATTGAGAAAATAAAAAAAATAAAAAAGTAGAAGGGTATTACAAAAAAATTCGTAACTCAAAAACAATAAGTCGTAGAGCAAAGCAGTTTGTTTCATTGTGTTCTGCTGCTAATTTTACGTATTACACCAGTTTTTCTACAACACCAGCTTACTCGAGAACTTATTTAAAAAATTATTTAATATTAAAAAATGGTGGATGCGCCATTTATTAAAAAATTCATAACTCAAAAACTAAAAGTCGTAGAGCAAAACGGTTTGTTCCAGTGAATTCTACGGCTCATTTTACATATTATATTAGTTTTTCACGCGATTTAAAAATTTGAAATCTTTTGCTTAAAATTATGGTTGCCATTTCATAGTGGTATTTATTTCAATAAAAAAAATCGTAACTCAAAAACTAAACGCCGTAGAGCAAAACGGTTTGTTCCAATGAATTCTGCGGCTCATTTTGCGTATTATACCAGCTTTTCACGCGATTTAAAATTTTGAATTTTTTTGCTTAAAATTTTATTGGTCAAGACACCTTCACAAAAATGAAAAAAAATATTTTTTTTATACTCACTCTAGCAAAGTTTTATGGATTTTTGTATGCTGTTACAACCCTCTGGAGTTGTTAAAAAGTAAAAAAAAAAGTTAATATGTTCGATTTTTAAATTTTGATTTTTGCAATTTTGTCGCGATTTTGGTCGATTTCCGGTACCCGGAACATTCATCGAGTAATAACTCCGGAACTATTAGAGATAACCCTGTGAAGTTTATTATCGTTGGAAAGCTCTTTTAATTATCTATCTTTTTCAAAAAAGATTATTGTTCTCCGACTTATAGTATTCGAGAAAATTTCGAAAAAAAGCAAAAGTAGGTAAAATTTAAAAAAATTCATAACTAAAAAACTATTGGGAATTTGGCGATTTTCTCGACGCCAATCGATTCCCCGGATCATTTTGCATCGGTAAGGATAAAAATAGTTCCACATTTTCGAATAGTTTTGCCGTAATTGAGAAAATAAAAAAATTAAATGGTCAATTTTTAAAGTGTCTCAAAATCAATTTAAACCCCTCTTATCTTATAGATTTTGATGTGCTCTTTACGATTGAAAAAAGAGTTTTCTTCTAGCTCTTTTAGTTTCGCCGTAATCGGCGTTTAAAAATTCAAAAAAAGTGAAAATGACAACTTTTTTTGCGTTTTTCTCGGAAACTATAAGACTTAGAGCAAATTTTAAGAATGCATCAGGTAGCGCTTAAAATTATCTATTTTCTCGATTAAACCCGGAGCCGCTCCGGGCACCGGTTCCGGGTACAAAGGCATTTAAAGTTTGACACTAACAAAAATTATAATTAAAAAACTAAAAGTCGTAGAGCAAAACGGTTTGTTCCAGTAAATTCTACGGCTCATTTTACATATTATATTGTTTTTTTACACGATTTAAAAATTTGAAATTTTTTGCTTAAAATTAGGGTTGCCATTTCATAGTGGTATTTTATTCTTCAATAAAAAAAATCGTAACTCATAAACTAAAAGCCGTAGAGTAAAACGGTTTGTTCCAATGAATTCTGCGGCTCATTTTGCGTATTACATCAGCTTTTCACGCGATTTAAAATTTTGAATTTTTTTGCTTAAAATTTTATTGGTCGACACCTTCACAAAAATGAAAAAAAAATTTTTTAAACTCACTCTAGCAAAGTTTTATGGACTTTTGTATGCTCTTACATCCCTCTGGAGTTGTTAATAGTAGAAAAAAAGTTAATATGTTCGATTTTAAAAATTTTGATTTTTGCAATTTTGTCGCGATTTTGGTCGATTTCCGGTACCCGGAACATTCATCGGAACTATTAGAGATAACCCTATGAAGTTTATTATCGTTGGAAAGCCCTTTTAATTATTGTTCTCCGACTTGTAGTTTTCAAGAAAATTTCAAAAAAAGCAAAAGTAGGTAAAATTTTAAAAAAATTATAACTAAAAAACTATTGGGAATTTGGCGATTTTCTCGACGCCAATCGATTCCCCGGATCATTTTACATAGGCTTAGACCAAAATAGTTCCACATTTTCGAATAGTTTTGTGAAAATAAAAAATTGAAAAATTTGTTAAAAAAGTCAATCGGTCCATTTTTTAAAATTTTGATTTTTTCAATTTTTCCAATCTCTACAAATAAATAAGTAAACGAAGTGAAATATACAAAAATTGCACTGTACTAAAATTGAAAATAAAAAACCTACTATAGAAAAAGAACAGAAAATAAATCAAGAAGAAAATAAAAAACATAAAACATAGACATTAGAAAAATGAGTTTTTATTTTATTGCTTAAATTCTAAAATAAGAGTTATATTATCGATTGCTTTTTGTGTACAGGTACCACCTCCTAAACCAAAACGTGTGCTACAAAAAAGTGATATTACAATAAAAGTGGACGAACCAAGCAATAATAACATTCCGCGTAAATTCGTTGCAAAAAGTGGAGTCGAATACATTTACATCCCACTCAAAGGCCCTCTCCCATCACAACCTGAAACCACAACCATAAACACCAAACCTAAACTGCGCGAAGTCAAATCAGCCACAATCCAACCTAAAACCAAAACACCAACCAAACCTAAACCTAAATCAGCCTCGCCTTCACCCAAACACGAAGACGAACCAAAATACATCCGAATCAAACTCAAACCTGACCACATGTACAGTAGTAACAACACTCAAGACGAACCTAAACCTGAAACATTGGACTTACAACCTGAAACAAAACCAATCGAAAGTCCAAAACCAACAACTGCAACACCTTCACCTTCACTCTCCCGGAAAAGCTCGTTCGCTTCGCTTTTCCGGAGCAAAGAAACGATTCTAAGTCCGGAATCACCAACCGGTTGTAAACGAAAATCACTCGGTGGTATTTTGAGCGAAAGTCTCAAAGAACGAAGTCGTTCGAAAAGTCGCGAACGAGATTTATCGAACGAAAGCATCGGCAAACAAAAATCGGTCTTTTCGCGTTTTCGTAAAAAAAAGGACGAAACGAGCAGTTCGAGTGAAGTTTTGCCGAATTTTGACGCAATTGCCAAAGTAGAATTTAAATTTAACGATAATAGACATGAATTAGAAAGTGATTCGGTTCGGATTCCTTTGCATTCTCCAACTTTTTACGAAGATCGGACAATTGTCACTTCCAGTCAGGACAGTCAGGAGACTGTGATTGAAGTTAATCGAACCGAAATGGAAATACAAGTCGAAAGCAATATTACAGTGAATGGTAAAAGCGAGCCACAAAGACAGAGTAGTACAAGTAGTGAGAATGTGGTGTTTTCAACGAAGCTTGGAAGTAATAATGAGATTTTCTCGACCAAGTTGCCCAAAGATAAGGCGAAAGAACCGGAGATTAGTTCAGCACCTGAGGATGTTTCGTCCGAGTCGGAACGGGATTCTGAAGCTGAACTACCGAAGAAGAAGGATTTGAAGCTGGAGTTGGATTATGTTGAGCCGGAGCGGAAAGAACTGGTCTTGGTAAGTTAAGGCTAGGTTAAACGTATTCGTCTTATGGCGTTTCCAATGTAAAAGAATTGTGGCTATAACTATGTCATTTGAAAAGGTATCAACGTCGTTTCAAAACTCAATATATCTTAGAAATGATATCTACAAAATGGCTTTTAGAAAATTTTAAAAAATCTAGTACTTAATAAATTATGGCCACTTAAATAAACACGTTTTGGGACTAAATCACTTATAAAGACACCAAGGCTTCTCAAAATGAAAAAACTCAAAAGGTAGTCGATAGAGATTTTTATTTCAAACGGCTTGGCATTTTTAATTTTTTTTTATTATTAAAAATAAGCTTGATATCGCGACAATTCTAATTCATTGGAAGCTCAAAATTTCTCGGGCGATGGCTAGACAAATCCGCAGGAAGATTTACAATGGGATCAGGGGGTCTGAGTAACAGACCCAAGAGCAGGTACCTGCCAAAAATGATTAGATTTGTCACGTCTCACTTTCTTGTTAGTCTTGTTCATCAAAACAATAATGACTTTTGTTTTCACTGAAAAAGGAATTTGGTCGGGATTGGCAACCAAATCTGAGAAAGTTAAACCATGTAACTAGAAAAGGGATTAGCCGCTTAATAATAATTTAGGGGTTTCAAGTTATTATAATTGGTATTACAATAGGTAACTTGTTTATCTAATATTTTCTTTATTTAAGGCTGGTATTTAGAAAGCAATTTATTTGTGACCACACACCTGGCTAATTTCCTATTATCCCGAAATTGTTAAAGTAGATTTCATTGTTTTTAGTTTCTCTTCTAGATGTACCTAATGAAACCCTAATTGATGTGTTTTATTTATTAACTTTAATTCAAAACAGTATACTTGTATTGCGGGACTATTTCCTAAACGATAACGGTTTGGAGCTGTTAAGTTTCAACGGATAAATTGATAATAATGATAATAATTATGACATTTTAAAAAATTTACACACGACTCCGTTTCGTCAAAAAATGACACCTACACTGTTATTCTTGATAAAAACCTAATTTACACTTTATTAATTTTTAAAATATAGCAAATAATATGCAAAAAGGGAATGTCTTACTTTTCAAGGGCCCCAACTGTGTACATGCCAGATTTTGACACTATAGCAACATTTATGACGTCATTGGTTTTTGAACGATTTTTTTTATTTTTATTTTTGTGAATAACAACTGATACTTTTGTTTACTGTTTTTGACAGTACACTTTGTATCCTTCTAATAGTAATATAAAAAAATAAATTAAAATTAAGTAAAATTAAAAAATTATTGGCAATTGCATAATTGAAGCTCTTTGAACATAAAGGTTTTTTTGTTAATTTTCTACTTTATCAGTGACCATAGGTATTTAGAATGTTATTCGTTATATACACTTGTATATTATTGATTCTTTTCGTCTATGATACGCATTATTACAGAGTCGAATTTTTAACTGGAATAAAATTCATAACTTGGATATAGGCTATTTTTGTGAAAATTCCCGAAACAGGTCGATTTTTGTTTTTTCTTGTCCATCACTTGTCAAAAATGCACAGCCACCTCTAACTTTTTTTTTCAAGTGTAACAGTATGTCGATTTACACCTCATGTGAAAGAGCACTTCGCAAGCAATACAACGCACTATTTGTTTTTTGAATATTGTCAAGGCCTACTTGATAAAAAAAGTATTACCAGTGGAATAAAATAAAAAATAAAATAAAATAAAAAAATAAAAATAAAATATATAACTTGCACATAAGCAACTTTTGTAAAAAATGCTGAAACCGGTCGATTTTTGTTTTTCCTTGTGCATCATTTGGTGCACATGGTTTTTGTTTATTTGCTGTCACAAATGCACAACCTTTTTTTTTCAAATGTAACGATATATCAAGTGGTACCTCTTTTAAAAGGGAATTTCCCAAGAAACCTGTACACAATAAAAAATAATGATTACGCCCGCTAATTTGTACTAATGCTGACAAAAAATACTATTATAACATATGTTTAAATAAATATATTATAGTTGTTTATTAACTTTAATTAAAAAAAAATTAATTCAATAAACCGAAAAATTGACAATCCGGAAAACCCCTTGAATTAGTTCCTTTTTATCGAGATTTACCTGTATTTTATTATGTTTTTACTTTTCTATTAAATAAACACTTCAAATTTAAAATAAAACTGTTGAAAATGAGAAAATCTTGCTCGAGCATACAAATATCAAGTAAGACCAATCTAGGTAGTGTTGTAAATCACTTGTTGTGACATCAGCTTGACCACAGAATAATAAACGCCCTAAGCCGGTCGGGCCGACAGTTTTATGATCGACACCCCAAAAGCGAGTTCGAAATTCCTAGCCTTAAGGTGGTTAAAGTGGGACGAAATGCATGTACGTTATCGTGGACATGGACATAGAGCATGTAAAAGTGACAAGAATAACTGAATATTTGGTACGCTTATGTTTTCAAGGATAAGGAACATTGTTATGAAATTAAAATTCAAAATTTTTTACAAAAATACAGAGCGTTTAGAATATTTTGCTCAATTTCGAGAGGATATTTTGCTCAAAGGGTGTCCAATTCGGCGTTGAGACGCTCACGGTGACGTTTGCTGGGGTTGCTCTTTTTTGCTTTGGGGGTCGGCTTCAGGCTAAAAATCAAGATTTTTGCTGAGAAATGACACCAAATTGGCCTGATTTGAGGCCGTGTGTTATTTTAGTTTGCAAGTTTTAAGAGTTTTGGGGCTCCTGTTGTCATGGTTTAGTCCCATTTGTTATAAATACAAGCTTGGTTTATTGATTGGGGGCCAAATAAGCGTTTTGGACACCAAAAAACCCGACCTGAGTCCATGTGAATTTTTCTAATTTGGCGTTTCGGGGCGATGTAAGGGTCAAAATCTACTAATTGGAACCTTCTGATTGTGAATACAAGCTTGGATTAGTTTGGCTAATGGCTATTTCTTACTTAATTCAAAAAATGTTAAAATTGATTTTGCAAAATTTCGTCAAAAACAAATTGAAAAATTATCAAATTTGGTCGCAAGGGAGATTAGTTTTAGCTTTTTATAAACACCTAATCGCGCTTTTACGATTAAGAAAAAAACCGTTTTTGCGAAATTATAATTGTAAAAAATCTGTAAAAAAGCAATTATTTTCACAAAAGTAAGCCAAAAACTTGTTAAACCGAATTGATTGTGGCCTTAAGCCAAAAGCTCCAAAAATGTTAGTGTTTTTGCATTCTTCGACCGTTTTAGTACGGTTTTTAGATGAAAGCACGATTATTTTAAAGAATTTTGTCAAAAAATACCGACAAAACATCAAATTATTTTTTATCTTTTCGAGTTTTTAAATAGGTTTTTATGTGTTTGAGCTACAGCTTACCCAAAAATTAGCTAACAAAAGACATCAAATTTTTTTACCAAATTTTGAAAATAATAAAACGAAAATAAAATAGAGTAAAAAGAGACCATAGTTTTATCTCTTTCGAACATTAATTACACTTTTCGAGTTAACCAGCTTTGGTAAAAACAGAGAAAAAAATCACCAAATTCGCTGGAAAATTTAACTTTTTTTGAGCTTTTCAGAATTTTTTCAGTTTTTCTTTGATCGTTTGTTAAAACAAATTAAAAAAACAACAAATCAAATCAAAAATAATAGAATTTTTGAATTTTTTAATTTTTTTAGTTAAAATCAAAGTTATTATCAAAAATTCTTCAATTTTATATCCTTTGTTCATTTTGTCGCAAGATTTTACTAAAATATATTGAATATAATTGATAGATTAGCTTAAAAAAACTAAATTTTTCGAAAATTAAAAAAGGAACGTAAAATTGGCTAAAATTAGGCAGAAATTTTTTTTACCTTTTTCGAACATTTTCTTACACTTTTGAGTTAGACTCAGATGTTACAAAGCGATAAATGACAATTCTTTTTAAAATTTTACTTTTTTTAGCGTTTTAAATATTATTGAAAAAAACAATTGTTTTGCGATTATTTAGTCAAAAAGCCAAAACTTTATTTTATTTTTATTTTATTTTTTGTTTTAGTACATTGGAGAAGCAATATCGCTATAATATGAATCTTATGTTTAAAAATGTATCTCAATATAATTATTAATTACTAGAATGGTTTTTTTCTTATTTCATGCGCGGCATATTCAAATTGTGCTTCCTTCTGAAAAAATTCAATTCATCGTTTCCTTTCAGAGCACAGCAATAAATTGATTTGCACAGTTTATTTGATGCCTTTGTGCATTTAAAGACTTGGGCGTCCTCAGTTTTGAAGCATAACAATTTTAACTGTTTAAAAATTTGTGCTATAATTAAAATCACATAAGATTTACATATCAGTAATTTCTAACATCATTCTTTCCTTGACTGCCGGATTCTGCTGCAGCAATTAAAAAAATAATGTTTAATACTAGAATAAAAATAAGTAAGTAAATTATTATCATTATACTTTTTTTTAGTTTTTTTTAATATACTAACTTACAATATGTTGTTGTCATGGCCCTCCACTCATTACTGTTATTGTTCAAATTTATTTGTTTATCACAAGTTTAACTCAAATTGAACTGAAATTTATTTAAAAAAGCTGTTTCTGTGCATCATCAGCAAATTCACTGTCGAATTCGGTAATTTATTGGTTCCTTATCACTAATTATCATTAAAAGCAATTTTTTTTCTATTGTGAAAGTAAGTAGTATATGGGCTTGATGGCCCTCCACCAGTCTATTTTTTATAACATTGTTGGTCTGCATATTTTATGATTTTTTAATTGTCGCATATTTTTCGTAATGTAGGTGTCTGCTGTTGCATTAAATCTTAGTGCAATTTGGGCCATGGTCTATTTTTTTCATCGAACAAAAGCAAGTAACTTTTTTACACTCTAGTGTTAGTTGAATAAAATTAACCAATTTTATTTTAACGATTTCAATAAAATTACATTAATAACGTTAATATTAAAAGTATTTAGAGATAAGCTTAGTTAAACCAATGCTAAGATTTGGCTTAGTCGATATTTCGTAACTGAGCAACATTCGGTGCCGGCTTAAGCTTAAGCTTAGTGGCAACCGGGCCACCTTAAAAACTACGAAAATATTTATTTTAATTCGAAAAACATTTTTTTTTGTTGAGTTAAAAGAAGCCAAATCACACACTAGTTTAAATTAGTGCTAGATATCTCCAAAGAACTTGCATTTTTTTCTCCAGCAAGACTCCTACGATGACGAGCTCCCCTACGTCCCCACCACCCTCCCCCAGGAGCGTTCAGCCGCCCTCCCCATCATCCCCATCAAACAACGCTCGACCTTCGAAATGAAAACCCACCCCATCGAACGTCCCCGCTCCACCACCCCCATCAACCCCAGCTGTCTGGAAGAATACTGTGAAGACGTCATCACAACCATCACCACCACCGAAAAACTCAAAATATCTCTCCCACGTCATGAATCAATCGAAAAAACATCAGTCAAATCACCACGAAAACCAATCAGTAATACAACCAACTGGTTTGAATTTGCCGAGAAAGGAATCAACACTGGAAGGCGTTCCTCACTGACTCAGGACGAGACTCCGCCCCCATTGCCCCCGAAAGGGGTCCAGAAGGAGTGGATCAATTTTGAGGAAATCCCCGAACGTAGAAAACCGCCAAAACGGATTCAAACCTTACCTTCACGTGGGCATATTGAGGTTTCTGAAAGTGTTTTACAGGATAATGTTGTTTATAATTATGTGAATCCCGAGGAGTGTAAGTGCGAGTGTCATGAAATGAGGGAGAGGAAGAAAGGGTGTGGAGGGGTGCAGGAGGATGAATTACCGTTGTTGGATGATGAACAGGAGGAAAAAGAGGGGGAGAGGCTTAAGTTGGATGTGGCGGTTGCTGATCGGAGAAGTATAGTAAGGTGAGTAGTTTTTTTTTTTTGAAAATTTTAATATTAATAAAACTGGTTTTTACCAGAAAAATCTGAATCATTGAAGCTAAAAGTCGCTGGAAATTACGAAATTCCTTGAAATAATTTCGTTTTTGACTGAAGAACATGCGTAAAAGCCTCTTTTATTTTTTGTCTTTTTTTCCCTTTTATTTTTCTAGAATAAACGCAATTAGTTGATAAAGTGCTAAAGTACTGGGTTGAAAAATTATAAATGATGTCGAAAATTTTCCAAAAATATAAATACGTGACATTTTTTGCTTCTTGCTTCTGTGGGCCTTTTGCACTTTTCTACTTTAGCATTTTTTTAATTAAAAATATATAAAGTTTTGAAAGTTGCTTCAATAATTACTTTATTTTGCTTTGTTAGAACGTTTTCGTAGATGGCTCAGTCAAAACGTACTTGATTACCTATTTCTAAAAATTTTGCCACAAATAATTAGAAAAATCGCCGAATTAGCTCGAAAATAGTCTTAATTTTGTCGTTTTCGAGCATTAAAACCTTTATTTATTGATTGATAAAGACATATGCTAAGGAATTGATTTTTTTGGACGATTAAATCAGGTCAAAAAACACTATTTTTCTACAGTTTTAAACCGTGTTGAAAAATTAGCTGAAAGCTAATTAAATCAGGTCTGATATAGTATTATTTTTGCCTTTTTTTGACACTACTTCGAGAAATTTCACAAAACTAAGCCCAATTCCGTCGAAAATGTTATTTTCCAGACTTTTTGGTTCAAAGACTGACTTTTCGTGATATTTTGAAAAAATTACAAAATTGTGCTGTTATATTGATTTTTAGTGTTTTGGCAAATTTTTTTTTCAACTAAATCTCATTTTTTTTGGCGAGATTTAGCTAAATTGGATCGAAAAATCATAAAATTATGTCGAAAATAACATTATTTTGTTTTTGTTTTTTTAGTAAGAAACGTACAAATAATTATTTATTTAACGAGTTTGAGTGTAAATCGGACGTTTTATTTCACGAGTGGATTATCAAACCACGAGTGAAAACGAGTGGTTTATCATCCACGAGGTGAAATAAATGAACCGATTTACACGAAAACGAGTTGGATACAACATTTTACTCTTCGAATTAGACTCAACAGGTTTAAAATTGCTTTAAATCTGTTAAAAATAATCTGACGTTTCGTATTGAGAAATGCCAAACAGTTGTCAAAACTGTCTTACATAGGAGAAATATCGGAAATTTTGACAGTGTCGAAGAATAAAAATGTAAATAAAATGTGACATTATTTGCACATTTTAGGCACAGTTTTTGTCAAAAATGTGTCGAAAAAACGCCAAATTAGGTCGAAAATCGTGTTATTTATTGCATTTAAACGTTTATATTTTTATAAACAGTTTTTGAGCGAGTTTTTGCTAAATCATCCCAAAAAATCACTATAATATTGGTTCGATAATTACCTTATTATTTTGCTTATGAGAGAGTTTTAGCACATTTTTCAATTAGTAAAAAATTACACTATTTCTAAAAACTTGGCAAAAACAGGTAGAAAAATTGCCAAAAATGGTCTTATTTTGTCGTTTTCCAACTTAACGTAGTAGTTAATTAAAGACTCTATTTTTTGCTAAATCTGGTCAGGTCTAGTCAAGTAATAACATATATTGTTTTTAACTTTTTTTAGCGTTTAAGGATTCGTTATTTTGCTTTGTTAGAGCGTTTTCGCAGATGGCTCAGTCAAAACGTACTAGACTACCTATTTCTAGAAATTTTGTTACAAATAATTAGAAAAATCGCCGAATTAGCTCGAAAATAGTCTTAATTTTGTCGTTTTCGAGCATTAAAACCTTTATTTATTGATTGATAAAGACATATGCTAAGGAATTGATTTTTTTGGACGATTAAATCAGGTCAAAAAACTCTATTTTTCTACATTTTTAAACCGTGTTGAAAAATTAGCTGAAAGCTAATTAAATCAGGTCTGATATAGTATTATTTTTGCCTTTTTTTGACACTACTTCGAGAAATTTCACAAAACTAAACCCAATTCCGTCGAAAATGTTATTTTCCAGACTTTTTGGTTCAAAGACTGACTTTTCGTGATATTTTGAAAAAATCACAAAATTGTGCTGTTATATTGATTTTTAGTGTTTTGGCACATTTTTTCAACTAAATCTCATTTTTTTGGCGAGATTTGGCTAAATTGGATCGAAAAATCATAAAATTATGTCGAAAATAACATTATTTTGTTAGTTTTTTTTTTAGTAAGAAACGTACAAAAATATAAATAAAAAATGTGATATTTGCACATTTTAAGCACAGTTTTTTGTCAAAAAAGTGTCGAAAAAACGCCAAATTAGGTCGAAAATCGTGTTATTTATTGCCTTTAAACGTTTATATTTTTATAAACAGTTTTTGAGCGAGTTTTTGTTAAATTAACCCAAAAAATCACTATAATAATTGGTTCGATAATTACCTTATTATTTTGCTTATGAGAGAGTTTTAGCACATTTTTTTAGTAAAAAATTACACTATTTCTAAAAACTTAGCAAAAACAAGTAGAAAAAAAAATGGTCTTAGTTTAACCTATTAGTTAATTAAAGTAAGTCAAGTAATAACATATTGTTTTTAACTTTTTTTTAGCGTTTAAGAATTCGTTTTTTTGAGTGATTTTACTTAAAAAACACATTATTTTGTCTTCCTCTACAGTTTTAACATGTCTTTTAGGTAGAAACTCAGTTATTTCGAAGACTTTCGACAAAAGTAGGTAGCTAAAAACTAACAAAAATAAAATAAAAAAAAGGCATCACAATGTGTTGTTATTTTTGCTTTTATCGAAAGTTGAAACACGTTTTTGAGCTGAAAAATTACTAATCGAGAAACTGGACCGAAAAATCGCTAAACCTGAGAAAAATTAAAATCGAGTCAAATAATTTTAAGCTAAATAAATAATCCAGAAACGGTTAATTTTTTATTTGTTAATGAATTTTTCAGTGACTCTTCGGTAGATTTAAGTGCAGCTGTTGAACCTCCGGAAGCGAACGGCAGTGTCAAATTACGAACTCCATTTACTAGTGATTTAGGAGTATCGAGTAACAGATCCAGTATTGTATCCCAGGTAAGCCAATTTTTTTTTTAATTTTTTTCCATTATAATAGTAATGTTGGTTGTTTTTTGGGCAGGATGAACCCGAATCACCAGATTCCGGATCGCCAAATGCCTTTCCTAAACCTTTATTAGGCTAATATAAAAAACAAAAAAATTTGATTTAATTATAAAACCGACAAGTGTGACCTTTTATTAAAATTTGGATGTTCTAGAAATAAATCAATCATCGCGCCCGACCCTTCACAATAAAAGCCTTGTATACAGGGTGTTTCAAGTTTTAGGTCCAGTCAAAAAATAAATACTTCTAGTATTCCAAAATAAAAAATATATATCGCAAACGATAGAGTTTCTAACACGCTTCAATTTGATGCTTTGCAGATATCCCAAATTTTCATGATATAAGCGTAAAACGCAAAAAACTACATTAATAAAATTTTTTTTTTTCAAATTATTCCAATAATTTTTTTATAATAAAATTCCTCCTATTTTTTAAGTAAGACTTCCGAAACTGAAACAGTAAAAAACCCAAGGCGTATTGAGCAATTGAAATTTCAATTTGCAAAAAAAAGGGCATTTTTTATTTGACAAGTAAAATTTTAGTCTGACAGTTAATGACGTTTCAATTTTTTGTGAATCAAGCAAAGACACGAGCTCTGTTTTTTCAAAGGTGACTAAGATAAAACATTTATTTGATCTTTTGCAAATTGGAATTTCAATTGCTCAATACGCCTTGGGTTTTTTACTGTTTCAGTTTCGGAAGTCTCACTTAAAAAATAGGAGGAATTTTATTATGAGAAAACGATTGCAATAATTTGGAAACAAAAAATTTTTTATCTAGTTTTTCACAATTCACGCTCATACCATGAAAATTTCGTATAACATTAAAGCATCAAATTGAAGCGTGTTAGAAACTCTATCGTTTGAGATATTTTTTTTTCTTTTGGACAACTAGAAGTATTTATTTTTTGACTGGACCTAAAACTTGAAACACCCTGTATGTGTGTACGTAGGCCTATCTCTTGTCCAAAACTGTTATTGTACTTCTTGTTACCTCTTGGACACAAAATATCGCAAGTTATTTATTGTTACTTATCAAGTGTTGACCGTTTCTTTCCGATTAAATTATATCATGTTGAACTTACGGTAACAAGATTTTGCTTGTTTATAAGGACGTTGATTAAGTCACGAATACTATTGTACAGTAATATTCAGTAATAAAATATACGTGTTGAAAAATCGTTTCATCTCACCTATGACTTGCAATTTTTTTCTAATCGAAATTCTGCGAATATTTATCTATTTATTTTTGTGTAAACATTATGTTATGCTTTACAATTTCTATTTAGATTTTTTTTTACCTCTTACCACTTTATTTTCACTTTTTCAACCCAACCCAACTGTGTTGATGTTTAATAATGTAATTACAGATTAATCTAATTCCAATGTAATCCGATTACTTTGTATTCAATTACATTTTAATTATGATAATTTTTTTATTAGCTGCAATGGGTTAAATAGGTGTACAGTCACCTAAAATGAAAATGACGCGTCCATAAACGAACACATTTCATTTCATTTATCGGCTTTTGAAATGTTTAAGGATTTCTTGATGGAAATTGTTGGTTATCCCAAATGTGAAATAATACAATTTTTATATATTATTGAGAGAAGGTCACAAAAATAAAATTGTTAGTTGGTTTGCAAATTTAATTTATTATTTGGTTGATGCAAAATAAGTTTTAGTGTGCAATTAAAATCTGCCGAATAAAAAACACGGCAAAACATGGATTCTTATTTCATTTTGTTTAAATTATCATTAAATTAAATTTCGCGGATTGTGATGCGATCGCGAAACGATCACTTTGATATCCATTGTCCAAAAAATATTTCAAATCAAAATAATTATTATACTTAAAATCTGATTGTCACAAACTGTAACTAAAAATTTGATCGTCTTTATAGTTTATTTCTTAAGAATATAAAACTTATTGCAATAATAGTTGTGCATAAAACAAGATAAAATAAAAATGTCGAAATCCAATTGTTATTTTAAATTTCAAGCAAAGACGTCTACACTCTTAATGGTTTTAATTATTAATTGCACAATCGTTTTTGTGAACATTTTGGTTTATTAGTGCCGGTTTATAGAAAGTTCCATTAAATTTTAATTCCTTGTTAAAAGCTGACGATCATTGATAACTTTTATTCTGAATATTCCAATTTTTTTAAACGTCTTTGTTTGATATTTGAAATACAATTGGATTACAATTTTTGTTTTAATAGTAAATACTTAATTAAGACAAGATTGAGTACGAAAATAAGTTGTAATCTTAAAATTCCAAAAATTGAAACCGGTGTCAAAAATAAAATTTAATTTTATCGTGTTGTATAATAAATAACTAAACTACTTATAATAAGTATTTAATTTTATTCATGAATTGGAAATAGTATTATAACATTGTTTTTTTGCATCAACTAAAATATAATAAATTAAATTAAAAAAAAATACATTTTTTTGACCTCTCAAAGTGACGAAATGTGGCGACGAAGATGAAATTTTTTTTATTTCTCATTTGTCTTCTAAGAAAATTAATAAATGTTTATGTTATGAAGAATTTGAAAATTCTTTCCTTGAAATTTTGGCCTTTAGTTATCCCCTGGGGTAAGAGTTTGTTTGTCATTTCCTGTGAACCTTATTTGCAGTAATGGTCAGAATTTCATTCGGGTATTTCCATGAATGAATTGCCGTAACGTCATTGATAACTTTTATTCTGATTATTCCAATTTTTTGAAACGTCTTTGTTTAAAATTTGAGATACAATTGCATTAAGACATTTTAATTTTAATAGTAAATACTTAATTAAGACACTACTGACTACGAAAGTCTTAAAATAAAGAAGTTATAATTAACAAAAATTAGTGGTAATTCAATTTTAAAGAGGGAAACATTTTTAGTGATCTTTTTGTGGGTTCTTCTAAAATTTAAACAAATGCAGAAAACAGTAAAAATTTAACTACTTATAATATTTAATTTTATTCATTATTTCGAAATGGTATCCTAAAATCAATAAGACTTGGAGTATTTATTTATTATAATAAACTTAGTTTAACTTATTTTGCATCAATTAAATAGTAAATTAAATTTGCAAAAAACAAATTGATTTTCTTTGACCTCTCAAAGTGTCGAAACGTGGCGACGAACATGAAACTTTTTTTTACTTCTCATTTGTCTTCCAAGAAAATTAATAAATGTTTATCAATTCGGAGAAGAATTTGAAAATTCTTTCGTTGCAGTTTTGGGCTTAAGTTATCCCCTGTGGTGTTACGGGTTTGTTAATTATTTTCCAGTGAATCTTATTGGCGGTAATAGTCGGAATTTTAATCCGGGTATTCCCATGAATGAATTGCCGAAACATTTATTGATAACTTTTATTCTGGCGATTCTAATTTTTCAAAACATTAACGGCAGGCTTATAAAAAAAACTCCATTAAAATTTAACACGTTGTTAACAACGAACTAAAATTTAATGGAGCTTTCTATAAACCGGCACTAATAAACAAAAATGTTCACAAAAACGATTGTGCAAATAATAATTAAAACCATTAAGAGTGTAGACGTCTTTGCTTGAAGTTTAGAATAACAATTGGATTTCGACATTTTTATTTATCTTGCCATTATTGCAATAAGTTTTATATTCTTAAGAAATAAACTATAAAGACGATCAAATTTTTAGTTACAGTTTGTGACAATCAGATTTTAAGTATAATAATTATTTTGAATTGAAATAATTTTTGGACAATGGATATCAAAGTGATCGTTTCGCGATCGCATCACAATCCCCGAAATTTAATTTAATGATAATTTAAACAAAATGAAATAAGAATCCATGTTTTGTCGTGTTTTTTATTCGGCAGATTTTAATTGCACACTAAAACTTATTTTGCATCAACCAAATAATAAATTAAATTTACAAATCAACTAACAATTTTATTTTTGTGACCTTCTCTCAAAGCGTCGAAACATCGCGTTGCGAAGAACTTAAAAATTGTATTATTTCACATTTGGGATAACCAACAATTTCCATCAAGAAATCCTTAAACATTTCAAAAGCCGATAAATGACTCAAAACTAGTTTACGATCTCTAATGATTTCGTTATATAATGGGTTCGTTTATGGACGCGTCATTTTCATTTTGGGTGACTGTACTTGTTGAATTATAAAAAAAGACCAACTTTTGAAAAATCACTGCCAAGTTGCGACAAATTTGCAACAGAAAATTTTATAAAATCTTCCCACGGTATGACTTGCAATTTTTTCCTCTAATCAAAATTCGGCGAAATATTTATCAGTTCAGGAACCGTTCCAGAGCAAATAACACACTATTCTGATTTTTGCTGACTCATGAAGGGAAAAAAACGCCAAAAAATCGCTTTCACACTACTTTATTAAAACCAAAAAATTATAAAATTATTGTATCTTCGACTTGATAATTTCGAGCGCTTTCCTCAAATGCATCGTACACAAATCAAGGGGCGTTTGCCCCTCACGATTTTTCGTATCCAAATCGCCCCCATTTTGCACCAACAACTTGGCCACATCTTGTCTATCCTCCTCACAGGCCAAATGAAGCGGCGTAAAACCATAAACATCTCGAGCATTTATGTTTAAATGTAGCGGACTTTCGATTAACAGTCTCACAATCTCTAAATTCCCCTTAGAGGCAGCCCTGTGTAAGGGGGTGGCCCCCCTTTTATCACTTATGTTAACATTGGCCTTGTGTTCGAGGAGTTTGGCACAAATCTGCCAAAAACCAAATCAAAACAGCCCCCAAAGATGCAAAACAAACTTACAGAAAACCAGCCTTTGGAGGCAGCATATTGAAGGGCAGAGTGCCCCTCACTTGACTGTTGGTTCACATTGGCCCCCTTTTCCAGCAAAAGACTCACAATCTCGCAATGTCCGGCCGAACTTGCCAGGATTAAGGGGGTTGTGTCTGTGTCATCACGGGCGTCAATGGGGGCCCCCAGCTCGATTAAATGTGTGGCTAGTTTAAAGTTGCCCCCAACGCAAACCCAGTGCAATAACATACGGTCATTCTGTAAGATTTTAATTGTGGGGCTTCATACAAGTGATTCTTACCTCATCTAGTTTGGTTAGGAGTGAGGGGTCCTCATCTAATTTGGCTTTAACAAGCTCGAAGTCACCTTTGTAGGCCGAGTCGAAGATTGTGTTAGGTCTTGCCATACCATTAACACTAATTTGACGCGAAATAACGAGAGATCAGCATGAAAAATGAAAATATGGAGTAGGTCTAATTGACTGGGACATTCGAACTAAGGGCCCAGTTATTGCTTTTTTATTAAAAATTGTGGCATAATTGGTTTAATTATTGTTGCGTTTCGTCCGTTTGTGTCATTATTGTGTTTACAAATTAATAAATCGTACAATAAGTCGATTAAAATGAATCAATTTAGTTCAAATGTCATTAAGTGTGGGCGTTTGACCTACCAATCACTTGCCTAACCTCACAAAATGGGTACCGAAAATGTGGTTAATAAAAAGAAGAAAAAA
Source organism: Tribolium freemani (assembly GCA_939628115.1). NCBI lineage: Eukaryota > Metazoa > Arthropoda > Insecta > Coleoptera > Tenebrionidae > Tribolium > Tribolium freemani. The sequence continues at coordinate 14,749,490 of OW626786.1, read as the reverse complement.
TCGAACATTGTCAGTTTTGACGAAGAAGTTGTGCCCAAACAACTCGCCGATGAGCTGCTATCAAGCGAAGTCAAAAATCCCGTCGAGAAAAAGCCAAAAAAACGAAAAAAAATTACAGAACCAACTAGCGCCCCTGAGGCCAAAAAAACACAATCAATTCGGGCGCTAAAACGTGAGAAATACGCCAAACTACTTGAAGATAAGAAGAACAAGACCGAACAGGCGTTACAGGAAAAAGCCTTGAATTATTTATCAAAGTGGAAGCACAGTCGTGACGAATGGAAATTCGAAAAGTTGAGACAAATTTGGCTACAACACAACATGTATGACGAGGTTAAAGTACCACCGGAGTTTTGGCAAACTCTTGTTGAGTATTTTTCAAATTCGAAAGGCAAGTCTCGTGATGTTTTGTTAAAAGAAGCTGTGAAAATCATCGAGGGGGAGAGTGACGAAAATAGGGGGACGTGTAAGATGGAACGGGCGCGAGACATCATCCAGAACCTTCAAGAATAAATTTTTAATAAATTTTTCATTTGCATTTTTTTGTGACCTTAAACGCTTCCTTGTTGTTTTTTTGTGAAAATGTGGGCAAAAACCGGCTTTTACACAATAATTGGTGGTAACAACTATTATTATGATATTTTGACATTATTTTTAGCATAATGTATTTTTTAATAAATGATTGAACTGAATTTTGGGTGTCACCTTAACCACATCCTGGCCCCTTTTTTTGTGAAAATGTGCACAAAAGCCGGTTTTTTCACAATAATCGGTCAATAAGACTGTTATTTATTGAATGGTTAATTAATTACTTTGCCGTTTATTTGGTTTTTGCCACAGTTTGATTGACATAACCTCACAAAAATACCTTGTCCACGTCCTTGCTTTTTTGTTGGTGAAAATGTGCCCAAAAGCCGGTTTTTACCCAATAATCGGTGCTAAAGACTGTTATTTATTGAATAGTTGATTACTTTGCCTTTTATTTGGTTTTTTGCCTCAGTTTGATTGACATAACCTCACAAAAATGTACAACAAGAACAAAAAACGCACTCATGAGTGCGAGGACGCGCCCCCTGAGAAAAAACTAGTCTCGGAGGCCGACCTTTACATAAAAAAACTGGCCCAAAAGCAGCGCAACACCACAATTAATTTGGAGGAGTAAGTTTTTTTTTTTTTCACTAATTAGATAAATATTAATTACAGACAGCTTTCGCTGAAAAATTCCTTCTGCAAGTCAACAGAATTGGTGTCTTTGACTAGTTTCGCCTCTGGTTCAAAATCATTGCAAGAATTTAGTTCCCTAGTTGGTGATGTAAAAAATTTGGAGGAACTTAAATCTAGTGGGCTAACTGATGACGAAATTGAGTTAGTTCAGTGTTACCAAAATAGGCACAAAAAAATCAATCAGGACGTTTTGAACACACAACTTGGGGTGATTTTTAATAAATTAAACAACAAGACCGCCAAGGAACAAAAAAATATAAGTCGCCTGGAAAGTGAGCTACTTTTAGCAACGAAACCAACAAGTGTTGAGACGAAATTATTAAAATTTGCGCTTGAAAATGAACAAAAAAACAATAACACGCAAGTTATTCCAAGTCCAATGGACGGGCTTAAAAATATTGAACAACAATTAATGACAGAGTTGGCTCCTGTCAATGTTACAAAAATCAGGAAGAAGGCCAGGCGTTTGGCTAAACAAATTAATTCGGGGAATCCCCCACTTGTTGAACCAAAAATAATCAAAACTTGTGTCCATAACACAAAATGGGACTTAAAGAATTGCCCTCAAAGTCCAGTAACAAAAACATACACTTGTGACAAGCCGCCTAATTATTACACAATCAAAGAGGGGCAAATAGTTCAAATAATAAACAATAAATTATCGATTGAAGAAATTCGAAATTTACCGAAATTCCAAAACTACGACAAAGGAACGCCGAGTAATGTTTTATTTTTGAAAAATTTGGCAAACAGTGTGGGTCAGAACGACCTTGAAACAATTTTCCAAAAATTCTCGAACGAAATTTTATCGATTCGAGTGATGACAGGACGTATGCAAGGCCAAGCCTTTATCGAAGTGATAGGTGATTCAAATATATTTAATTAAAAATCGTTTGTAATTTTTTATTTCAGATGAAAAAACGGCCGGTGAAATGTTGGGCCAGTTTAATGGACTTATTGTTAAGAACAAACCAATTATTATCCAATTTGGGCGAAAAAAAACTGTCAAATGCTTAAAATAAATATTTTTTGTTTTATATTGTAATTTTTTTATTAATAAAAAAGTATGACCAAATTATGAATTCATTTTTACGACCGTCAACTTTTAAGCCTAACACATTATGGTTGTAAACAAATTTTTAGACAGCCATATCTAGATTTGAATTTGGCGCCTGTGCGGAAATGGCGCCCTGTCAATCCCCAGCCGCCTGTGGCAGTTTAATGAACCAGGATTTGACAAAAATATCTGCGTCAAAACACGTCCTTGTGTATTCTAAATTGCATTTTCCCCAAATTTGAACAAAAAGCCCAATTCTTGCGTAAAAAATGCCCAATCTCGTCAAAACCCAGTCGCCTGTGAACTCGCAAAAACACTAAGGTGAGTGCACTTGAATGTAACGAATTTTTTGCGTTTTAATTGTTGTGTTTTGATCAACAACGCTTTATCTAACCTAATTCGTCGAATCTTATCAGTGATGCAACGAAATAATTATCTCCAGTTTTAGTAAAAAATTTGTATGTACCTCGGGTGTGAAGAAAAATGAACGAGGCAGGTCCGGCCACTTTGATGCCAAAGCCTGACTTCACTAAATGCAAAATTGTGAAGGAAGGGTGGCTTTATAAAAGGGGGGAACATATTAGGAACTGGCGTAGGAGGTATTTTATACTTTTGGATGATGGGTCTTTATTAGGTTATAAGAATAAGCCAGATGAGACTACAATGCATGACCCCTTGAATAATTTCACTGTGAAAGGGTCACAAATCATGCTGGCTGATAAACCCAGGCTTTATACGTTTACAATGAGGGGGCTGCAGTGGACCACTGTCATAGAAAGGATGTTTCATGTTGAAACAGAACGGGAAAGGTAATTTTTTTTATTAATTAATTATTTAACTGGGGTTTTTCATTATTTTTTTGTACAAGTTTTCTGCCCTGATAAACAAAAACGTAACTACTTTTAAGTATTTTTTGGAGTTATTTGATGTTTCTTAAATTTTCCATCGCACCTTTATTTCATATGCTAGTATAGAATTTTTAACTTTAATGAACGAATTATTTCAAATGGCAACCTCTGTTTATTTTTATAACAAGTGTTCATTTAAAAAAACACTCTAGAGTGCTTTGAAATTAAAAAACAATTATTTTGTGTGTCTGTGATTAATTCGTTCTCTCATAACCTAAATTTTTGACAATTAAAAAGATAACAGATTTTCATAAAAATAATTATTTATTATTTATAAAAACTGTTGGAAATGTCTTCCTTGTTGTACAACACACATAACACTATTAATCAATGTTAGGTTATGAATTCTGGTTTGATTCTGGTGAGCTAGTTAAGAAGGCAACCAACAATACAATGATAAAAATTGTTCTACGACTTCCGTAAAATTCCCAGAGCACGCTGCGAGTTTTTTAATAATGAACACCTGATATCATTCGATGCAGAATTGAAAAACGAACATTTTTTTGACTGTTGTATCAGGTGTTCATTATTAAAAAAACTCGCAGCATGCTCTGAGATTGTTACGGAAGTCGTAGAACAATTTTTATCATTGTATTGTTGGTTGCCTACTAAACCATCTCACAAGAATTGATAACATAAGATTGATAAGTAGTGTTCAAAGGCGATGTGTTATGTGTGTTGAACAACAAGGAAGACATTTCCAACAGTTTTTATACATAATAAATAACAATTTTTATGAAAAGCTGTTATCTTTTTAATTGTCAAAAAGTAAGGTTATGAGAAAACGAACTAATCACAGACATACAAAATAATTGTTTTTTAATTTCAAAGCACTCTAGTTTTTTTTTTAAATGAACACTTGTTATTTTTGAGTTATTTGATGTTTCTTAAATTTTCTATCCCACTTTTATTTCATATGCTAGGAGTATAGAATTTTTAACTTTAATGAACGATTTATTTCAAATGGCAACCTCTGTTTATTTTTATATCATTCGATGCAGAATTAAAAAACGAACATTTTTTCTTATTACAACCCTAACGTAAATCCGAACACATTCGGAGTTATTTGCCAAAAACTTGTTTTGTCTGCTATTTTATTGACAAATTTTATGAATATTTTTTAATTCAAGAAGAAATTTTCTTACGGTTCACGTTTCCGTCCTATTTCGTAAGATATATAAATTTACTCGATAATCACTGATTATTTTATTAATTTTTGACCGTTTATTAATTTCGATATTAATGAATTATTTTATTTAAAAAAGGATGCATTAATAGACGTCATTAATGACGTAATTAATTAACAACCAGTTATACTCATACAGATAAAAAAACAATGACGACTAACGTCGTACAATTCAATGGTAACTATGTTTTTTACGTGAAATTGAAAATGTATGGAGTTAACGTTGAAAAATTTAAAAAGATGAAATTGGTTTTAATTTGTAATTAATTTCTAATTTTGTCACAAAAAAAGAGCTTCCTTTCAACGAAAAAATATTGTAATTAATTCGTTTGTTAATAGGCGTTTAATAAACACAACTATTAAAGCCACTCATTCGCTATCGCTCGTTCGTGCTTTAAACAGTTTCATTTATTAATCGCCTTCATTAACAAACTAGTTTATTAAATAACTATTAATTCATTAGTTTAATTATTAATTTATTAATTCCTAGTGAGTAGTTAAATTTAGTTGCCATTTACTTTGCATAACGCAAATTAATCGTCAATAATTTAAAATATCATTACTATTAAATGTGGGCTAAACAGCGAATAAACCGAATTTTAAATTTTTTTTGGGGCTTGCGACAATTTTTTTTAATGTACAGGGTGTCCGTTTTTCGAGCTCCACCATGGGGATCTCAGTTATTATAAGAGACGAAATCGGTTAAATTAGGGCAGTGTTGCGCATTTTTATGCTGAACAATTATCTGAAAGAAAATTTAATGTGTCATTTTTAGTTTTTGAATTATTGAGAGAAAAATCAAAATTTTCTTATTTTTGTTTTTATTTTTTTAAGCGAAAATGTAAAGAGCTAGACATTTTTAAATAAGACATTCTTCGGGCACTTTTTTACATGAAATATAAATCTGTCATTGCCTTTTCCATGGCGTTCTTGATGTCAGAGTGACAACTCTCAACTTTGGTTTTTCTTATATGATATGATCGAATCTTGCATGCGGAATAAAATTAAGAAAAAAGCGTTTTTATAAAAACGAAAATTAGAAATTTCTGGTTTTTCCAATAATTAAAAAACTAAAAATGACACATCAAATTTTCTTGTAGATAATTGTTCAATTTAACCCACCTCGTATCTCTTATAATAACTGAGATCCTGATGGTGGAGCTCCGAAAACGGACACTCTGTATAATGTAATAATAATTACAATAAATTTAGGCTTGGTTTTCAGAAAGCGAAATTAAAATTTAATTTAATAATAAATGCTGACTATTGTATATTATTTATCAGTTTTTGAGATACAGTAAAATGTATTTTTAGCAGATTCACCCTGTATATTTTTAAACAAAAGCAGGTGTATTAAATTTCAAAAGCATCGTTAGTTGCATTCTATTCCAGTTGTTAACCACTTTTAAATAACAACTTCTATTTTTGGAAACATTTTTGTTTTTGTCACTGCTTTCGTGTTTCGCTTCATTTTTTTTTCATTTTCTGTTGTTTCTTCATTATCTTCAAATTTTACTTATCTTTAATTTATTATTTTTCTTTTTAGTAATTTTAGTTTTGATTTAATGTTTCGAAAAATCTCACATTTAAACGTTTCTTTTGACCTTTTTGTAGAGTGTCATCTTTCAAATTCAAAATATCAAATTTTCCTAAACGCTCCAGATCTTCAGCTGTCCACACTTTGAAAATGTTTAAATTTTTTTAACCTTTGTCTAAATCATCCGACTTTTCGGTTTCTTTTTACAATTTTGAAGCTGTTTTCACCTTTTAAATGAGATGTATTGAATTTAACTATTTTTTGTTGACTGTTGTGGCTCCTGGCGACCACTTCCACCATTTTTTCTTGTACAGGGTGCTGCATTTTGGATGTCCGAATAGGGGATCTCCGAAACTAAGAGTTTTAGAGAAAAACGAGTGACACATTCTCGGGTCCGTTTTTTGAGAAAATAATTTTGGTCAAAACCGCATCTCGCTATCGTCTTTTGTTTTCGACTTATAAACAAAAGTTGACATTTCAGCGAAGTCTTAAAAAAATCATATCTTCCTTATTATAAAATATACACATTTGAAACAAAAACACTATACAAGCACTTTTTTACAGAGAATCTGATAATGTTATCAGCGATTTTTTTTAATTATTAGTTTAGCTGTAATAACATAAAGTTGTATTTTTTTAAATAGGAATCATAGGAGGCTGTGATATTTTTGAAAAGCTTATTTTTTTCTGATTTGATATTTCTATTTGTGTAATACATTATTTTTAAATATTTAAAAAAAAACAACATTTCGCTTTTTCTTTACAGTAGGCCATGAAAAAATTTTGGATTTTCAATTAAAACTATGAAAAATATATTACCCAACAAGTATTTATAATTTAATAATTTTTTAAACACTATTTAATTTAAAAACAGCATAATAAATTATTATTAGATCAAATTTTTGCAATTAATAAAAATTATTTGTTTTTAGATTTAAAATGGCAAGCTTACTTATTGCTATTGTATTTTCTAATTAAACATGCAATGTCGGAAAAAGAAAAATCTTATTAATTGTGTGATTGCTTGTCAATAAAATTTTATTTTACAAAAAAATGTCAATCCAAACACCAATATTAAATCCCATCTGCGGTAAAAAAATTGCACTTCACTAAATCATAAAAAAGTGTTATCAAATGGTAGTGACATTTTCAATTTTCTGCACATTTTTTATGTAACTAAAATCTGCGACAATTGTATATTTGTTCAATTGAAAATAACTTTAACATAGCTTATTTTTATAATTTCACATTTTTTACTTTAATAACCGTTCACAAAATTTCTAGATTATTCACACCTTTTATGTGAAATAATTTTTCCATGGCCAACTACTTTCAAATATTTTAAATATATTTTTTATCAAAAGTATATAAAAATATCAAACTGTATTTATATTGTTTTCAGTTCAGAAAAAAATAAGCTTTTCGAAAATGTCATAGCCAACTATGATTCCTATTTAAAATAATACAACTTTGTTATTACAGCTAAACGAATGATTAAAAAAAATCGCTGATAACATTATTAAATTCTCTGTAAAAAAAATGCGTGTATAATGTCTTTATTTCAAATGTGTATGTTTTATATTATAATAAGGAAGATATAATTTTTTTAAGATTTCGCTAAAATGTCAACTTTTGTTTATAAGTCGAAAACAAAAGCGGGATGCGGTTTTGACCAAAATTATTTTCTCAAAAAACGGACCCGAGAATGTATCCAAAATGCAGCACCCTGTACAGGGTGTTTCAAGTTTTAGGTCCAGTCAAAAAATAAATACTTCTAGTTGTCCAAAAGAAAAAATATATATCTCAAACGATAGAGTTTCTAACACGCTTCAATTTGATGCTTTAATGTTATACGAAATTTTCATGGTATGAGCGTGAATTGTGAAAAACTAGATAAAAAATTTTTTGTTTCCAAATTATTGCAATCGTTTTCTCATAATAAAATTCCTCCTATTTTTTAAGTGAGACTTCCGAAACTGAAACAGTAAAAAACCCAAGGCGTATTGAGCAATTGAAATTCCAATTTGCAAAAGATCAAATAAATGTTTTATCTTAGTCACCTTTGAAAAAACAGAGCTCGTGTCTTTGCTTGATTCACAAAAAATTGAAACGTCATTAACTGTCAGACTAAAATTTTACTTGTCAATTAAAAAATGCCCTTTTTTTTGCAAATTGAAATTTCAATTGCTCAATACGCCTTGGGTTTTTTACTGTTTCAGTTTCGGAAGTCTTATTTAAAAAATAGGAGGAATTTTATTATAAAAAAATTATTGGAATAATTTGAAAAAAAATTTTTTTTAATGTAGTTTTTTGCGTTTTACGCTTATATCATGAAAATTTGGGATATCAGCAAAGCATCAAATTGAAGCGTGTTAGAAACTCTATCGTTTGCGATATATATTTTTTATTTTGGAATACTAGAAGTATTTATTTTTTGACTGGACCTAAAACTTGAAACACCCTGTACAATGGCAACGGTCAACGAAAAATATCTATTTTTGCCTATTTTTAGGGAAGAGTGGGTGGTGGCCATTAAGGGCGTGATAGACAGCCTTAACGAATATTGTGACGATATTGAGATGAATATAGAGGGGAATATGGACGATTTATGTGAGAAATTCTCCCTCCAAGGCACTTCAATTTCGTCAACTGGCAAAAGAAAAGTCACTTTAGAGAGTTTCGAATTTATTAAAGTGTTAGGAAAAGGGACGTTTGGTAAAGTGATTTTGTGTCGGGAAAAAGCCACAGGTCGATTATATGCCATTAAAATCCTCAAAAAAGAAGTGATTATACAAAAGGACGAAGTCGCTCATACACAAACCGAAAATCGGGTCTTACGTAAAACAAATCATCCATTTTTAACCGTAAGTTGTTAAAAACTCGGCTTCGCCTCGGCTTTATACTTTTATTCATTCTGGAAAAGTGACAGTATATTATTGGCAAGCCCTAATAATAAAATAAATAGGAAGTTACTAACATTTGGCCATGTACAAATTATTTCTCATAAAATGTGTAAATAAACTAAATTAGGTTTTGCCAAAAAAAGCTACAAACTCATTTATTTTGCCAAATTTTGTCAAAAAAGTTTTTAAATTTTAAATGGAAACATTATTATGTAGTTAGCTTTGTTTTAAATTCTCCGTTCTGGTTTGTAAGTTTATTTTTCTAATAGTTATAATATATGGTCCTTCGAGCCGGATAAACTACTTGTAGATAGAAATAGGCTATGAAAAAGGGTTTTGTGAAGGGATATTAAAGTAAAAAATGTGAAATCATGAAAATTCATTAAAGTTTTTTCAATTAAAGAAATAAACGAGCGTTGAAGATCAAAATTATTTAAAAAGATGTCAAGAAATTAAAAAATAAATTAGAAAACAGTGTTTTGGGGAAGACTACATAATTTTGCAATTTTTTTCGACTTTATAGAAGTTTTATTATTAAAAAATTGTAAAAAAAGTTGACTTACTTGTTCAGCTGCAGTGAGATAAGTGTGTATTTGTTTAAATAGAAATTGCAGTTGCTTGTGACATTTAAAAAATGTTTACTTCTTTGATATAAGAAATACGTAATATAATTTTATACAGGGTGAGTCACTGATATGGGCATGCTCGATTACACCTACACCGTCAATGATATCGAAATGAGTCAAATGTCACAGCAAATGGGAGGCCAAAGTGCATTTTTAAAAATTATTTTGCTCTATACAGGGTGTTCCATTTTTACAGTGCAGCCTATATCATAGTTTTTTTAAATGGCACCCCCTGTATATTTGTACATATTTTAATTTGCATTTCTTTAAGCTTAAAAAATCCGTTTAATTTTTTTAATTTGCTTTAACCGTTTGGAAGTTATTTAATTTTTTCTACAATTTAGTGCGTTTGCAGGCACATTATTAAAAAATCGCAGTACCCTTGGTTTTTGGGATATCAAGTTGGGACTTTGTCCATATGTAAACAACTGTTTGAGGTATCTTTCGGTGGCAAGATCGTTCATTTTTATTGTAGGATCTCCTTGCTGTGACACATTCATTTTAGGACAATTTGAAGGACCATAACTTGATTTTTTTAAATAGCATCCCTTGTATTTTATTACTAGATCCTATTCAGTGTCTCATTTTACATCTTTTCTACCTCTTAAGTTTTTTCCTAAAAGTTGATAGATAATTGGGTTTTTCTGAAAAATGCACACAAAATATCTTGAATATTAACGTAGCGTGTCATAAAAAACAATAACTTCTGACATATTAACATCAAACTGGCATTTATTGTACGTCACTTTTTTAATTTTGTTGTGAAAATAATTTTTTCGTGTTAAATGCATACAATCTCATCGAGATACAAACTCTAATTTTGAAAAGAAATAATTAAACAAAAATGAAAGAAACGACGGCTCTACCAGAGAAAATATGCAAGAAAGAATTATAAAGGCTTTTCATAGAATAGATCATGCCACATTAGAAGGGGTGAATTTTTAAAAAGAATTGACGAATGTTGTGCTTTATTGCTTAAGAAAGCCGTCATTTTAAACAGTTTTGTAATTGCAAGTAAAATGTTATCGCTATTGATTTTTATACCTCAGTAAATATTTTTTTATTTCCTTATTTCTCCATTGTAAATTTCTTTCATTTTTATTTAATAATTTCTTGTCAAAGTTTATATCTCGATGAGATTTGTAGATTTGCATTTTACGCGAAAAAATCATTTTCACAAGAAAATCAAAACGTGACATACTATAAATGCCATTTTGACATTGGTATGCCAGATTGTATTGTTTTTCATAGCACACTTCATTAGTATCCAAGAGATTTTGTGTGTATTTTTCAGAAAAACCGATTTATCTCCCAAACTATCAACTTTTAGGTAAAAACTTAAGAGGTAAAAAAGATGTAAGATGAGACAGTGAATCGAACCTAATAATAAAATACAGGGGGTGCTATTTAAAATAATTAAGTTATGGTCCTTCAAAGTTTCCTAAAATCAATGTGTCACAGTTAAGAGATGCTACAATGAAAATGGACGATTTTGCCACCAAAAGATACCTCAAACAGTTGTTTCCATATGGACAAAGTCCCAACTTGATATCGCGAAAACCAAGGGTATTGCGATTTTTTAATAATGTGCCTGCAAACGCACTAATTTGTAGAAAAAATTAAATAACTTGTGAACGGTTAAAGTAAATTAAAATAACTAAACGGATTTTTAAAGCTTAAAGAAATACAAATTGAAATATGTTCAAATATACAAGGGGTGCCATTTAAAAAAACTATGTTATAGGCTGCACTGTAAAAATGGAACACCCTGTATAGAGCAAAATAATTTTAGAAAATGCTCTTTGGCCTCCCATTTGCAGTGCCTTTTGACTTATTTCGATATCATTGATGGTGTAGGTGCAATTAAGCACGCCCATATCAATGACTCACCCTGTATACTTTTAATAATAAAAATACATTATGGGTTTAACACAACAATTTTTTGAATTTTAAATAGTAAATATTGAAATTTACCATTTTCGAATTGTTTTTCTAATAAAATCAGCATGAGCACACTCATTATAGTCCTCCGAGCCGGATAAACCAGCAAAAAAATATTTTAGTAAATTGTGTCTTTTAAATTTTCCTTGTAATAAAATATTGAATTTTTAATAATTGAAATAATTTTTAGTCGAGGCGAAGCCGAGGCTTGCATTTTACCAATCGCTTAAATTGATTTGAAATCTTCCAGTCCTTAAAATACTCGTTTCAAACCAACGATCGCCTCTGTTTCGTAATGGAATATGTGAATGGTGGCGAACTCTTTTTTCACTTATCACGGGAACGTGTTTTTTCCGAAGACCGAACTCGCTTTTACGGTGCTGAAATAATCTCAGCTTTGGCATATCTGCATTCGCAGAACATTATTTACAGGGATTTGAAATTAGAAAATTTGTTATTGGACAAAGATGGACATATAAAAATCGCCGATTTCGGCCTATGCAAAGAGGATATAACCTATGGAAGAACGACTAAAACATTCTGTGGCACACCGGAATATTTAGCACCGGAAGTTCTGGAAGATATCGATTATGGACGAGCTGTTGATTGGTGGGGAATCGGTGTTGTGATGTACGAAATGGTAAGTGCGCCCCACGTTGGGCGCCAACTTTAAACTTTTAAATAATCGAAAAATAATTACAATTTGGCTTAAAAACATCAGTGTTAATAGCCATATCTAAAAATATATGCTATTCCATTAATTTTTTGGGGGAAAACACCCTGTATACATACTTGAAAATAATTTTAGGTGAATCAGGAGTTAGTATTTACGGCTTTTGTAAATAAAAATTAATTTTCTAACCTTTGATGGCCAAAATGGACTTTTCTCAAATCGTTCGGACAACTTATATGATGTGGCCCCACGTTGGGCGCCACTTGAAGTAAAACTATCAAAGTATTAAATGACACAAAAATTGAAGTAACTATCAATAATAAAATAGTAAATGGACCGACTTTGTTTAACGAGCTAATGTTTGCCAAAACGAGTGAGCGCATCTTAACTTCCATGTTTGTTATAGATGGTTGGGCGCCTCCCCTTTTACAATCGGGACCACGATGTGTTGTTTCAATTAATTCTAATGGATGATGTTAAGTTTCCGAGAAATTTAAGTTCAGATGCCAGAGATTTATTAGGTGGGCTTTTAGTCAAAGATCCAGCTAAAAGACTAGGAGGTGGTCCAGATGATGCAAAAGAGATAATGGCACATCCGTTCTTTAGTTGCATCAATTGGCGGGATCTTGAGCAGAAAAAAGTAAGTTTTTGTGTTGAACGAGCAAAAGTTTGCCAAAACGAGTGAGAGTAAAAATGGTCATTTTTGTCAGATTATGCCGCCGTTCAAACCCCAGGTTACTAGCGATACGGATACTAGATATTTCGATTCGGAATTTACGGGTGAAAGTGTCGAATTGACACCGCCTGATAATTCCGGTCCGCTAGGTGCCATACAAGAAGAGCCTTATTTTCCTCAGTTTAGCTATCAAGATATGTCTTCCACGTTAGGTAGCTCAGCACATATAAGTGGCAGTATGAACAACATGGCCACCATGCAGTGACTCAGTCGGATCAAAACTATAGACACTCTGTATATATCATAGTATCATATATCATAGTTAATTCGTTACGAAGTGTAAAAATTTACGATTCTGTTGATTGCTAGTGACTTTTCCTTCTTTTTTTTTTCCACTATTCTGTTGTATACCGAGTGTTTCATTTTGCTTGCGCAGCCTTGTAACTTTTTTATTTAAAAAAAAAGTATAACACATCGTATATTTTCTTAAATCAATTGACGAAATCTACTGGATGAAATCAACACTTTGTCAAAATTGTGACTGTCAATTTTTTTTGATTGGCACCCTGTATATTTTTGCACCATTTGATGCGCAGTTAACTTCCAAATAATGTATATTTTTTCTAATTATTTACTATTGTTTTGTCTTATGTGACAATTGCTTGAAATTAAGAGTACATTATTTATCAAATTGTGCAAAAAATTATACAGGGTACTATTAAAAAAATAGTTGATGATTCTATGCAGTAGCTTTTATCATTTCGTTAAAAAATATATTGTTTACAAAAGGGCAAATACCAAACGAAACACCCGGTATATTTTACGTACTATAATGTTTAAATTAGTGTGATTTTCTATAATTTCGTGCATTTAACTCGTATACGAATGTTACAACAAATTCATTTGAGATTTATTCTAATATTATTGTGGGCGGAAAATATTTTTGTGTGGCTAATATTTAGTTTGTAAATACAATTGTTGCTATCTTTGGGCTACTCTGTAAATATGGTGGTTTTTAATCATGAAATTTCCGCGGAGTATTTATTTATATTTCCCAAAAAAGTGTAGGAAAAAAATAAACTATTTGTTTTGTTACACGATCGCTTGGTATTTACACCTACAGAAATCCACTCCTTTGTTTTTCCCTCAAAAACTTGTCCAAAATAACCTAAAAGGTGAATCGCAATAAATCGGTAACTAAATTTAAAAATGGCGCGGACACGTGTTAGCTACTACCAACCTAAAAATCGCACTAAACCGGTAAAAATTTAAACCATTAATCGCTGCAGTCAAGTTCGAGGTTAAGGTGGTTCTGCGAAAAAGTGCTGATTTTGGTCAACTTCAACTACCAATATCTACTAAACTATAAGAGATACGACTTTGATTTTTGTATATGTTACTGTTAACATCTTTCACTAAGTATTTACCAAATTTCAATAATGTACATAAAAAACAATTGACATAAAAAATCACAAAATATCCATGTTTTCAATACTTCATCGAGATAATCTTAAGAACCATAATACGTAGATAAATCGGACTGGGACCATTTGAAAACACACAAAAATATCTAGTGACATGACCCACTTCCGAAAAAAAATGATTTTTAATTAAAAAAATACGTTTGATATCTCTGTGAAAGAAACGAAATTTGTTGTAGAAAGTTGGTAATCTCACTAGATATAGTCGATTGAAACGATTTGGCGTTTGCCGTTTTTAAAAATGTTTGTTCGTTCTCGAGATTATCTCAAAAAACAATTTTTCGTTAGTTCTGGCACCGGCCACCAGTTGGCGCTTCAAATTTGAGCTGTCTGAATTGTCGCCTAAGGCAAAATATCTCAATATGTCAACCCCTCATTGTAAATTTTATTTGTCCTCATTGTTGTGGCAAAGTTGGAGTAAATAAGATGATTTCGGTACTCACTGCTTGATCTTTAGAAAAGGATTTACATTGATTTATAAAATCCTTTTCAAATTCATTATTAAAATTTTGATTCCGCCTGGGTCGGATTTAAAATCCATACATGTTAAAATTAAATTTTAATTGAATTAAATTTTAATTTCACTTTCTACAAATTGACCGACCCTTAGTAGTAATTTTTTACTTAACAGATTATACCACTAATCTTTTGCTGTAACTATTGATTTTTTGGATTTTTGTGAAATTCGATTAGAAAATGTTTTTATACTCGTTTCAGTTAGTAAAACGTCAATTTTTTAGCATTCTAAAGAAATAACTCTTATAAAGTTGACAAATGTAAAAAATTAGTTAAAATGATAAAGAACTTCTTAGGAATATTTTTTTAATTAACGTTTGTTCAACCAAACTTACAAATTTTTGAAACATGGGTAATACTATGACAAATTTAAAAAATCGAAAAAGTGTCTTATTGAAACAACAAAAAATTACTCATCAAATACTACACGAGAGTTCGACAAAGAAAAACATTATTTTCCAAAACATTTCTCAAACGGGTTGTCATTGGTCATTATAATTTGCTTGGAACCCTGCGGATACAACGTTTACAAAAAGTTTTATTAAAAATTTTTTAATTTATTCATACTCTGTTTTGTACGAACTCTATCGATAAATAATAATTATTATTACTTTATCGATAATAATAATAATACTTTAACTTGTATGAAAACGCTGATTATCATAATTTAGTTAGAATACATTTTTTCCCTCAGTTTGCATTAGTTTATCATTCACAATGAAAAAAAAATTCAATATTCTTAAGAATATTATAACAAATTTTGCCAACAGTTATCTTTATTTTCTATTTGATAAAAAATTTAATAATAATAATTTAACAATTAATAATTATAATTAGCAAAAATTTGCATAAACTCTCAATATTTCGTAAATACATGCCACTAGCCCTGTCCGAAGTACAGTCACCCAAAATGAAAATGACGCGTCCATAAACTAACCCCTGCTATAAATCATTAGAGATCGTAAACTAGTTTTGAGTCGAGTTCCACATTTCATTTATCGGCTTGAAATGTTTAAGGATTTCTTGATGGAAATTGTTGGTTATCCCAAATGTGAAATAATACAATTTTTAAGTTTTGAGAGAAGGTCACAAAAATAAAATTGTTAGTTGGTTTGCAAATTTAATTTATTATTTGGTTGATGCAAAATAAATTTTAGTGTGCAATTAAAATCTGCAGAATAAAAAACACGGCAAAACATGGATTCTTATTTCATTTTGTTTAAATTATCATTAAATTAAATTTCGCGGATTGTGATGCGATCGCGAAACGATCACTTTGATATCCATTGTCCAAAAATTATTTCAATTCAAAATAATTATTATAATACTTAAAATCTGATTGTCACAAACTGTAACTAAAAATTTGATCGTGTTTATAGTTTATTTCTTAAGAATATAAAACTTATTGCAATAATAGTTGTGTATAAAACAAGATAAAATAAAAATATCGAAATCCAATTGTTATTTTAAATTTCAAGCAAAGACGTCTACACTTTTAATGGTTTTAATTATTAATTGCACAATCGTTTTTGTGAACATTTTGGTTTACTAGTGCCGGTTTATAGAAAGTTCCATTAAATTTTAATTCCTTGTTAAAAACTAACGATCATTGATAACTTTTATTCTGAATATTCCAATTTTTTTAAACGTCTTTGTTTGATATTTGAAATACAATTGGATTTTTGTTTTTATAGTAAATACTTAATTAAGACAAGATTGAATACGAAAATCTTAAGACAAATAAGTTGTAATCTTAAAATTCCAAAAATTGAAACCGCTCTCAAAAGTAAAATCTAATTTTATCGTGTTGTATAATAAATAACTAAACTACTTATAATAAGTATTTAATTTTATTCATGAATTGGAAATAGTATTATAACATTGTTTTTTTTGCATCAACTAAAATATAATAAATTAAATTTAAAAAAAAAACATTTTTTTGACCTCTCAAAGTGACGAAATGTGGCGACGAAGATGACATTTTTTTTATTTCTCATATGTCTTCTAAGAAAATTAATAAATGTTTATGTTATGAAGAATTTGAAAATTCTTCCCTTGAAATTTTGGCCTTTTGTTATCCCCTGCGGTAAGAGTTTGTTTGTCATTTCCTGTGAACCTTATTTGCAGTAATGGTCAGAATTTCATTCGGGTATTTCCATGAATGAATTGCCGTAACGTCATTGATAACTTTTATTCTGATTATTCCAATTTTTTGAAAAGTCTTTTGTTTAAAATTTGAAATACAATTGCATTAAGACATTTTAATTTTAATAGTAAATACTTAATTAAGACACGATTGACTACGAAAATCTTAAAATAAAGAAGTTATAATTAACAAAAATTAGTGGTAATTCAATTTTAAAGAGGGAAACATTTTTAGTGATCTTTTTGTGGGTTCTTCTAAAATTTAAACAAATGCAGAAAACAGTAAAAATTTAACTACTTATAATATTTAATTTTATTCATTATTTCGAAATGGTATTCTAAAATCAATAAGATTTGGAGTGTTTATTTATTATAATAAACTTAGTTTAACTTATTTTGCATCAATTAAATAGTAAATTAAATTTGCAAAAAAACAAATTTATTTTCTTTGACCTCTCAAAGTGTCGAAACGTGGCGACGAACATGAAACTTTTTTTTACTTCTCATTTGTCTTCCAAGAAAATTAATAAATGTTTAACAATTCGGAGAAGAATTTGAAAATTCTTTCGTTGCAGTTTTGGTTTTAAGTTATCCCCTGTGGTGTTACGGGTTTGTTAATTATTTTCCAGTGAATCTTATTTGCGGTAATAGTCGGAATTTTAATCCGGGTATTCCCATGAATGAATTACCCAAACATTTATTGATAACTTTTATTCTGGCGATTCTAATTTTTCATAACATTAAGGGCAGGCTTATAAAAAACTCCATTAAAATTTAACACGTTGTTAACAACGAACTAAAATTTAGTGGAGCTTTCTATAAACCGGCACTAATAAACTAAAATGTTCACAAAAACGATTGTGCAATTAATAATTAAAACCATTAAGAGTGTAGACGTCTTTGCTTGAAGTTTAGAATAACAATTGGATTTCGACATTTTTATTTATCTTGCCATTATTGCAATAAGTTTTATATTCTTAAGAAATAAACTATAAAGACGATCAAATTTTTAGTTACAGTTTGTGACAATCAGATTTTAAGTATAATAATTATTTTGATTTGAAATATTTTTTGGACAATGGATATCAAAGTGATCGTTTCGCGATCGCATCACAATCCACGAAATTTAATTTAATTATAATTTAAACAAAATGAAATAAGAATCCATGTTTTGCCGTGTTTTTTATTCGGCAGATTTTAATTGCACACTAAAACTTATTTTGCATCAACCAAATAATAAATTAAATTTGCAAATCAACTAACAATTTTATTTTTGTGTCCTTCTCTCAAAGCGTCGAAACATCGCGTTGCGAAGAACTTAAAAATTATATTATTTCACATTTGGGATAACCAACAATTTCCATCAAGAAATCCTTAAACATTTCAATAGTAGGGGTTGGTTGCGGTCAAGTAGGCCTTCGTTTATGGACGCGTCATTTTCATTTTGGGTGACTGTACTTCGGACAGGGCTAGTGGCTTGTTATGAATCGCATGTATTTACGAAATATTGAGAGTTTATGCAAATTTTTGCTAATTATAATTATTAATTGTTAAATTATTATTATTAAATTTTTTATCAAATAGAAAAAGAAGATAACTGTTGGCAAAATTTGTTATAATATTCTTAAGAATATTGTAATTTTTTTTTCATTGTGAATGATAAACTAATGCAAACTAAGGGAAAAAATGTATTCTAACTAAATACTACCTGTGGAAATGTTTTTATTTGACTCTTCAGCTTGATAAATTATGATAATCAGCGTTTCCATACAAGTTAAAGTATTATTATTATTATCGATAAAGTAATAATTATTATTATTTATCGATAGACTTCGTACAAAACAAAGTGTGAATAAATTAAAAATTATTTGATAAAACTTTTTGTAAATGTTGTATCCGCAGGGTTCCAAGCAAATTATAATGACCAATGACAACCCGTTTGAGAAATGTTTTGGAAAATAATGTTCTTCTTTGTCGAACTCTCGTGTAGTATTTGATGAGTAATTTTTTGTTGTTTCAATAAAACACTTTTTCGATTTTTTAAATTTGTCATAGTACTACCCATGTTTCAAAAATTTGTAGGTTTGGTTGAACAAACGTTAATTAAAAAAATATTCCTAAGAAGTTCCTTATCATTTTAACTAATTTTTTACATTTGTCAACTTTATAAGAGTTATTTTTTAGAATGCTAAAAAATTCAATTCAAAAATCCAAAAAATCAATAGTTACAGCAAAAAATTAGTGGTATAATCTGTTAAGTAAAAAATTACTACTAGGGATCGGTCAATTTATAGAAAGTGAAATTAAAATTTAATTCAATTAAAATTGAGATAAAGGTCCCAACGTTTATTGAAGTTGGGACCATGGACTTACAAGGGGGTTGTAAATTATTAGACAGAGAAACTCAGCCCTGTTATAAATCATTTTAGGCCCAAACATTTTCGATTTGAGCGACCCCTGTGCGGGAATAAGTGTCGTCCTCATCAACTTTCGCCACCTTAATTTGTCTCGTTTCGAAATTAAAGTTTAATTCGCGCCCCAATTTAATAAAAGTGTACTTGCGGTGTTAGAATTAGTGGTGGTCGTAAAAATTCGGTAAAATAATAATTTAGTTCTTTATTACATTAAATTTAAAATTACATGGCCACAAAACATATAATTAACTATCAAGTATGCTAAACTAGTCTAGTTACTTCAGGATGAGGAGAAACGTACTAATAAAATGCGTAGAAAAGAAATATAATACAATAATTCTTATATGAACAGGTTTTGAAAAATAATTCTAATCGAGTATTAAACTATATGCACATCAAACACGCTTTTATCAATTTTACATTCGCATATCTAGTTTTTGAAAACCTACAAGACGGGAGAAAGTAAGACAAAGTTGTTGTTGGTTGTTTTTTTTTTTTGTATTCTAGACTGTACACATTAAGCTGTCAGAAGCCTCATTGTCGCGCAATGTTTTAAAAAAAAGAAATTACGCAACAACTTTTGTACAAATTCTATGATTTGTGTTATCTACAATTGTTTATCAAGCTTTCGACAACGTGAAAATACGTCTCGTATGAACACTTGTATTTTTCTTGTTTCGTTTCAAACAAGAGAGTTACAAGCGTTCGGATTGTGCCAAATTCGGGTGATTGCAAGCTGGTAAAAAGTAAAAAGACTTTGTACAAAAAGCTTGTTGGTTGAACATGCACTTGTTATAATCTAATTAAGTACAGGGCGATTCTCTTAGGGCCCACATTACAAACTTTAACTTATCATTTTGCACACAACCCTGATTCAACTAATAAATACAGGGTGTTCCGTCTAAACCCCACATTAGAAGTATTGAAAGTTCTAATAAAGATATTTATCTGAGGGTTGGTACTCAGGCATAATCCGTTGAGTTATGTTCAATGAAAATATTTTCAAGATGGCAGCACTTCCGGTTATACCGGAAGTCCCTATTAACTTTCTTATTTTAAATGGAAAGCTATATTTTTCACTGCGTTTTTGGATTAGTTGGGTTATTTTAAGGGAGTTTTTATCAGCTTTCCCTATACCCAAGTTTAACCGTTTTCGAGATATTTAGGATTTTTGAAAATTTTTGAATTTGCACCTGTCCCTTTAAAAAATCGGTAACTCGCTTAGTTTTAGAGATTTCGGATTTCGAAAACATGATTATGTTTGGAGAATTGAAAGAGAAAGGTTATACCTGTTGTTCAGTGTGATCAAAATTGGAATTGAAGTTAATAAACCCAAAAATTTTAAGGTTAAGTTTGGACAACTTCAAGTACCCAAAACTTAATTTTTTCAAATGGGATGTCCCAATTTTTATTCTACTAGATGGAGGAGAATTTGTTTCTGCATCTGTCTGTATTAGCATTCCCTATACCTATCTGTGATAATTTTCAAGTTCTGTTGGTTTTTTTGTCATTGTAGGAAATTTCTTACTAACCACAGCTATTTTTGCATAGTTTGCCATAAAAACATTTATGATTAAACTTAAACGACAAACTCTGTTCAAAATTGTGTTATTAGACTGTGAAAACAAAATAAATTCATTGGGTGTTTGTTTGAAAAACTTTAATTTCTCACCTTTTTTCATTCGTTTCCATGGCAACCTATGAGAAAAGGCCTATGGCTAATGAATTTCTCAATCCCAACAAAAAGTTATTGTAACTTGAAAACTATTAAACATAAGTATAGGGAATGTTAACACAGATCGAAGCAGAATTAAATTCTGTACCATCTAGTGAAATAAAACTTTTGTCATTTCATTTGAAAAAAATGAGTTATGGGTGCTTAAAGTTTTGCAAACTTAATTTTAAAAATTTGGAGTTTGTTATTCTTTTTTAGAAATTTGATAACATCAAAGGAAAGATCTAGGCTTCCTCTTTCAAATGAGCTCAAAAATATTTCCAAATTTTTAAAAATCTCAGAGTTATCGATTTTTGAACCGGAAGGTGCAAATCCAAAATTTTTTTAAAAACCATAAATACTTCGTAAACGGCTAAATTTAGGTTATGAAAACTACCTTAAAATAACTCTAATAATTCAAAAACGCATTAAAAAATATAGCATTCCATTTAAAATAAGGAAATTGATAGCGACTTCCGGTATAACCGGTATAACCTAAAAGATTATAGTTGTACTCAAATTTTCAGATGACTATGATTATTAAAACTCCCAATACTTCTAATGTGTGTATGCCTGCAGTACAGTTTAACTTATTTCGAATTGTTCTTGCATTTTGTAAGAACAAATCACAGTAAAAAAAGCTACCAAGCTTGACATATTTAAAATAGCTAGTTGCATTCAAATTTTTTTCTCTAGCTGCATTAATAAGTTTGTAATGTAGGTCCTAAGAGAATAACGCTGTACCATATATTATGGAGGGTACCATACATCTAGCTACACTCTTCCACTGTAAAATTACACCAAGGCAATGTAACTCCACAGCTCGCCTTAAGATTATACAATAAGTGTAAAACATGGACTGGCTGTCATATGCAAAAATTATTACTTACTTCATAATTTTAGACTTGGAAAATACGTTTTTGCATATGTCCGAATTATTATTATTATTATCAGTTGCGTAGTAAGTACACTGTAATAAAACGAATGGAATGACGTAAAAAATATACCAACTTAACCCGAAACAAACAAAAGCAAATCGTTTATTACTCCTTGACTTCGAAATATTTGTAAGTGGGATTTTCGTAGCCGTTGATTTGCATGTTGGCCACGTGCCGCTCCTCGGGGGTGGCAGCCTGGTCCACCTCCACGAAGCCTTGGCTTTGGGGGGAGCGTGCGGACCTGCGCCTTGCCACCCCCACCCCCACCACCACGGCCGCCATTAGCGCCATGCCGGCGAAGGCGAGAGTGAAGTAAACGCTTTTGCCGTCTTTGCTTCCGTACACTTCACGTCGGACTGAATAAGTCTGGAAAAAATTAACATTGTTAAAATTATAACGGAATTTAAAGGACTGTTAAAATTTAACGCTGGTTAAAATCGGAAATCTATTAGTTTTATTGGTTAATGCTAAAGCAACAACGATTGACGGCATTTAAATTTTAGCGGTTTCATTACAGAATACGCGCTTATATAGGGGAATTGGTTTATAACTACTGATTTTCTCGACGCCAATCGATTCCTCGGCCCATTTTACGTATTATACGACCATTTCTTCAACACTAGCTTACTTGGAAACTTGCTTTTTAAAATTATTTTAATTTGGAAAATGGTGGATGCGCCGGGTTATTTATTAAAAAAATTCATAACTCAAAAACTGAAGGTCGTAGAGTAAAACGGTTTGTTCCAGTGAATTCTGCGGCTCATTTTCCGTATAATATCAGCTTTTTACGAGATTTAAAATTTTGAATTTTTTTGCTTAAAATTTTATAGGTGACACCTTCACAAAAATGAAAAACTCACTCTAGCAAAGTTTTATGGACTTTTGTAAGCACTTACAACCCTCTCGAATTGTTAGAAGTAGAAAAAAAGTTAATATGTTCGATTTCAAAAATTTTGATTTTTGCAATTTTGTCGCGATTTTGGTCGATTTTTGGTACCCGGAACATTTATCAAGTAATAACTCCGGAACTATTAGAGATAACCCTATGAACTTTATTATCGTTGGAAAGCTCTTTTAATTGTCTATCTTTTTCAAAAAAGATTATTGTTCTCCGACTTATAGTTTTCGAAAAAAATTCGAAAAAAAGCAAAAGTCGGTCAAATTTAAAAAAATTCATAACTAAAAAACTATTACGAATTTATCGATTTTCTCGGCGATAATCGATTCCCCGGATCATTTTGCATATGTAAGGATGAAAGTTCCACATTTTCGAATAGTTTTGCCGTAATTGAGAAAATAAAAAAATTAAAAAATTTGTAAACACCCCCGCCTTAAAAATGGCTAATTTTTAAAGTGTCTCAAAATCAATTCAAACCCATCCTATCTTATAGATTTTGATGTGCTCTTTACAATGGAACAAAGCGTTTTCCTCTAGCTCTTTTAGTTTGGCCGTAATCGACGTTTGAAAATTGAAATTTTTTTTGCGAGATATCGCCTTGAAACCTATGCCATTACGTAGGGCTTTTTATACCGGTTCTAATCGATTTTACCGTTTTTCTCTAACTCTTATAGTTTCGCCGTAATCGGCGTTTAAAAATTAGAAAAAAGTCAAAATAGCAACCTTTTTTTGCGTTTTTCTCGGAAACTATAATACTTAGAGCAAATTTTAAGAATGCATCAG
Source organism: Tribolium freemani (assembly GCA_939628115.1). Lineage (NCBI taxonomy): Eukaryota > Metazoa > Arthropoda > Insecta > Coleoptera > Tenebrionidae > Tribolium > Tribolium freemani. The sequence goes on along the minus strand of OW626786.1, from coordinate 14,725,870 downwards.
ATAGCGCTTAAAATTGTCTATTTTCTCGATTAAACCCGGAGCCGCTCCGGGCACCGGTTCCGGGTACAGAGGCATATAAAGTTTGACACTAAAAAAATTCATAATTAAAAAACTAAAAGTCGTAGAGCAAAACGGTTTGTTCCAGTGAATTCTACGGCTCATTTTACATATTATATTGGTTTTTTACACGATTTAAAAATCCGAATTTTTTTTTCTAAAATTAGGGTTGCCATTTCATAGTGGTATTTTATTCTTCAATAAAAAAAAATCATAACTCAAAAACTAAATGCCGTAGGGCAAAACGGTTTGTTCCAATGAATTCTGCGGCTCATTTTGCGTATTATACCAGCTTTTCACGTGATTTAAAATTTTGAATTTTTTTATTATTATTGGTCGACACTTACCTTCACAAAAATGAAAAAAATTATTTTTTTTAAACTCACTCTAGCAAAATTATATGGACTTTTGTATGCTCTTATAATACTCTGGAGTTGTTAAAAGTAGAAAAAAAGTTAATATGTTCGATTTAAAAAATTTTGATTTTTGCAATTTTGTCGCGATTTTGGTCGATTTTCGGTACCCGAAACATTCATCGAGTAATAACTCCGGAACTATTAGAGATAACCCTATTAAGTTTATTATCGTTGAAAAGCTCTTTTAATTATCTATCTTTTTCAAAAAAGATTTTTGTTCTGGGACTTATAGTTTTCGAGAAAATTTCGAAAAAAAGCAAAAGTTGGTCAAATATTAAAAAAATCATAACTAAAAAACTATTGGGAATTTGGCGATTTTCTCGACGCCAATCGATTCCCCGGATCATTTTGCATCGGTAAGGATAAAAATAGTTCCACATTTTCGAATAGTTTTGCCGTAATTGAGAAAATAAAAAAAATAAAAAATTTGTAAACCCCCCCCCCTCCTTCAAAATGATCAATTTTTAAAGTGTCTCAAAATCAATTTAAACCCATCTTATCTTATAGATTTTAATGTGCTCTTTATGATGGAAAAAAGAGTTTTCTCCTAGCTCTTTTAGTTTGGCCGTAATCGACGTTTGAAAATTGAATTTTTTTTGAGAGATATCGCCTTGAAACTTATGCCATTTTGTAGCGCTTTTTATACCGGTTCTAATCGATTTTGCCGTTTTTCTGTAACACTAATAGTTTCGCCGTAATCGGCGTTTAAAAATTCAAAAAAAGGCAAAATGGCAACCTTTTTTTTGCGTTTTTCTCGGAAACTATAAGACTTAGAACAAAAATCAATAAAGCAACTAAAAAACTATTGAGAATTTGTCGATTTTCTCGACGCTAATACAAAGTTAATGAAGTGCATCTAATATTTTATTGCACCCAGTAATTCCTTTATTCCTTTCATTTTCCATAAATAATAATTATTTATGTCCGTATTATTATAATAAAAAAGCGATAGGCGACGAGACGAAGTCGAGTGTCGCGTACTTACCGGTTCGCCATGGCTGATGTCATGTGCCATTGCATGGGCGACTCGGATTACGTCCTGTTTGTGCACCACTGCAGCCACATCTTCCACAGCTTGCTGGACAGCGGCATCATCGACGGATTCACGATGACTTGTTGTAGGTATGGAGTTGCTCACAAGGTCGAAAGTTGAGCTTCCGGTGGTCGAAATTATTGTTGTCTAAAATGTTACAATCAAAAAATAAAAAATTAAAAAGCGGGTTAAAACTAGGTCGGTGAAGTTAGCACCCCCACCAGAGAAATTTTAAATATAAATAATACCATAATTTTGTACACATTTTGCACACTTTTTTTCAAATTTTGCACACCTTTACTTTACGAGTAATTACTAATTAAAAAATCTCCTTAGCACCCCCACTTTAACATATATTAAAAAAAATTATGTCAATTTCATTATTGAATTTTGCACAATTTTGCACACTTCATTTCAAATTTTACACACCTTTATTTAACGAGTAATTTACTAATTAAAAAATCTTCCCAGTTTAGCATATACGCTTAATATTTTTAACAATGAAATCATTGAATTTTCCATAATTTTGCACACCTTGTACAATGGCGAGCAAAAAATTTCTCGGACACTTTTGACATTTCATTGTCAAAAAGGATAGGGAATTACACACGTTTATGTCATCGAAATGTCAAAGGTGTCCGAAATTTTTTGCTCGCCACTGTACCAAATTTTGCACAGTTCGTCTGTACGAGTAATTACCATTTAAAAAAACCGTAGCATAATAATATACGGTATTTGCGGTCTTGCACATCTTTTATAATGGCTGGTAAAATGTTATGTCAATCTTAATATCTATTGAATTTTGCACAATTTCGCACACCTTTACAAAAAAATTACCATTTAAAATAACCTTCACAGAACCCCCAAAACTTTTTAATACCACTTTCATTACTGCATTTAGCACAATTTTGAACCCTCATCTTTTTTTTTCGCACCTCTTTTATACATTAAACGGTACTATTAGATAATTAAGGACTCTCTATTAGGTACTTAAATAGAGTTGGTTTATTTACATTAAACAGATTGGAGTATTGGAGTAGACATTGCATTTTTTTCTTCAAAACTTATTCTTGGTGACCACTGGTTATAATACTGATAATACGCCAGGGGATAATAAAAATGCGGTGTACTTAGATAAATATATGTAAATATGTACGTTTATAGTATATTATTCTAAGAACAAGAATTTTTTTTAGTAAGTTAATGTATTTCCCTTGCTTTTTTTTTTATTTATTGTATTTTAATCGGGATTGAGGACTAAAAACAAAGGAAATTTCAATAAATAAATAAAAAATTGTAAATACAAGACTTTCTTTAGTGTGAACACGGTGAATCATAGTAAATTATTTATTTACTATATTGTATTGTTGTAAAATTTGAATTAAAGTTCGATTACCATCAACAAGTGTAAATATTTTTTTAAATAAGCTAGAAAATATTTTAGAGCTTGCATATTCCAACAAAAAAACAATAATTATAGGAGGAGATTTTAACCTTAACATGATGCAAGATAGCATAAAGTCGTTAATGAATAATTTATTACGTTCTTATAACCTACGAGGATAGTTGGTCCATCGGCATAATTTTATTATTAGTAATAGAGACAAATTTAAAGTTGAAATTGTAGCTTGTAATATTTCAGATAAACTGTGATCGTATAAGCAATATTTACACATACAAAAGAGATTTCAGTAAAAAAAATTACAACTATTTTTTTGAAACAGTGAAAAGTATGAATTGGAATAATGTCTACACAGAAACAGATATTGACAATAAGTACAGTATATTTATTAGTTTAATTAACGAAGCTTTAGACAAATGTTTTCCAATAAAAAAAATAAAATTAAAAAAAAACGATAGTGGATTTAATAACGACTGGAAAGACGAGGAGTTTTATGAACTGAAAAGGACAGTAACATTTTTAGCATGACTATGTTCTATTAATCCAAATTTTCGAAATCAATACAAACATTACAAACAATTGTATTCACAAATGATACTTGATAAAAAAAAGAAGTACTATGACAATATAATAAAAAAATCTGATAATAAAACAAAAACCAGTTGGAAAATCGTTAATTCACACAGTAAAAATTTAAGTCATCACAATATTAAGAAAATTTATTCGTCCAATAACATAATAGAAAGTCCTAAAGCAATAGCAGCAGAATTTAATAAATACTTTAATTCTGTAAGTGATGAAATACATAGTAATACTAATACCAGCAAAACTAGCAGATCACACAACAACAAAACGGTTCTAAATTCTATTCTAATTCTACCAGTTACAGAGCAAGAAGTGGTATCCATAATTCTTAACTTAAAAAATAAATATACAGTTGGTGCTGACAACATATCAAATGTATTTGATAATAATAATAACTCCACTTACATATTTGATAAATGAATCTTTAATGAAAGGGATCTTCCCATCTGAATTAAAAATATCATTGATTAAACCCGTTTTTAAAAAAGGTGACTCCCTAATAATGACTAACTATCGACCAATTAGTATATTATCAAGTTTTTCAAAAGGTTTTCTATAAAAAAGTAATTTCTTTTCTAGATGCAAATAAGTTTTTTTCAAAACAGCAGCATGGTTTCAGAGCAAGGCACTCTACATCTACTGCTGTTTTTAGGTATGTTTCGGAAATATATGATAACATTGACAAAGGAAACATTTCTTTAGGTATGTTATTCTTAGACTTATCAAAAGCTTTTGATTGTGTAGATCATGATAATTTGCTAAATAAACTCGAAAACTGCGGTATTAGAGGGGTTGCATATAATTGGATACATTCTTATCTTACTGACAGAATTCAGAAAGTCATCATTATAAAGGACCATATAAAATATGTTTCACCTGGTCTACAAATTAAATCAGGTGTTCCACAGGGCAGCATACTAGGACCACTATTATTCCTTATTTACATTAACGACATGTTGCACATATTTGATAATCGCTTTGTCAACATTATTAATTATGCTGATGATACGAGTTTACTTATTACAGGCAATAATCTTATAGATATTGTTACAGAAGCTGAGAACAATTTTACAGACATTCAATCATGGACTCAAAACAACTCGCTAAAATTAAATTTGGAAAAAACTAACTATATTATTTCAACATCCCCTCAATAAAAATAATTATCCTGAGTCCATTTTCATTAGAAATATAACTGTCCCCTTAAAATCTGATACCGCCTTCCTAGGATTATTAATTGACAGAGACCTAAATTGGAAAACCCACATAAGTTAGTTAGTGCGAAATTAGCTTCTTGTTGTTACCTGTTAAAAGAGCTAAAAAAAAATTTAAATCAAGAGATCTTGCTAGATGTTTACCATGGCTGCTTTTATTCAAATATTAAATATGGAATCAATTTTTGGGGTAAAGCAAAAACAGAAGAAATTTTCATCTTACAAAAAAGGGCTGTGAGGGCGATAATAACAGGGAAAAGATCAAGAGAAACATGCCGGAATGTTTTTAAACAACTGGGTATTCTTACTGTACCGAGTCTTTATATATATGAATGTCTTTGTTTTATCCATAAATACCAGTCATACTTTAATACTCATTTAATAGACCATCCACACTAGACGAAATAAGATTTTTAATTATCCTTACCACAAAACTGTGTTTTTGGAGCGAAGCTGTACTTACCAATGTTTGAAATTTTATAATAGCGTTCCCAGTCATATTAAACAACTAAATTTGCACTGTTTCAAAAAAATAGTTAAACAAAAATTAGTCAATGCTTAAACGATTTTGGTATCAATATATTTTTGTAATTCAAATTTGTATACTCTTTCTTTTCTTGACTTGTATCACACATTAATGTACATATGTCACTGATATAAATAAATATATTATTATTATTATTATTATTGAATTTTGCACAATTTTGCACACCTTGTACCATATTACCTTACCTTATTTTTGGTTTGAATAAGCATGATCATGTATCGGAAAAAATTAAAGAATTGGGATGGTTAAAAATTGATAAACTTTTTTTATGTCATTTGTCTGTGTTTATTTATCGTTTATTCTTAACATCGACACCTCTCTACCTAAGGAGTAAGTTTCATTCTAGAAAAAGCATTCTGAATTTCAAAACAAATCTTCGTAATTTAAATGAGTTATCGATGCCACAGTTTCGTACCACATTGTATCAAAGGTCATTCACGTATAATTAGAACATACAATAAATATATCGAAGTCTTTAATTCTGGAAATTCAGTGTTCACCTTCAGAAGTAAAATTAGGAATTTGTTTTTTAATAATTAACTTTGCACAACGAATAGCTGACTGTTGGTAATAAATGCTAAAAAACTGTTTTTATTTTTTTTTTGCCTTTCATCTTCCATTTTAAAGAATTCTTTTTTATTTCTGGTTTCTTGAGACTGGCAACGGCTTTTCTTCTGATGGTTCTTTCTCTTATAGTGTTTCTTTTAGTTCTTAAGTAATTTTTAGATTTATTTTTGCTGTTAAATTATTGTTTATATTTTATTTTATTTTTTTTTTATATAATTTTTATTAATTTTCAATTTAGGTTAAGTTGAATAGCTATTAGCTAGACTTCGCCTCTTTTTCTGTTTTTATTGTTTACATTTTTTTTTCTTTCTCAATAAAGCCCCTTTATTATTATTATTATTATTATTATTATTATTATCTGTTTCTGTGTAGACATTATTCCAATTCATACTTTTCACTGTTTCAAAAAAATAGTATTACTATGTATTTCATCACTTACAGAATTAAAGTATTTATTAAATTCTGCTGCTACTGCTTTAGGACTTTCTATTATGTTATTGGACGAATAAATTTTCTTAATATTGTGATGATTTAAATTTTTACTGTGTGAATTAACGATTTTCCAACTGGTTTTTGTTTTATTATCAGATTTTTTTATTATATTGTCATAGTACTTCTTTTTTTTATCAAGTATTGTAAATACAATTGTTTGTAATGTTTTCGAAAATTTGGATTAATAGAACATAGTTCTGCTAAAAATGTTACTGTCCTTTTCAGTTCATAAAACTCCTCGTCTTTCCAGTCGTTATTAAATCCACTATCGTTTTTTTTTTAATTTTATTTTTTTTATTGGAAAACATTTGTCTAAAGCTTCGTTAATTAAACTAATAAATATACTGTACTTATTGTCAACATCTGTTTCTGTGTAGACATTATTCCAATTCATACTTTTCACTGTTTCAAAAAAATAGTTGTAATTTTTTTTACTGAAATCTCTCTTGTATGTGTAAATATTGCTTATACGATCACAGTTTATCTGAAATATTACAAGCTACAATTTCAACTTTAAATTTGTCTCTATTACTAATAATAAAATTATCTATACAAGTTGCCGATGGACCAACTATCCTCGTAGGTTATAAGAACGTAATAAATTATTCATTAACGACTTTATGCTTTATGTTAAAATCTCCTCCTATAATTATTGTTTTTTTGTTGGAATATGCAAGCTCTAAAATATTTTCTAGCTTATTTAAAAAAATATTTACACTTCTTCCGATAGTTTAGAAATATCGTCTCTCACTTTGTAAGCAACCCCACCATGTGCTTGAGGTAGCGACCTACTATAATTAGAAACTAAATTGTATTTTAAAAGTTTATATGCTTTTCATTGTTATAAAAATTAATTAATTGTGCAAAATTCAATAAAGAAATTGACATAATTTTTTAACATTTGTTAAAGTGGGGGTGCTATCGTCAAGTTAGCACTTCCAACACATTTTCAATCATAGGTGTGCAAAATTCGAAATTTAGTGTGTAATATTTCGATTTAAAAATTCTTAGATAGGGGTGCTAACTTCACTGACCCGTTAAAACTTACCCTTTCTTCCGGCAGCGACTCATCTTCCATATCTTCATCATCAAAATTGCTAATCTTCTTCCCTAAAACGGCCTCAACTCGCTTCTTCTCCTCTCTCAATTCCGAGCGTTCTTTCTTCCTCTGTTCCTTCCTCTCCTTCTCTTGCAACCTCTGTCGTTCTCTCTCCGCTTGTTTATTTGTAATTTCTGATTTGTATTTATCCAAAATCGCAGCTTCAGCTTCAGTTGTCATCGCTAGAAGTGATCCAGGTGTTTCGTCTTTTGATCTCAAAGCTTGGATGTAATCATCCATTAATTGGCCGATTTTCGTTGCCAATTCTGGATATCGTTTCAACATTTGCATGCTTTGATTAACCGTACGATCGATGTCTGTTAAACGTTCCAGAATTCGCGGCTGTTCACGAGCTGCTGCCTCCAAACTACTTGCCAAAAGATGGCGGTAGTGGTTAATGGCATGAGCTCGGTCCTTGTGAAGAGAACGGAGAAGCTTTTCTAGGCATTTCTGCACACGATGGGTCTGCAATCAAATTAATTCATTTAATATTTAACAAAACTGAATTTTTTATTTTTCTACTTCTAATACAGGCTGTTCCGTCTAAACCCCACATTAGTATTGTAAGTATTGAAAGTTCCCAGTAAACAAGAAACATCGTAGAAACGTTTCAAAAGTTTTGTTAAACTTAACAAGTGAAAAAAAGTTACATTTGGTACATCTTAAACTTAAGTTTCTGAAATACTGCAATTTTCTTGTTTTTTAAACGTCTCAGTTGAACAGTGTTCTTATCTTTGGAATCTGAAACGATTGAAACATCAGTTTTATCCGTTTAGAAGTTTATTTTGTTGCCCATTTTAAGTCACAAACTTGGCCGGTAAAAATATGAATTTCGCCTAAACGTTATTAGTAATACTGCAGAGTGAATTTGTTGCTCTAGCTATTAAAAATTTGTAAAACATGGACAAAGAGACATTAAAGCTACGTGCAAATAAAAATGTGTTGGTTGGGGTAAACAATCTAAAACATAATGGAAATTAATCGAAAGCAATTAGTAATTTATAAGATATTTCAAAATATGCTTGAGTTATTTTTTCAATTTTAGGAAGCTACATTTTATTTGTTAGGTGGATCCTCTTCTAAAGAAAATATCAGGAGAGGGATTAATCCGTAACGTATTTAGATTCGATTCGAAAAAGATTTCCAGAAATGACGGATCACTTTTTTGAAACAGAAATAAAAATATGGTTCCGTCTGCCTCAGGTTAGATTCCAACGAGAGCTCAAAAAACTGAACAAACATTTTTAATTATGTAAATGGCGAATAAAAAATTTCGGACACTTTTGTCATTTCGTTGTCAAAAAGGATAATGTCAGGGAAATGTCAAAGGTGTCCGAAATTTTATTTATTTCTTAATTTTGTTTTTGTAATATCTATTTTTTATTTTTAGTTATTAGTAATTAGTAATCTAGTATTAATGACGTTTAATTTATTTTTTTGTATTTTATTGTATTGTATTTAATATATTACTCTAAACGTAACATGCTTTTGCATAGGTATTTTATTAATTATTACCCAGTTCTGAAAGGTATGATTTAAGACTGCAATGACAAAAAACATAGAAGTCTCATAGAGAAATCAGTATCGTCTCAGTATGATTAAAAAGTAGTTTCTGAATGTTTCATTTGCAACGTTTTGTCAGAAACGTTTCTGAGGGCGGACATCTTGGATTACATAGATCTTTATGTAACGTGTTTGAATAAAACAATCGAATGTTTCAAGTTTTTTTGGAACATTTCAGAGACATTTAAGAAATGAATTTTTGCTTTGCGGGTTCTAATAAAGATATTTATCTGAGAGTTGGTACTCAGGCATAATCTGTTGAGTTATGCTCAATGAAAATATTTTCAAGATGGCAGCACTTCCGGTTATACCGGAAGTCGCTATTAACTTTCTTATTTTAAATGGAAAGCTATATTTTTCACTGCGTTTTTGGATTAGTTGAGTTATTTTAAGGGAGTTTTTATTGGCTTTCCCTATACCCAAGTTTAACCGTTTTCGAGATATTTAGGATTTTTGAAAATTTTTGAATTTGCACCTGTCCCTTTAAAAAATCGGTAACTCGCTTAGTTTTAGAGTTTTCGAAATCATGTTTGGAGAATTGAAAGAGAAAGCCTATATCTGTTGTTCAGTGTGATCAAAATTGGAATTGAAGTTAATAAACCCAAAAATTTTAAGGTTAAGTTTGGACTACTTCAAGTACCCAAAACTTCATTTTTTCAAATGGGATGTCCCAATTTTTATTCTACTAGATGGAGGAGAATTTTTTTCTACATCTATCTGTATTAGCATTCCCTATACCTATCTGATAATTTTCAAGTTCTGTTGGTTTTTTTGTCATTGTAGGAAATTTCTTACTAACCACAGCTATTTTTGCATAGTTTGCCATAAAAACATTTCTGATTAAACTTAAACGACAAACTCTGTTCAAAATTGTGTTATCAGACTGTGAAAACAAAATAAATTCATTGGGTGTTGGTTTGAAAAACTTTAATTTCTCACCTTTTTTCATTCGTTTCCATGGCAATCTATGAGAAAAGGCCTATGGCTAATGAATTTCTCAATCCCAACAAAAAGTTATTGTAACTTGAAAACTATTAAACATAAGTATAGGGAATGTTAACACAGATCGAAGCAGAATTAAATTCTGTACCATCTAGTGAAATAAAACTTTTGTCATTTCATTTGAAAAAAATGAGTTATGGGTGCTTAAAGTTTTGCAAACTTAATTTTAAAAATTTGTAGTTTGTTATTCTTTTTTAGAAATTTGAAAACACCAAAGGAAAGATCTAGGCTTCCTCTTTCAAATGAGCTCAAAAATATTTCCAAATTTTTAAAAATCGCAGAGTTATCGATTTTTGAACTGGGAGGTGCAAATCCAAAAAAAATTTAAAAACCATAAATATTTCCTAAACGGCTAAATTTAGGTGAAAACTACCTTAAAATAACTCTAGTAATTCAAAAACGCATTAAAAAATATAGCATTCCATTTAAAATAAGGAAGTTGATAGCGACTGCTATCTTGAGAATATTTTCATTGAGCAGGACCTAAAAGATTATGGTTGTACACAAATTTTCAGATGACTATGATTATTAGAACTCCCAATACTTCTAATGTGCGGTTTAGACAAAACAGCCTGTATAAGAAACATTTTTGAAACATCAAGGGGCGCCGAGTCGAGGATTCACTGTAGCGTGTCTCACAATAACCGAGGTTTTACTGTACTTGAAAAAACTGCAAAGCGAATTGATTCGAATGTAGCCATAAACATGCATTAAACATTCCTTTTATGGCTTCAAAATCCATTTGATGAAGTTGATGAAAATGTGCAATTCGAATTAATAGTTCTAATGAGAGTTGTAAATGGAAATTTTAGTTCTAACTACCTCCATGTGTACATTTAAACGCGTACAAAATTATTTATTGTATTGATTTTTCTGTGCTAGAATGGACGTTAACAACATAAAAATCACTAAAATAATGTTAGGTTGGTAGCGCCAGTTTCGCACCTGTCATGTTTTTTGCTTTGTGTATTAGTAAATATTTTTGGTGTTAGCAATTTTAGAAACAAAAAAGTAAAAAGACAGATGGATACATATTTATTGCACTAAACACTAATGCAAAAAACAACACAAATAAAATATGTAAAACATAAAAATTCTCTAAATTATCTCTTAGATTGTATTCTTCTGTGTCTTGACAAGATTTTTCTCTGGTGTTTCTGTACTCTTTTCTAAATTTTCTTTTAGATTATTCTCTGCTCTTTTCAAAATTCATCTAGATTATTCTTTAGTATTTTTCTCTACTCTCTTCTCTAAATTTTTATTGAGATTCTTCTTTTTTCTTTAGACTTTTCTTTAGATTATTTTATAAATCCATAGTTAGATTCCCTAGATTCTTCAATAGAATTATTTTGTAGATCACTCAGAATGAATCTATAAACACTTCTTCAAAATTTTCCAAATTTTCGTTTAGATTCTTCTCTGCGTCTTTCCAAAACTCTTCTCTAGTTTCGTTTAGAATTCTTCCAGATTGTTTTTTAGCATTATTTTTTCTTTCTTCTCTAAATTTTTCTTATGATTCTTCTTTCATCTTTAGATTCTTCTTTAGATTATTTTATAAATCCATCGTTAGATCTTTAGATTCTCTTATAAATTCTTCTCTAGATTCTTCAATAGAATTATTTTGTAGATCACTCAGAATTATTCTATAAACACTTCTTCAAAAAAAATTCAAAATTCTCTTTTAGATTCTTCTCTGCGTCTTTTCAAAACTCTTCTCTAGTTTCGTTTAGAATTCTTCCAGATTACTCTTTAACATTTTTTCTTCTTTCTTCTCTAAATTTTTCTTAAGATTCTTCTTTCATCGTTAGATTCGCCTTTAGATTATTTTATAAATCCATCGTTAGATCTTTAGATTCTCTTATAAATTCTTCTCTAGATTCTTCAATAGAATTATTTTGTAGATCACTCAGAATTATTCTATAAACACTTCTTAAAAAAAATTCCAAATTCTCTTTTAGATTCTTCTCTGCGTCTTTTCAAAACTCTTCTCTAAATTTTTCTTAAGATTCTTCTTTCATCTGTAGATTCGCCTTTAGATTATTTTATAAATCTTTAGATTCTCTTATAAATTCTTCTCTAGATTCTTCAATAGAATTATTTTGTAGATCACTCAGAATTATTCTATAAACACTTCTTCAAAATTTTCCAAATTCTCTTTTAGATTCTTCTCTGCGTTTTTCCAAAACTCTTCTCTGGTTTCGTTTAGAATTCTTCCAGATTATTCTTTAGCATTATTTCTTCTTTCTTCTCTAAATTTTTCTTAAGATTCTTCTTTCATCTTTAGATTCTTCTTTAGATTATTTTATAAATCCATCGTTAGATCGTTAGATCTTTAGATTCTCTTATAAATTCTTCTCTAGATTCTTCAATAGAATTATTTTGTAGATCACTCAGAATTATTCTATAAACCCTTCTTCAAAAAAAAAATCCAAATTCTCTTTTAGATTCTTCTCTGCGTCTTTTCAAAACTCTTCTCTAGTTTCGTTTAGAATTCTTCCAGATTATTTTTTAACATTATTTCTTCTTTCTTCTCTAAATTTTTCTTAAGATTCTTCTTTCATCTTTAGATTCTTCTTTAGATAATTTTATAAATCCATCGTTAGATCTTTAGATTCTCTTATAAATTCTTTCCTAGATTCTTCAATAGAATTAATTTTGTAGATCACTTAGAATTATTTTATAAACACTTCTACATTCTAAATACAATTCTGTTTTAAATTCTTCTCTGCGTCTTTTCAAAACTCTTATCTAGTTTCGTTTAGAATTCTTCCAGATTATTTTTTAACATTATTTCTTCTTTCTTCTCTAAATTTTTCTTAAGATTCTTCTTTCATTTTTAGATTCTTCTTTAGATAATTTTATAAATCCATCGTTAGATCTTTAGATTCTCTTATAAATTCTTTTCTAGATTCTTCAATAGAATTAATTTTGTAGATCACTTAGAATTATTTTATAAACACTTCTACATTCTAAATACAATTCTGTTTTAGATTCTTCTCTGCGTCTTTTCAAAACTCTTATCTAGTTTCGTTTAGAATTCTTCCAGATTATTTTTTAACATTATTTCTTCTTTCTTCTCTAAATTTTTCTTAAGATTCTTCTTTCATCTTTAGATTCTTCTTTAGATAATTTTATAAATCCATCGTTAGATCTTTAGATTCTCTTATAAATTCTTTTCTAGATTCTTCAATAGAATTAATTTTGTAGATCACTTAGAATTATTTTATAAACACTTCTACATTCTAAATACAATTCTGTTTTAGATTCTTCTCTGCGTCTTTTCAAAACTCTTATCTAGTTTCATTTAGAATTCTTCCAGATTATTTTTTAACATTATTTCTTCTTTCTTCTCTAAATTTTTCTTAAGATTCTTCTTTCATCTTTAGATTCTTCTTTAGATAATTTTATAAATCCATCGTTAGATCTTTAGATTCTCTTATAAATTCTTCTCTAGATTCTTCAATAGAATTATTTTGTAGATCACTCAGAATTATTCTATAAACACTTCTTTAAAAAAAATTCAAAATTCTCTTTGAGATTCTTCTCTGCGTCTTTTCAAAACTCTTCTCTAATTTCGTTTAGAATTCTTCCAGATTATTCTTTAACATTTTTTCTTCTTTCTTCTCTAAATTTTTCTTAAGATTCTTCTTTCATCGTTAGATTCGCCTTTAGATTATTTTATAAATCCATCGTTAGATCTTTAGATTCTCTTATAAATTCTTCTCTAGATTCTTCAATAGAATTATTTTGTAGATCACTCAGAATTATTCTATAAACACTTCTTAAAAAAAATTCAAAATTCTTCTTCAAAAAAAAAATATAAATTCTCTTTTAGATTCTTCTCTGCGTTTTTCCAAAACTCTTTAGTTTCGTTTAGAATTCTTCCAGATTATTCTTTAGCATTATTTCTTCTCTCTTCCCTAAATTTTTCTTAAGATTCTTCTTTTATCTTTATGCTCTTCTTTAGATTATTTTATAAATCCATCTTTAAATCCTTAGATTCTCTTACAAATTTTTCAGTAGAATTATTTTGTAAATCACTCAGAATTATTTTATAAATACTTCTACATTCTAAATACAATTCTCTTTTAGATTCTACTCTGTGTCTTTTCAAAATTCTTCTCTAGTTTCCTTTAGAATTCTTACAGATAATTTGTTTAGCATTATTTCTACTCTCTTCTTTAAATTTACTTTTCTTAAGATTCTTCTGATTCTTTTCTAGATGTGAAATCTGGACTCATCTTTTATGAATTCCCTAGATTCTCTATATTCTTCTGTAGGATTATTATTTTGTAGACTTTTCCCAAAATTATTTTATAAACATTTCTACATTCCCAAAGTTCTGTTAGATTCTACTCTGTTTTTCTTTTTCAAAATTCTATTATAGTTTCGTTTAGAATTCTAAAAATGAATTTTCTCCCACACAATTATAATATTAAAATTATCGACAAAATATTTGGAATTGGAAAGTGTTTCCATGATATTACAGTTAACCATGTCTTCGAATAATCACAACACTGACTATAGCACTGTTTTATTCAAAAATGGTGTTAACTGTTTTTAGTAATTTTTATTCAATTTATTCCTTAAATCATTGTGAAAAACAGAAAACACTTATTAAAAAATGACGCTGTCATTTTTTTTGATCTGTCAAGAGCTACCAACACAAATGATCTAACATAAAAATAACTAGAAAATTACTCACATTTAGGGGCGCATCATTCAACGCTTGTGTATAGCAAGTCATTGCTTCCTTCTTCCTTTGATTAATATGCGCTAGGACTCTTTGTTGATGCATTGCTGCCAACTGATGTTTCTCAGCATCGCCCTCTTCTTCAAGGGCTTGCACTGTCTGTTGGAACCTCTGGGTCATCCTCTGCTTAAATTCATCAGCTCCACGTGGATCCGTCTGTCTCATATCTTGATACCGCTCCTCCAGGTCGGACCAATCCTTCATAACCCTGGTGACTTTCTCCCTGTGTGTCTCCTCCAGACGCTCCTGCGCCTCCTTGTAACTCTGGTGCTCGTTTCTCGGATCGAAATGCGTGAAATAGGGGTCTGGGGTTGGCACCGACGTCGTCTTCGCCGTGGTGGTGGTGGAGGTGGTGGTGGAGGAGGTGGTGGATTGCTTGGCCGTCGTGCTCGAAGGGGTGGTGTCCCAGTCCGAGTCGTCGTATTCGTCGTCGTCGTCGTCCTCGTCGTCGATGTTGGGGTCGTCGGCGAGCTCGGTGTCGTCGGCGAGGTCGTCCAGGTCATCCTTGTCCTCGTCCTCGTCCGAGGTGGAGTCGTCGTCGTCGATGGTGTCGAAGATGTTGTCTTGGTCTTTTTTCAAGATTGTCAAGTCCACGGGTTTTTTCGGCTTCATGTTGTCTGGAAATTATTGATTTTCTTAAAAACTGTTAGTCACAGGATCGTGATCTTGGTGTCAAAAGATAGATAATTCAAAGAGCTTTCCAACGGTAGTAAACTTAAGGGATTACGCCCGATAAATACTCCGGGTATCGAATTTTTTTATTTTCTGGACCATGATTTGAGGCAAATAATTTAAACGTTCAGATGTTGTGAAACGAACGTATGATATGTGAAATTAATCGTAGAATTCGCCTGCACAAACCGTTTCACTCTAGGACCTTTAGTTTTCCAGTTATGATTTTATTAATTGTGAAACTATACAGGGAAAATTTCCAAATTGTTTATTTTTTCAATTACGGCAAAACTTTGTGAAAAAACGAAACTATTTTGACGTAAATCTATATAAAATAATCCGAGGAATCGACTGGCGTTGAGAAAATCGTTAAATTTTCAATAGTTTTTTAGTTATGAATTTTTTTCATTTTATCTGTTTTTGCTTTTGTTTGCAATTTTCTCGAAAACTATTAGTCGTAGAACAATGATCTTTTTTTAGAAAGATAGATAATTCAAAGAGCTTTCCAACGATAGTAAGCTTAATAGAGTTACGACTAGTAATTCCGGAGTTATCGCCCGATAAATACTCCGGGTACCGAATTTTTTTATTTTCTGGACCATGATTTGAGGCAAATAATTTTAACGTTCAAATGTTGTAAAACGAACGTATAATATGTGAAATTAATCGTAGAATTCGCCTGCACAAACCGTTTCACTCTAGGACCTTTAGTTTTCCAGTTATGATTTTTTTAATTGTGAAACTATACAGGGAAAATTTCCAAATTGTTTATTTTTTCAATTACGGCAAAACTGTGTGAAAAAACGAAACTATTTTCACGTAAACCTATATAAAATAATCCGAGGAATCGACTGGCGTTGAGAAAATCGTTAAATTTTTAATAGTTTTTTAGTTATGAATTTTTTTTTCATTTTATCTGTTTTTGCTTTTGTTTGCAATTTTCTCGAAAACTATTAGTCGTAGAACAATGATCTTTTTTTAGAAAGATAGATAATTCAAAGAGCTTTCCAACGATAGTAAACTTAATAGAGTTACGACTAGTAATTCCGGAGTTATCGCCCGATAAATAGTCCGGGTACCGAATTTTTTTATTTTCTGGACCATGACTTGAGGCAAATAATTTTAACGTTCAAATGTTGTAAAACGAACGTATAATATGTGAAATGAACCGTAGAATTCGCCTGCACAAACCGTTTCACTCTAGGACCTTTAGTTTTCCAGTTATGATTTTTTTAATTGTGAAACTATACAGGGAAAATTTCCAAATTGTTTATTTTTTCAATTACGGCAAAACTTTGTGAAAAAACGAAACTATTTTGACGTAAACCTACATAAAATAATCCGAGGAATCGATTGGCGTTGAGAAAATCGTTAAATTTTCAATAGTTTTTTAGTTATGAATTTTTTTTCATTTTATCTGTTTTTGCTTTTGTTTGCAATATTCTCGAAAACTATTAGTCGTAGAACAATGATCTTTTTTTAGAAAGATAGATAATTCAAAGAGCTTTCCAACGATAGTAAACTTAATAGAGTTACGATTAGTAATTCCGGAGTTATCGCCCGATAAATACTCCGGGTACCGAATTTTTTTATTTTCTGGACCATGATTTGAGGCAAATAATTTTAACGTTCAAATGTTGTAAAACGAACGTATAATATGTGAAATTAATCGTAGAATTCGCCTGCACAAACCGTTTCACTCTAGGACCTTTAGTTTTCCAGTTATGATTTTTTTAATTGTGAAACTATACAGGGAAAATTTCCAAATTGTTTATTTTTTCAATTATGGCAAAACTGAAAAAACGAAACTATTTTCACGTAAACCTATATAAAATAATCCGGGGGGGAATCGACTGGCGTTGAGAAAATCGTTAAATTTTCAATAGTTTTTTAGTTATGAATTTTTTTTCATTTTATCTGTTTTTGCTTTTGTTTGAAATTTTCTCGAAAACTATTAGTCGTAGAACAATGATCTTTTTTTAGAAAGATAGATAATTCAAAGAGCTTTCCAACGATAGTAAACTTAATAGAGTTACGACTAGTAATTCCGGAATTATCGCCCGATAAATACTCCGGGTACCGAATTTTTTTATTTTCTGGACCATGATTTGAGGCAAATAATTTTAACGTTCAAATGTTGTAAAACGAACGTATAATATGTGAAATTAATCGTAGAATTCGCCTGCACAAACCGTTTCACTCTAGGACCTTTAGTTTTCCAGTTATGATTTTTTTAATTGTGAAACTATACAGGGAAAATTTTCAACTTGTTTATTTTTTCAATTATGGCAAAACTGTGTAAAAAACGAAACTATTTTGACGTAACCCATGTAAAATAATTCGGGGAATCGACTGGCGTTGAGAAAATCGCTAAATTTTCAATAGTTTTTTAGTTATGAATTTTTTTTCATTTTATCTGTTTTTGCTTTTTTTTGCAATTTTCTCGAAAACTATTAGTCGTAGAACAATGATCTTTTTTTAGAAAGATAGATAATTCAAAGAGCTTTCCAACGATAGTAAACTTAATAGAGTTGCGATTAGTAATTCCGGAGTTATCGCCCGATAAATACTCCGGGTACCGACTTTTTTGATTTTCTGGACCATGATTTGAGGCAAATAATTTTAACGTTCAAATGTTGTAAAACGAACGTATAATATGTGAAATTAATCGTAGAATTCGCTTGCACAAACCGTTTCACTCTAGGACCTATAGTTTTCAAGTTATGATTTTTTTAATTGTAAAACTATACAGGAAAAATTTTCAACTTGTTTATTTTTTCAATTATGGCAAAACTTTGTGAAAAAACGAAACTATTTTCACGTAAACCTATATAAAATAATCAGAGGAATCGACTGGCGTTGAGAAAATCGTTAAATTTTCAATAGTTTTTTAGTTATGAATTTTTTTTCATTTTATCTGTTTTTGCTTTTGTTTGCAGTTTTCTCGAAAACTATTAGTCGTAGAACAATGATCTTTTTTTAGAAAGATAGATAATTCAAAGAGCTTTCCAACGATAGTAAACTTAATAGAGTTACGACTAGTAATTCCGGAGTTATCGCCCGATAAATACTCCGGGTACCGAATTTTTTTATTTTCTGGACTATGATTTGAGGCAAATAATTTTAACGTTCAAATGTTGTAAAACGAACGTATAATATGTGAAATTAATCGTAGAATTCGCCTGCATAAACCGTTTCACTCTAGGACCTTTAGTTTTCCAGTTATGATTTTTTTAATTGTGAAACTATACAGGGAAGATTTTCAACTTGTTTATTTTTTCAATTACAGCAAAACTTTGTGAAAAAACGAAACTAGTTTGACGTAAACCTATATAAAATAATCCGAGGAATCGACTGGCGTTGAGAAAATCGTTAAATTTTCAATAGTTTTTTAGTTATGAATTTTTTTTCATTTGATCTGTTTTTGCTTTTGTTTGCAATTTTCTCGAAAACTGTTAGTCGTAGAACAATGATCTTTTTTTAGAAAGATAGATAATTCAAAGAGCTTTCCAACGATAGTAAGCTTAATAGAGTTACGACTAGTAATTCCGGAGTTATCGCCCGATAAATACTCCGGGTACCGAATTTTTTGATTTTCTGGACCATGATTTGAGGCAAATAATTTTAACGTTCAAATGTTGTAAAACGAACGTATAATATGTGAAATTAATCGTAGAATTCGCCTGTACAAACCGTTTCACTCTAGGACCTATAGTTTTCAAGTTATGATTTTTTTAAATTGTAAAACTATACAGGGAAAATTTCCAAATTGTTTATTTTTTCAATTACGGCAAAACTGTGTAAAAAACGAAACTATTTTGACGTAACCCATGTAAAATAATTCGGGGAATCGACTGGCGTTGAGAAAATCGCTAAATTTTCAATAGTTTTTTAGTTATGAATTTTTTTTCATTTTATCTGTTTTTGCTTTTTTTGCAATTTTCTCGAAAACTATTAGTCGTAGAACAATGATCTTTTTTTAGAAAGATAGATAATTCAAAGAGCTTTCCAACGATAGTAAGCTTAATAGAGTTACGACTAGTAATTCCGGAGTTATCGCCCGATAAATACTCCGGGTACCGACTTTTTTGATTTTCTGGACCATGATTTGAGGCAAATAATTTTAACGTTCAAATGTTGTAAAACGAACGTATAATATGTGAAATTAATCGTAGAATTCGCCTGCACAAACCGTTTCACTCTAGGACCTTTAGTTTTCCAGTTATGATTTTTTTAATTGTAAAACTATACAGGGAAAATTTCCAAATTGTTTATTTTTTCAATTACGGCAAAACTTTGTGAAAAAACGAAACTATTTTGACGTAAATCTATATAAAATAATCCGAGGAATCGACTGGCGTTGAGAAAATCGTTAAATTTTCAATAGTTTTTTAGTCATGAATTTTTTTCATTTTATCTGTTTTTGCTTTTGTTTGCAATTTTCTCGAAAACTATTAGTCGTAGAACAATGATCTTTTTTTAGAAAGATAGATAATTAAAAGAGCTTTCCAACTATACTAAAGTTAATGGGGCTAAGGCCAATAATTCCGGAGTTATTGTTCCATAAACGCTCCGGGCAATGGATTTTTAAAATTCTTTAAAGGTACCACTATAAATAATTTCAGGCAAAAAATAAACCAAAAATTAATTGTAAAAGAAAAAATAGTATAATACGTAAAATAAACCGTAGAATTAGCCTGAACAAACCGTTTTGCTTTAGGACTTTTAGTTTTCAAGTTATGATTTTTTTAATTGTAAAACTGTAGTTGTCTTGTTCTTTTTAAGGACTGTCAAATCGGCTGTTTTTTTTTCGGCTTAATGTTGTCTAGAAATTACGATTTATTAGGCGTGAGGGAAGCAAAGTTTTAGTTGTGGATAATGTTAAGTGTCTCGAGAGAGAAACAAGTTGTGAAATATGAGTAGTTGGGTTTTGTCTCCGATTGAATTGGATTTTAATTTAGCCGGGTTTTGGGGGTTTACCCAATTTGGAAGTCAATTCGTTAAAGCAATTTGGGGGAGATGGATTGGATCAGTGGCTGAATTTAAATATCTGAGTATCAAAGGAAAAGGAAATGTTTAAAAAGGCACGAATTTATGACTCATCTTTTTGCTTTTTTTTCGTATTTTATTAATTACGGCAAAACTGTTCGAACAAGTGGAACTATTTCGATGCTAGCCTATGTAAAATGATCCGGGGAATCGATTAACGTCGAGAAAATCACCAAATTCCCAACAGTTTTTTAGTTATGAATTTTTTAAAATTTTACCGACTTTTGCATTTTTTCAAAATTTTCTCGAAAACTATAAATCGGAGGACAATAATCTTTTTTGAGAAAGATAGATAATTAAAAGAGCTTTCCAACCATAATAAACTTCATAGGGTTATCTCTAATAGTTCCGGAGTTATTACTCGATAAATGTTCAGGGTACCCGGAATTGACCAAAATCTCGACAAAAATTGCAAAAATCAAAATTAAAAAATCGAACTTATTTATTTTTTTGGACTTTTAACAACTCCATAGGGTTGTAAAGACATAGAAAAGACCATACAACTTTGCTAGAGTGAGTTAAAAAAAAAATTTTATTTTTATGAAGGTTAAAATTTTAATCAAAAAAAAAACAAAATTTTAAATCTCGTTAAAAGCTGGTATAATACGGGAAATGAGCCGTAGAATTCACTGGAACAAACCGTTTTGCTTTACGACTTTTAGTTTTTGAGTTATGAATTTTTTAATAAATAGCCCGGCGCATCCACCATTTTTCAAATTGAAATAATTGTTTAAATAAATTCTCGAGAAAGTTAGTATTGTAATATAGTCGGTATAATACGAAAAATGAGCCGCAGAATTCACTGAAACAAACCGTTTTGCTCTACGACTTTTAGTTTTTGAGTTATGAATTTTTTTTCCCTATGAAATAGCTATCCGAATTTTCCAATTTTTAATTTTTTTAATTACGGCAAAACTATTCGAAAAAGTGGAACCATTGTGATGTAAACCTATGTAAAATGATCCGGGGTATCGACTGGTGTCAAGCAAATCACCAAATTCCCAATAGTTTTTAAGTTATGATTTTTTTTTTCATTGTACTATGTTGTCAATTTTCTCGAAAACTATTAGTCGCAGGATCTTCATCTTTTTTTTAAATGATAGCAAACGGTTTGTTTAAAAATTTAATTGTCTGTTTTGTAATGAAAGAAATAATAATAATACTTTAATAAGCAAAAGAGAGCAAAAACTGTTCGAATACGGTCGCGAAAGCAAACATAATTCCATTCAAAGCTGTTCCATCATAACTCCATTGTGCTTGTGAAGTAAATTGCAGCATGTCACATTTAATGCATTAGAGGCCTTAAACTTTGAAATTACATCCGTTATTCTCCTCCTCGAAAAACTCATTACTTGTTCTAAAATAAATAAAGTGATTAATTTTTCTAGCTGACCTCCGACTATATTTCTGATTCTCATTCAACTGTAAATTGGGTTTAATTTACGAACGAACGAACGCATTTGTGTCATAAACATACGTTGAATCTTTAAATGGCCGATTATCTACATTCAAAGGATACATAACAGTTGATTAGTTTAAGGTCGTATTTGTTCCAAAAGGGTTTGCTTGCTGCTATCACCAAAGCTCTGACGGTGATAAATGAAGCTCATTTGATTTAGAACTAATGCGATTTCAACTATAACACAATCGGAAAAAAACGGAGAATTATAAATTCATTTTATGTCTCGGGCAGATTTATCGACTTGAACCACTAATGGAACCGCATATTGACTGAACTAACACTTTTTATGTTCCCAATAGATTGAATTTCGAGCCGTTACACGGGATTGAACCTGAGCGAGCTGTTCGATACAGTTTATTTGCAATGCTCTTGACAATTTTCACAATTTTTTTTGGTTTAGCAATCAATAAATAGAAATAATTTTGGAATTATTTACCATTTTTTAGCGAGAAAATTTTAGCCTTCTTCTAACAAAAAATAATCACGATGAAAATCATAACGAGAATTATTTTTAATTTTCTTCTTTATTTTAACCGAAATCTTCTCAGTTCTGTAAAATTCGCGGTAAAAAGACCAAAATCTATTGGAATAAACAAAATTTTGTATTTCAAGACAGATTCTAAATTCTGTGACTTGACAAAGAAAAATCTTAAATTCACCAAGTTTTTTGGTAAAATATTTTTCCCCTACAGTTTTACAATTAAAAAAATCATAACTCCAAAACTGAAAGTCTTAGAGTAAAATGGTTGTTTACTTAGGTGAATTCTACGGTTCATTTTACGTATTATGCCAGTTTTTATAATTGGATTTTTGAATTTTTTTTGCCTAAAATTATTATAATGGTGACTATTTACAAAAAATAAAAAAATCCAATCGATTTGTCGGGCAATAACTCTGGATTTTTTTATCATAATCCTATTAAGTTTACTATTGTTGGAAAGCCCTTTCAATTATCCATCTCCCTAAAAAAAGATCAAAGTCCTGCCACTAATAGTTTTCGAGAAAATTCCCAACATAACGAAAAAAAATAGGTAAAATTTAAATGTGTCGATAACTTGAAAACTATCAAGAATTTACCGGTTTTTTCAACGCCAATCGATTCCTCAGATCACTTTACATAAACATACATGAAAATAGTTCTACTTTTCGAAATAGTTTTGCTGTAATTGAGAAAATAAAAAATGTCGGAAAAATTCTCGGTACAGTTTACAATTAAAAAAAATCATAACTCGAAAACTAAAAGTCCTAGAGCACAACGGTTTGTTCCAGCGTATTCTGCGGTTCATTTTACGTATTATACCAGTTTTTTTGTATTTGGTTTTTAGGAATTTTTGTCTAAAAAAATTATAATGGTGACTATCTTCAAAAAATCAAAAAAATCCAATACTCGATCATTTATCGGGCAATAACTCTGGAATTTTTTATCATAATCCTATTAAGTTTACTATCTTTGGAAAGCCCCTTCAATTATCCATCTCCCTCAAAAAAGATCAAAGTCCTGCCACTAATAGTTTTCGAGAAAATTCCCAACATAATGAAAAAAAATAGGTAAAATTTAAATGTGTCGATAACTTGAAAACTATCAAGAATTAACCTAACCGGTTTTTTCAGCGCCAATCGATTCCTCAGATCACTTTACATAAACATAAATGAAAATAGTTCTACTTTTCGAGATAGTTTTGCTGTAATTGAGAAAATAAAAAATGTCGGAAAAATTCTCTGTACAGTTTACAATTAAAAAAAATCATAACTCGAAAACTAAAAGTCCTAGAGCACAACGGTTTGTTTCAGAGTATTCTGCGGTTCATTTTACGTATTATACCAGTTTTTTTGTATTTGGTTTTTGGGAATTTTTGTCTAAAAAAATTATAATGGTGACTATCTTCAAAAAATCAAAAAAATCCAATATACTCGATCACTTATCAAGCAATAACTCTGGATTTTTTTATCATAATCCTATTAAGTTTACTATCGTTGGAAAGCCCCTTCAATTATCCATCTCCTTAAAAAAAGATCAAAGTCCTGCCACTAATAGTTTTCGAGAAAATTCCCAACATAACGAAAAAAAATAGGTAAAATTTAAATGTGTCGATAACTTGAAAATTAACAAGAATTAACCGGTTTTTTCAACGCCAATCGATTTCCCGGATCATTTTACATAAACATACATGAAAATAGTTCTACTTTTCGTGATAGTTTTGCTGTAATTGAGAAAATAAAAAAAGTCGAAAAAATTCTCTGTACAGTTTACAAATAAAAAAAATCATAACTCGAAAACTAAAAGTCCTAGAGCACAACGGTTTATTCCAGCGTATTCTGCGGTTCATTTTACGTATTATACCAGTTTTTTTGTATTTGGTTTTTGGGAATTTTTGTCTAAAAAAATTATAATGGTGACTATCTTCAAAAAATCAAAAAAATCCAATACTCGATCACTTATCGGGCAATAACTCTGGAATTTTTTATCATAATCCTATTAAGTTTACTATCGTTGGAAAGCCCCTTTAATTATCCATCTCTCTCTAAAAAAAGATCAAAGTCCTTCCACTAATAGTTTTCGAGAAAATTCCCAACATAACGAAAAAAAATAGGTAAAATTTAAATGTGTCGATAACTTGAAAATTAACAAGAATTAACCGGTTTTTTCAACGCCAATCGATTTCCTGGATCATTTTACATAAACATACATGAAAATAGTTCTACTTTTCGTGATAGTTTTGCTGTAATTGAGAAAATAAAAAAAGTCGAAAAAATTCTCTGTACAGTTTACAAATAAAAAAAATCATAACTCGAAAACTAAAAGTCCTAGAGCACAACGGTTTATTCCAGCGTATTCTGCGGTTCATTTTACGTATTATACCAGTTTTTTTGTATTTGGTTTTTGGGAATTTTTGTCTAAAAAAATTATAATGGTGACTATCTTCAAAAAATCAAAAAAATCCAATACTCGATCACTTATCGGGCAATAACTCTGGAATTTTTTATCATAATCCTATTAAGTTTACTATCGTTGGAAAGCCCCTTTAATTATCCATCTCTCTCTAAAAAAAGATCAAAGTCCTTCCACTAATAGTTTTCGAGAAAATTCCCAACATAACGAAAAAAAATAGGTAAAATTTAAATGTGTCGATAACTTGAAAATTAACAAGAATTAACCGGTTTTTTCAACGCCAATCGATTTCCTGGATCATTTTACATAAACATACATGAAAATAGTTCTACTTTTCGTGATAGTTTTGCTGTAATTGAGAAAATAAAAAAAGTCGAAAAAATTCTCTGTACAGTTTACAAATAAAAAAAATCATAACTCAAAAACTAAAAGTCCTAGAGCACAACGGTTTGTTCCAGCGTATTCTGCGGTTCATTTTACGTATTATACCAGTTTTTTTGTATTGGGTTTTTAGGAATTTTTGTCTAAAAAAATTATAATGGTGACTATCTTCAAAAAATCAAAAAAATCCAATACTCGATCACTTATCGGGCAATAACTCTGGAATTTTTTATCATAATCCTATTAAGTTTACTACTGTTGGAAAGCCCCTTCAATTATCCATCTCCCTAAAAAAAGATCATGGTCCTCCCACTAATAGTTTTCGAGAAAATTCCCAACATAACGAAAAAAAAATAGGTAAAATTTAAATGTATCGATAACTTGAAAACTATCAAGAATTAACCGGTTTTTTCAACGCCAATCGATTCCTCAGATCACTTTACATAAACATAAATGAAAATAGATCTACTTTTCGAGATAGTTTTGCTGTAATTGAGAAAATAAAAAAAGTCGAAAAAATTCTCGGTACAGTTTACAATTAAAAAAAATCATAACTCGAAAACTAAAAATCCTAGAGCACAACGGTTTGTTTCAGCGTATTCTGCGGTTCATTTTACGTATTATACCAGTTTTTTTGTATTTGGTTTTTAGGAATTTTTGTCTAAAAAAATTATAATAGTGACTATCTTCAAAAAATCAAAAAAATCCAATACTCGATCACTTATCGGGCAATAACTCTGGAATTTTTTATCATAATCCTATTAAGTTTACTATTGTTGGAAAGCCCTTTCAATTATCCATCTTCCTAAAAAAAGATCAAAGTCCTGCCACTAATAGTTTTCGAGAAAATTCCCAACATAATGAAAAAATAGGTAAAATTTAAATGTGTCGATAACTTGAAAACTATCAAGAATTTACCGGTTTTTTCAACGCCAATCGATTCCTCAGATCACTTTACATAAACATACATGAAAATAGTTCTACTTTTCGTGATAGTTTTGCTGTAATTGAGAAAATAAAAAAAGTCGAAAAAATTCTCTGTACAGTTTACAAATAAAAAAAATCATAACTCAAAAACTAAAAGTCCTAGAGCACAACGGTTTGTTCCAGCGTATTCTGCGGTTCATTTTACGTATTATACCAGTTTTTTTGTGTTTGGTTTTTGGGAATTTTTGTCTAAAAAAATTATAATGGTGACTATCTTCAAAAAATCAAAAAAATCCAATATACTCGATCACTTATCAAGCAATAACTCTGGATTTTTTTATCATAATCCTATTAAGTTTACTATCGTTGGAAAACCCCTTCAATTATCCATCTCCTTAAAAAAAGATCAAAGTCCTGCCACTAATAGTTTTCGAGAAAATTCCCAACATAACGAAAAAAAATAGGTAAAATTTAAATGTGTCGATAACTTGAAAATTAACAAGAATTAACCGGTTTTTTCAACGCCAATCGATTTCCTGGATCATTTTACATAAACATACATGAAAATAGTTCTACTTTTCGTGATAGTTTTGCTGTAATTGAGAAAATAAAAAAAGTCGAAAAAATTCTCTGTACAGTTTACAAATAAAAAAAATCATAACTCGAAAACTAAAAGTCCTAGAGCACAACGGTTTATTCCAGCGTATTCTGCGGTTCATTTTACGTATTATACCAGTTTTTTTGTATTTGGTTTTTGGGAATTTTTGTCTAAAAAAATTATAATGGTGACTATCTTCAAAAAATCAAAAAAATCCAATACTCGATCATTTATCGGGCAATAACTCTGGAATTTTTTATCATAATCCTATGAAGTTTACTATCGTTGGAAAGCCCCTTCAATTATCCATCTCCCTAAAAAAAGATCAAAGTCCTGCCACTAATAGTTTTCGTGCAAATTCCCAACATAATGAAAAAATAGGTAAAATTTAAATGTGTCGATAACTTGAAAACTGTCAAGAATTAACCGGTTTTTTCAACGCCAATCGATTCCTCAGATCACTTTACACAAACATAAATGAAAATAGTTATACTTTTCGGAATAGTTTTGATGTAATTGAGAAAATAAAAAAAAGTCCAAAAAAATTCTCTGTACGTTTACAATAAAAAAAATCATAACTCGAAAAGTCCTAAAGCCAAATGTTTTGGTCCAGCAATATCTCAAGTTTTGAAATGTTTCCTAGATTTTTTGTTAAAACAAATATACGAAAATAATGAATTTCAGGAGTAATTTAAATTTAAATTTAAATTTATTGAAATAAACGAAATTATTACAATTTTCTGTCTTGTCAATAAAAAAATTTCTTAGCTTAAAATTGTGATAACTAATAAATATTGTGAGATGTTGCAACAAGTGAAAAATCCGGACATATGGTCCAAGTCCCCAAGACCAAATTATTGATAAACTCGCTCGAAACTTCCTAATCCTCTAACTGTTGAACTAGAATATCGCGATGTTATCCAGTGTTGAGACTAATGAGAGAAAATAAAAAGCTCAAAGTTTCGAGAGCACAATTCGAGAGCTAATTCTTTACTGCGAAAAATAAAGTAAAAAAGAAAAAGCATTTTATAGGAAAGGTGTGAAACTTGTGCTTGAACGATAGAAAGTTGTTCACACGGAAGGAAGGAAACAAAGCGATATAATATAGGGTGTAGTTAGGTAGAAAAACTTGCCTTTGAAGTGTTTGGGACAGCATACAAATTCCACACCACTAAACAAAGAAATGCCACAGGGAAGAAGCATCGCAAACGATCGAAGTTGGAGACCTCGGTCTTGGCAAGCGTTGCCTGCAGTGGCATTCCAGCGACCGAATGTCCAGCAGTTGCTCTGGTTGTGGATGTGGTCGAATAAGCAGTTTTCGGGCACTAGGAGAGCGTCCGATTGGAACGGACCCTCTGGAACAGATAGTAACATTTATAACAAAAAAATCATAACTCGAAAATTAAAAGTCGTAGAGCAAAACGATTTGTTCCAGTGAATTCTACGGCTCATTTTACATATTATATTGGTTTTTTACACGATTTAAAAATTTGAAATTTTTTGCTTAAAATTAGGGTTGCCATTTCATAGTGGTATTTTATTCTTCAATAAAAAAATCGTAACTCAAAAACTAAAAGTCGTAGAGCAAAACGGTTTGTTCCAGTGAATTCTGCGGTTCATTTTCCGTATTATATCAGGTTTTCACGCGATTTAATTTTTTTGCTTAAAATTTTATTGGTCAAGACACTTACCTTCAAAAAAATGAAAAAAAATACTTTTTTAAACTCACTCTAGCAAAGTTATATGGACTTTTCTATGCTCTTACAACCCTCTGGAGTTGTTAAAAGTAGAAAAAAAAGTTAATATGTGCGATTTTAAAAATTTTGATTTATGCACTTTTGTCGCGATTTTGGTCGATTTTCGGTACCCGGAACATTCATCGAGTAATAACTCCGGAACTATTAGAGATAACCCTATGAAGTTTATTATCGTTGGAAAGCTCTTTTAATTGTCTATCTTTTTCAAAAAAGATTATTGTTCTCCGACTTATAGTTTTCGAGAAAATTTCGAAAAAAAGCAAAAGTAGATCAAATTAAAAAAAATCATAACTAAAAAACTATTGGGAATTTGGCGATTTTCTCGACGCCAATCGATTCCCCGGATCATTTTGCATCGGTAAGGGTAAAAATGGTTCCACATTTTCGAATAGTTTTGCCGTAATTGAGAAAATAAAAAAATTAAAAAATTTGTAAACACCCCCCTTTAAAAATGGCCAATTTTTAAAGTGTCTCAAAATCAATTCAAACCCATCCTATCTTATAGATTTTGATGTGCTCTTTACAATGGAACAAAGCGTTTTCCTCTAGCTCTTTTAGTTTGGCCGTAATCGGCGTTTGAAAATTGAAATTTTTTTTGCGAAATATCGCCTTGAAACCTATGCCATTTTGTAACGCTTTTTATACCGGTTCTAATCGATTTTGTCGTTTTTCTCTAACTCTTATAGTTTCGCCGTAATCGGCGTTTAAAAATTAGAAAAAAGTCAAAATGGCAACCTTTTTTTGCGTTTTTCTCGGAAACTATAATACTTAGAGCAAATTTTAAGAATGCATCAGATAGCGCTTAAAATTGTCTATTTTCTCGATTAAACCCGGAGCCGCTCCGGGCACCGGTTCCGGGTACAGAGGCATTTAAAGTTTGACAATAAAAAAATTCATAATTAAAAAACTAAAAGTCGTAGAGCAAAACGGTTTGTTCCAGTGAATTCTACGGCTCATTTTATATATTATATCAGTTTTTCACGCGATTTAAAATTTTGAATTTTTTTGCTTAAAATTTTATTGGTCAAGACACTTACCTTCTAAAAAATGAAAAAAAATTTTTGTTTAAACTCACTCTAGCAAAGTTTTATGGACTTTTCTATGTTTTTACAACCCTCTGGAGTTGTTAAAAGTAGAAAAAAAGTTAATATGTTCGATTTTAAAAATTTTGATTTTTTCAATTTTGTCGCGATTTTGGTCGATTTTTGGTACCCGGAACATTTATCAAGTAATAACTCTGGAACTATTAGAGATAACCCTATGAAGTTTATTATCGTTGGAAAGCTCTTTTAATTATCAATCTTTTTCAAGAAAGATTATTGTTCTTCGACTTATAGTTTTCGAGAAAATTTCGAAAAAAAAGCAAAAGTGGGTAAAATTAAAAAAAAAATTCATAACTAAAAAACTATTGGGAATTTGGCGATTTTCTCGCCGCCAATCGATTCCCCGGATCATTTTACATAGGTTTAGACCAAAATAGTTCCACATTCTCGAATAGTTTTGTCGTAATTGAGAAAATAAAAAAATAAAAAAAATTGTAAACCGGTTCTAATCGATTTTATCGTTTTTCTCTAACTCTTATAGTTTCGCCGTAATCGGCATTTAAAAATTAGAAAAAAGTCAATATGGCAACCTTTTTTTGCGTTTTTCTCGGAAACTATAATACTTAGAGCAAATTTTAAGAATGCATCAGATAGCGCTTAAAATTATCTATTTTCTCGATTAAACCCGGAGCCGCTCCGGGCACCGGTTCCGGGTACAGAGGCATTTAAAGTTTGACACTAAAAAAATTCATAATTAAAAAACTAAAAGTCGTAGAGCAAAACGGTTTGTTCCAGTGAATTCTGCGGTTCATTTTCCGTATTATATCAGCTTTTCATGAGATTTAAAATTTTGAATTTTTTTGCTTAAAATTAGGTCAGCCATTTCATAAGTGGAGTATTTTATTCATCAACAAAAAAATTCATAACTTAAAAATTAAACGTCGTAGAGCAAAACGGTTTGTTCCATTGAATTCTGCGGCTCATTCTACGTATTATATTAGCTTTTCATGAAATTTAAAATTTTGAATTTTTTTGCTAAAAATTTTAATGGTCAAGGCACTTACCCTACACAAAAATGAAAAAAAATTTTTTTTTTAACTCACTCAATCAAAATTTTATGGACATTTCTATGCTCATACAACCCTCTAGAGTTGTTAAAAGTATAAAAAAAGTTAATATATTCGATTTAAAAAATTTTGATTTTTGCAATTTTTGTCGCGATTTTGGTCGATTTCCGGTACCCGGAACATTCATAGAGTAATAACTCCGGAACTATTAGAGATAACCCTATGAAGTTTATTATCGTTGGAAAGCTCTTTTAATTGTCTATCTTTTTCAAAAAAGATTATTGTTCTCCGACTTATAGTTTTCGAGAAAATTTCGAAAAAAATCAAAAGTAGGTAAAATTTTAAAAAATTCATAACTAAAAAACTATTGGGAATTTGGCGATTTTCTCGACGCCAATCGATTCCCCGGATCATTTTGCATCGGTAAGGATAAAAATAGTTCCACATTTTCGAATAGTTTAGCCGTAATTGAGAAAATAAAAAAAACAACCTTCAACCTTTACAGTACAAATATGCACATAGTCCCACACAAATTGAAAGAAGTTTCTCCCGAATTAAAATGACGACTTAATTAGAATTTTGTGTAGAAAATTTGCTCGCTCGAAATTGTGCGCCATTTTCCCCCGAATAAAGTCATTACATTGGCAATTTACATTTTCCGTGGCAAAACTATACTTAAGTTGATGAAAAAACTCTCCGTTCATAAAGTCGCTAGATTGTCAATAACAGAACCATTATGTTGGCAAAAATTGAATTCGTTTTCTTAGTGTCTGGAGTGAAGATTTACTGAAATAATTTAATACAGAATGCGGCTTGTGGTTGGGGTAATAAATCCGTGTCTTGGTTACACCACAAGATGACAGTGTGCATAATTGTTTATAATTTATCACGAGAGACCGGATTTTTAGGAAGTTACAAACTTTAT
Source organism: Tribolium freemani (assembly GCA_939628115.1). Classification (NCBI taxonomy): domain Eukaryota; kingdom Metazoa; phylum Arthropoda; class Insecta; order Coleoptera; family Tenebrionidae; genus Tribolium; species Tribolium freemani. Next base: position 14,694,369 of record OW626786.1, on the reverse strand, counting down.
TTACTGCAGGAAAAATCAAAACAATTTTTATTAACCTTTTGTAAAAAACTTAACTCTATATAAAAACGTTAATTAATCGTTGTATACTTAAATATTGTTCTAAATTTGCTGTTGTAACATTAGTCAACCTAGAAAATGAACACACTGTATGGAAATACATACCAGCACTAAAATCGGGCACCTCTGCATTAGCAATATTTTTTCATTCAATTATTATTTTTATTTTCAGTAGATTTTTATATCCAGAATTTTTTGTATAGTTTGTCACTAATTTTTCTTTTTTCAAAGTAAGTGCAATCTTAAAAAACAATTTAATATACGACTAGAGTATTTTCAAAAATTAAAAGTTCAAAAACTGACCAAGTAACTTTAACGCTGAGAAACTTAAAAGCTGAAACACAAAAAAACTAAAAAATAGTGAGGCTGAAATTCTGAAGAACTAAGCAAGTGAGAAACTGAGAAATTAAAAAAACAATAGAACTGGAAAAGAGAAAGACTAATAAATTAAAACATGATATTCTGAATAAAAAAGCAATACTCTAAGAGGCTGAAAAGCTGAAAAACTGAAAAACTGGAATACAAAAAAACTAAAAAACAGTAAGATTAAAATTCTGTAGATCTGTGACTGAAAGTGTGATAAATTAAAAAACTATAGAACAGCAAAGTTAGAACATTATGAAATTGAAAAACTAAAATTATAAGACAGTGAAACAACGAAAAACTGAAACATTTAGGAAACGAATATGAAATATGGGAAAATTAAGAAACAAAATATTTTAGATGTCAAATAAAATAACTATGAAATTGAAAAATCTAATGTAGTGTTTTTGAACTAAATACTACCTACTACTAATAAAAAATGTGAAAAAATTTCTTACTTTAAATTAGGAAGTTTAAACACAACTGTAGGATGTTTAAAGCAAAAAATATAAAAACTAAAAAATAGTGACATTGAAATTCTGAAGAACTAAGTGACTGAAAAATTGAGAAACTGAAAAAACTATAGAACTGGAAAAGAAAAACACTTATAAATTGACACATTAGATTCTGATTAAAAAACCAATAAACTAAGAGACTGAAAAGCTAAAAAACTTGAAAACTGAAATACAAAAAAACTAAAAAGTAGTAAAAAAATTTGTAGATCTAAGTGACTGAAAGAGTGATAAATTAAAAAACTATAGAACTGCAAAGTAAGAACATTAAGAAATTGGAGAATTAAAATTATACGATAATGAACCACAAAAAAGTGAAAAATTTAACAAATGAATATAAAATATGGGGAAGTTAAGAAACTAAAAAGCTGAATAAACTTAAAAACTGTGTGATTGAAACACTAAGAAACTATGAGATTGAAAGACTGGAGCCTGAGAACGTAAAAAAATAATAAGTTTGTTCAAAGTTGAATAACTTGAAAAAGTTAAATGGAACACTGTTGTTTTTGCTTCTCAAAGATTATTAAATTGTTTATATAAAAACATAACTCATAAGTTTCAAATGCCCAAGTTAATAACTAAAAAAATATAAAGATTTTTGACCAAATTTGGTACATTTTTGAGTTTTGTGAGAGAATTTTGCAAAACAATTGAGTTTGTGCTGAAAAACGTTCAAAATGTTTGAGTTTGAACACGAATTAATTACGAGAATCAATTTTTTTCAAAAACAAATCAATCCACAATTTATTCACGATTTTTGAACCCAAGTGTAATAGAAAACTTGAAATTGTCTTAGAAAAGAGCGAAATTCCAAATTGTTTGGCCGACATTTACAAAATAATCAAACAACAGTTTTTTGCTGAGTTTTGAACGCTTTATGATTGGTCTGTTTTACAGTTGGGAGTGCAATTTCCCACCCATATCCAATAAGAAACGTTTCAATGTCTTGCAATTTTTTGTGCACCAGATAAACAAGTAGGAGGTGATTTTTATATTTTTATTAGTTAAATTACTCGCTCCAGGAATAAATAAGACACTAGTAAACAGGTTTTAGGGCCGGACATTCTCACAGAACGGGATTTCGCCTCAGATGCGAATAAAATGGTCGAAATATTTTGACTTTTTTTTGACGAAAACACACTTTTCCTTAAAAATTTATTAAGAATCTTTCACACAACTAATTAAAATCTACACTGTCAATTTAATGAATTTAGGAATTTAGGAAAAATGAAAAAAAGTGTCAAATCTTTAGATTTGTAACTCGATATTTAAAAAAGGACTCACCTAGACACCGGAACGGTTTGACCCATCTTGCAGTCTTGCACTTGCCTCTAGCTTGAGCCCCAGGTGTGGAGCCGGCTTTGCACCAGGAGGCAATCTTCAAATAATGACTGCTTTCGACAATGTTTGTGATATCTCGTTTGGGATACACCTGAAAAAGATTAATAATGATCGATTGATTGCAAGCGCCCACAAATCTTAATGAAATTCTTGGTCGAAGAAATCAAATCCGATGATATTTGAGTGAGCCGGATTGATTGATTATCCATTATTATTGGCCGGAGAATGATAACAGATGGCTCAGAGATAAATAAGAAAATTATTGGGGACGCACAAGCAAGCAATTTCCGGCGAAATGAAAATGTTTGCATTATTCGCTATCTTGTAATTAAATTGTATGAGGGTTTGGGCTAATCGGCACAACTTTGTGAGACAAAGGTGTTCGATGGAATTTGAATACGACTGCATTCAATTGCCCGAATTCCCTATCCAATTATCTCTGCTATTATTGAAGGATTCAACACAATTAGGTACACCAAAATATCAAAAATTACAATATACAGGCTTTTTTATTCTAAACTAGCAGTTGTCCACAACCACTTTGAAACACAGAAAAACTTAGTATAACAAAAAGTAGAAACACAAAATTTTATTGTGAACTTTAAAACCGTTTAACCCTCTTGTGGATATAATCACATTTTCTTTATTTTTAACCGGAAGTCCAAATGACAATTTTCTTGGATATATGACTTCAAAAATGCAGGAGTTTTGCGTTGAACTCTTTTGGGGGTGGAATTTCTAAAAATCTACGCCTCTTCCTTTTTAACCGAATGTCTAAGATATCAATTGATAACTTCAAGAATAAAGAATTTTTTATATGTATAACTTCAACAATGAAGGATTTTTTTTTGTTTAACCCCCTTGGAGTGGAGTTTTCAACAAACTGAAACACGCGTTTTTTATATTTAGACTAATGCCCAAATACCAATTCTCTTGGTTATAACTTCGAAAATGACATATTTTTATATTCAACCCTCTTGGGGGTGGAACTTTCAAAATCCAGAAACACGTCTTTTTTCATTTTTAACCGAAAGATCATTAATATAGCTTCAAAAATGACGATTTTTTATGTTTAACCCTTTTTGGGGGTGGAATTTCTAAAAATAATAAAATACCTGTTTCTTTATTTTTCACCGAATGCCCAAATACCAATTTTTATAAATATAAGTTCAAAAATTACGGATTTTTATATTTAACCCCCTTAGGGGTGGAAATTCCAAATGTTCTTAAACACACGTTTTTCATCTTTAACCGAAAGCTCAAGTACCATTTGCATGGATACAAATTAAAAATTACGAATTTTTATACAAATTCTAACCCGTGTTCAAACCCCCTTATTGGGGTTGGTATTTCCAACTAAAACACGTGTTTCTTTATTTTCACTAAAAGCCCAAATACCAGCTTCAATTAATGTAAATTCAAAAGTTACGAATATTTATACAAATTTTATTACGCCATTTAACCCTCTTAGGGGTTGATTTTTCGAAAATCCGGAAACACGTGTTTCTTCATTTTTAACCAAAAGCCCAAATACTAATTTTCAAGGATGTAAGTTCAATGTAACTTTAAAAATGACAGATTTTCTAAACTCTAATTCTAAATTCAACTCTCCATTTAACCCCTTTAGGGGTTGATTTTCCAAAAATCCTGAAACACGTCTTTCTTTATTTTTAACCGAAAGCCCAAATGCTAATTTTCAAAGATATAACTTAAAAAATGACGGATTTTTATTTAAATTTTAACACCCTATTTAACCCTCTTAGGGGGTGATTTTCGAAAAATCCTTTCTTAGTACACCCCTACGTTACAAAAGCTATCTACTGTAAAAATTTCAAATTTCTATCCTTAGCCGTCTAGGTTGTGCGTTGATTAGTCAGTCAGGCCAAGCAATTTTATATACAGGGTGAGTCACTGATATGGGCATGCTCGATTACACCTACACCGTCAATGATATCGAAATGAGTCAAATGTCACAGCAAATGGGAGGCCAAAGTGCATTTTTTAAAATTATTTTGCTCTATACAGGGTGTTCCATTTTTACAGTGCAGCCTATAACATAGTTTTTTTAATGGCACCCCCTGTGTATTTGTACATATTTTAATTTGCGTTTCTTTAAGCTTAAAAAATCCGTTTAATTTTTTTAATTGCTTTAACCGTTTAGAAGTTATTTAATTTTTTCTACAATTTAATGCGTTTGCAGGCACATTATTAAAAAATCGCAGTACCCTTGGTTTTTGGGATATTAAGTTGGGACTTTGTCCATATGTAAACAACTGTTTGAGGTATCTTTCGGTGGCAAGATCGTTCATTTTTATTATAGGATCTCCTTACTGTGACACATTCATTTTAGGACAATTTGAAGGACCATAACTTGATTGTTTTAAATAGCACTCCTGTATTTTATTACTAGATCCTATTCAGTGTCTCATTTTACATCTTTTCTACCTCTTAAGTTTTTTTCCTAAAAGTTGATAGTTTGGGAGATAATTGGGTTTTTCTTTAAAATGCACACAAAATATCTTGAATATTAATGTAGCGTGTCATAAAAAAACAATAACTTCTGGCATATTAACATCAAACTGGCATTTATTGTACGTCACTTTTTTAATTTTGTTGTGAAAATGATTTTTTCGTGTTAAATGCATACAATCTCATCGAGATATAAACTCTAAATTTGAAAAGAAATAATTAAACAAAAATGAAAGAAACGACGGCTCTACCAGAGAAAATATGCAAGAAAGAATTATAAAGGACTTTCATAGAATAGATCATGCCACATTAAAAGGGGTGAATTTTTAAAAAGAATTTACGAATGTTGTGCTTTATTGCTTAAGAAAGCCGTCATTTTAAACAGTTTTGTAATTGCAAGTAAAATGTTATCGCTATTGATTTTTATACCTCAGTAAATATTTTTTTATTTCCTTATTTCTCCATTGTAAATTTCTTTCATTTTTATTTAATAATTCCTTGTCAAAGTTTATATCTCGATGAGATTTGTAGATTTGCATTTTACGCGAAAAAATCATTTTCACAAGAAAATCAAAACGTGACATACTATAAATTCCATTTTGACATTGGTATGCCAGAATGTATTGTTTTTCATAGCACGCTTCATTAGTATCCAAGATATTTTGTGTGCATTTTTCAGAAAAACCGAATTATCTCCCAAACTATCAACTTTTAGGAAAAAACTTAAGAGGTAAAAAAGATGTAAGATGAGACACTGAATAGGATCTAGTAATAAATACAGGGGGTGCTATTTAAAAAAATCAAGTTATGGTCCTTCAAATTGTCCTAAAATGAATGTGTTACAGCAAGAAGATCCTATAATAAAAATGAACGATCTTGCCACCGAAAGATACCTCAAAAAATTGTTTACATATGGACAAAGTCCCAACTTGATATCCCAAAAACCAAGGGTACTGCGATTTTTTAATAATGTGCCTGCAGACGTACTAAATTGTAGAAAAAATTAAATAACTTGTGAACGGTTAAAGCAAATTAAAAAAACTAAACGGATTTTTGAAGCTTAAAGAAATGCAAATTAAAATATGTACAAATATACAGGGGGTGAAATTAAAAAAAACTATGTTATAGGCTGCACTGTAAAAATAGAACACCCTGTATAGAGCAAAATAATTTTAGGCCTCCCATTTGCAGTGCCCTTTGACTTATTTCGATATCATTGAGGGTGTAGGTGCAATCAAGCACGCCCATATCAATGACTCACCCTGTATATAGAAGATAGAAAGTATGTTTTTCATTGCGTTTTTGTATTAGTTGAGTTATTTTAAGGAAGCTTTTATCAGTTTAACCGTTTTCGAGATATTGAAGATTTTTTGAAAATTTTTGGATTTGCTCCTGTCACTTAAAAAATCGGTAACTTTTTTAGTTTTAGAGATTTCGAAATCATATTTAGAGAATTAAAAGGGAAAGCTTTTATCTGTTCTTCAGTGTGTTCAAAATTGGAAAAGAAGTTAATAAACCCAAAAATTTTAAGGTTAAGTTTGGACAACTTCAAGTACTTATGTACCCAATTTTTATTTTACTAGATGGAGGAGAATTTTTTTCTGCATCGATCTGTATTACTATTCCCTATACCTACCTGTGATAATTTTCAAGTTATGTTGGTTTTTTTGACATTGTCGGAAATTTCTTACTAAACACAGCTATTTTTGCATAGTTTAATTTCTCACATTTTATCTAATGATTAATGAATTTCTCAATCCCAACAAAAAGAACTAAATTCTCTACCATTTAGTGAAATAAAACTTGTGGCATTTCATTTGAAAAAAATGAGTTATGGGTGCTTAAAGTTCTGCAAACTTAACTTTAAAAATTTTGAGTTTGCTATTCTTTTTTAGAAATTTGAAAACACCCAAGGAAAGATCTAGGCTTCCTCTTTCAAATGAGCTGAAAAATATTTCCCAATTTTAAAAAATGGCAGAGTTATCGATATTTGAACTGGAAGGTGCAAATCGAAAAAAATATTTCGTAAACGGCTAAATTTAGGTACAGGGCAAGATTATGAAAACTACCTTAAAATATAACACTAGTAATCCAAAAAGGCATTAAAAAATATAGCTTTCCATTTAAAATAATAAATTGTAGAATTATTAAGATCTGTCGCATTTTGCGTCTAAAAATATCCATCTTTTTTCAGGTGAGTTGTGATTGTTCACAGTTTATGAGAGCGTGAAAATAAAGGGATGTATTTATAAGTGTTGTTAATTCGGTTAAAGTAATAGCGATCGACATATATTTGAGTACCTAACCAATTAAGGATACACGAAATAGGCAGAGCAAAGTTAGGTCTTTGACGGTTCCAAGAGCTGTTCTGGAGCATTTAATTTAATTTTCAACAGCGCCTAGTTTACCAACTCTACCACATACCATAATTTCCCATTTGTCTTCAACGCACGTTCGTTCACAAAACTGTCGTTTCATCCTCCAATCGATAAAAATTGCATTTTTTTTTTTTTCAAAACTAAGCTAAAACGGATTTTCCTCTCTTAATTGAATTTTCGCAACATAAATAACGAGCGAATTTCATTTGAGTTATGTTATTTCGACAAGTGCTGGATTATGTATGCGAGATAGTTCTCCAAAACGTAATTACACAGCCACATTTTACTCATTGTCGTGTCAGGGGGTGATGTTTCACGTCACTAATTCCCAATATTATAACTCGAAAACTAAAAGTCGTAGAGCAAAACGGTTTGTTCCAGTGAATTCTACGGCTCATTTTACATATTATATCAGTTTTTCACGCGATTTAAAAATTTAAAATTTTTTGCTTAAAATTGTGGTACCTAATTCTTCAATAAAAAAATTCGTAACTCAAAAACTAAAAGTCGTAGAGCAAAACGGTTTGTTCCATTGAATTCTGCGGCTCATTCTACGTATTATATTAACTTTTCATGAGATTTAAAATTTTGAATTGTTTTGCTTAAAATTAGGTCAGCCATTTCATAGTGGAGTATTTTATTCATCAACAAAAAAATTCATAACTTAAAAATTAAACGTCGTAGAGCAAAACGGTTTGTTCCATTGAATTCTGCGGTTCATTCTACGTATTATATTAGCTTTTCATGAAATTTAAAATTTTGAATTTTTTTGCTAAAAATTTTAATGGTCAAGGCACTTACCCTACACAAAAATGAAAAAAAAAAAATTTTTTTAACTCACTCAATCAAAATTTTATGGACATTTCTATGCTCATACAACCCTCTAGAGTTGTTAAAAGTATAAAAAAAAGTTAATATATTCAATTTAAAAAATTTTGATTTTTGCAATTTTTGTCGCGATTTTGGTCGATTTTCGGTACCCGAAACATTCATCGAGTAATAACTCCGGAACTATTAGAGATAACCCTATGAAGTTTATTATCGTTGGAAAGCTCTTTTAATTGTCTATCTTTTTCAAAAAAGATTATTGTTCCCCGACTTATAGTTTTCGAGAAAATTTTGAAAAAAAGCAAAAGTAGGTCAAATTTTAAAAAATTCATAACTAAAAAACTATTGGGAATTTGGCGATTTTCTCGACGCCAATCGATTCCCCGGATCATTTTGCATCGGTAAGGGCAAAAATAGTTTCACATTTTCGAATAGTTTTGCCGTAATTGAGAAAATAAAAAAATTAAAAAATTTGTAAACACCCCCCCCCCCCCTCAAAAATGGCCAATTTTTAAAGTGTCTCAAAATCAATTCAAATCCATCCTATCTTATAGATTTTGATGTGCTCTTTACAATGGAACAAAGCGTTTTCCTCTAGCTCTTTTAGTTTGGGCGCAACCGGCGTTTGAAAATTGAATTTTTTTTGCGAGATATCGCCTTGAAACCTATGCCATGTTGTAGGGCTTTTTATACCGGTTCTAATCGATTTTACCGTTTTTCTCTAACTCTTATAGTTTTGCCGTAATCGGCGTTTAAAAATTAGAAAAAAGTCAAAATGGCAACCTTTTTTTGCGTTTTTCTCGGAAACTATAAAACTTAGAGCAAATTTTAAGAATGCATCAGATAGCGCTTAAAATTATCTATTTTCTCGATTAAACCCGGAGCCGCTCCGGGCACCGGTTCCGGGTACAGAGGCATATAAAGTTTGACACTAAAAAAATTCATAATTAAAAAACTAAAAGTCGTAGAGCAAAACGGTTTATTCCAGTGAATTCTACGGCTCATTTTACATATTATATCAGTTTTTCACGCGATTTAAAAATTTGAAATTTTTTGCTTAAAATTGGGGTTGCCATTTCATAGTGGTATCTAATTCTTCAATAAAAAAATTCGTAACTCAAAAACTAAAAGTCGTAGAGCAAAACGGTTTGTTCCAGTGAATTCTGCGGCTCATTTTAAGTATTATATTAGCTTTTCATGAAATTTAAAATTTTGAATTTTTTTGCTAAAAATTTTAATGGTCAAGGCACTTACCCTACACAAAAATGAAAAAAAAATTTTTTTTTAACTCACTCAATCAAAATTTTATGGACATTTCTATGCTCATACTAGAGTTGTTAAAAGTATAAAAAAAGTTAATATATTCGATTTAAAAAATTTTGATTTTTGCAATTTTTGTCGCGATTTTGGTCGATTTTTGGTACCCGAAACATTCATCGAGTAATAACTTCGGAACTATTAGAGATAACCCTATGAAGTTTATTATCGTTGGAAAGCTCTTTTAATTGTCTATCTTTTTCAAAAAAGATTATTGTTCTCCGACTTATAGTTTTCGAGAAAATTTTGAAAAAATGCAAAAGTAGGTCAAATTTTAAAAAATTCATTACTAAAAAACTGTTGGGAATTTGGCGATTTTCTCGACACCAATCGATTCCCCGGATCATTTTGCATCGGTAAGGGCAAAAATAGTTCCACATTTTCGAATAGTTTTGCCGTAATTGAGAAAATTAAAAAATTAAAAAATTTGTAAACACCCCCCCTTAAAAATGGCCAATTTTTAAAGTGTCTCAAAATCAATTCAAACCCATCCTCTCTTATAGATTTTAATGTGCTCTTTACAATGGAACAAAGCGTTTTCCTCTAGCTCTTTTAGTTTGGCCGTAATCGACGTTTGAAAATTGAAAATTTTTTGCGAGATATCGATTAAACCCGGAGCCGCTCCGGGCACCGGTTCCGGGTACAGAGGCATTTAAAGTTTGACACTAAAAAAATTCATAATTAAAAAACTAAAAGTCGTAGAGCAAAACGGTTTGATCCAGTGAATTCTACGGCTCATTTTACATATTATATTGATTTTTTACACGATTTAAAAATTAGAAATTTTTTGCTTAAAATTAGGGTTGTCATTTCATGGTGGTATTTTATTCTTCAATAAAAAAAATCATAACTGAAAAACTAAAAGCCGTAGAGCAAAACGGTTTGTTCCAATGAATTCTGCGGCTCATTTTGCGTATTATACCAGCTTTTCACGCGATTTAAAATTTTGAATTTTTTTGCTTATAATTTTATTGGTCAAGACACCTTCACAAAAATGAAAAGAAATATTTTTTCTTAAACTTACTCTAGCAAAGTTTTATGGACTTTTGTATGCTCTTACAACCCTCTGGAGTTGTTAAAAGTAGAAAAAAAAGTTAATATGTTCGATTTTAAAAATTTTGATTTTTGCAATTTTGTCGCGATTTTGGTCGATTTTTGGTACCCGGAACATTTATCAAGTAATAACTCCGGAACTATTAGAGATAACACTATGAAGTTTATTACCGTTGGAAAGGTCTTTTAATTGTCTATTATTTTCAAAAAAGATTATTGTTCTCCGACTTATAGTTTTCGAGAAAATTCCGAAAAAAAGCAAAAGTAGGTCAAATTAAAAAAAAATCATAACTAAAAAACTATTGGGAATTTGGCGATTTTCTCGACGCCAATCGATTCCCCGGATCATTTTACATAGACTTAGACCAAAATAGTTCCACATTTTCGAATAGTTTCGTCGTAATTGAGAAATTAAAACAAACGATAACAATGTCAGATTTGGGCCGAAAAAAATGGGAAAAACTGCAATAATTTAAAACGAATTCGGCAATAAAACGAATGGAGATATTCATCCAATATGTCGCTTATTTAATGGCCACTTGTGCGCATTCGATTTGGCCGAATAATAGATAGTAAAAAAGAAAAGAAAAACGTTCCCTACCTTCTTGCAATAGTTCAAAATGTCCATTTTGTCCTTGAAACACGTCGCTTTGGAGTAGAGATCTGAAAGCCATTCCCCTTGTTCTGTCATATATTTTGGGTGATATGCCTCTTGGCCATGGGGGCCCGCATCACAAAGCATTGCTACCTGAGGTTCGAAGTGGGACACAGCCCCGCTGTTTAAGCTACTGTCTTGAAGACCCTGCAAAAAACAATCACACAAAAGTTTACAAAAGCTGATCACGTCCATGTTAAATTTAAATGAGACTCCGGTTAATTGTTAATTAAACTCTCTCTTTGTTCGGTGTTTATTCATTGCAACTTTTGCCAAAACTCATCAATAGAGTTTTCGAGTAATAGTGGAGTGGTTCTACTTTTTTTTTTTAATTAGGCAGTCTAGACAATCGAAATTTAGCTTGATTGATTTTGAATCTGTTTTTATTTTTCCTCTACGAGCTATAGTTTTTGAAATATGAGTTGAAACTAAATTTGTCAAAATCCAAACAGTTGTATTAATTTTTTTTTTGGAAAAGATAGAAGTCCGAACAACTCAATTTTTAACTTTTCTTACGCAAAATTATCTGAGGATTCCAAATCTGTCTTTGTTATTTATCTACGACCGATATTTTTTGAGATATCGGTGAAAATTTGGTGCCTCAAGACGCTGATTAGTTACTGTAAAAAAGGAGTGCTTTTTACTTTTTTTGTCAAAATTAGACAGTCTAGAGAATTTAAGTTCACCTTTTCATGTGTAAAATTATTCACGGATTCTAAATCTGTTTTTATTTTTCGTCTACAAGCAATAGTTTTTAAGTTATCAATCAAACTTTGAGACATTGGTTAATATTTAGTTTTGTTGGAGCTTTTTTGGGTTTTTTTTTTAAAAACTTTAATTTAACTCACAATGTTGTCTGTCTGTCGGTTATTTTTCGGAGCCAAATTTGAAAGGGTTCCCGTTGTCCCACTGAATTGAATTTTGCATACTTACTTAATCTACGTGACAATGCAATCCTATGTAGTTAAATACCCCCTAAAGGGGTTAAATGGGGTTTTAAGATTTTAGGTTATGTTTACAGAGGGGTTCTCGATTTGTACATACCGTAACTCATACCGACATAGACGGTATGTTGGTCATTTGTACGTAACAGTAATAACAATAAATCTATGCAATAAATAAAGACTAAAAAGCAAAAAATTAAAATATATAAAAAAATGTTTTTTAAAAAAACTTTTATTTAAAAGATGCACTAAAAAGTAAAAAATAATGAATTTCAATCACAGGAGAATATTTTTTCTTACAGGTTAAAATTCTAAAATTTATAAAAGCTTTGGGAGTTATAAAACTACGGCATTACAGAATTACTTTGTTCAGTTGACAACTCCCAAAGCTTTTGTAAATTTTAGAATTTTAATCTGTAAGAAAAAAATTCTCCTGTGATTGAAATACATTATTTTTTACTTTTTAGTGCATATTTTAAATAAAAGCTTTATTTAAAAAACATTTTTTTATATACAGGGTGAGTCACTGATATGGGCATGCTCGATTACACCTACACCGTCAATGATATCGAAATGATTCAAATGTCACAGCAAATGGGAGGCCAAAGTGCATTTTCTAAAATTATTTTTCTCTATACAGGGTGTTCCATTTTTACAGTGCAGCCTATAACATAGTTTTTTTAATGGCACCCCCTGTATATTTGTACATATTTTAATTTGCATTTCTTTAAGCTTCAAAAATCCGTTTAGTTTTTTTAATTTGCTTTAACCGTTCACAAGTTATTTAATTTTTTCTACAATTTAGTACGTCTGCAGGCACATTATTAAAAAATCGCAGTACCCTTGGTTTTTGGGATATCAAGTTGGGACTTTGTCCATATGTAAACAACTGTTTGAGGTATCTTTCGGTGGCAAGATCGTTCATTTTTATTGTAGGATCTCCTTGCTGTGACACATTCATTTTAGGACAATTTGAAGGACCATAACTTGATTTTTTTAAATAGCACCCCCTGTATTTATTACTAGATCCTATTCAGTGTCTCATCTTACATCTTGTTTACCTCTTAAGTTTTTTCCTAAAAGTTGATAGTTTGGGAGATAATTCGGTTTTTCTGAAAAATGCACACAAAATCTCTTGGATACTAATAAAGCGTGCTATGAAAAACAATACATTCTGGCATACCAATGTCAAAATGGCATTTATAGTATGTCACGTTTTGATTTTCTGGTGAAAATGATTTTTTCGCGTAAAATGCAAATCTACAAATCTCATCGAGATATAAACTTTGACAAGAAATTATTAAATAAAAATGAAAGAAATTTACAATGGAGAAATAAGGAAATAAAAAAATATTTACTGAGGTATAAAAATCAATAGCGATAACATTTTACTTGCAATTACAAAACTGTTTAAAATGACGGCTTTCTTAAGCAATAAAGCACAACATTCGTCAATTCTTTTTAAAAATTCACCCCTTCTAATGTGGCATGATCTATTCTATGAAAAGCCTTTATAATTCTTTCTTGCATATTTTCTCTGGTAGAGCCGTTGTTTCTTTCATTTTTGTTTAATTAATTCTTTTCAAAATTAGAGTTTATATCTCGATGAGATTGTATGCATTTAACACGAAAAAATCATTTTCACAACAAAATTAAAAAAGTGACGTACAATAAATGCCAGTTTGATGTTAATATGCCAGAAGTTATTGTTTTTTATGACACGCTACATTAATATTAAAGATATTTTGTGTGCATTTTTCAGAAAAACCGAATTATCTCCCAAACTATCAACTTTTAGGAAAAAACTTAAGAGGTAGAAAAGATGTAAAATGAGACACTGAATAGGATCAAGTAATAAAATACAGGGGGTGCTATTTAAAAAAATCAAGTTATGGTCCTTCAAATTGTCCTAAAATGAATGTGTCACAGCAAGGAGATCCTATAATAAAAATGAACGATCTTGCCACCGAAAGATACCTCAAACAGTGGTTTACATATGGACAAAGTCCCAACTTAATATCCCAAAAACCAAGGGTACTGCGATTTTTTAATAATGTGCCTGCAAAGGCACTAAATTGTAGAAAAAATTAAATAACTTCTAAACGGTTAAAGCAAATTAAAAAAATAAACGGATTTTTAAAGCTTAAAGAAATACAAATTGAAATATGTTCAAATATACAGGGGGTGCCATTTAAAAAAACTATGTTATAGGCTCCACTGTAAAAATGGAACACCCTGTATAGAGCAAAATAATTTTAGGCCTCCCATTTGCAGTGCCCTTTGACTTATTTCGATATGATTGGCGGTGTAGGTGCAATCAAGCACGCCCATATCAATGACTCACCCTGTATTTTTTACAATATTTTCTACGTAATTCTTGCAGAAAACAAAATTCAAGCATCACTAACTTCGCAATGTCACAACAAGTGTCCAAATAAATAAAAATAAAAAAAATAAAAATTAGTTTCGAGTTTCAAGTAAAACCCTTAAAATTGCGGGTGAAAAAAAGAGGCTTTTTGCCTACTAGTTAGAGAATAAATCGTGTTGTGTGCTAATGGCATTAAATCGATACCGGTTTGCTAATGATCGGCTCGATTTCCTTTTAATGTTGCTTTTACACAAACGATACATCATGAATAATCGTCCCTGGAGGTGATATCCCGGCGCATCCACCAAATATAACGAGTCGGTTTAGTTTCAAATTTGAAAGAAAGTGTGATAAGTAAATTGTTGGAATTAACATAAACAACAAGTTAGTTGGGTTGTAGGTATTTGGGAGACAATCTCTCGTAATAAGTTGTGTTAGCACGCGAGTGTCGGAAATAGATTAGAAACCAATGTGCATATTAAGTGAGCTGCGGTTTCGAGACTTGACTCCGAAATATCTTGCAGAAAAAAACGAATAAACTTTAGGGGAAACAAAACAAATATTAATTCTGCTCAAAAAAATTACTCAACAATACAAGTCAACAGTACTTTCACAAGGTGTTTCCAAAACTTTACTGCGTACAAAATTTTTGAGGGACAAGATTCGATCTCGATAAATATAAGATTTGAGAATTTTCCTCACAAAGTACCTTTTTGTAAATTTTGTAAATTTGGACTGAAGTTTTAAATTTTTGATGTTGGTATTTCAGCAGAATTTTCAAGAAGATCTGAAAAAAATATATAAAAACATGTTTTTCTAAAGAAAGGTTTTATTTAAAAGATGTACAAAAAAGTAAAAAATAATGTATTTCAATCACAGGAGAATATTTTTTTACAGGTTAAAATTCTAAAATTTATAAAAGCTTTGGGAGTTATAAAACTACGGCATTACAGAATTACTTTCTTCAGTTGACAACTCTCAAAGCTTTTATAAATTTTAGAATTTTAACCTGTAAGAAAAAATATTCTCCTGTGATTGAAATACATTATTTTTTACTTTATAGTGCATCTTTTAAATGAAAGCTTTTTTTAAAAACATTTTTTATATATTTTTATTTTTTGCTTTTTAGTCTTTATTTATTGTTATTACACTGTGCATCTACCGTGACGTCCAAATGACCAACATACCGTCTATATCGGTATAAGTTACGGTATGTACAAATCGAGAACCCCTTTGTAAACATAACCTAAAATTTTAAAACCCCATTTATCACCTTCAGTGGGTAATTAACTATATAGAATTGCATTGTCACGCAGATTACGTAAGCATGTTAAATTTCATTTCATTGCGACTACAGGAACCCTCTCAAATTTACAAATCGAGAACCCCTTTGCAAACATAACCTAAAACTTCAAAAAACCATTTAACCCCTTTAGGGGGTATTTAACTACATAGGATTGCATTGTCAGACAGATTAAGTAAGTATGCAAAATTTCAATTCAGTGAGACAACGGGAACCCTTTCAAATTTGGCTCCGAATAAATAACCGACAGACAGATAACATTGTGAGCTAAATAAAAGCTTTTAAAAATTATATGCTTTTTAACTAGGGACACTTGGTTGTACATAATTCCAACAATTTTTTAAAAAGTTTATTCAAGAATGTTCTAGTATACAAAATCAAAAACTTTGAAATAGCTAAAATACAGTTTTCAAAGTGTTTCATATTTTTGTTGTTGTGTTGAAAGAAATTTCTAAGGACCTAAGGTTGATGAAAAGATAATAAAAGCTCATCTGCAAGATAATAAAAAAGCAACGATAGAAATGTTGTTGTTAAAAATGGTGAAAAATTTGCTTAATCTTGAGGAATCCGTTGGGATTTCTCCTTTTTTTCTTCGTATTTTTGAGTGTTTTTTTCAAAACTGGTTTTGTTGGTATTTCAGCAGAATTTTCAAGTTTTATGGATTTTCGGAAGCTTTTATAGCACAACAACAGTCATGTATTTAGTTGTCCGTATTTTCAACAATTATTCAAAACGTTTATCAAAAATCCACTCAAGAAAAAAAATAAAAACAATGGATTATTTCATCTTGTGACATTTTGGTATTAAGTTTTCCTGTGTTTACGAGGGTTTTTAAGTGTTTTTTTTATTTAGATACCAAAAAAGTTTTGGGAAAGAAATTTTGAAACCTAACGAATTTTTACGGATATTATGATAAAATCTAAAGATCATGAAAAAAAACAGATTTCTGATTTCCAGTGGTATACCCAAGGATTTAGAAGAAACTAAAGCAGATGAAAAGATTTATTGAAGATTTTCTCTTCAAAATTACTTAATCTTGAGTACTTGTCTTTTCTCTTCCGATTTTTGAATGTTAAAGAAACAATACAGGGTGTTCCGTTTAAACCCCACATTGGAAGTATTGAAAGTTCTTATAAAGATATTTATCTGAGAGTTGGTACTCAGGCATAATCCGTTGAGTTATGTTCAATGAAAATATTTTCAAGATGGCAGCACTTCCGGTTATACCGGAAGTCGCTATTAACTTTCTTATTTTAAATGGAAAGCTATGTTTTTTACTGCGTTTTTGGATTAGTTGAGTTATTTTAAGGGAGTTTTTATCAGCTTTCCCTATACCCAAGTTTAAC
Source organism: Tribolium freemani (assembly GCA_939628115.1). Taxonomy (NCBI): domain Eukaryota; kingdom Metazoa; phylum Arthropoda; class Insecta; order Coleoptera; family Tenebrionidae; genus Tribolium; species Tribolium freemani. The sequence goes on along the minus strand of OW626786.1, from coordinate 14,677,435 downwards.
CGTTTTCGAAATATTTAGGATTTTTGAAAATTTTTGAATTTGCACCTGTCCCTTAAAAAATCGGTAACTCGCTTAGTTTTAGAGATTTCGAAATCATGTTTGGAGAATTGAAAGAGAAAGCCTATATCTGTTGTTCAATGTGATCAAAATTGGAATTGAAGTTAATAAACCCAAAAATTTTAAGGTTAAGTTTGGACAACTTCAAGTACCCAAAACTTAATTTTTTCAAATGGGATGTCCCAATTTTTATTCTACTAGATGGAGGAGAATTTTTTCTGCATCTATCTGTATTAGCATTCCCTATACCTATCTGTGATAATTTTCAAGTTATGTTGGTTTTTTTGTTATTGTAGGAAATTTCTTACTAACCACAGCTATTTTTGCATAGTTTGCCATAAAATCATTTCTTATTAAACTTAAACGACAAACTCTGTTCAAAATTGTGTTATCAGACTGTGAAAACAAAATAAATTCATTGGGTGTTGGTTTGAAAAACTTTAATTTCTCACCTTTTTTCATTCGTTTTCATGGCAACCTATGAGAAAAGGCCTATGGATAATGAATTTCTCAATCCCAACAAAAAGTTATTGTAACTTGAAAACTATTAAACATAAGTATAGGGAATGTTAACACAGATCGATGCAGAATTAAATTCTCTATCATCTAGTGAAATAAAACTTTTGTCATTTCATTTGAAAAAAATGAGTTATCGGTGCTTAAACTTTGCAAACTTAATATTAAAAATTTGGAGTTTGTTATTTTTTTTTAGAAATTTGAAAACACCAAAGGAAAGATCTGAGCTTCCTCTTTCAAATGAGCTCAAAAATATTTCCAAATTTTTAAAAATCGCAGAGTTATCGATTTTTGAACTGGAAGGTGCAAATCCAAAAAAAATTTAAAAACCATAAATATTTCGTAAACGGCTAAATTTAGGTATAGGAACAGCTTATGAAAACTACCTTAAAATAACTCTAGTAATTCAAAAACGCATTAAAAAATATAGCATTCCATTTAAAATAAGGAAGTTGATAGTTGCTGCTATCTTGAGAATATTTTCATTGAGCAGGACCTAAAAGATTATGGTTGTACACAAATTTTCAGATGACTATGATTATTAGAACTCCCAATACTTCTAATGTGGGGTTTAGATAAAACAGCCTGTATAACAAGGTATTTTTTCACTTAAATGTTTAAGGCATTTCATAAAATTAAAAATAAAGCCAGGATTTGAGAATTTTTTCTACTTTTCAATTTTTCTCACAAATTTTGTGGATTATCTAGGGGAATTTCCAAGTAGTGGCTTAAGTAGATTTTCGTCCGAAATAAAACAAATCGCTTGCAATTACAGTGGCATGAGGGTGCTAATTTGTAAGATACTTAGTAAAGTTTTCTTGAGACTGAAGAGAAAAGGCCCCCTCTCTGAAAGTGCCGCCAGAAATCAATATCAAAGCCGGTATGACTCATGCCTGACGTTCTGGCTGCTGCCGAACCCTCTAAACACTGTTCCTTCACGAAATATCCTTTTTTGATAGCAGCTTTTATTAATAAAGACTCTTTCATTCGCAATAATTACGTTTATTTTTACACACACAAACATTTGTCGCCCTTCATTTATGCCGATATTTAGCGCAGATTAAAAGCTATAAAACTAAAATTGCAACTCGGGGCATAAAATAGCTGAAGGGCCCTTGGATTTCCATATATATTTCATGTCAAAAGCAGAACAAGCGATGCTATTTATCCCCGATATTAGCATAGGAATCTGTTGGTGCTTTTTACCATCAACTAGCCCAAATTGTTATCAATCATTGCGTTGGTTTTTTTTATTAAATTTCAACTGGGGCATAAAGTGTGGAGTGATAACGAGTGTAAAGATTATAAAGCTAAATTTATTTCAACTGTCTAGACTGCCAACTTTAATAAAAAAAAAAATTAAAAGCACTAATCTTTTATTCGAAATAATCTGTGTCTTGAAGCACCGAATTTTTACCGATATCTCAAAAACTATAGGTCTTAGATAAGAAATAAAGACAGATTTGGAATCCTCAGATAATTTTGGGTACGAAAAGCTAAAAATCGAGTTGTTTGGACTTTTCGCCTTTCCAGTAAAAAAATGCAAGTGTTTGTCAAATTAAAATTCCACAAATGTCTCAAACTTTGGCTCATATCTTAAAAACTGTAGCTCGTAGAAGAAAAATAAAAACAGATTCAGAATCCTTGAATAATTTTGCATAGGAAAAGCTAAATTTCAGTTGTCTACACTGCTCAAATTTCACAAAAAAAATTAGAAGCAGTCCTCTTTTACTCGAATTAATCTGTGTCTTGAGACACCAAGTTTTTACCGATATCTCAGAAATATCGGTCGTAAATAAGAAACAAAGACAGATTTGGAATCCTTGGATAATTTTGCGTGAGAAAAGTTAAAAATCGAGTTGTTTGGACTTTTCGCTTTTCCAGTAAAAAAAATGCAAGTGTTTGTCAAATTAAAATTCCACAAATGTCTCAAACTCTGGCTCATATCTTAAAAACTATAGCTTGTAGAGGAAAAATAAAAACAGATTCAAAATCCTTAAATAATTTTGTATTGGAAAAGCTAAATTTCAATTGTCTACACTGCTCAAGTTTCACAAAAAAAAATAGAAGCAGTCCTCTTTTACTCGAATTAATCTGTGTCTTGAGACATCAAGTTTTTACCGATATCTCAGAAACTATCGGTCGTAAATAAAAAACAAAGACAGATTTGGAATCCTCGGACAATTTTGGGTAAGAAAAGTTAAAAATCGAGTTGTTTGGACTTTTCGCTTTTCCAGTAAAAAAAAAATACAATTGCTTGTCAAATTAAATTTCAACAAATGTCTCAAACTCTGGCTCATATCTTAAAAACTATAGCTCGTAGAGGAAAAATAAAAACAGATTCAGAATCCTTGAATAATTTTGCATTGGAAAAGCTAAATTTCAGTTGTCTACACTGCTCAAGTTTCACAAAAAAAAATTAGAAGCAGTCCTCTTTTACTCGAATTAATCTGTGTCTTGAGACACCAAGTTTTTACCGATATCTCAAAAACTATCGGTCGTAAATAAAAAACAAAGACAGATTTGGAATCCTCGGACAATTTTGGGTAAGAAAAGTTAAAAATCGAGTTGTTTGGACTTTTCGCTTTTCCAGTAAAAAAAAATGCAAGTGTTTGTCAAATTAAAATTCCACAAATGTTTCAAACTTTGGCTCATATCTTAAAAACTGTAGCTCGTGAAGGAAAAATAAAAACAGATTCAGAATCCTTGAATAATTTTGCATAGGAAAAGCTAAATTTCAGTTGTCTACACTGCTCAAATTTCACAAAAAAAAATTAGAAGCAGTCCTCTTTTACTCGAATTAATCTGTGTCTTGAGACACCAAGTTTTTACCGATATCTCAGAAACTATCGGTCGTAAATCAGAAACAAAGACAGATTTGGAATCCTCCGATAATTTTGGGTAAGAAAAGTTAAAAATCGAGTTGTTTGGACTTTTCGCTTTTCCAGTAAAAAAAAAAATACAATTGCTTGTCAAATTAAATTTCAACAAATGTCTCAAACTCTGGCTCATATCTTAAAAACTATAGCTCGTAGAGGAAAAATAAAAACAGATTCAGAATTCTTGAATAATTTTGCATTCGAAAAGCTAAATTTCAGTTGTCTACACTGCTCAAGTTTCACAAAAAAAATTAAAAGGTGTTCTCTTTTACTCCAATTAATCTGTGTCTTGAGACACCAAGTTTTGCCGATATCTCAGAAACTATCGGTCGTAAATCAGAAACAAAGACAGATTTGGAATCCTCCGATAATTTTGGGTAAGAAAAGTTAAAAATCGAGTTGTTTGGACTTTTCACTTTTCCAGTAAAAAAAAATACAGTTGTTTGTCAAACTAAATTTCCACAAATGTCACAAACTCTGACTCATATCTTAAAAACTATAGCTCGTAGAAGAAAAATAAAAACAGATTCAGAATCCTTGAATCATTTTGCATAGGAAAAGCTAAATTTTAGTTGTCTACACTGCTCAAGTTTCACAAAAAAAAATTAAAAGCAGTCCTCTTTTACTCGAATTAATCTGTGTCTTGAGACACCAAGTTTTTAGCGATATCTCAGAAATTATCGGTCGTAAATAAAAAACAAAGACAGATTTGGAATCCTCGCACAATTTTGGGTAAGAAAAGTTAAAAATCGAGTTGTTTGGACTTTTCACTTTTCCAGTAAAAAAAAAATACAGTTGTTTGTCAAACTAAATTTCCACAAATGTCACAAACTCTGACTCATATCTTAAAAACTATAGCTCGTAGAAGAAAAATAAAAACAGATTCAGAATCCTTGAATCATTTTGCATAGGAAAAGCTAAATTTTAGTTGTCTACACTGCTCAAGTTTCACAAAAAAAAATTAAAAGCAGTCCTCTTTTACTCGAATTAATCTGTGTCTTGAGACACCAAGTTTTTAGCGATATCTCAGAAACTATCGGTCGTAAATAAGAAACAAAGACAGATTTGGAATCCTCGGATAATTTTGGGTAAGAAAAGTTAAAAATCGAGTTGTTTGGACTTTTCGCTTTTCCAGTAAAAAAAATGCAAGTATTTGTCAAATAAAATTCGACAAATGTCTCAAACTCTGGCTCATATCTTAAAAACTATAGCTTGTAGAGGAAAAATAAAAACAGATTCAGAATCCTTGAATCATTTTGCATAGGAAAAGCTGAATTTCAGTTGTCTACACTGCTCAAATTTCACAAAAAAAAAATAGAAGCAGTCCTCTTTTACTCGAATTAATCTCTGTCTTGAGACACCAAGTTTTTACCGATATCTCAAAAACTATCAGTCGTAAATAAAAAACAAAGACAGATTTGGAATCCTCGCACAATTTTGGGTAAGAAAAGTTAAAAATCGAGTTGTTTGGACTTTTCACTTTTCCAGTAAAAAAAAAATACAGTTGTTTGTCAAACTAAATTTCCACAAATGTCACAAACTCTGACTCATATCTTAAAAACTATAGCTCGTAGAAGAAAAATAAAAACAGATTCAGAATCCTTGAATCATTTTGCATTGGAAAAGCTAAATTTCAATTGTCTACACTGCTCAAGTTTCACAAAAAAAATAGAAGCAGCCCTCTTTTACTCGAATTAATCTGTGTCTTGAGACACCAAGTTTTTACCGATATCTCAGAAACTATCGGTCGTAAATAAAAACAAAGACAGATTTGGAATCCTCGGACAATTTTGGGTAAGAAAAGTTAAAAATCGAGTTGTTTGGACTTTTCGCTTTTCCAGTAAAAAAAATGCAATTGCTTGTCAAATTAAATTTCAACAAATGTCTCAAACTCTGGCTCATATCTTAAAAACTATAGCTCGTAGAGGAAAAATAAAAACAGATTCAGAATCCTTGAATAATTTTGCATTGGAAAAGCTAAATTTTAGTTGTCTACACTGCTCAAATTTCACAAAAAAAAATTAGAAGCAGTCCTCTTTTACTCGAATTAATCTGTGTCTTGAGACACCAAGTTTTTACCGATATCTCAGAAACTATCGGTCGTAGATAAGAAACAAAGACAGATTTGGAATCCTTGGATAATTTTAGGTAAGAAAAGTTAAAAATCGAGTTGTTTGGACTTTTCGCTTTTCCAGTAAAAAAAATGCAAGTGTTTGTCAAATTAAAATTCCACAAATGTCTCAAACTCTGGCTCATATCTTAAAAACTATAGCTTGTAGAGGAAAAATAAAAACAGATTCAGAATCCTTGAATAATTTTGCATTGGAAAAGCTAAATTTCAATTGTCTACACTGCTCAAGTTTCACAAAAAAAATAGAAGCAGCCCTCTTTTACTCGAATTAATCTGTGTCTTGAGACACCAAGTTTTTACCGATATCTCAGAAACTATCGGTCGTAAATAAAAACAAAGACAGATTTGGAATCCTCGGACAATTTTGGGTAAGAAAAGTTAAAAATCGAGTTGTTTGGACTTTTCGCTTTTCCAGTAAAAAAAAATACAATTGCTTGTCAAATTAAATTTCAACAAATGTCTCAAACTCTGGCTCATATCTTAAAAACTATAGCTCGTAGAGGAAAAATAAAAACAGATTCAGAATCCTTGAATAATTTTGCATTGGAAAAGCTAAATTTTAGTTGTCTACACTGCTCAAGTTTCACAAAAAAAAATTAAAAGCAGTCCTCTTTTACTCGAATTAATCTGTGTCTTGAGACACCAAGTTTTTAGCGATATCTCAGAAATTATCGGTCGTAAATAAGAAACAAAGACAGATTTGGAATCCTCGGATAATTTTGGGTAAGAAAAGTTAAAAATCGAGTTGTTTGGACTTTTCACTTTTCCAGTAAAAAAAATACAGTTGTTTGTCAAACTAAATTTCCACAAATGTCACAAACTCTGACTCATATCTTAAAAACTATAGCTCGTAGAGGAAAAATAAAAACAGATTCAGAATCCTTGAATCATTTTGCATAGGAAAAGCTAAATTTCAGTTGTCTACACTGCTCAAGTTTCACAAAAAAAATTAAAAGCAGTCCTCTTTTACTCGAATTAATCTGTGTCTTGAGACACCAAGTTTTTACCGATATCTCAGAAATATCGGTCGTAAATAAGAAACAAAGACAGATTTGGAATCCTTGGATAATTTTGGGTAAGAAAAGTTAAAAATCGAGTTGTTTGGACTTTTCACTTTTCCAGTAAAAAAAAAATACAGTTGTTTGTCAAACTAAATTTCCACAAATGTCACAAACTCTGACTCATATCTTAAAAACTATAGCTCGTAGAAGAAAAATAAAAACAGATTCAGAATCCTTGAATCATTTTGCATAGGAAAAGCTAAATTTTAGTTGTCTACACTGCTCAAGTTTCCAAAAAAAAATTAAAAGCAGTCCTCTTTTACTCGAATTAATCTGTGTCTTGAGACACCAAGTTTTTACCGATATCTCAGAAACTATCGGTCGTAAATAAGAAACAAAGACAGATTTGGAATCCTCGGATAATTTTGGGCAAGAAAAGTTAAAAATCGAGTTGTTTGGACTTTTCGCTTTTCCAGTAAAAAAAATACAATTGTTTGTCAAACTAAATTTCCACAAATGTCTCAGACTCTGGCTCATATCTTAAAAACTATAGCTCGTGAAGGAAAAATAAAAACAGATTCAGAATCCTTGAATAATTTTGCATAGGAAAAGCTAAATTTCAGTTGTCTACACTGCTCAAATTTCACAAAAAAAATTAAAAGCAGTCCTTTTTTACTCGAATTAATCTGTGTCTTGAGACACCAAGTTTTGCCGATATCTCAAAAACTATCGGTCGTAAATAAAAAACAAAGACAGATTTGGAATCCTCGGACAATTTTGGGTAAGAAAAGTTAAAAATCGAGTTGTTTGGATTTTTCGCTTTTCCAGTAAAAAAAAATACAATTGCTTGTCAAATTAAATTTCCACAGATGTCTCAAACTCTGGCTCATATCTTAAAAACTGTAGCTCGTGAAGGAAAAATAAAAACAGATTCAGAATCCTTGAATAATTTTGCATTGGAAAAGCTAAATTTCAATTGTCTACACTGCTCAAGTTTCACAAAAAAAAATTAGAAGCAGTCCTCTTTTACTCGAATTAATCTGTGTCTTGAGACACCAAGTTTTTACCGATATCTCAAAAACTATCGGTCGTAAATAAAAAACAAAGACAGATTTGGAATCCTCGGACAATTTTGGGTAAGAAAAGTTAAAAATCGAGTTGTTTGGATTTTTCGCTTTTCCAGTAAAAAAAAATACAATTGCTTGTCAAATTAAATTTCAACAAATGTCTCAAACTCTGGCTCATATCTTAAAAACTATAGCTCGTAGAGGAAAAATAAAAACAGATTCAGAATCCTTGAATAATTTTGCATTGGAAAAGCTAAATTTCAGTTGTCTACACTGCTCAAGTTTCACAAAAAAAAATTAGAAGCAGTCCTCTTTTACTCGAATTAATCTGTGTCTTGAGACACCAAGTTTTTAGCGATATCTCAGAAACTATCGGTCGTAAATAAGAAACAAAGACAGATTTGGAATCCTCGGATAATTTTGGGTAAGAAAAGTTAAAAATCGAGTTGTTTGGACTTTTCGCTTTTCCAGTAAAAAAATGCAAGTGTTTGTCAAATTAAAATTCCACAAATGTCTCAAACTCTGGCTCATATCTTAAAAACTATAGCTCGTAGAGGAAAAATAAAAACAGATTCAAAATCCTTGAATAATTTTATATTGGAAAAGCTAAATTTCAGTTGTCTACACTCTGCTCAAATTTCACAAAAAAAAATTAGAAGCAGTCCTCTTTTACTCGAATTAATCTGTGTCTTGAGACACCAAGTTTTTACCGATATCTCAGAAACTATCGGTCGTAAATAAGAAACAAAGACAGATTTGGAATCCTCTGATAATTTTGGGTAAGAAAAATTAAAAATCGAGTTGTTTGGACTTTTCGCTTTTCCAGTAAAAAAAAATGCAATTGTTTGTCAAACTAAATTTCCACAAATGTCTCAAACTCTGGCTCATATCTTAAAAACTATAGCTCGTAGAAGAAAAATAAAAACAGATTCAGAATCCTTGAATAATTTTGCATAGGAAAAGCTAAATTTCAGTTGTCTACACTGCTCAAGTTTCACAAAAAAAAATTAGAAGCAGTCCTCTTTTACTCGAATTAATCTGTGTCTTGAGACACCAAGTTTTTACCGATATCTCAGAAACTATCGGTCGTAAATAAGAAACAAAGACAGATTTGGAATCCTCTGATAATTTTGGGTAAGAAAAATTAAAAATCGAGTTGTTTGGACTTTTCGCTTTTCCAGTAAAAAAAAATGCAATTGTTTGTCAAACTAAATTTCCACAAATGTCTCAAACTCTGGCTCATATCTTAAAAACTATAGCTCGTAGAAGAAAAATAAAAACAGATTCAGAATCCTTGAATAATTTTGCATAGGAAAAGCTAAATTTCAGTTGTCTACACTGCTCAAGTTTCACAAAAAAAAATTAGAAGCAGTCCTCTTTTACTCGAATTAATCTGTGTCTTGAGACACCAAGTTTTTACCGATATCTCAGAAATATCGGTCGTAAATAAGAAACAAAGACAGATTTGGAATCCTTGGATAATTTTGCGTGAGAAAAGTTAAAAATCGAGTTGTTTGGACTTTTCGCTTTTCCAGTAAAAAAAATGCAAGTGTTTGTCAAATTAAAATTCCACAAATGTTTCAAACTTTGGCTCATATCTTAAAAATTGTAGCTCGTGAAGGAAAAATAAAAACAGATTCAGAATCCTTGAATAATTTTGCATAGGAAAAGCTAAATTTCAGTTGTCTACACTGCTCAAATTTCACAAAAAAAATTAAAAGCAGTCCTTTTTTACTCGAATTAATCTGTGTCTTGAGACACCAAGTTTTGCCGATATCTCAAAAACTATCGGTCGTAAATAAAAAACAAAGACAGATTTGGAATCCTCGGACAATTTTGGGTAAGAAAAGTTAAAAATCGAGTTGTTTGGATTTTTCGCTTTTCCAGTAAAAAAAATACAATTGCTTGTCAAATTAAATTTCAACAAATGTCTCAAACTCTGGCTCATATCTTAAAAACTATAGCTCGTAGAACAAAAATAAAAACAGATTCAGAATCCTTGAATAATTTTGCATAGGAAAAACTTAATTTCAATTGTCTACACTGCTCTAATTTCACAAAAAAAAATTAGAAGCAGTCCTCTTTTACTCGAATTAATCTGTGTCTTGAGACACCAAGTTTTTACCGATATCTCAGAAACTATCGGTCGTAGATAAGAAACAAAGACAGATTTGGAATCCTTGGATAATTTTAGGTAAGAAAAGTTAAAAATCGAGCTGTTTGGACTTTTCGCTTTTCCAGTAAAAAAATGCAAATTAAAATTCCACAAATGTCTCAAACTTTGGCTCATATCTTAAAAACTATAGCTCGTAGAGGAAAAATAAAAACAGATTCAGAATCCTTGAGTAATTTTGTATAGAAACAGCTAAATTTCAATTGTCTACACTGCTCAAATTTCACAAAAAAAATTAAAAGGTGTCCTCTTTTACTCGAATTAATCTGTGTCTTGAGACACCAAGTTTTTACCGATATCTCAGAAACTATCGGTCGTAAATAAGAAACAAAGACAGATTTGGAATCCTCGGATAATTTTGCGTAAAAAAAGTTAAAAATCGAGTTGTTTGGACTTTTCGCTTTTCCAGTAAAAAAAATGCAAGTGTTTGTCAAATTAAAATTCCACAAATGTCTCAAACTCTGGCTCATATCTTAAAAACTATAGCTCGTAGAGGAAAAATAAAAACAGATTCAAAATCCTTGAATAATTTTATATTGGAAAAGCTAAATTTCAGTTGTCTACACTCTGCTCAAATTTCACAAAAAAAATTAGAAGCAGTCCTCTTTTACTCAAATTAATCTGTGACTTGAGACACCAAGTTTTGCCGATATCTCAGAAACTATCGGTCGTAAATAAGAAACAAAGACAGATTTGGAATCCTCGGATAATTTTGGGTAAGAAAAGTTAAAAATCAAGTTGTTTGGACTTTTCGCTTTTCCAGTAAAAAAAAAGCAATTGTTTGTCAAACTAAATTTCCACAAATGTCTCAAACTCTGGCTCATATCTTAAAAACTATAGCTCGTAGAAGAAAAAGAAAAACAGATTCAGAATCCTTGAGTAATTTTGTATACGAAAAGCTAAATTTCAATTGTCTAGACTACCCAACTTTAACAAAAAAAAATTAGAAGCTTTTACTCTTTTACTCTAACTAATCTAATCTATTCCTTGAGACACCAAATTTTCGCCGATATTTTTTTCTTCATTAAATTTCAACTGGGGCAAGTAAGCCAGTTGATGAAGTGTGGAGTGATAAAGGGTGTAAAGACTACAAATTGCTCGAAAACAATGACAGCGATGGTAGTTAGAACGAGGCAAATGACAGGATTAAATATAAGAATCCGGCTTGTCAGAGCGTTCGCTTCTTCCTTCCAACCGGAATATTTCACGAGCTTTATGAAGATGATGTTCATTTGTAAAGAGAAATGTCGGCACAAATTCCAAAAGGAAAAAACGAGCGAACTGAATTCAAATCAATTATTTCGGTTTAATTTTTTTTATTTTCGAAAGTTGGACACTGATTGGACTCAAGACCTAACTCAAGAAACGACAAATTGGAATCAAGTCTTGTTCAATTCTTTCCGAATTAAATTTATAAAATTAAAACCTTTCAATATCGTGTTATTCACAATGCTCTAGTCTGGTCTTAATTAAATAGCGCCTTTTTCTTCTGTGTTTGCCGACTTAAAATTCCAACATCTGAGGGCTATCCAGACTCAATTTCCGTCTGTATTTACAATTCAGGCGACTCTTGAAAGTCAGAGGCTAAGATATTTTAGTGTAAATGTCACTATCAACAATCGTGACGACAAAACTAGCCAGATGCTGTGACTTTACGACCTCTCCAAGAGTTTAAAATAGTTGTTACAACAATTGTTAGAAAAAAAAATCAACCACATTGTGAATATTTGAGTTGGGCTTTCGCATTGATTCGAGCAAAATTTTTATTCCGAGCGTTATTGTGGCCTATAAATCGAACTCAAAACGAACGCTGCAGAGCATAAATTATTAACCTTTATCCACCCTTTATCCGGGCTTTGTTTTGAAGAATAAAATTCACAAAAACCGCAAATAAATTATCCACAGATAATTCACAAATTTTCTTATAAACGAGTTAACTGATCAACTGACTTTAAAATTAAGTTGGTAATCTTTATCCAACTTCATTTCAAAGCATTATGATCAAAAATTAGATTAAACGAATTATTGTTCCTGAAAATAAATACTATTATAGCTCCTAATTGTACTAAAAAATTATAAATTTTTTTATTTTAGATTTTCTTTAATTTTAATGTTTCATATTGTTCCTAAAATAAAAATTGTAGTTTTTCTTATAACATTTTTGGCAAAATAGTCAATTACCATTATTGTCCTAGTTTTTATAATTCCATAATCGATAAAAAATTGTGACCAAATTTTCAACCAACGTCACAAACTTTGACTGATATTTTAAAAACTATCAGTCGTAGAGAAGAAATGAAAACAGATTCAGAATCCTTGAATAATTTTGCATGAAAAAGCTAAATTTCAAATATCTAGACTGCGTAACTTTAACAAAAAAAATTAAAAGCACTCCTTTACTCAAATTAATCTGTGTCTTGAAGCACCAAAGTTTCACTGATATCTCAAAAACTATTGTCATAGATAAGAAACAAAAACAGATTTAGAATCCTCAGGTAGTTTTGCATAAGAAGATTTAAAAACAGAGTTGTTTAGACTTATCCCTTTATCAAAAAAAAAAATTACAAGTGTTTGAAATTTGACAAACTAAATTTTAACCAATGACTCAAACTTTGACTCATATTTTAAAAACTATTGCTCGTAGAAAAAAAAATAAAAACAGATTCGGAATCCTTGAATAATTTTACATACAAAAAGCTAAATTTCAATTATCTAGATTCCCTAACTTGAACCAAAAAATTTTTAAACCACTCCTCTTTTACTCAAATTAATCTGTGTCTTGAAGCACCAAAGTTTCACTGATATCTCAAAAACTATCAGTCGTAGATAAGAAATAAAAACAGATTTAGAATCCTCAGGTAGTTTTGCATAAGAAGATTTAAAAACAGAGTTGTTTAGACTTATCCCTTTACAAAAAAAAAATTACAAGTGTTTGAAATTTGACAAACTAAATTTTCCAACCAATGTCTCTAACTTTGGCTAATATCTCAAAAACTATGGCTCGTAGACAAAAAATAAAAACGGATTCGGAATCCTTGAATAATTTTACACACAAAAAATTAGATTTCAATTATGTACAATGCCAACCATTAACAAAAAAAAAATTAGAAGGAAGGATTCTGAATGTGTTTTTTCCTCTTTTTCAGATGTCAGTCAAACTAGTCACAATTTTTTGCACTTTATTCACAATCTTCTATGTTTTTTTGGTAAAACCGCAAATAAATTATCCACAGATAATTCAAAATTTTTTTTATAAACGAGTTAACTGATCAACTGACTTTAAAATTAAGTTGGTAACCTTTATCTAACTTCATTTCAAAGCATTATGATCAGAAATTATATTAAACGAATTATTGTTCCTGAAAATAGATACTATTATAGCTCCTAATTGTACTAAAAAATTATCAATTTTTTTATTTTAGATTTTCTTTAATTTTAATGTTTCATATTGTTCCTAAAATAAAAATTGTAGTTTTTCTTATAACATTTTTGGCAAAATAGTCAATTACCATTATTGTCCTAGTATTTATAATTCCATATTCGATAAAAAATTGTGACCAAATTTTCAACCAACGTCACAAACTTTTTTAAAACTATCAGTCGTAGAGAAGAAATGAAAACAAATTCAGATTCCTTGAATAATTTTGCATGAAAAAGCTAAATTTCAATTGTCTAGACTGCCTAACTACAACAAAAAAAAATTGGAAGCACTCCTTTTTTACTTTAACTAATCTGTGCCTTGAGGCACTAAATTTTCAAAATAAAAATAGTTTTAAAATCCTTGAATAATTTTGCATCCGAAAAGCTAAATTTCAATGGTCTAGACTGCCTAACTTCAACAAAAAAAAATTGGAAGCATTCCTTTTTTACTCTAACTAATCTGTGTCTTGAAGCACCAAAGTTTCACTGATATCTCAAAAACTATTAGTCATAGATAAGAAATAAAGGCAGATTTAGAATCCACAGATGATTTTGCGTAAGAAAAGTTAAAAATTGAATTGTTTAGACTTCATTCTTTTCCAAAAAGTGTTTGAATTTTGACAAACTAAATTTTAACCAATGACTCAAACTTTGACTCATATTTTAAAAACTATTGCTCGTAGAGAAAAAATAAAAACAGATTCGGAATCTTTAAATAATTTTACATACAAAAAGCTAAATTTCAATTATCTAGATTGCCTAACTTGAACAAAAAAAATTTAAAACCACTCCTCTTTTACTCAAATTAATCTGTGTCTTGAAGCACCAAAGTTTCACTGATATCTCAAAAACTATCGGCCGTAGATAAGAAACAAAGACAGATTTGGAATCCTCAGATAATTTTACGTAAGAAAAGTTAAAAATCGAGTTGTTTGAACATTTCCCTTTTCCAGTAAAAAAAAAATACAATTGTTTGTCAAACTAAATTTCCATAAATGTCTCAAACTCTGGCTCATATCTTAAAAACTATAGCTCGTAGGAGAAAAATAAAAACAGATTCAGAATCCTTGAATAATTTTGCATATGAAAAGCTAAATTTCAATTACCTACACTGCTCAAATTTCACAAAAAAAAAAATTAGAAGCAGTCCTCTTTTACTCGAATTAATTTCTGTCTTGAGACACCAAGTTTTTATCGATATCTTAGAAACTATAGGTCGTAAATTAGAAACAAAGACAGATTTGGAATCCTCGGATAATTTTGCGTAAGAAAAGTTAAAAATCGAGCTGTTTGGACTTTTCACTTTTCCAGTAAAAAAAAATACAATTGTTTGTCAAACTAAATTTCCACAAATGTCTCAGACTCTGGCTCATATCTTTAAAACTATAGCTCGTAGAAGAAAAATAAAAACAGATTCAGAATCCTTGAATAATTTTACACACAAAAAATTAAATTTCAATTATGTACAAGGCCAACCATTAACAAAAAAAAAATAGAAGCAAGTATTCTGAATGTGTTTTTCCTCTACGAGAGCTAGTTTTTCAGATATCAGTCAAACTAGTCACAATTTTTTGTACTTTATACACTTTATACAGAATGTCGGTAAAATCAATTTTTGCATTAAAATGCGAGCCGAAAAGTTTGCTGGAGCTTAATTGTAAGCGTTTGACTTGTGAAAAATCGCGTCGTTATTTTATTAGATAAAGAAAAGCCAGCAAACGTGTGTGGTCCTACAGGGACGTATTTTTCATTTCTTTGCTTGTTTACATTTCAGCGGCGAATTTCTCGCATCTATCACGTCGTGAAAAATATAAATTCAAACTTTGGCAAGATGGAGGCAGCTGATGCAAGTAACATGTTCCTGCTGACACCAATCGACTGACTAAAATATTGTCTGTGCAATTTGCAACGCAGATAAAAAGTAATTTCATCGGAAATAATAGCAACATTTGCAATTCACTCGCAGAATTCAAATTGCGTTATTAATTTTTACGAGAGGAGAGAAAAAAAAAACAAGTCTAGTTGTAATATCACACTCCTAGAACCGTTATCACAAAGAAAACATTGCTCGATCTCTCTGTGAGATTTTACGTGTGAAGCAGTTGAGAAATATTTCAGGCTTGACACCTTCGTTATGAACAACTGCAGTCCACCTACGATGTCTCACAGACATGCAAACTGACCCTCACAGGTAAACGACCTGATTCTAGCATAATAAGCTTCCGGCTTCTAACCGGCTTGAAATTGTGACCCATTTGATAATCAAAGATAATTCCAAACAATGAAAACAAACATTGAAAAACTTACTCCTCATAGACACATATTCGGGCCTCACAAAATATAATAGAAGATTCAAATAAATCATTTGTTACTAATTAAGTAATTACATTAAGTGATTAAAAAAAGTTACTTATGGACAGACAGCCATTTCGAATTTTGCATTTAATGTGTTATGGCGTTGGTTCGTTTCGTAATTGTAATTTAGAGCTGATGGTGGCATTTTTATGCCGAAACGTCCTCAAATCTGTATTGTATTGTGAAATTGTTTTTTATTAAAAGAACCTGATAGTCAAAAGCTTCATTTTTTAATAATTACCCTAAGTAGATAACCTGAGATCGAAAATAAACTCAATTAGAGCAAGCTGTGCCTGCAGAACTTTAGCCATGTTTTAGCTGTTTATTTACACTTTAGCCACATTTTAGCCGTTTATTTACGACCGCACTTTTGAAGTTATGTTGGTTTTACACAGCATATGATGTGGCTGAAGTTACACTTCACTTTCAAGGCTTGCTCTAATTGAGTTTATTTTCGATCTCATGTTATAATTACTATAATACATTAAAAGTTAACATTGAGATAAATGAAAACAAAGAAATTAGATAAGAACAATTAATCATCAATTTAAATCCATTCCAACAAACATAAAATATATAATAAAAAATTATAAGACATCGTTTTAAAATGAGCATTGCAACTTTTCCGCTTTTCATTACTTTACTTATATAGAGTGAGTTTAAAGTAACCCTGGGCTACTTAATTTTGCCGCCCCTGACTATGACAACGTTTCTGCAAAAAAAAACTATTGGTTAATTCAGAAAATAAGAAAAAATTTACAAAACCCTGAAAAAAGCCAATTTTTATTGACAGGAGGACATTTTTGTCGAACTTCAAATACAAATAACCCTTCAAAATTTTAAATGATATCTACACTCCTCTTGTGCACCTCAAATGAACTGCTAAACTTCATAACTGCTCGAAAAATGTTAGGGATATTGACGTTTTAATATACACTACTCTACAACAGTTAAAGAAGTATAACATCAAACAAATTCTATCAATTTTCGAGCATTAGATTCTGATAAAAACAAATCCGTAATCAGTAAATATGTATCTGCTTTTAACTTAATTTTTTTATCACTTGGTTTTTTCTAAACTTCAGTAATATCCTTAACTTTATTTAAATGAAACAGCAAATCCATCAGTTTTAGCACAAGTTTTCAAAAAATGCAAGATAATTCTGAAAATTAAATTAAACCTCAAAAAGTTCTTTCTAATGTCACCAAACGTGCACTAGATTTATAACCATCTCCTTTATTTTCTAAATGATATTAATATTATAAACAAATCAGCCTATATTTATTTAAAAAGTTTTTGTTTTTTCTATAATATTACATTACCGTTGACTTTTTTCAAAGACATTTTACTGTATTGTTTACTACTCAGGCTTTTTCTACCATTATTCATCGTGAATTTTCTACAATATGAATTGAAACTATTAAAAGCTTCTTAAAACTCATTAATCAAACAATTAAGAACTTAAGAAGTAAAAAAATACGACGAAAACTAAAAATCGGATCAATTAATTTAAAAAAAATGCAACCCGTCTTTTAAGTATCTTTTTTAAATCAAAATAAAGATAAAGATAATAAAAATAAAGATAATAGCCCATTTAGCCCATATGCAAATATGCCACTGGTTTTTTTGCAAAATGATTGCAATCTAAGAACGTTTGAAAGTGCCAATCATGAAATATAGAAGATTTAGCTTCTATACAGGGTGATTCTTTTAGGGCCTACATTAGAAACTTTTGAACTTCTAGTATAGATAGAACTTTAAAATTTAGTATACGATCCAAATCGACCATTCTGAGTTCAACTAAATTATTTTCAAAATGGCTGAACTTCCGGAACGAGGAGAAATTGGCGCCAACTTTGAAATTTTAAATAGTAACCACCTATTTTTATTACATTTTTGAATTCGCCTTTTGAAACTGACTAAAATATACCGTAGTTGTTAGTACTTGTCTGTCATAGTTTTTGACGTATGTCAATTTTTTTGTGCAAATTTTCATTTACAGGGGTTTATTTAAAATATCACAGCTCTTGAACCCTTTACAATAAGTGAATAATTCTTTTTGCATTCGATAACCAAAGGTTTGAAGGATCTTCTAAAATCTTCAGAATTTTGAACTGTCAAATTGCAAGGCTACTATGATTTTTTGAAAATGATGATCAAGAAATGATTATAATTCAGTTTTTTCAAATAGAATGACCTTGTTTTTTTAATGGCAATCAAAAGAACATCGATTTTTATGGAGACTTTTATCAACATCTTCTATATCTATCTCTTACAGTTTTTGAAATAATCGCAAAAAACTGAATTTTAGCTCATTATTTTCATTTTTAATCGAGTAAACTTTCAAAAAATGCGATAAAGTTGTGCTATTAATTAAAAGAAATGTTTGATTTGTCTACCATTTTCATTCAAGAAGTTCAAAATTCGATGGCATACTGACTGAGTTACTTTACATAATTCACTAAGTTATAATAAACCATAATTAAATATTATTGTTTTACTGCTTATTCGATTATGAACCATCTAATAACTAAATAAAATGTTGAAGTTTGACAACTGTTGACCATTTTACAAGACCTACTTGATTAACGATGAAAATTACAAAGTAAAATTCGTTTTTTGTGATTTTTTTCAAAAACTGTACGAGATAGGTATAGGACATGTACATAAAAGTCACCATAAATGTCGATGTTCTTTCAATTGCCGCTAAGAAAATAGGGTCGTTCCATTTGAAAACACTGAGTTATAGCCGTTTTTTGATAACCATTTTGAAAAAATCACACTACCCTTGAATTTTGACAGATGACAATTTTGAAAATTCTAGAAGGCTCTTCAAACCTTCCGTTATCGAATACAATAAAAATTATTCACTTATCGCAAAGGGTTGAAGTCACATTTTAAATAAACTCCTGCAAGTGAAAATTTTAACAAAAAAATTGACAAATGTCAGAAACTATGACAGATAAGTACCAACAACTAAGGTACATTTTAGTCAGTTTGAGAAGGTGAATTCAAAAATGCAATAAAAATGTGGGGTTACTAGATAAAATTTCAAAGTTGGCGCCCATTTCTCGTAGTTCCGGAAGTTCAGCCATTTTGAAAATAATTTATTTGAATTCAGAATGGTCGATTTAGATCGTACACAAAATTTTAAAGTTCTGGCTATATTAGAAGTTAAAAAGTTTCTAATGTAGGCCCTAAAAGAATCAGTCTGTATTTTAGGGAGATAGAAGATAGAAGATTTTAGTTAAATATAGTAGACTTCTATTAAATATAGAAGGTCTGGCAACCCTACACATGGGAGTTGTTAGCGGAAAGTTGTCCGAACCGAACTCGAACCAAATCACTTCTTTATGACTTAAACATTAAACCCTTGAATTACTTTAAAAAAAAAAATCAAGCTTAGTGGGTCATAAAGTTTTGGCTTTATTAAGGTGAAATAATGAGTAGGTGGTGCTCCCACGTTGTGTCACAAAGGACAAGACCTGCTCCATTAACCATCTGTCTGGTTGTCAATAAACCCACTCATTTTTCCTAGTTCCAAATGAAGCAGTTTTCCAAACAGAATGAATAAAAGTAATTGCACGAAATGGTTCAATAATCTGGCTCTAGGGCATTGCGTGTCACATTACAATGAAACCTACTTGAGCTTGGCACTGTCCAAAGAAAATCTTATCCTGTGATATGCCTACTTACTCACCCCTGTTTTCATTTCATATCGATTTCGGGTGACTAATAAGGGGAAACATCGTGCGGTTACTTTCATAATCTCCTTATAACCAATAATTTATTAAAAAAAAAAAAAAATTGGCAGATTGAAGATTCAAATTTTTATTTTGCTTATTTTTGTTCTTGAAATATCGGTCAAAGTGAAAAGTGATGAGTGCTTTATTAGACAGTTTAGATAACTGAAACTTTAGTTTTCGAATGTAAAACTATTTAATGTTTCTGAATCTGTTTTTATTTTTCATCATATCTTAAAAACTATTGGTCGTAGACGAAAAATAAAAACAGATTCGGAACCCTTGGATAATTTTGCATACGAAAAGCTAACTTTCAATTGTCTAGACTGTCTAACTTTAGCAAAATAAATTAGAAGCACTCCTCCTTCACTCGAATTAATCTGTGTATTAAGGCACCACATTTTTACCGATATCTCAGAAACTATCAGTCGTAGATAAGAAATAAGGACAGATTTAAAATCCTCGGATAATATTGCATAAGAAAAGTTAAAAATCGAGTGTTTAAACTTCTCCCTTTTCCAAAAAAATTTCAAGTGTTTGGCAAATTACATTTTAACCAATATCTCAAACATTGGCTCATATCTTAAAAACTAGAGCTCGTAGAGGGAAAATAAAAATAGGTTCAGAATCCTTGAATAATTTTGCATAAGAAAAGCCAAATATCAATTGTCTAGACTACCTAACTTTAATAAAAAAAAAGTTAGAGGCACTTCTCTTTTACTCGAATTAATCTATCTCATGAGGCACCAAATTTTCAGCAATATCTCAAAAAATATTGGTCGTAGGAAAAAAATAAAAACAGATTTAGAATCCTCAGATAATTTTGCGTAAGAAAAGTTAAAAATCCAGTTGTTTGGACTTCTTCCTTTTCCAAAAAAAATTACAAATGTTTGGTAGATTAAATTTTAACCAATATCTCAAACATTAGCTCATATTTTAAAAACTATAGCTCGTAGAGAAAAAATAAAAACAGATTCAGAATGCTTGAATAATTTTGCATAAGAAAAGCTAAATATCAACTGTCTAGACTGTCTAACTTTATAAAAAAAAAATAGAAGTTACTCGAATTAATCTGTATCTTGAGACACCAAATTTTCACCAATATCTCAAAAAATATTGGTCGTAGGAAAGAAATAAAAACAGGTTTAGAATCCTTGAATAATTTTGCATAAGAAAAGCTAAATATCAACTGTCTAGGCTGTCTAACTTTATAAAAAAAAAATAGAAATTACTCGAATTAATCTGTATCTTGAGACACCAAATTTTCACCAATATCTCAAAAAATATTGGTCGTAGGAAAGAAATAAAAACAGATTTAGAATCCTTGAATAATTTTGCATAAGAAAAGCTAAATATCAACTGTCTAGGCTGTCTAACTTTATAAAAAAAAATAAAAGTTACTCGAATTAATCTGTATCTTGAGACACCAAATTTTCACCAATATTTCAAAAAATATTGGTCGTAGGAAAGAAATAAAAACAGATTTAAAATCCTTGAATAATTTTGCATAAGAAAAGCTAAATATCAATTGTCTAAGCTGTCTAACTTTATAAAAAAAAATAAAAGTTACTCGAATTAATCTGTATCTTGAGACACCAAATTTTCACCAATATCTCAAAAAATATTGGTCGTAGGAAAGAAATAAAAACAGATTTAGAATCCTTGAATAATTTTGCGTAAGAAAAGTTAAAAATCCAGTTGTTTAGACTTCTTCCTTTTCCAAAAAAAATACAAGTTTTTGGTAGATTAAATTTTAACCAATATCTCAAACATTAGCTCAAATCTTAAAAACTATAACTCGTAGAAGAAAAAGAAAAACAGATTCAGAATCCTTGAAAAATTTTGCATAAGAAGAGCTAAATATCAACTGCCTAGGCTGTCTAACTTTATAAAAAAAATACAAGTTACTCGAATTAATCTGTATCTTGAGACACCAAATTTTCACCAATATCTCAAAAAATATTGATCGTAGGAAAGAAATAAAAACAGATTTAGAATCCTTGAATAATTTTGCATAAGAAAAGCTAAATATCAATTGTCTAAGCTGTCTAACTTTATAAAAAAAAATAAAAGTTACTCGAATTAATCTGTATCTTGAGACACCAAATTTTCACCAATATCTCAAAAAATATTGGTCGTAGGAAATAAATAAAAACAGATTTAGAATCCTTGAATAATTTTGCGTAAGAAAAGTTAAAAATCCAGTTGTTTAGACTTCTTCCTTTTCCAAAAAAATTACAAGTGTTTGGTAGATTAAATTTTAACCAATATCTCAAACATTAGCTCAAATCTTAAAAACTATAACTCGTAGAAGAAAAAGAAAAACAGATTCAGAATCCTTGAAAAATTTTGCATAAGAAGAGCTAAATATCAACTGCCTAGGCTGTCTAACTTTATAAAAAAAATACAAGTTACTCGAATTAATCTGTATCTTGAGACACCAAATTTTCACCAATATCTCAAAAAATATTGGTCGTAGGAAAGAAATAAAAACAGATTTAGAATCCTTGAATAATTTTGCATAAGAAAAGCTAAATATCAACTGTCTAGGCTGTCTAACTTTATAAAAAAAAATAAAAGTTACTCGAATTAATCTGTATCTTGAGACACCAAATTTTCACCAATATCTCAAAAAATATTGGTCGTAGGAAAGAAATAAAAACAGATTTAGAATCCTTGAATAATTTTGCGTAAGAAAAGTTAAAAATCCAGTTGTTTAGACTTCTTCCTTTTCCAAAAAAATTACAAGTGTTTGGTAGATTAAATTTTAACCAATATCTCAAACATTAGCTCAAATCTTAAAAACTATAACTCGTAGAAGAAAAAGAAAAACAGATTCAGAATCCTTGAAAAATTTTGCATAAGAAGAGCTAAATATCAACTGTCTAGGCTATCTAACTTTATAAAAAAAAATAAAAGTTACTCGAATTAATCTGTATCTTGAGACACCAAATTTTCACCAATATCCCAAAAAATATTGGTCGTAGGAAAAAAATAAAAACAGATTTAGAATCCTCAGATAATTTTGCGTAAGAAAAGTTAAAAATCCAGTTTGGACTTCTTCCTTTTCCAAAAAAAATTACAAATGTTTGGTAGATTAAATTTTAACCAATATCTCAAACATTAGCTCATATTTTAAAAACTATAGCTCGTAGAGAAAAAATAAAAACATATTCAGAATGCTTGAATAATTTTGCATAAGAAAAGCTTAATATCAACTGTCTAGGCTGTCTAACTTTATAAAAAAAAATAGAAGTTACTCGAATTAATCTGTATCTTGAGACACCAAATTTTCACCAATATCTCAAAAAATATTGGTCGTAGGAAAGAAATAAAAACAGATTTAGAATCCTTGAAAAATTTTGCATAAGAAAAGCTAAATATCAACTGTCTAGGCTGTCTAACTTTATAAAAAAAAAATAAAAGTTACTCGAATTAATCTGTATCTTGAGACACCAAATTTTCACCAATACCTCAAAAAATATTGGTCGTAGGAAAGAAATAAAAACAGATTTAGAATCCTTGAATAATTTTGCATAACAAAAGCTAAATATCAACTGTCTAGGCTGTCTAACTTTATAAAAAAAAAATAAAAGTTACTCGAATTAATCTGTATCTTGAGACACCAAATTTTCACCAATATTTCAAAAAATATTGGTCGTAGGAAAGAAATATAAACAGATTTCTGAATCCTCAGATAATTTTGCGTAAGAAAAGTTAAAAATCCAGTTGTTTGGACTTCTTCCTTTTCCAAAAAAATTACAAATGTTTGGTAGATTAAATTTTAACCAATATCTCAAACATTAGCTCATATCTTAAAAACTGTAGCTCGTAGAAGAAAATAAAAACAGATTTAGAATCTTTGAAAAATTTTGCATAAGAAGAGCTAAATATCAACTGTCTAGGCTATCTAACTTTATAAAAAAAAATAAAAGTTACTCGAATTAATCTGTATCTTGAGACACCAAATTTTCACCAATATCTCAAAAAATATTGGTCGTAGGAAAGAAATAAAAACAGATTTAGAATCCTTGAATAATTTTGCATAACAAAAGCTAAATATCAACTGTCTAGGCTGTCTAACTTTATAAAAAAAATAGAAGTTACTCGAATTAATCTGTATTTTGAGACACCAAATTTTCACCAATATCTCAAAAAATATTGGTCGTAGGAAAGAAATAAAAACAGATTTAGAATCCTCAGATAATTTTGCGTAAGAAAAGTTAAAAATCCAGTTGTTTAGACTTCTTCCTTTTCCAAAAAAATTACAAATGTTGGGTAGATTAAATTTTAACCAATATCTCAAACATTACCTCATATCTTAAAAACTATAGCTCGTAGAGGAAAAAGAAAAACAGGTTCAGAATCTTTGAATAATTTTGCATAAGAAAAGCTAAATATTAACTGTCTAGGCTGTCTAACTTTATAAAAAAATAGAAGTTACTCGAATTAATCTGTATTTTGAGACACCAAATTTTCACCAATATCTCAAAAAATATTGGTCGTAGGAAAGAAATAAAAACAGATTTAGAATCCTCAGATAATTTTGCGTAAGAAAAGTTAAAAATCCAGTTGTTTGGACTTCTTCCTTTTCTTTTCCAAAAAAATTACAAGTGTTTGGTAGATTAAATTTTAACCAATATCTCAAACATTACTTCATATCTTAAAAACTATAGCTTGTAGAGGAAAAAGAAAAACAGGTTCAGAATCTTTGAATAATTTTGCATAAGAAAAGCTAAATATCAACTGTCTAGGCTGTCTAACTTTATAAAAAAAATAGAAGTTAGTCGAATTAATCTGTACTTTGAGACACCAAATTTTCACCAATATCTCAAAAAACATTGGCCGTACGAAAGAAATAAAAACAGATTTAGAATCCTCAGATAATTTTGCGTAAGAAAAGTTAAAAATCCAGTTGTTTAGACTTCTTCCTTTTCCAAAAAAATTACAAATGTTGGGTAGATTAAATTTTAACCAATATCTCAAACATTACCTCATATCTTAAAAACTATAGCTCGTAGAGGAAAAAGAAAAACAGGTTCAGAATCTTTGAATAATTTTGCATAAGAAAAGCTAAATATTAACTGTCTAGGCTGTCTAACTTTATAAAAAAAATAGAAGTTACTCGAATTAATCTGTATTTTGAGACACCAAATTTTCACCAATATCTCAAAAAATATTGGTCGTAGGAAAGAAATAAAAACAGATTTAGAATCCTCAGATAATTTTGCGTAAGAAAAGTTAAAAATCCAGTTGTTTGGACTTCTTCCTTTTCTTTTCCAAAAAAATTACAAGTGTTTGGTAGATTAAATTTTAACCAATATCTCAAACATTACTTCATATCTTAAAAACTATAGCTTGTAGAGGAAAAAGAAAAACAGGTTCAGAATCTTTGAATAATTTTGCATAAGAAAAGCTAAATATTAACTGTCTAGGCTGTCTAACTTTATAAAAAAAATAGAAGTTACTCGAATTAATCTGTATTTTGAGACACCAAATTTTCACCAATATCTCAAAAAATATTGGTCGTAGGAAAAAAATAAAAACAGATTTAGAATCCTCAGATAATTTTGCATAAGAAAAGTTAAAAATCCAGTTGTTTAGACTTCTTCCTTTTCCAAAAAAATTACAAGTGTTTGGTAGATTAAATTTTAACCAATATCTCAAACATTAGCTCAAATCTTAAAAACTATAACTCGTAGAAGAAAAAGAAAAACAGATTCAGAATCCTTGAAAAATTTTGCATAAGAAGAGCTAAATATCAACTGTCTAGGCTATCTAACTTTATAAAAAAAAATAAAAGTTACTCGAATTAATCTGTATCTTGAGACACCAAATTTTCACCAATATCTCAAAAAATATTGGTCGTAGGAAAGAAATAAAACCAGATTTAGAATCCTTGAATAATTTTGCGTAAGAAAAGCTAAATGTCAACTGTCTAGGCTGTCTAACTTTATAAAAAAAAATAAAAGTTACTCGAATTAATCTGTATCTTGAGACACCAAATTTTCACCAATATCTCAAAAAATATTGGTCGTAGGAAAGAAATAAAAACAGATTTAGAATCCTCAGATAATTTTGCGTAAGAAAAGTTAAAAATCCAGTTGTTTGGACTTCTTCCTTTTCCAAAAAAATTACAAATGTTTGGTAGATTAAATTTTAACCAATATCTCAAACATTAGCTCATATCTTAAAAACTATAGCTCGTAGAGGCAAAATAACAACAGATTCAAAATCCTTGAATAATTTTGCATAAGAAAAGCCAAATATCAATTGTCTAGACTACCTAACTTTAATAAAAAAAAATTAGAGGCACTTCTCTTTTACTCGAATTAATCTATCTCATGAGGCACCAAATTTTCAGCAATATCTCAAAAAATATCAGTCGTAGATAGGAAACAAAAACAGATTTAGAATCCTCAGATAATTTTGCGTAAGCAAAGTTAAAAATTGAGTTGTTTAGACTCCAATTATTCATATTTTGCATCTCAAATCTCGCAACAATTCTAAATTAATTTAAAGTAGCCTCGAAATATGTTCATACGAGACTTTGCCTTTTGCTGTGACTTATCTTTGTTCCTAAATGTCGTCGTAATTGTAGAAATGAGATCATGATGACAGTCACCGTATTATTTAACTTTTAGGTGTGTCTAAGTCTATTCGAGAGAACTTCTTGCATTCTCACCTGTATTTAAAGAAGTTTATTTATAAACTCGCCCACACATGAAATAAAAATAAAGAAATGCTTTCAAAACTCGAATTTCGTCGCGAATTTATTTAATTAATTCATAATATTACAAATCATCAATATTCCAACAAAGCGATAGAAATGAACACGTGTTTGCATTGATATTTCCTTGGATACAATAGTATGTACCAACAATCAATATTGACTCCCTTTGTATAAATACCCAAACATTGGCTCAGCCTTAAAGAAATTCACACATTTTCTTCACATATGCGATAATCGATCAAGTTTCGAACTGCTTGAAGCCATCTTCAGTCTCTAGGTTCGTTAAACTGGCTTCCGTTCGAAAATAATTCCGGTTAGTGTGTGTAATTGATAACTGAATAATAATTCACAATTCGTATCGGAACAATACGTTGTATATCCGTAATGCAAAGCAGTCAGAGCTTCCATTCTGTTAACTTTGCTATCTGGCAATTTCGGAAGGCAATTGTGTTGTAAATAATTTACGCCATACAATTTAAAGATTCTAATACGAAAGTTTTAATTATTTTTCAAACCCAGAAAGCGTTTTCCAATTGTTGCTGTAACAATGTTTCGGCTCTTGGAAAGAATATAAAGAACATGTTGCCTTTAGTTTAGCAGGCGAAAAACACTGATAAATGTAGCCCCAGCAACGGGCATTGAACGTGTTATCGGCCCTAACATAAATCACAACCCTCTCTTTTATTCTTCCATTCTACCAAGCAATCATTACATACACACACACACACACTTATAGGCAAATAAAACAATTATTTCGGACGAAAAAGGAGAATTTTAATTGTAAGTGGTGAGGCACAGATGCGTTTTATTGACTTTATAGAGAGAGATTTAAGCTTGCTCTCAATTCCACACAAATATTTGTTCGGTTGCACAATTTGGAGTGAAAAATGGTGATAGTTAAACATTGAGAACAATAACATTTTTTCGCCCTTTTTCGAAAGAACCAATTTCTTTGCTATTTTAAACACAAAAACCTCGATTCTTCGTTGAAATTTCAAAGAAAACGGTAAAAAATCTTAATGGAAACTATTTTTTATTGTTTATTGGAATAATAAAGAATTATTATTATTTAATTAGATAAAGAAAGGTTAGCTAACATTTGCCAAAATCTAAACACTTGTAATTTTTTTTGGAAAATGATGAAGGCTTAACAACTCAATTTTTAGCTTTTCTTATGCAAAATTGTCTGAGAGTTTTTTTGCTACGACCGATAGTTTTTGAGATATCAGTGAAAATTTAGTGCCTCAAGGCACAGATTAGTTAGAGTAAAAAAGGAGTGCTTCCAATTTTTTTTGTTGAAGTTAGGCAGTCTAGACCATTGAAATTTAGCTTTTCGTATGCAAAATTATTCAAGGATTTTAAAACTATTTTTATTTTTCGTCCAAGATCCATGGTTTCTAAGTTATCAGTCAAACTATGAGACATTGGTTAAAAGTTAGTTTGACAAAATCCAAACATTTATAAGTTTTTTTTTTGTAAAGAGAGAAGTCTAAACCATTTAATTTCTAACTTTTCTTACGCAAAATTATCTGGGGATTCTAAATCTGTTTTTATTTTTTTGCTATGACCGATAGTTTTTGAGATATCAGTGAAAATTTAGTGCCTCAAGGCACAGATTAGTTACAGTAAAAAAGGAGTGCTTCCAATTTTTTTTTGTTAAAGTTAGGCAGTCTAGACAATTGAAATTTAGCTTTTCGGATGCAAAATTATTCAAGGATTTTAAAACTGTTTTTATTTTTGGTCTAAGACCCATGGTTTTTAAGTTATCAGTTAAACTATGAGACATTGGTTAAAATTTAGTTTGACAAAATCCAAACAATTGTAAGTTTTTTTTTTGTAAAGAAAGAAGTCTAAACCATTTAATTTTTAACTTTTCTTAAGCAAAATTATCAGGGGATTCTAAATCGGTTTTTATTTTTTGCTACGACTGATAGTTTTTGAGATATCAGTAAAAATTTAGTGCCTCAAGGCACAGATTAGTTAGAGTAAAAAAGGAATGCTTCCAATTTTTTTTTGTTGAAGTTAGGTAGTCTAGACAATTAAAATTTAGCTTTTCGGACGCAAAATTATTCAAGGATTTTAAAACTATTTTTATTTTTCGTCCAAGATCCATGGTTTCTAAGTTATCAGTCAAACTATGAAACATTGGTTAAAATTTAGGTTGACAAAATCCAAACACTTGTAAGTTTTTTTTTTGTAAAGAAAGAAGTCTAAACAATTTAATTTTTAACTTTTCTTACGCAAAATTATCTGGGGATTCTAAATCTGTTTTTATTTTTTTGCAACGACTGATAGTTTTTGAAATATCAATGAAAATTTAGTGCCTCAAAGCACAGATTAGTTACAGTAAAAGAGGAGTGCTTCCAAATTTTTTTTGTTAAAGTTAGGCAGTCTAGACAATTGAAATTTAGCTTTTCGGGTGCAAAATTATTCAAGGATTTTAAAACTATTTTTATTTTTCGTCCAAGATCAATGGTTTATAAGTTATCATTCAAACTATGAGACATTGGTTAAAAGTTAGTTTGACAAAATCCAAACATTTATAAGTTGTTTTTTTTGTAAAGAGAGAAGTCTAAACCATTTAATTTTTAACTTTTCTTACACAAAATTATCTGGGGATTCTAAACCTGTTTTTATTTTTTTGCTACAACCGATAGTTTTTGAGATATCAGTGAAAATTTAGTGCCTCAAGGCACAGATTAGTTACAGTAAAAAAAGAGTGCTTCCAATTTTTTTTCCTTGAAGTTAGGTAGTCTAAACAATTGAAATTTAGCTTTTCGACAATTGAAATTTAGCTTTTCGAATGCAAAATTATTCAAGGATTTTAAAACTATTTTTATTTTTCGTCCAAGAACCATGGTTTCTAAGTTATCAGTCAAATTATGAGACATTGATTAAAATTTAGTTTGACAAAATCCAAACACTTGTAATTTTTTTTTTTTTTGGAAAGAAAGAAGTCTAAACAATTTAATTTTTAACTTTTCTTACGCAAAATTATCTGGGGATTCTAAATCTGTTTTTATTTTTTTGCTACGACCGATAGTTTTTGAGATATCAGTGAAAATTTAGTGCCTCAAGGCACAGATTAGTTAGAGTAAAAAATTAGTGCTTCCAACTTTTTTCCCTTGAAGTTAAGCAGTCTAAACAATTGAAATTTAGCTTTTCGGATGCAGAATTATTCAAGGATTTAAAAACTGTTTTTATTTTTCATCCAAGATCCATGGTTTTTAAGTTATCAGTCAAACTATGAGACATTGATTAAAATTTAGTTTGACAAAATCCAAACACGTATTTTTTTTTTTTTTTTGGAAACAAAAAAGTCTAAACAATTTAATTTTTAACTTTTCTTACGCAAAATTATCTAAGGATTCCAAATCTGTCTTTGTTTCTTATCTACGACCGATAGTTTTTGAGATATCAGTGAAAATTTAGTGCCTCAAGGCACAGATTAGTTACAGTAAAAAAAGAGTGCTTCCAAATTCTTTTTGTTAAAGTTAGGCAGTCTAGACAATTGAAATTTAGCTTTTCGAATGCAAAATTATTCAAGGATTTTAAAACTATTTTTATTTTTCGTCCAAGATCCATGGTTTCTAAGTTATCAGTCAAACTATGAGACATTTGTCAAATTCAAACACTTGTAAGTTTTTTTTTATAAAGGAAGAAGTCTAAATTATGCAAAATTATCTGGGGATTTCAAATCTTTTGTTTTTTATATACGACCGATAGTTTTTGAGATATCAGTGAAATTTTAGTGCCTCAAGGCACAGATTAATTCGAGTAAAAGAAGAGTTTCTGAAGAAAAAAATTGATTTCCTGGTAGTTCTCACCATTGTTATCATCCCATCAACTTACAAGCCTTTTTTATTCTGTTATTCTTTTGTAAAAGTTCTTTTAATTAATTCGAGCGAAATCACAAATTTTCCCTGTGCTAACACCTCTAATAAATCTCCAGACCCTCGTCCAAAACGCTTAATTTTTCCTAAGATTTTCACACAGTGTATTAAGCTCAACTGTATGAAAAATAAGTTATTGACCTCAAAAAAAAAATAAAAATTCGAAAAGGCACTTGGAAAACAATGAACTGCATTGTATGCCTAAATGCCGGAAACACGAATGCAATTTATGGCGAGCGTTTAAATAAGCTAAAAAGCCGTTAATTCAGTCCATTTTGACAGCATTTTGTAAATCACCCGAGACCGTTTTGCACACGCAGAATTCACTGATTGCCCAATGCATTTTTAAGTAGTTCGTTTTAATTAACCGCACTAACACACCAAACGATTAAAATTGCATTTTTTAAGTAATTTACATACATATAAGTAAAAAAAAATTGAGGCGAACATACCGGGTGTTCATACAAATTTGGTAAAACCCTCACATATTTATTTATATAATTTCTTGTGATGATGATAATAATAATGTACACAAACAGCGGGAGAAATGAACTAAAAATCAATGTTATATACCTCATGTCGAGTTTTGATAGTACTAGGAGTAAAAGTGTGCGAAATGGCCGCCACTTACCGAAACATCGTTAAAAAGTCCATTTGATAGAAATAACACACAAAAAAAAGTCGCTAATGGCAACATTTTTGGTGGATTTCTCACAGAAAGCACACAACACTGAAACGCAACTCCGATGGGTGGATTCACAACTGATGACAGCTCCACCTACCAGGAAGTGGATGCGCATGCTCTGGCTTAGTCATCCATTGGGAGATCTCTTACCTCCTCTTAAATGCACAGGTGAGAGAGAGAGAGAGAATGCTAGAGGTGGGTGTCTAGACTGGACCAAAGGGACCAAGAAAACGCTAGGTCTTGGACCATTTGCTGGTTATGGGCCTTGAAAGGGAATGGTTGGGTTTTTTAAACAATTTATTATTCACCCTGTAGCAGTTTTCCTATAATGGACTAAACTATACATAAATCTTAATTTTATTTTCAAAATAGCTGAACTTCCGGAACTATGAGAAATCACTTATCTGTCATAGTTTTTAACGTATGTCAATTTTTTGTGCATATCAATTAAAAAATATCACTTGAACCCATTACAATAAGTGAATAATTCTTCTTGCATTTGATAATCAATAAAGTTTCGAAGGGTATGACAAAATCTTCAGGATTGTCAACTGTCAAGTTGCAAGTTGCAGTTTTTGAAAAAAATCACAAAAAAACGGAATTTTAACTCATTATTTTCATTTTTATTCGAGTAAACTTTCGAAAAATACGATAAAGTTGTGCTGTTAATTAAAAGAAATGTTCGGTTTGTTCACCACTTTTATTCAAGAAGTTTAAAACTCGAGGGTAGACTGACTGAGTTACTTTACATAATTCACTAAGTTATAATAAACTATAATTAAACATTATTGTTTTACTGCTTATTCGATGATAAATCAGCTAAAAACTAAACAAAATGTTGAAGTTTGACAACTGTTGACCATTTTACAAGACCTACTTGATTAACGATGAAAATTACAAAGTAAAATTCGTTTTTTGTGATTTTTTTCAAAAACTGTACGAGATAAGTATTAGACGTGTTGATAAAAATCACCATAAATGTCGATGTTTTATTGATTGGTGTTAGAGAATAGTCATTCCATTAAAAAAACTAAGTTATAGCCGTTTTTTGATAACCATTTTGAAAAAATCATACTAGCCTTGAATTTTGACAGTTGACAATTTTGAAAATTCTAGACGAATCCTCGAACCTTTGGTTACCAAATGCAAAAAAAATTATTCACTTATTGCAAAGGGTTCAAGAACAAATAAAAATTTTAACAAAAAAATTGACGTGTCAAAAACTATGACAGATAAGTATCAACAACTTGAGTAAATTTTACTCAGTTTGAGAAAGCGAATTCAAACATGCAATAAAAATGTGTGGTTACTATTTAAAATTTCAAAGTTGGCGCCAATTTCTCGAATGGTTCCGGAAACTTAGCCATTTTGAAAATAATTTAATTAAACTCAGAATGATCGATTTGAATCGTGTACAAAATTTGAAAGTATATCAGAAGGTAAAAAATTTCTAATGTAGGCCCCAAAAGAATAACCCTGTATAAGAAAGAATACAGATAAAATGTATAAGAAAAAACACCAAATAAGAAAAAAATTTGACATAATTAACATATGACACTTATAAATTACAAGAAAAAATACTCTAAAAGTTTATTATTACCTGAAATGAAAAACATACCATAAAAGCTACCTCCAAAAATACAAAAAAATATAAAACGTTCTATTTAAAAAATACTATAAGTTTGTTTTGTAGCTACACAGTAAAAACTCAGAATCGTCTCTAAATTTCTCAATTTATCAACATCTTCTATATTTATCTGCTGCAGTTTTTGAAAAAAATCACAAAAAAACAGAATTTTAACTCATTATTTTCATTTTTACTCGAGTAAACTTTTGAAAAATACGATAAAGTTGTGCTATTAATTAAAAGAAATGTTCGGTTTGTTCACCATTTTTATTCAAGAAGTTTAAAACTCGAGGGTAGACTGACTGAGTTACTTTACATAATTCACCAGGTTATGATAAATCATAATTAAATATTATTGTTTTATTGCTTATTCGATAATAAATCATCTAAAAACTAAATAAAATGTTGAAGTTTGACATTGTTGACCATTTTGCAGGGCCTACTTGCTTATCGATGAAAATAACAAAGTATCCGTTTTTTGTGATTTTTTTCAAAAACTGTACAGATAAGTATAAGACGTGTTAAAAAAATAAGGTCGTTCTATTTGAAAAAATTCAGTATTTTGATAACCATTTTGAAAAAATCATACTAGCCTTGAAGTTTGACAGTTGATAATTTTGAAAATTCTAGAAGGCTCTTCAAACCTTTGGTTATCAAATGCAAAAAAAAATATTCACTTATCGCAAAGGGTTCAAGGGCTGTGATATTTTAAATAAACCCTTGCTAATACAAATTTTAACAAAAAAATTGACATATGTCAAAAACTATGACACAAAAGTACCAACACAAAAGTGTGAGTGAATGACAACGCGCTGACACGTGGTCCAAAACGAATCACAGGAAATTATACCTTCTTTCTACCACAACTTGGGTGGATCAAATAACTGGCCATCCTACCTTATCCATCACCTTTTCAACCCCTGATACAAGGTAAAGCGTAAAACAAAGGGCATCTGTGTAAACAAACGGTTTCTTCTTATCTGCTGGCGAGCTCGTCAGCAGCCGAAAAACGGTGCGGCGTGTGAAGGACACGCACTCAGCTGAGGCTACCAACTATGTATGTCCATAAAACCACAAATCATGAATCCAAACTATAAAACCAACCCCCCTCAATCACAAACTGAAAATCCCCCATCAATGAGTAACCCCAAATACCCGAAAAAAGAACAAGCAATCATTCTAGCAGCAACCGCCGACCTGAAATTAATTGACTACATAACACCAATTGCGAACATTGTAGGAGCAAAACATATCATATTCGCATCCAGAATATCGAATGGCCGAATTTGCATCTATCTTGACAGTGTACAACTGGTCGACAGTCTACTTGCACAACATAAATCAGTTCAAATAAACGAACATGAAGTAAACATTCGACGACTAATCACTCCTTCACAACGCATAGTTTTATCAAATGTGTGTCCATCGATACCAGACGAGGTGCTCACAAACGAAATCAAACGAATAGGCTACACACCGGTCTCACCGATGTCATTTCTTCGAGCAGGTATTCACGGAGAAGAATTTTCCCATATATTAAGTTTTAAGCGGCAAATCTTTGTTCAACCGAACGACACAATAACCTTACCGTCCTCGCTAGTCATTAAATTTGAAGATACAAACTATAGAATTTTCTTTTCAAATGACCTAACTTGCTTCCTCTGCAAAGGACAAGGACACATCGCCTCGCAATGCACTGAAATCCCGACTCAAGAGGAACCTATCCAACCTAACGTTAACCACACTGATAATGATACTCCTTACGAAACTGAAAAGGTTGGGGAAAAAAGAGGGCCTCCACCATCATTCGATACACTAGATGAGAACACTCCAACGGACCAGGAGGAGACAGATACATTCAAACGGCCAAAGCAGAAGCTTAAAAAACCCAAAAAAACCTCAAATATAGAACGAACAGCACCAAAAGATAATGAAAAATACGGAGAAATATACACCTTCATGAATAACCAGACAGAACCACTTAAAGTAGAAACACCAGAAGTAATCTACTTCTTCAATAATGTGACAGGCTGCAAAAACCCCCTAGCCCTTGTAGAAGAGATCACCGATGATACCGAATACTTTCTTGACTTACTGATGAAATTACACAGTCATTGCGAGGATAAATTCATGAAACAGAGGTGCACAAAATACAGGAATAGGATAATAAAACAATGTAACAACCAAAAAAAATCATTATTAGAAGCATCAGACACAGACACATGCTTCTCAGACTGTTCCCAATCAGACTGTAACTAATACATTCACCCCCCACATCTCTTTTATTAATCTTTTCTTACTTCAATGGAATATTAATGGGTACTATACCCATCTAGAAAATTTACAAGTCCTTCTAAAGAAAATCCAACCACAAATAATCTGCCTCCAAGAAACACATTTCAAAGACAACAAGTCCCACAAACTCAAATCCTACAACAGTGTGTACAAAAATAGACCTAATGCACCAAAAGCCTCGGGAGGAGTGGCCATTTTTATCAACGAATCCATCTCGTATAAAGAAATTCATCTACAATCTGAACTAGAAGCTGTTGCAATCTCCGCCAAACTCCCGAATCAACAAATATCAATTTGTAATCTATACATCCCCCCAAACACGCTAGTAACAGCTGATAGTTTAACACAATTGCTAAATCAAATACCAAAGCCTGTCCTAATTGTCGGAGACTTCAATGCCCATAATTGGATATGGGGATCAAATCACATCAACCAACGAGGAACCATAGTCGAAGAATTTATAGAGACAAATGATTTATTCATTTTAAACTCAGGATCTCATACACGGTTTAATGCTTATAACGGGAATTTCACTTCTATTGACCTATCACTCTGTAACCCAACCTTAGCACCAGAATTATCTTGGAACGTCGAAGAGTACCTACACGGAAGTGATCATTTCCCTATTACGATACATTATGCTAAGATGCAGCAAACTCAATATACCGTACAGCCAAAATGGAAAATTGATACGGCAAACTGGCAAGAATATTCTGCTGAAATAGAGGGGAAAATGGGAGATAATCCCAAGTTAGACGAAACCACTAACATAGATGATGTTGTGAACTATTTTAACAACATAATACTAAACGCAGCACACCACCATGTAGGTAAAACAACGACCCGGAAATTCTCAAAAACAGTTCCTTGGTGGAATGAAAATTGTGCAGAAGCTACTAGAAACAGTCACAAAACCTTCAACACAATGAAAAGAAACCCTACGCTGGAAAACATTTTGAAATTTAAAGCAGCGAAAGCAAAGAAACGTCAAGTTCTAAAAACAAGCAAGAAAGATTCATGGCAAAGTTATGTATCTACAATAACAACAGGCACCACATTAAAAGAAGTGTGGGGAAAAATACGCAAAATTAAAGGAACTAGTAACTACACACCTATTGCACTAACTAATCAAAATCATAATCAAACTGTCTCCTCAGCCGAAGAAGCTGGCGAAATGTTGGCCACCAAATTTCAGAGTGCCTCAAATACATCCAATTATTGTTCAGAATTTATCGAGTACAAAACAGAAGCTGAAAAAGAGACACTTGAACTCAATAAGGACACAGGTAGCCCAATTAACATTCCAATAACTCGGGACGAATTACAAGAAGCACTAAAAAATACTCGAAACTCCAGCCCTGGACCTGACGACATACCTTCCGTTTTTCTCCAAAATCTACCAGAAAACGGAAAACAGTACCTTTTACAATTATATAACTTTATTTGGACTACCCACACATTTCCGAAACTTTGGACTAAAGCAATAATAATTCCCATTTTAAAGCCTAATAAAGAGGCCAATAACCCAACCTCTTACCGACCCATTTCCCTAACATGCAATATGTGCAAATTACTCGAGAAAATCATAAACCAGAGACTTGTTTGGGAACTAGAACGCAAACACGTAATTTGTGAGGCACAAAACGGCTTCCGACAAAATAGAAGCACTCAAGATAGTCTTATACAACTGGAAGCGCAAGTACGTGAAGCACTTTACAATAACCAAAAACTCCTCAGCGTCTTCATTGACATTGAAAAAG
Source organism: Tribolium freemani (assembly GCA_939628115.1). Lineage (NCBI taxonomy): Eukaryota > Metazoa > Arthropoda > Insecta > Coleoptera > Tenebrionidae > Tribolium > Tribolium freemani. The sequence continues at coordinate 14,641,099 of OW626786.1, read as the reverse complement.
CGTATGACATGGTTTGGAGGCACGGTATATTAAAGACTCTGAGTAGATGTGGAATTGGTGGCAACATGTTCTACTTCATCCAAAACTTCCTAAAAAATAGATATTTTCAAGTAAGGGTTAACGGTGTCTTATCGGACAAAAAAGAGCTTGAGAACGGATGTCCACAGGGGTCAGTCCTAAGTGTATCTCTCTTCCTCCTCGCAATAAACGACATCACTTCATGTATATCATTTCCTGTAAAATTATCACTCTTCGCAGATGATATATTAATTTATGCTAGAGGCCAAAATGTAACGACTCTTATTAAAAATATACAAGATGCCCTGAATAAGCTATCACAATGGTCGAATACAACAGGATTTAAGTTCTCGCCAACAAAAACTATATGTATGCTGTTTTCGAAACGGAAACTAGAAGACGAAGTTAATCTAGAGATGTATGAAACACCAATCGGAAAAGTAAACAATATACGATTTCTAGGAGTTACCCTAGATTGTAATTTAACGTGGAAACCACAAATAGAACACCTGAAAACCGTATGCACAAAAATCATAGGTCTCCTAAATGTGCTTGCTCACCAGTCATGGGGTGCAGACACCAAAATGTTACTCATGCTTTACAGAAGCCTAATGCGCTCAAGGATCGAATATGGGTTAATAGCCTACGGGAATTGTAACAAAACGTCCCTACGTAAAGTTGAAGTCCTTCAAAATACGGCCCTTCGTGTAGTTTTCGTGCTTTTCGAACAACACCTGTGGATAGCTTATACGTCCTTGCAAATGAAATCCCACTTACACAAAAACTAAAATATATAACCTTTACATATGCCACAAAAATAAATGCAACTCCTCTCCACCCAAACATCTCTCTAGTTTCGCCTAAAAGTCGATACACATGTCCTAACACAAGAGCTCGCTTTGCCCTCCCTTTGCCAGAAAGAGTCCACCAAATACAAACTGACCTAAACATTCCATTACCCCAACTGAATGTATCCCAAGTAAGAAACATTCCTCCATGGACCATCCCAGTTCCTTGTATCCAATTGACCTTGGCCAATTGCAAGAAAGAAGACACCCCACATCAAGAAATTGTCAACAGATTCAACAAATGTATTACTGAATTCCCCAACGCTGACCTCCTCTTCACAGATGGGTCCAAATCTGAAAACGGAGTCTACGCCGCCATTTGGTCTTCAGTCTACAAACAACAATATCGACTCCCACAACACTGCAGTGTGTTTAGTGCGGAAATGTATGCCATATTAGAAGCGTTAAACCTTGCTAGACGTTTACCAAACCGCAAATGTGTCATTTGTACGGACTCACTAAGTGCTCTTCACTCGATAAGTCAAATGCATCCGAAAAATCCTATAGCGCAACTAATCAACGAACAACGCAAAACTCTCCATGTAAATGCGAAAGAAATCATCTTTATATACACCCCATCACATGTCGGAATTTTGGGAAATGAAGAGGTAGACATGTTAGCGAAATCGGCACGTCGATCTGAAGGAACTGAAGACGTACAACTAGTAACCCTAGAAGACATCAAACGGTTTATAAAACAACGTGTAATAGAAGAATGGCAATCTAACTGGAATACTAGCACCTCTCATCTTAAAAAAATTCAAAGTGTTGTCGGTACCCAGCTACCATTACCAGAAGGTCGAAAATCTCAAGTGGTCTTGTCTCGTCTGAGACTGGGACATACTATGCTCACCCACTCTTGGATATTTAAAAGGGAAGAACCACCAAAGTGCCGACCCTGTGGTGCAGGAATGACAGTGGAGCATCTCCTCACAGGCTGCCCGGCTCGGGCGCACGGACTGGCGACCTCCAGCTGCCGGGACCTTCTGGGCGGCGGGTGGGAGACGCTCCGGGAATACTTAGTAGAAACGGGAGTTTTCCATAAAATGTAACATCCCACACTGTTATTATATTATATTAATATTGTAGTATATTACTGTTCTCGCTAATAGCCTCTGGCTGATGCGATAAATAAATTAAAAAAAAAAAAAAGTACCAACAACTTGGGTAAATGTTGCTCAGTTTAAAAAGGTAAATTTAAAAATTCAATAAAAATGTTAGGTTACTATTTAAAATTTCAAAGGTGGCGCCAATTTCTCGTAGTTACGGAAGCCATTTTGAAAATAATTTATTTGAACTCAGAATGATCGATTTGGATCGTGTACAAAATTTGAAAGCTCTAGGTATATTAGAAGTAAAAAAATTTCTAATGTAGGCCCCAAAAGAATAACCCTGTAGGTATAAGAAAGAATACAGATAAAATGTCTAAGAAAAAACACCAAATAAGAAAAAAAATTGACATAATTAACATATGACACTTATAAATTACAAGAAAAAATACTCTAAAAGTTTATTATTACCTGAAATGAAAAACACACCATAAAAGCTACCTCCAAAAATACAAAAAAATATAAAACGTTCTATTTAAAAAAATACTATAAGTTTGTTTTGTAGCTACACAGTAAAAATTTCTCAATTTGTGTCTAAATTTGTAAGAAAATATCAGTCGTATAACGAAAACAAAGACAGATTTCAATTTCCCTGAGAATTTTCCATGACTTTCAAGTTCTAGATTGCAGTTCTACTCTAGCTCTTTTCTTCTTTAGCTATATTTTTATAGTTTTTTTTTCTCTAGCTTTCCACTTCCCTTGCTTTTTTTCTTTTCTAAATGTTCTCTCTCTTCAAGCTTTTACCTTCTCTAACTTTACTCTTCTCAGGCTCTTCTCGTTTCTTCAATAGCTCCGCTATTCTTTTTCCTAGCTCTTCTCTTCTTTAGTTTTTTTCTTTCTTTGCTAATTTAGCTCTTCTCTTTTCTAGTTCATTTCTTCTAATTCTTCTCTTTTCAAGCTGTTTTCTTCTGCATCTATTCTCCAGTTCCTCTCTTCTTTAGCTCCTTTTTTTAGTATTTTTTTTTTGTTTCTATTTTAACCGTCATTTTTATAGCTTTTCATCTCAAGCCCTTCTTTTCTCTTTTAAAGCTCTTTTCTTTTGTTTTCTAGCTCTGCTATCCTCATTCCTAACTCTTCACTTACTTAGTGTCTAACATTTTCTAACATTTAGAAGTCAATAATGGACCATTACAACTTTCTGGGACATCCTGTATAATTCGCGATCGAGTTTTATTTCGCAATCTAATTAGCCTAATGGCATCTCACTATCAAATAACTTTAAAGTGCTTCTTTACATTTTTTGATCTCTTTATCTCATTATGTAAAGTTTGCTTCGGTACAAGTAGCATTTATTTAATGATTTTTTGATTTTCTAGTTGACCTGCTGTTACCAACTAATCAATCATCTAGAAATAGGCACTTTGGTATTTAAATATCAAGCGGAAAATACGTTTTTTTTTTAATAACTATTATTAATAGTTTGATTGTGTTTGATTGAAAAGTTAGTGTTAATAAAATAAATTTTAAGATATTTTATCTATCCTTTCGGTTAAAATTCTATTTTATCTGCTCATAAGAGTTGATAAAGGAATAGTTTAACATCTGCTATACCAAAAAATAAGTTTTATAAGAAAATTATGCTTAAGATTCAAGCCTTCGTCTGTCGGGAATGGCATCTGGTGGAAGAATCGCGCTAGGCCATGGACGTCGCGACGCCCGTTTCACTTCGTGATAGTACGAACGACGTTGCCATGCGACGCGACATCGATCCGTCGAATATGACGACATTGCGTCGCTTCGAAAACGCCATTTTGGACGATTCAATGTGACGTCATTGTAATTTAACAAAACACAATTCGCGAAAATTTGCTTAAAATGTGTCCCGAATTGCCGAGAACATTCAAGGTCAAATGCATTAGAAACTTTTTAACTTCAAATACAGCTAGAGCTTTAAAATTTTGTATCGAATCCAAGTTGACCTTTCTGAGTGCAACTAAGTTATTTTCAAAATGGCTGAGCTTACGAAACTACGAGAAATTGGCGCCAACTCTGAAATTTTAAATAGTAACCACACATTTTTATTGCATTTTTGTATTCACCTTTTTAAATTGAGTAAAATTTATTCAAGTTGGTGGTACGTATCTGTCATAGTTTTTGACATATGTCAATTTTTTGTTAAAATTTGTATTAGCAAGGGTTTATTTAACCCTTGAACCCTTTACGGTAAGTGAATAATTTTTTTTGCATTTAATAACCAAAGGTTTGAAGAGCCTTCTAGAATTTTCAAAATTATCATCTGTCAAACTTCAAGGCTAATATGATTTTTTCAAAATGGTTATCAAAAAACGGCTATAACTGAATTTTTTCAAATAAAACGACACTATTTTCTTAGGCAATCGAAAGAACATCAACATTTACAGTGACTTTTATTAACAGGTCCTATAGTTATCTTTACAGTTTTTGAAAAAAATCACAAAAAACGAATACTATTTTATTTTCATCAATAAGCAAGTAGGCCCTGCAAAATGGTCAACAATGTCAAACTTCAACATTTTATTTAGTTTTTAGATGTTTTATTATCGAATAAGCAATAAAACAATAATATTTAATTATGGTTTATTATAACCTAGTGAATTATGTAAAGTAACTCAGTCAGTCTACCCTCGAGTTTTAAACTTCTTGAATTAAAATGGTGGACAAACCAAAAATTTCTTTTAATTAATAGCACAACTTTATCGTATTTTTCAAAAATTTCTCGATTAAAAATGAAAATAATAAGCTAAAATTCCGTTTTTTGTGATTTTTTTCAAAAACTGTAACAGATAGAAGATGTTGATAAAAATCAATGTTTATTTGATTGCCACTGAAAAAACAAGGTCATTCCATTTGAAAAAACGTGTTATAATCATTTTTTGATCATCATTTTCAAAAAATCATAGTAGCCTTGCAATTTGACAGTTGACAAACCTGCAGATCTTCAAAAACCCTTCAAATCTTTGGTTATCAAATGCAAAAAGAATTATTCACTAATTGTAAAGGGATCAAAAGCTGTGATATTTTAAATAAACCACTGTAAATAAAAATTTGCATAAAAAAATTGACATACGTCAGAAACTATGACAGATAAGTACCAACAACTGGTTACATTTTACTCAGTTTCAAATGGGGAATTCAAAAATGCAATAAAAATAGGTGGTTACTATTTAAAATTTCAAAGTTGGCGCCAATTTCTCAACAGAAGTTCAGCCATTTTGAAAATAACTTAGATGAACTGAAAATGGTCGCTTTGAATCAAAGTTTTTATATACTTTATACACTTATCTTTACAGTTTTTGAAAAAAATCACAACAAACGAATACTTTTTTATTTTCATCGATAAGCAAGTAGGCCCTGCAAAATGGTCAACAATGTCAAACTTCAACATTTTATTTAGTTTTTAGATGTTTTATTATCGAATAAGCAATAAAACAATAATATTTAATTATGGTTTGTTATAACCTAGTGAATTATGTAAAGTAACTCAGTCAATCTACCCTCGAGTTTTAAACTTCTTGAATTAAAATGGTGGACAAACCGAAAATTTCTTTTAACTAATAGCACAACTTTATCGTATTTTTCAAAAGTTTCTCGATTAAAAATGAAAATAATAAGCTAAAATTCCGTTTTTTGTGATTTTTTTCAAAAACTGTAACAGATAGAAGATGTTGATAAAAATCAATGTTTATTTGATTGCCATTGAAAAAACAAGGTCATTCCATTTGAAAAAACGTGTTAAAATCATTTTTTGATCATCATTTTCAAAAAATCATAGTAGCCTTGCAATTTGACAGTTGACAAACCTACAGATTTTGAAAAACCCTTCAAATCTTTGGTTATCAAATGCAAAAAGAATTATTTACTAATTGTAAAGGGATCAAAAGCTGTGATATTTTAAATAAACCACTGTAAATAAAAATTTGCATAAAAAAATTGACATACGTCAGAAACTATGACAGATAAGTACCAACAACTGGTTACATTTTACTCAGTTTCAAATGGGGAATTCAAAAATGCAATAAAAATAGGTGGTTACTATTTAAAATTTCAAAGTTGGCGCCAATTTCTCACTGGAAGTTCAGCCATTTTGAAAATAACTTAGATGAACTAAAAATGGTCGCTTTGAATCAAATTTTTTATATACTTTATACACTTATCTTTACAGTTTTTGAAAAAAATCACAACAAACGAATACTTTTTTATTTTCATCGATAAGCAAGTAGGCCCTGCTAAATGGTCAACAATGTCAAACTTCAACATTTTATTTAGTTTTTAGATGTTTTATTATCGAATAAGCAATAAAACAATAATATTTAATTATGGTTTGTTATAACCTAGTGAATTATGTAAAGTAACTCAGTCAATCTACCCTCGAGTTTTAAACTTCTTGAATTAAAATGGTGGACAAACCGAAAATTTCTTTTAATTAATAGCACAACTGTATCGTATTTTTCAAAACTTTCTCGATTAAAAATGAAAATAATGAGCTAAAATTCCGTTTTTTGTGATTTTTTTCAAAAACTGTAACAGATAGAAGTTGTTGATAAAAGTCTCCATAAAAATCAATGTTTATTTGATTGCCATTGAAAAAACAAGGTGATTCCATTTGAAAAAACGTGTTATAATCATTTTTTGATCATCATTTTCAAAAAATCATAGTAGCCTTGCAATTTAACAGTTGACAAACCTGCAGGTTTTAAAAAACCCTTCAAATCTTTGGTTATCAAATGCAAAAAGAATTATTCACAAATTGTAAAGGGATCAAAAGCTGTGATATTTTAAATAAACCACTGTAAATAAAAATTTGCATAAAAAAAATTGACATACGTCAAAAACTATGACAGATAAGTACCAACAACTGGTTACATTTTACTCAGTTTCAAATGGGGAATTCAAAAATGCAATAAAAATAGGTGGTTACTATTTAAAATTTCAAAGTTGGCGCCAATTTCTCACTGGAAGTTCAGCCATTTTGAAAATAACTTAGATGAACTAAAAATGGTCGCTTTGAATCAAATTTTTTATATACTTTATACACTTATCTTTACAGTTTTTGAAAAAAATCACAACAAACGAATACTTTTTTATTTTCATCGATAAGCAAGTAGGCCCTGCTAAATGGTCAACAATGTCAAACTTCAACATTTTATTTAATTTTTAGATGTTTTATTATCGAATAAGCAATAAAACAATAATATTTAATTATGGTTTATTATAACCTAGTGAATTATGTAAAGTAACTCAGTCAGTCTACCCTCGAGTTTTAAATTTCTTGAATTAAAATGGTGGACAAACCGAAAATTTCTTTTAATTAATAGCACAACTTTATCGTATTTTTCAAAAGTTTTTCGATTAAAAATGAAAATAATAAGCTAAAATTCTGTTTTTTGTGATTTTTTTCAAAAATCTGTAACAGATAGAAGATGCTGATAAAAGTCTCCATAAAAATCAATGTTTATTTGATTGCCATTGAAAAAACAAGGTCATTCCATTTGAAAAAACGTGTTATAATCATTTTTTGATCATCATTTTCAAAAAATCATAGTAGCCTTGCAATTTGACAGTTGACAAACCTGCAGATTTTGAAAAACCCTTCAAATCTTTGGTTATCAAATGCAAAAAGAATTATTCACTAATTGTAAAGGGATCAAAAGCTGTGATATTTTAAATAAACCACTGTAAATAAAAATTTGCATAAAAAAATTGACATACGTCAAAAACTATGACAGATAAGTACCAACAACTGGTTACATTTTACTCAGTTTCAAATGGGGAATTCAAAAATGCAATAAAAATAGGTGGTTACTATTTAAAATTTCAAAGTTGGCGCCAATTTTTCATCATTCCGGATGTTCAGCCATTTTGAAAATAATTTATCTGAACTCAAAATGGTCGCTTTGAATCATATACAAAATTATAAGGCTCTAGCTGTATTAGAAGTTAAAAAGTTTTTAATTTAGAATCACCCTGTATATTTTTTTGGAAAAAGTTGTTAAACAACCTTTATTTGTGCTTATATTTCGGCAAGGTTTGAATAAGTAAATGCATTTCTGGCTGAATACACAGTGATAATAACCGTGGAATTGGCGTAAATTCATCATTACGTCCAATATTCTTAGCCAGACATTCCTGAGTAGATTTGCTACTCAAAGTTCAGGAATAGAAATCTCATTAATGTGAGTCCTGATGGATAGGTCTCTAGGTTTGGCATAATTCATATCTCGGCACATTCCACCCAAATTGGGAATTTGCTTGCGTAATTACTGTGTGTGTGTGTGTGAAAAAAATCAATACAATAATTGACGATTTCATTTCAATGTACTGTGAAGCAATTGGGAAAAATTATGACTAATTCGAATGTGTTAACACCACCTAGCAATGAATTATTTTTTTCCCTCAATCGGATACGATTTACGATGAGCTTTGGGTTCACACACATAAAAACAAATTCGGCAATCTCGACCTTCGTTAAATCAGACACAGGGGATTGGCCTTTGGTTTTTCTAAGAGAATCAAAAAGATTCAGGTCTAGATATGTGTCACAAAGCAAAATAAAGCAATAAAATGGAATCGAAAGCACTATATTTGGGTAATTTTCGTCTCTGTGTTCAATTATTGTTTTAGTGACTTTAAAATTGAGTTGGTAATGTTGCATAATGTACTTTATCCACAGTCTTACTTAATTTGATCACTAGTTAATTAAATTCCTTTTTGTTTAATTTTTCCTACTTTTTAACCAGTAATTAAAAGCTTTTATTTAACTCATAATGTTAGCTGTCTGTCGGTTATTTTTTCGGAGTCAAATTTGAAAGGGTTCCCGTTGTCCCACTGAATTGAAATTTTGCATACTTACTTAATCTGCGTGACAATGCAATCCTATGTAGTTAAATACCCCCTAAAGGGATTAAATGAGGTTTTGAAGTTTTAGGTTATGTTTACAAAGGGGTTCTCGATTTGTAAATTTGGGAGGGTTCCTGTAGTCGCAATGAAATGAAATTTAACAAGTTTACGTAATCTGCATGACAATGCAATTCAATATAGTTAATTACCCCCTAAAGGTGTTAAATGGGGTTTTAAAATTTTAGGTTATGTTTACAAAGGGGTTCTCGATTTGTACATACCGTAACTTATACCGACATAGACGGTATATTGACGTCACGGTAGATGCACAATGTAATAACAATAAATAAAGACTAAAAAACAAAAAATAAAATGTTTTTTAAAAAAAGTTTTTATTTAAAAGATGCACTAAAAAGTAAAAAATAATGTATTTCAATCACAGAAGAATATTTTTTCTTAAAGGTTAAAATTCTAAAATTTATAAAAGCTTTGGGAGTTATAAAACTACGGCATTACAGAATTACTTTGTTCAATTGACAACTCTTAAAGCTTTTATAAATTTTAGAATTTTAACCTGTAAGAAAAAATATTCTCCTGTGATTGAAATACATTATTTTTTACTTTTTAGTATAAAAGCTTTTTTTAAAAAACATTTTTTATATATTTTTATTTTAAAATAAATTAAGTCGGTAAACTACTATTTCTTTATCAACTCTTTTGTGTAAATAAAATGTCTTCTATTAATTTTTTTCAATTAATTTTACAATTTGAAGGGTTAACACTAACTTTTTTCTCTTAAACTTGAAGTTCTGCTGTTGAACAAATGTTTATCTAATGGCAAATTAAGTCCACTCGTGACTTCGTCACTTTTGAACTTGTATAATAAATAATTATAATTATTAATTAAGTCACAACGTATTATTACGGTCCGAGGTCCGAGTTATTTCTGGATGTAGGCAAAAGCCAAATTGAATTAATCCGAATGAAAAAAACCGATAATTGGGTTTGGGTGGTTACAGAGTCCTGTAATTACAATCTGATACCTTAAGTGCCTTTATTACGCTACAACACACTAATTCGTTACGAAACAAATCGAAAAAAAAAACGAGTAAAAAATGGAACTTAACGACAAGCACTATTATGTAAATTTGCAAAAATGTGAATAATATTTCTGTCCAGGTTGAAACCTTGAATGAGATCCGGGCTCAAGTCTTGTGTAATTGAGTATCAGAGTGAATCTTTATTTTTCCATCTCTTATTTGCGTTAAGATTTTAAATTAGGGAATTAGGGGTTAAATAAATGCAAGTCAATGAACATGAAATTTTTATTTGAATATCATCGGTAATAATAATACAACATTAATTATTACTACACAAACTTTGTCAATTAATTTGCGCTAACTATTCCGGTGGAATGTCATAAAGACCGCAAACTTTATTTGCAGGGAGAGCTTTATCTGAAACAGAGAGAACATAAACGATGTAATAACAAAATATGCATATTTCAAAGTGAAATTTAATGACAGAACGTGCAAACGTGTCAACGCTTGTAATTCGACAAACGGCTCGCACTTGGATTTTTTTGTCTTTTTAATTACGGGATGTGGAAAATATTCCACTGAGAGCAATCGATCTGTTGCACTCATCTCATTTAACGTTCGACTGAAATAATTTCAAGTCTCAGTCTTACAATAAAAAAATTTATAACTTGAAAACTAAAAATCGTAGAGCAAAACGGTTTGTTCCATTGAATTCTACGGCTCATTTTGCGTAAAACATCACGATTTTTACAACACTAGCGTACTCGGAAACGTATTTTTTTTAATAATCCAAATTGAAAAATGGTGGATGCGCCGGGTTATTTATTAAAAAATTCATAACTCAAAAACTAAAAGTCGTAAAGCAAAACGGTTTGTTCCAGTGCATTTTGCGGCTCATTTTGCGTATTGTATCAGCTTTTCACGCGATTTAAAATTTTGATTTTTTTTTGCTTAAAATTTTATTGGTCACAAAAATGAAAAAAAATATTTTTTTTTTAAACTCACTCCAGCAAAGTTTGATGGACTTTTGTATGCTTTTACAACCCTCTGAAGTTGTTAAAAGTAGAAAAAAAGTTAATACGTTCGATTTTTAAAATCTTGATTTTGGCAATTTTGTCGCGATTTTGGTCGATTTCCGGTACCCGGAACATTCATCGAGTTATAACTCCGGAACTATTAGAGATAACCCTATGAAGTTTATTATCGTTGGAAAGCTCTTTTAATTATCTATCTTTTTCAAAAAAGATTATTGTTCTCCGACTTATAGTTTTCGAGAAAATTTCGAAAAAAAGCAAAAGTAGGTCAAATTTTAAAAAAATCATAACTAAAAAACTATTGGGAATTTGGCGATTTTCTCGACGCCAATCGATTCCCCGGATCATTTTGCATCGGCAAGGATAAAAATAGTTCCACATTTTCGAATAGTTTAGCCGTAATTGAGAAAATAAAAAAAATAAAAAATTTGTAAACACCCCCCCCTTCAAAATGTTTAATTTTTAAAGTGTCTCAAAATCAATTTAAACCCATCCTATCTTATAGATTTTGATGTGCTCTTTACAATGGAACAAAGCGTTTTCCTCTAGCTCTTTTAGTTTGGCCGTAATCGACGTTTGAAAATTGAAAATTTTTTTGCGAGATATCGCCTTGAAACCTATGCCATTACGTAGGGCTTTTTATACCGGTTCTAATCGATTTTACCGTTGTTCTCTAACTCTAATAGTTTCGCCGTAATCGGCGTTTAAAAATTCAAAAAAGGTGAAAATGGCAATCTTTTTTTGCGTTTTTCTCGGAAACTCTAATACTTAGAGCAAATTTTAAGAATGCATCAGATAGCGCTTAAAATTGTCTATTTTCTCGATTAAACCCGGAGCCGCTCCGGGCACCGGTTCCGGGTACACTTACCCTACACAAAAATGAAAAAAAAAATTTTTTTTAACTCACTCAATCAAAATTTTATGGACATTTCTATGCTCATACAACCCTCTAGAGTTGTTAAAAGTATAAAAAAAGTTAATATATTCGATTTAAAAAATTTTGATTTTTGCAATTTTTGTCGCGATTTTGGTCGATTTCCGGTACCCGGAACATTCATCGAGTAATAACTCCGGAACTATTAGAGATAACCCTATGAAGTTTATTATCGTTGGAAAGCTCTTTTAATTGTCTATCTTTTTCAAAAAAGATTATTGTTCTCCGACTTATAGTTTTCGAGAAAATTTTGAAAAAAAGCAAAAGTAGGTAAAATTAAAAAAAAAATCATAACTGAAAAACAATTGGAAATTTGGCGATTTTCTCGACGCCAATCGATTCCTCGGATCATTTTACATCGGTTTGCATTAAAATAGTTTCATTTTTTCAAATAGTTTTGCCATAATTGAGAAAATAAGACAAAAATGTTCAAACTTTTTGGCCCAAATCTCCATCAGTAAGTCAGTGTGGCACAGTTCGCTATTCTAATTTTTCTAAAAGCTCCAAAAGGTCAGGTCTGTGATCCCCCGAATCCTTTCCCCACCCACTTATTACACGCCTGGCTAGATAGACAATATCCGAGCGGAAGTTTATCCAGCTTCATGGCCTAGACTATCGGTTAGCGTTCGTAAAACCTTTGCACATTTTGACAGAGTCTGTTATTGACATGTGGCGATTCATACATCACACTTTAAAACATGGACAAACCAGGCGCATCCACCATATTTGGAAGTTTGTCAAAATCGATACTTTCGAGCTTAATGGAGTAATTTATGGCTTCGGACCACTTGGCCTTTCCTCAAACCAAATCCAAACCAAACAGCTAATTGGTAATAAATAAAATATCCATGAATATTATTTTATTAATCGAAATTTTATCATGTACCTAATATCACAGCTCTCGATCCCTTTACAATTAGTGAATAATTCTTTTTGGATTTGATAACCAAAGTTTCGAAGAGTTTTCTAAAATCTTCAGGATTGTCAACTGTCAAATTGCAAGGCTTTTTTTGAAAATGATGATCAAAAAATGATTTAACAGTTTTTTCACCCAAGTAGCACAAAATATATTTTTGGTTGTGGCAGCTAAAAAGTTGTTGCAGTAACGTTATGGCAACCTGATTTTAGTCATAATTTGGTTATTTCATTAGGGTTTTTTAGTTAGATTAATATTTAAAAAAGCTATAATATGCTCATTTGGCTTTATATTAGACTCTTAATAGTTGCCCCACAATTTAGCTTTAATTTGGTATCTACGTAACTAAATACTTATTTTTTAGGTTGCCATAATGCTTTTATGTCCATCGTAAACCCAAAAAATAACCTTTTCACAGCTATTTAAAGTTGATATATTATAGCTATCGCACATATTTTAATGACAAAATAATGTCTAAAATATTACTATTTCATGACCATTTGGCTATTCTGCCATATAGTTGTGAATAATCTATCTTATAACTATATGTTAAATTTCCGAAGTTGCCGCAACGTTTTCTTAGAAATAAAAAAGCTAAAATATAACGAAAATCTATCTGCAGAATGTGGCAATTTGGTAGCAAAATTTTAGTTGTCATTACCAAGTAATGTCTATAACTCTAACCTTTCATAGTTACACAATAATTTTCGCATTATTTTAACTGTCAAATTTTATTTGTCGTATACCACATCTACGTTTCCTATACCAACAAAAGTGTATTTTCTGTAGTGTGGAGTGTGAATTATGCCTAAAGTTGACATTAAACAAACTGCTTTTTCCTTAAAAAGATTTAGGAAAAGCAGTACATATTACAGAAAATTAAAACGTCGAACGACTGACTCAACTTATTTAGTTTGTTTCGATTTAGTCATTATTTAGCCAGAAAAGCCCCCTCAAACGTAAAAAATAACTAAATACCATTTGGTTTTAACTTAGTCAATATTAGGTTTCTGAGTCAGCACGGCAACCATTTCCTAACAATCAGAGAAGACATACAAAAATGGCGATTTTTTTGACAAGTACGACAGCGCAGACAGCGGCCATATTAAATTTTTATGTGTGTCAATTTTACAACTATTTTATAACCATTTAATAACTTTGTCGTTGTCAGAATCATAATTACTGCTATTTTATAAAATTTAATAAATAAAAGTGATACATTTTTATAACTGAAATTAATTTAAAAGAAAAACTCTCTTAATTGTTTGAAAAAAAAATACTATGTTTAATAAATTATTGCTTTTTTTAAGGCGAGTCGATGTTTTCGAAGCATCGTATTCATATTTGTCAGAAAAGTAATTTTTTGCTTGGTTAACGAGTATTTGGAATTTGTGTATGCATTACAGTGATATATAATATGTTTATCGCCATCCATGATGTCTACAAGGATTGAATAATATAACAATTTCTTCGTGACTCTTCAGTGACCACTAAATTACCATATTGTTATATTTTGATCTTGATGTCCCACAATTTTTCCTAAATTACAACCAAAGATAAAATGTTATTTTGTAGTTGCTGTTGGGTTGTACTTTGGAAACGATAGCCAATTAACAACAAATCGGTGGTTATGTAGTAAATAGTTGTAATTTAGTCATAAAATAGGAACAGCTTCCAGAGCATAACTTCGTTAGAGCTTTGAAACAACCAAATTGTTGGCAACTATTTGGTAATATTACCGTTATATAACCCAAAAATAAATGCCCATTTTTAGCACGGTGACGTTATGACAAATTTGGTGAAACGTTTTCCTCGATTGTTGCGGTGACCAAATAGTTGTTTCCAAAACGTTTTTACAACCGCTAAATAACAATCTGTGCTACTTGGGCAATAACAATCAAAAGAACATCGATTTTTATTGAGACATTTATCAACATCTATATTTATCTTTTACAGTTTTTGAAAAAAATCAAAAAACGCTATTTTAACTCATTATTTTCATTTTTAATTGATTAAACTTTCAAAAAATACGATAAAGTTGTGCCATTAATTAAAAAAAAAAAGTTCGATTTGTCCACCATTTTAATTCAAGAAGTTTAAAACTCGAGGGTAGACTGACTGAGTTACTTTACATAATTCACTAAGTTATAATAAACTCTAATTAAACATTATTGTTTTACTGCTTATTTGATGATAAATCAGCTAAAAACTAAACAAAATGTTGAAGTTTGACAATTGTTGACCATTTTGCAAGGCCTGCTTGATTAGGATGAAAATTACAAAAAAATCCATTTTTTGTGATTTTTTTCAAAAACTGTAGAGATTAGTATAAGACGTGTTGATAAAAATCACCATAAATGTCGATGTTCTTTCGATTGCCGTTAAGAAAATCATGTCGTTTTATTTGAAAAAATTCAGATATAGCCGTTTTTTGATAACCATTTTGAAAAAATCATACTAACCTTGAAGTTTGACAGATGATAATTTTGAAAATTCTAGAAGGCTCTTCAAACCTTTGGTTATCAAATGCAAAAAAAATTATTCACTTATCGCAAAGGGTTAAAGGGCTGTGATATTTTAAGTAAACCCTTGCTAATACAAATTTTAACAAAAAAATTGACATATGTCAAAAACTATGACACATAAGTACCAACAACTTGGGTAAATGTTACTCAGTTTAAAAAGGTGAATTTAAAAATTCAATAAATGTTGTTACTATTTAAAATTTCAAAGTTGGCGCCAATTTCTCGTATAGTTCCGGAAACTTAGCCATTTTGAAAATAATTTAATTGAACTCAGAATGATCGATTTGAATCGTGTAATTTGAAAGTATATCAGAAGGTAAAAAATTTCTAATGTAGGCCCCAAAAGAATAACCCTGTATAAGAAAGAATACAGGTAAAATGTATAAGAAAAAACACCAAATAAGAAAAAAATTTGACATAATTAACATATGACACTTATAAATTACAAGAAAAAATACTCTAAAAGTTTATTATTACCTGAAATGAAAAACATACCATAAAAGCTACGTCCAAAAATACAAAAAAATATAAAACGTTCTATTTAAAAAAATACTATAAGTTTGTTTTGTAGCTACACAGCAAAAACTCAGAATCGTCTCTAAATTTCTCAATTTATCAACATCTTCTATATTTATCTGCTGCAGTTTTTGAAAAAAATCACAAAAAACGGAATTTTAGCTTATTATTTTCATTTTTAATCGAGAAACTTTTGAAAAATACGATAAAGTTGTGCTATTAATTAAAAGAAATGTTCGGTTTGTTCACCATTTTTATTCAAGAAGTTTAAAACTCGAGGGTAGACTGACTGAGTTACTTTACATAATTCACTAAGTTATAATAAACTATAATTAAACATTATTGTTTTACTGCTTATTCGATAATGAACCAGCTAAAAACTAAATAAAATTTTGAAGTTTGACAATTGTTGACCACTGTGCAAGGCTTACTTGATTAACGATGAAAATAACATAATATCCGTTTTTTGTGATTTTTTTCAAAAACTGTACAGATAAGTATAAGTAGGGGTGGGCGATATTAAGATGTAAATATCGATAATCGATACATTAAAATTATCGATAAACATCGATATATCGAAATATCGATATATCGATAAATATCGAAATATCGATATATTATATTGAAGTATCGATATTTATCGATATATCGATAAAAATATGGGTATTTGTAGATAAATGATAGTATCTAATAAATGTTATTGTTAAATTTTAAAAAGTTGACATGGTAAAATACTTGTTTTTTTTTTGTTAAATATGTCTAAATTATACAGAGATCATAAAGTTTTGTACTTATAGTTATGTAGCTAATGTGTTTGCATTAATTAATGTTTTTTTTAGCAAAAAATGCTCGAACCCGTCGATTTTGGATTTTAAATCGCCATCTTTACACATACAAATTTTGTTAGTGACGTCGTCATTTGTTTTTGAACTATGACGTCATCCTCAATTTTTTGGGTAGGCAATCCTCAACTGTTTTTGTTTTTCATTACATTTTTCAGTCCTTTATTCAACAATTATACAAAATATAAAATCTTGTACGATAATTTTTTTTGAGAATATTAATATCTACACTGTTCAAAAACAGATGACTATTCCAACACAATTTTTCTATTGAAAGAAAAGATGTTAATTTAAAAACAACAATCGACGTGTTCGTAGTTCTTTGCACAATTAAATTATGAATTAAGCTTTTAATTAAACTAAAACGGTATTATCAAAATTTGTCGGAATATCAAAAAATATTGACAATTATCGATATTTATCGGTATATCGATAATAATTATCGATATTTATCGGTAAGTCGATAAAAATCGATATTTATTAATAATATCGATATATATATATATATATATCGATAATTATCGATATATCGATACTTTTTGATAATTATATCGATCAACGATATATCGATATTTTTATCGATATATCGGTAAAAATTCCCAGCCCTAAGTATAAGACGTGTTGTTAAAAATCACCATAAATGTTGATGTTTCTTTGATTGGCGTTAGAAAATAGAGTCATTCCATTAAAAAAAAATGAGTTATAGCCGTTTTTTGATAACCATTTTGAAAAAATCATACTAGCCTTGAATTTTGACAATTGACAATTTTGAAAATTCTAGAAGAATCCTCAAACCTCTGGTTACCAAATCCAAAAAGAATTATTCACTTATTGCAAAGGGTTCAAAAACTGTAATATTTTAAACAAACTTCTGCAAATAAAAATTTTAACAAAAAAATTGACATATGTCAACAACTTGGGTAAATTTTACTCAGTTTGAGAAGGCGAATTCAAACATGTAATAAAAATGTGTGGTTACTATTTAAAATTTCAAAGTTGGCGCCAATTTCTCATCGTTCCGGAAGTTCAGCCATTTTGAAAATAACTCAGTTGAACTCAAAATGGTCGATTTGGATCGTACACAAAATTTTAAAACTCTAGCTTTATTAGAAGTTAAAAAGTTTGTAATGTAGGCCCTAAAAGAATCACCCTGTATGTAAACGAAATAAATCACAACCGAGTCAAAAACCGCTTTATCATCATGTTTCGCCTTAAATTAAGTTAGTGTTAGTTGGGCAATAATTTCACGAAACCTTTTAATAAACTACCCGTATATGCACTTAATTATAATTAATTATGAAAACTTGTCTAGAGCTCACCTATCTGCTTGGGGTAAGGCAAGTTAAGATTCTCCATAATCTTGACAAATTCTTCCAAACTCTTGGTCAGTCTCGGATTGAAACGTTTCTCTTCAGCAACACTTGTTTCCATCATTCCTTTGTAGTCATGAGCTGGAAAAATTCGCGTTTCTTCAGGCAAAGTGAAGATTTTTTCGTGGACACTTTTGTACAAAGTGATCGAATCACCTTCTTGAAAATCTGTCCTTCCACAGCCTCTGATAAGGACAGCGTCGCCGGTGAAAGCTATGCCCTTGATACAGAAAAATGATAAACATTTATAGCTCCATAAAAATTCAATCAATTTTGTGACATTCATAGATTGGAGATGAAAAGCCGATTAAGGATGTAATTTCGATGCTTGCAGATCGATTCAGAAATTTCCAGTCAGGAAAAATTTTTATTCAAAACA
Source organism: Tribolium freemani (assembly GCA_939628115.1). Lineage (NCBI taxonomy): Eukaryota > Metazoa > Arthropoda > Insecta > Coleoptera > Tenebrionidae > Tribolium > Tribolium freemani. The sequence continues at coordinate 14,622,752 of OW626786.1, read as the reverse complement.
TAAATTTGCACAAAAAAACTATAAAGAAGTTAGTTAATCGTTTTCCTGTAAGAATTCATCTCAACCTAGAAAATTAACTCACTGTATGGAGTAGTACAGGGTGTTCCAAGTTTTATGGCCGAGGCAAAAATAAATATTTCTAATCGAGTAAAAAAATAATTGTATGGTATAAAGGATGGAGAATTATTTACGCTACCATTTGATACTTTGATATTGTTCAAAATTTTTAAGGTATGACTGTGAGACATTAAAAACCACATTTGCGAAATTTTTTTTTAAAGTTATTGGCGTATTTTCTATATGGGAAAATTTCTTTAATTTTTTGAACCTTAATTGCTGAAATAGAATTAGGCGGAAGTTGATAGCTTTTGAATAATTAACATTTTAATATTGAAGATGCGGTAATTGGTGGTCAGGTCAGAATTGCTTGACAATGGAAAAAGGTTCAGGCAGAATCAGGCAGCTCTGCATTACCAAGATTTTTTCATTCATTTAACATTTTTATTTTCAGTAGATTTTTATATCCAGATTTTTTTGAAGGTATAGTTTGTCACTAACTAATTTTTCCTGGAATACAATAGCTTCAACAAGTGACAGGTCTACTGTTTCTAATTTTGTTAGGCTATTTACTAAAATTTTAGAGTGAGAAAGTAAGTCTCATTTTTTAAAGTGGCTTTAGTAAAATAATGTTGTGCTTTTGCAAGGGGTAGTGAATCTTCAGAATTAAAAGTGCAATCTTAAAAAATAATTAAATATTCAACTAGAGTATTTTCAAAAATTTAAAGTTCAAAAACTGACAACGCTGAGAAACTTAAAAGCTGAAACAAAAAAAAACTAAAAAATAGTGAGGCTGAAATTGTGAAAAACTATAGAACTGGAAAAGAGAAAGACTACGAAATTAAAACATGACATTCTGAATAAAAAAGCAATAGACTAAGAGGCTGAAAAGCTGAAAAACTTAAAAACTGTATTACAAAAAAACTAAAAACAGTAAGATTAAAATTCTGTAGATCTAAGTGATTAAAAAACTGTAAGACAGCAAAGTTAGAACATTATGAAATTGAAAAACTAAAATTATAAGACAGTGAAACAACGAAAAACTGAAACATTTAGGAAACGAATATAAAATATGGAAAAATTAAGAAACAAAATATTTTAGATGTAAAATAAAATAACTATGAAATTGAAAAATCTGATGTAGTGTTTTTGAACTAAATACTACTACTAATAAAAAATTTGAAGAAATTTCTTATTTTAAATTAGGAAGTTTAAACACAACTGTAGGATGTTTAAAGCAAAAAATATAAAAACTAAAACATAGTGACATTGAAATTCTGAAGAACTAAGTGACTGAAAAATTGAGAAACTGAAAAAACTATAGAACTGGAAAAGAAAAACATTTATAAATTGACACATTAGATTCTGATTAAAAAACCAATAAACTAAGAGACTGAAAAGCTGAAGAACTTAAAAACTGGATTACAAAAAAACTAAAAAACAGTGAAAAAATTTGTAGATCTAAGTGACTGAAAGAGTGATAAATTAAAAAACTATAGAACTGCAAAGTAAGAACTTTAAGAAATTGGAGAATTAAAATTATACGATAATGAACCACAAAATAGTGAAAAATTTAGGAAATGAATATGAAAATGGGGAAATTAAAGAACTAAAAAGCTGAATTAACTTAAAAAGTGTGTGATTGAAACACTAAAAAATTATGAGATTGAAAAACTGGAAGCTTGAGAACGTAAAAAAATAAGAAGTTTGTTAAAAGTTGAATAACTTGAAAAAGTTAAATGGAACACTCTGTTGTTTTTGCTTCTCAAAGATTATTAAATTGTTTATATAAAAACATAACTCATAAGTTTCAAATGCCCAAGTTAATAACTAAAAAATATAAAGATTTTTAACCTAATTTGGTATATTTCTGAGTTTTGTGAGAGAATTTTGCGAATCAATTGAGTTTGTGCTGAAAAACGTGCAAAATGTTTGAGTTTGAACACGAATTAATTACAAGAATCAATTTTTATCAAAAACAAATCGATCCACAATTTATCCACGATTTTTGAACCCAAGTGTAATAGAAAACTTGAAATTTTCGTAGAAAACAGCGAAATTCCAGTTGGTTTGGCCGACATTTACAAAATAATCAAACAACAGTTTTTTGCTCAGTTTTGAACGCTTTATGATTGGTCTGTTTTACAGTTGGGAGTGCAATCTCCCACCCATATATCCAATAAGAAACACTTCAATCGTCTTGCAATTTTTTGTGCACCAGATAAACAAGTAGGAGGTGATTTTTATATTTTTATTGGTCAAATTACTAACTCCTGGAACAAATAAGACACTAGTAAACAGGTTTTAGGGCCGGTCTTTCTCACAGAACGGGATTTCGCCTTAGATGCGAATAAAATGGTCCAAATAATTTGGTTTTTTTTGACAAAAACACACTTTTACTTAAAAATTTATTACACTAAAACTAAGAATCCTAGAAAAGTAAGACTTTCATACAACTCATTATAATTATTATAAATAATAATTACAATTATAATAACTAAAATAAATATTTTTTTAAATTTTGTCAATTTTGTGACGTGCTTTGACAAGATCTTACAAAATAAATGAGTTTCAGGTTTAAAGGTAAAACTAAAAGCAATTTCGATCAAATTTGGAGATTTTTCAGCCAAAATAATACTCATTTTAGTATAATTAAATGACTTTTCGATTTGTTGCGTGCGAAATAAATTGCGTTTCTGACTGAAAAACGTTCTAAAAAATTATTTAAATTGATGACTTTTTAGTCTCTTCCAGCGATTTTTTTTAAACTTAGTTTAAATTTAATTGCAATTTTGGACAAAAATGAACTAAAGCGACCACTTTCAAGTTATTTTTGTTGATCTTGGACAAATAACTTGCTTGCACAGAGAATTAATTACCTTAGTTAAGTATCCAACTGCATTATTAATCAAGTTTTGGACTTACATGAACCCTTTAGTCTATAAATAGAGTGCACTAAGGGAGCATAAAATCGAGCAATTTTCTTGGATAATTACGTTTCGTGGAATTAAAAATAATAAATATCGATTCTTGTCTGGAAAACATTATTTATTAAAAGATTACAGTAAAATTTCAACCTCTCGATTCATATACAGGGTGTCCATTATTGACCTTGAATTTTTTTTACAAAATCCATTGACTCACATAAATCATTTTCAATATACAGTGTGATTCGTTTAGGGCCTACATTAAAAACTTTTTAACTTCTAATGTAGCTAGAGCTTTAAAATATTGTATACGATCCAAATCGACCATTTTGAGTTCAACTAAATGATTTTCAAAATGGCTTAACTTCCCGAACTACGAAAAATTGGCCCCAACTTTGAAATTTTAAACAGTAATCATACATTTTTATTGCATTTTTGAATTCACTTTCTTAAACTGAGGAAAATTTACCCAAGTTGTTGGCACTTATCTGTCATACTTTTTGACATATGTCAATTTTTTTGTTAAAATTTACATTTGCAAGGGTTTATTTAAAATATCACAGCCCTTTAACCCTTTGCGATAAGTGAATAGTTTTTTTGCATTTGATAACCAAGAGTTTGAAGAGCCTTCTAGAATTTTCAAAATTATCAACTGTCAAACTTCAAGGGTAGTATGATTTTTTCAAAATGGTTATCAAAAAACGGCTATAACTGAATTTTTTCAAATAGAACCACTTGATCTTCTTACAGTAACTTTTATTAATACGTCCTATGCTTATCTCTACAGTTTTTGAAAAAAATCACAAAAAACGGATACTTTGTTATTTTCATCGATAAGCAAGTAGGCCCTGCAAAATGGTCAACAATGTCAAACTTCAACATTTTATTTAGTTTTTAGATGATTTATTATCGAATAAGCAATAAAACAATAATATTTAATTATGGTTTATTATAACCAGATGAATTATGTAAAGTAACTCAGTCAGTCTACCCTCGAGTTTTAAACTTCTTGAATAAAAATGGTGAACAAACCGAACATTTCTTTTAATTAATAGCACAACTTTATCGTATTTTTCAAAAGTTTACTCGAGCAAAAATGAAAATAATGAGTTAAAATTCCGTTTTTTTATGATTTTTTTTCAAAAACTGCAGCAGATAAATATAGAAGATGTTGATAAATTGAGAAATTTAGAGACGATTCTGAGTTTTTACTGTGTAGCTACAAAACAAACTTATAGTATTTTTTAAATAGAACGTTTTATATTTTTTTGTATTTTTGGAGGTAGCTTTTATGGTATGTTTTTCATTTCAGGTAATAATAAACTTTTAGAGTATTTTGTCTTGTAATTTTAAGTGTCATATATTAATTATGTCAAATTTTTTTCTTATTGGGTGTTTTTTCTTATACATTTTACCTGTATTCTTTCTTATACAGGGTTATTCTTTTGGGGCCTACATTAGAAATTTTTTACCTTCTGATATACTTTCAAATTTTGTACACGATTCAAATCGATCATTCTGAGTTCAATTAAATTATTTTCAAAATGGCTAAGTTTCCGGAACTATACGAGAAATTGGCGCCAACTTTAAAATTTTAAATAGTAACCTAACATTTTTATTGCATTTTTGTATTCACCTTTTTAAATTGAGTAAAATTTATCCAAGTTGTTGGTACTTATGTGTCATAGTTTTTGACATATGTCAATTTTTTTGTTAAAATTTGTATTAGCAAGGGTTTACTTAAAATATCACAGCCCTTTAACCCTTTGCGATAAGTGAATAATTTTTTTTGCATTTGATAACCAAAGGTTTGAAGAGCCTTCTAGAATTTTCAAAATTATCATCTGTCAAACTTCAAGGTTAGTATGATTTTTTCAAAATGGTTATCAAAAAACGGCTATAACTGAATTTTTTCAAATAAAACGACATGATTTTCTTAACGGCAATCGAAAGAACATCGATATTTATGGTGATTTTTATCAACACGTCTTATACTTATCTCTACAGTTTTTGAAAAAAATCACAAAAAACGGATTTTTTTGTAATTTTCATCGCTAATCAAGTAGGCCTTGCAAAATGGTCAACAATTGTCAAACTTCAACATTGTGTTTAGTTTTTAGCTGATTTATCCTCAAATAAGCAGTAAAACAATAATGTTTAATTATAGTTTATTATACCTTAGTGAATTATGTAAAGTAACTCACACAGTCTACTCTCGAGTTTTAAACTTCTTGAAAAAAAATAGTGAACAAATCGAACATTTCTTTTAATTAATAGCACAACTTTATCGTACTTTTCGAAAAATTATTCGATTAAAAATGAAAATAATGAACTAAAATTAGGTTTTTTGTGATTTTTTTCAAAAACTGTAAGATATAGATGTAGAAGATGTTGATAAGTCTCCATAAAAATCGATGTTATTTTGATTGCCATTAAAAAAACGTCATTCCATTTGAAAAAACTATATTATAATCATTTTTTGATCACCATTTTCAAAAAATCACAGTAGCCTTGCAATTTTGACAGTTGACAATCCCAAAGATTTCAGAAGATCCTTCAAACCTTTGGTTATCAAATGCAAAAAGAATTATTTACTTATTATAAAAGGTATAAAATCTGTGTTAATATGAATGAACGCCTGCAAATAAAAAATTGGTAAAAAAATTGATAGTCGTCAAAAACTATGACGATTTTAAATTTTCAAAGTTGGCGCCAATTTCTCATCCTTCCGTAAGTTCCGCCATTTTGAAAATAATTCAGTTAAACTCAAAATGGCCGATTTGAATCGTACATAAAATTTTGATTTATTTGGTTCACTTCAGACATTCGTTATTAAGTTTGAGGGATTCTTAATTATTAAGTCAATTTTTGTTGTATAATTTTAGGATTAATTTTAGTTTTAGTTGGTTTGTAGTTTTATTTAATTTGTAAAAAAGGAGTTTTCCGTATATAAATAAATAAATAAATAAATAAATAAATAAAATTATAAAGTTTTCTAGCTAAATTAAAAATTAAAAAGTTTCGAATGAAATAAGCCCTAAAAGAATCAATAATTATTTAAACTCGCTGTATGCTTAATCACGTCTTAAGCTTTGCCAGTGAAAAATATAAAATTAAAGGTTTTGTTCGTCTCAATTAGGCCGTTCCGCTGCAAGTAATGTTGAAATAAGGTCCCAAACTTGTTCTAAATATGTCTAAAATGTGAACAAAGGGGCGAATTCAAAGGCCGGCTTAATCGGAATTCCGGCAAAAATTTAATTATGCCGCGGCAGTTTTTCATTAAAATAAAAATGTAATTAAATAAATGCCTGCCTACCTGTTCGATGCTGTAAAACGAACAACAGCCGTTTGTGTGACCGGGCGTTGATAATACCTTCAATCGTTGATTGCCGAATGTTATAAAATCATTTTCATCGATAAGAACATCAGCTTGAGCTCCACTTTGCCGAGATATGACGCTCTTACAACCGGAAAGTTGCTTTAAGTAGCCTGTTCCAGTGATGTGATCAGCATGCATATGAGTATTCACTGGAATAAGAAAGCGAGCTTTTAATAAAAAGCTCTGATTCATTACATTTTGCAGAGAGGAAATGCTAATCCCTTAATAGGGGAAGAGCAAACAAAGAAGCTTAATTTACCACAAATTGGCTACCAAAGCCCGATATGAAGCGTTTTCATCGACAAAATGTCGATTCTATTAACTTTGGTTGAAGCTGGAAGAAATCAGCAATTAATCAAACAAAAAAAAATGATTCTTCAAAGAAATCTTATTTTCATTTTTATAATATCTGAAAAAAACGTTAAAAGATTTTGGGAAGTGATTCTTAAATTAAAATTAAAAAAAAAATAAAATCACTAAATTGCTTTCTGAATGAGAAAGCAAAAAAAGGAAGACAAAACTGACAGAAGCTTTCTCTTCTCTTTGGAAATACAAGATCGAAGATATCATAGAAGACAAAGAATAAAAGCTAAACTGAAAAAAAGGAACAAAAAACTTCTATACTATAGAAGACAGAAGACAGAAAATGAAGCAAATCAAAGAAAAAAATAAAGAAGAAAGACGTAAAAAAAAGACAAATCATAAAATATATTAGATATCCTTCTCTCTTCTCTTTTCCTTTTTTTTATTATCTAGCTATTGGAAAAAAAAGAAAGAAAATAAAAATAATATAGAAGAGAGAGCAGGGTAAAATATAAAATGAAAAGAAAGAACAGCAAACAGAAAGAGAAAATAGAAGAAAACTGAACAAATAAGAGAGAAAGAAGACAAAAAATAGAAGACCCTAACTATTGGAGAAAATAAAGGATAATATAGAAAAGAGAGTATGACTATTGGAAACCCTTCTTTCTTCTTTTTCTCTTCTTTTTTCTTCCCCAACTATTAAAAATAGAAGATTTAAAATAAAGATAATGTAGAAGAGAAACCAAGACAAGAGATAAACTAAAAAAAACAGAAAACAGAACAAATAAGAGAAAAAGGAAACAGAAGTTAGAAGGCAGACGATAAAAAAGACAAATAATAAAATATATCTTTTCTCTTCTCTTCATTTTTCTTCTGTATCTATTTGGAAATAAAAGATAAAATATAAAGATAATATAGAAGAAAGAGCAGGATAAAAGATAAACTAAAGAGAAAGAAAAGAAAATAGAAGACAAACGTTAAAAAAACAAATAATAAAAGATATTAGAAACCCTTCTCTCTTCTCTACTCTTCTGTTTTCTTCTTTAACTAACTACTGGAAATAGAAGATAGAAATAAAGATAATAAAGAGCAGAATGAAAAGAAAAAACAGAAAACAATAAGATGTTAGAAAATAGACTATAGAAGATTAGTAAATAATGAAAGAAAAACAAGAAAACTGAACAAACAAGAGAGAAAGAAGACAGAACATAGAATTCAGACGTTAAAAAAGTCAAATAATTAAATATATTGGAAAACCTTCTTTCTTCTCTTCTCTTCATTTTTCTTCTTCTCTAAACTATTAGAAATAAAATATTAAAAATAAAAATAATATAGAAGAAAAAGGGGGATAAAAGATAAACTGAAAAAAAATAACAGAAAACAGAGGAAAGATAGTAAAAAATAGACTATAGAAAACTATTAAATAGAGAATGGGAGACAAAAAACTGAAAAAAAAAAGAAAGAAAATAAAATAAAAAAGAAACGTACAAAAAACAAATAATAAAAGATATTAGAAACCCTTCTCTTTTCTCTTCTCTTCTGTTTTCTTCTTTAACTAACTATCGGAAATAGAAGATAGAAATAAAGATAATAAAGAGTAGAATAAAAGATAAATTGAAAAGAAAAAACAGAAAACAATAAGATGTTAGAAAATAGACTATAGAAGACTAGTAAATACTGAAAGAAAAACAAGAAAACTGAACAAACAAGAGAGAAAGAAGACAGAAGATAGAATACAGACGTTAAAAAAGACAAATGATAAAATATATTGGAAACTCTTCTTTCTTCTCTTCTCTTCATTTTTCTTCTTCTCTAAACTATTAGAAATAAAATATTAAAAATATAGATAATATAGAAGAAAAAGGGGGATAAAAGATAAACTGAAAAGAAATAACAGAAAACAGAGGAAAGATGATACAAAATAGACTATAGAAAACTATTAAATAGAGAATGGGAGACAAAAAACTGAAAAAATAAAAAAGAAAGAAAACAAAATAAAAAAGAAACGTTAAAAAAACAAATAATAAAAGATATTAGAAACCCTTCTCTTTTCTCTTCTCTTCTGTTTTCTTCTTTAACTAACTATCGGAAATAGAAGATAAAAATAAAGATAATAAAGAGTAGAATAAAAGATAAATTGAAAAGAAAAAACAGAAAACAATAAGATGTTAGAAAATAGACTATAGAAGACTAGTAAATAATGAAAGAAAAACAAGAAAACTGAACAAACAAGAGAGAAAGAAGAGACAAAAAAACTGAAAAAATAAAAAAGAAAGAAAACAAAATAAAAAAGAAACGTTAACAAAAAACAAATAATAAAAGATATTAGAAACCCTTCTCTTTTCTATTCTCTTCTGTTTTCTTCTTTAACTAACTATCGGAAATAGAAGATAGAAATAAAGATAACAAAGAGTAGAATAAAAGATAAATTGAAAAGAAAAAACAGAAAACAATAAGATGTTAGAAAATAGACTATAGAAGACTAGTAAATAATGAAAGAAAAACAAGAAAACTGAACAAACAAGAGAGAAAGAAGACAGAAGATAGAATACAGACGTTAAAAAAGTCAAATAATTAAATATATTGTAAACCCTTCTTTCTTCTCTTCTCTTCATTTTTCTTCTTCTCTAAACTATTAGAAATAAAATATTAAAAATATAGATAATATAGAAGAAAAAGGGGGATAAAAGATAAACTGAAAAGAAATAACAGAAAACAGAGGAAAGATGATACAAAATAGACTATAGAAAACTATTAAATAGAGAATGGGAAACAAAAAACTGAAAAAATAAAAAAGAAAGAAAACAAAATAAAAAAGAAACGTTAAAAAAACAAATAATAAAAGATATTAGAAACCCTTCTCTTTTCTCTTCTCTTCTGTTTTCTTCTTTAACTAACTATCGGAAATAGAAGATAGAAATAAAGATAACAAAGAGTAGAATAAAAGATAAATTGAAAAGAAAAAACAGAAAACAATAAGGTTAGAAAATAGACTATAGAAGACTAGTAAATAATGAAAGAAAAACAAGACAACTGAACAAACAAGAGAGAAAGAAAACAGAAGATAGAATACAGACGTTAAAAAAGACAAATAATAAAATATATTGGAAACCCTTCTTTCTTCTCTTCTCTTCATTTTTCTTCTCAATACTATTAGAAATAAAATATTAAAAATAAAGATAATATAGAAGAAAGAGGGGGATAAAAGATAAACTGAAAAGAAATAACAGAAAACAGAGGAAATATGGTAAAAAATAGACTATAGAAAACTATTAAATAGAGAATGGGAGACAAAAAAAACTGAAAAAATAAAAAAGAAAGAAAACAAAATAAAAGAGAAACGTTAAAAAAACAAATAATAAAAGATATCGGAAACCCTTCACTCTTCTCTTCTCTTCTCTTCTCTTCTCCTATGTTTTCTTCATTAACTAACTATTGGAAATAGAAGATAGAAAATAAAGATAATAAAGAGAGAGCAGGATAAAAGACAAACTTTAAAGAAAAAACAGAAAACGAACGTTAAAATAAAAGATAAAGATAAATAATAAAGACTATTGAACACTTATCTTCTATTCTCTTGTAAAAGCTAAATGGAAAAGAAAGAACAGACAATAGACAGAGAAAAAAAAGAAGAAAAGACATACTATAGAGAACAAAAGACATAAAATAGACCATTATTCAATAGAAATTTTTTTCTTGGTTTAACATAAAAAAGGAACCATCCCTTTAATTTATTTTATTTTATTTATTTATTTTTAGTAAGTAGTCAGCCAGGATCACCAAATTCAGAACTAGAATCGTTAGAAAAATCGTAAAAATTGTAATAATTTTTTTATATTTTTCCTTTGGCAGTCGGGGCGCATCTGTTATTAAAACTAGCAAAACTGTGCGAAAATATTCATCTTTTAAACATTTACCAGCATAAACTAATCTCAAATTCAAATCCTTAGCGAGTTGAAAGTCGCGCTTAGCGTGTTCAACAACCGGGTCGATAAGTATGCACTCTGCACTGTCAGCATCTCCCAATAAATACGTGTATGTGGAGCTTTTCGGGTCGAATAACTAATAAACAAAATAAAGTCATACGAAATTTACACAAAATACACAATTTTCCTACCTGTCTGAAGATAAAGTTCTGCGAGAACGGCTTAAAACGTGTCACTGAGCTCATTTTTCGCCCATTGATTAATGGAGTTATTAATGATTTAAGCAACATTACGTTTGTTTTATGGTATTTATCGAGTGGGATTGATAAAATTTACAACTACACATTAAGGATCAATACTGCGGCAAATCTTAACTGTGTTTATTGAACGATTAGTCGGGATTAAGTGTGTTTGTTTAAAATCTTTTGCAAAATTTACTTAGTGTTTGACAAACTGCACGCTCCAGTGTATTGCTGGTTGCCTACATAACGCCAAATAAATGGCAATAAATTGAATGGTTATTTTCCTAATACATGCTCCCAATCCCCAATCAATTATTTGGCTTTTTATTACTCCACAATTTTTAAAATCCAATTAAAAATTAGGCGGCACTTGTCACTTTTTTAAAAATCTGTCTGTGACCTGTCATAAACTAAATTACAGTGAAAAGTAGAAATAATGCCGGAAATAGATCAACTCGTTTAATTAATTAAAAGAAAGCTGTTTGAGTCATTGTTATTATGCAGGTAATTGCCGTTAAATTACACCATTACGCAACTTTTCCTTTTTTTCTTATAGATAAATTTCCGGATGAAAAGCCCCGAAAATGACTCGGAAAATTTAAATAAACATTGTCCGGCCTTATAAAGGTTAGTGGTGTTTTCCTAATTGCTATTATAGGGTCGAACATAACGTTTCCATTAGGAAAAGCGTGTTTAATACAGTTGCCACTTTCTGACCTAAAGTTGATGACATTTGCCTATTTTATTATTAAAATATCATGTAATAACGTTTGTTACGCTTTGTGAATTTGAAAGCGATCCTCATATAAATGTAAACGGATCGGATTTAACTTAAGTTTGCGCTTTAATTTAATGATTTAATTCAAAACATTGAACACTGTTTTTCTGTTCTACATCTACAGGATGTTCAGTCTAAACCCCACATTAGAAATATTGAGAGTTCGAAAAATGATAGTCATCTGAAAATTTGTATACAACCATAATCTCTTAGGTTCTGAAATTATTTTCAAAATGGCGACACTTCCGGTTATACCGGAAGTCACTATCAACTATATTTTTTAATGCGTTTTGGGATTATTAGAGTTATTTTAACCTAGTTTTTATAAGCTTGCCCTATACCTAAATTTAGCCGTTTACGAAATATTTTGGGTTTTTGAATTTTTTTGGGATTTGCACCTTCCAGTTCAAAAATCAAAAACTCTGTCATTTTTTGGAATTTGGAAATATTTTGCAGCTCATTTGAAAGAGGAAGCTCAGATCTTTCCTTTGGTGTTTTCAAATTTCTAAAAAAGAATAACAAACTCAAAATTTTTAAAATTAAGTTTGCAGAACTTTAATCCCTAACTCAATTTTTTCATTTGAAATGCCACAACTTTTATTTCACTAAATGGTAGAGAATTTAATTCTACATCGATTCGTATTAACATTCCCCATTCTTATGTTTAATAGTTTTGAAGTTATGATAAGTTTTTGTTGGGACTGAGAAATTCATTAGCCATAGATTTTTTTTCTCAAAGAAAAAATGTAAGAAATAAATTTTTTTTCTTTTCACACCAGAGTTTGTCGTTTGTTTAATCAGAAGTATTTTTATGCCAAACTATGTAGAAATAGCTGTAGTTAGTAATGTCAAAAAAACCAACATAACTTGAAAATTATCACAGATAGGTATACGGAATGCTAATACCGATCGGTGCAGAAAAAAATTCTCCTCCATCTAGTAAAATAAAAATTGGGACATTTCATTTGAAAAAATTAAATTATGAGTACTTGAAGTTGTGCAAACTTAACCTTAAAATTTTTGGGTTTATTAACTTCTTTACTAATTTTGAACACACAGAAGAACATATATAGGCTTTCTCTTTTAATTCTCCAAATATGATTTCGAAATCTCTAAAACTAAGAGAGTTACCGATTTTTTAAGTGACAGGTGCAAATTCAAAAATTTTCAAAAAATCCTAAAAATCTCGAAAACGGTTAAACTTAAGTATAGGGAAAGCTGATAAAAACTCCCTTAAAATAACCCAACTATTCGAAAAACGCACTAAAAAACAGGAAGTGCCGCCATCTTGAAAATATTTTCATTAGACAGAACTCAACGGATTATGGCTGAACACCAACTTTTAGATAAATACCTTTAGGTATTAGAACAGCCTGCAGTTTAACCACCTCAAGGTAGATAAAATGTCTTAAATGTCAATTAAATGTACAATTTGAAGGGTTAAGTAACACTATTTTTTCTCTTATCTACTCGTAAAATAAGTCCACTCCTGACTTTGTCACTCTTGAACTCAAATTTAAATTTAATTGGAAAGCTGATAAAAATAACTCCCTTAAAATAATCCAACTAATCCAAAAACACACTAAAAACAGGAAGTGCCGCCATCTTGAAAATATTTTCATTAGACAGAACTCAACGGATTATGGCTGAACACCAACTTTTAGATAAATATCTTTAGGTATTAGAACAGCCTGCAGTTTAACCACCTCAAGGTAGATAAAATGTCTTAAATGTCAATTAAATGTACAATTTGAAGGGTTAAGTAACACTATTTTTTCTCTTATCTACTCGTAAAATAAGTCCACTCCTGACTTTGTCACTCTTGAACTCAAATTTAAATTTAATTGGAAAGCTGATAAAAATAACTCCCTTAAAATAATCCAACTAATCCAAAAACACACTAAAAAACGGGAAGTGCCGCCATCTTGAAAATATTTTCATTAGACAGAACTCAACGGATTATGGCTGAACACCAACTTTTAGATAAATATCTTTAGGTATTAGAACAGCCTGCAGTTTAACCACCTCAAGGTAGATAAAATGTCTTAAATGTCAATTAAATGTACAATTTGAAGGGTTAAGTAACACTATTTTTTCTCTTATCTACTCGTAAAATAAGTCCACTCCTGACTTTGTCACTCTTGAATTCAAATTTAAATTTAATTGGAAAGCTGATAAAAATAACTCCCTTAAAATAATCCAACTAATCCAAAAACACACTAAAAACAGGAAGTGCCGCCATCTTGAAAATATTTTCGTTAGACAGAACTCAACGGATTATGGCTGAACACCAACTTTTAGATAAATATCTTTAGGTATTAGAACAGCCTGCAGTTTAACCACCTCAAGGTAGATAAAATGTCTTAAATGTCAATTAAATGTACAATTTGAAGGGTTAAGTAACACTATTTTTTCTCTTATCTACTCGTAAAATAAGTCCACTCCTGACTTTGTCACTCTTGAACTCAAATTTAAATTTAATTGGAAAGCTGATAAAAATAACTCCTTTAAAATAATCCAACTAATCCAAAAACACACTAAAAAACGGGAAGTGCCGCCATCTTGAAAATATTTTCATTAGACAGAACTCAACGGATTATGGCTGAACACCAACTTTTAGATAAATATCTTTAGGTATTAGAACAGCCTGCAGTTTAACCTCAAGGTAGCTAAAATGTCTTAAATGTCAATTAAATGTACAATTTGAAGGGTTAAGTAACACTATTTTTCTCTTATCTACTCGTAAAATAAGTCCACTCCTGACTTTGTCACTCTTGAACTCAAATTTAAATTTAATTGGAAAGCTGATAAAAATAACTCCCTTAAAATAATCCAACTAATCCAAAAACACACCAAAAAACAGGAAGTGCCGCCATCTTGAAAATATTTTCATTAGACAGAACTTAACGGATTATGGCTGAACACCAACTTTTAGATAAATATCTTTAGGTATTAGAACAGCCTGCAGTTTAACCTCAAGGTAGATAAAATGTCTTAAATGTCAATTAAATGTACAATTTGAAGGGTTAAGTAACACTATTTTTTCTGTTATCTACTCGTAAAATAAGTCCACTCCTGACTTTGTCACTCTTGAACTCAAATTTAAATTTAATTGGAAAGCTGATAAAAATAACTCCCTTAAAATAATCCAACTAATCCAAAAACGCACTAAAAAACAGGAAGTGCCGCCATCTTGAAAATATTTTCATTAGACAGAACTCAACGGATTATGGCTGAACACGAACTTTTAGATAAATATCTTTAGGTATTAGAACAGCCTGCAGTTTAACCTCAAGGTAGATAAAATGTCTTAAATGTCAATTAAATGTACAATTTGAAGGGTTAAGTAACACTATTTTTTCTCTTATCTACTCGTAAAATAAGTCCACTCCTGACTTTGTCACTCTTGAATTCAAATTTAAATTTAATTGGAAAGCTGATAAAAATAACTCCCTTAAAATAATCCAACTAATCCAAAAACACACTAAAAACAGGAAGTGCCGCCATCTTGAAAATATTTTCGTTAGACAGAACTCAACGGATTATGGCTGAACACGAACTTTTAGATAAATATCTTTAGGTATTAGAACAGCCTGCAGTTTAACCACCTCAAGGTAGATAAAATGTCTTAAATGTCAATTAAATGTACAATTTGAAGGGTTAAGTAACACTATTTTTTCTCTTATCTACTCGTAAAATAAGTCCACTCCTGACTTTGTCACTCTTGAACTCAAATTTAAATTTAATTGGAAAGCTGATAAAAATAACTCCCTTAAAATAATCCAACTAATCCAAAAACACACTAAAAAACAGGAAGTGCCGCCATCTTGAAAATATTTGCATTAGACAGAACTCAACGGATTATGGCTGAACACCAACTTTTAGATAAATATCTTTAGGTATTAGAACAGCCTGCAGTTTAACCTCAAGGTAGATAAAATGTCTTAAATGTCAATTAAATGTACAATTTGAAGGGTTAAGTAACACTATTTTTTCTCTTATCTACTCGTAAAATAAGTCCACTCCTGACTTTGTCACTCTTGAACTCAAATTTAAATTTAATTGGAAAGCTGATAAAAATAACTCCCTTAAAATAATCCAACTAATCCAAAAACACACTAAAAAACGGGAAGTGCCGCCATCTTGAAAATATTTTCATTGGCAGAACTCAACGGATTATGGCTGATGACTACCAACTTTTAGATAAATATTCTTAATACTTATAATGTGGGGTTTAGACGGAACACCCTGTACTATCTTATCAGGGTTTTTGATTAGGTATATCACCTTCCATATGTTATGTTCTGTCCATTGTGTTAGGAAAACTTGCAAATAAAGGTGAGTTTGTGTAAAAAACGTCAATTTTAAAGCGGTTTCTCTACAAGTTAAATCTCAGACAGATTTTGAAACGTAACGTTTTTCGGGCCAAGTCAGGGTCTAAGAATGCAGAATTTCGTCCCACACTGTTGTTTGGCCGCTTGATGAACGAAATTCGTTTTTTTGTGTGTGCTTTTTGTTTAAAAATTTATAAAACTGCATATTACATCAAACGTTTCAAATCGCCACAAAGGGAAAAAGTTCAAGCGGTCAACATCCAAACTTGGAAAGACAGGTTCAACAAGGCCACAAAACTATTTGATTTTTTACAGACAAGCTCATATGAATAAATATTTCCATCAACCAAAAAAAAAACATAGAGAAAGCTGTGTTATTTTTGTTGTCAATGGCATTATTTGTCTCAATTCCTCATAATTGTATTACCTCCACCCACTTGTAAGAGGCAATGAACTTTTCTCCACATCTAATCAATATTTGAATCTTGATTTGTTTTAATGAAAATTGCGCCGATTCTTTTATTTGCAAACAAACGAAAAAAATCAAGTGGGTGTGTGTTAAGGTGAATCCCCCTTTATAATAAGCGACTAAGCGAAACTGCGCATCAGACAAAGACTTTAATTAATTCTCTATAAACATAATTAAAAGACGCAATTCTATGGCATCATGTGTTTATTCCATTTTTTTATCTGTATATCCATGTGTGTCATTTAAACATTGTTAAAATAATTGACTGTGGCCAAGGTTAACACGATTTTGAGTGGACGAAAATATTATTATCACGAACACCGATAATAAATTCATATTTTTGTCTAAAATTTAATAAAACATACTTGAACTAGATGTTTAATCAATGCCATCAAAATATGTTGTATATTTCCTATTGTTTCATGTCGAAATAAAATTTATTACGTTTTTATTCATTTCCTCCTCCTCCTCCACGTGGCTAACCTTGATGGTAAAACATTCCTTCAAGTCTGGATTGCACAAAATCGTAAAGGAAGTTGGGATTTTGCTCATTTTTATCAATTAATAATTAGTTCAGAAACATTTTTTTACGTGAAAACTTGTTCACAAATGAAAGTCGTAAATGACGTTACTTTAGTCCTTTAGCGTCATTGATTTAATGCGTGATTAAGTGATCACGTGACCAAACTGAACCAATTTGATTGGTCTATTCGCGTTGTTAACTTTTAACAGCGCTATTAACTTTAATTGAGCTTTCTAAAATCGAAATTTCACTCAAATATAACAAAATAATAATAATAATACCAAATAAGCAATAAAGATCGAACACGACATTACTCTTTTTTGAGCATTTTTCCACGTTTTCAATCAAAAACTTACTTACTTTTTTTATGATTTTGTTGCTTATAGGATCAATCAATATTAAGCAAAAATAACATACTATTATTTTATGTATTTTATTTCAAGAAGTGGACATACAGGGTGTTTCATCTAAGATTGTTATCTTTATTAATCTTTTTTATTATTTGTTTTGTTGTTTAAATTTTTCGCAAAATTTTATTAAAACACGAAATAAAACAATTTCATTACGTTGAAAATGCCATATAATACATATATTTTTAATTTTTTGTTTTGTAGTAGAATCTGACTCACCCTGTATGTATATTTACAAAGTACAAATTTTGTTTGAGATTACTTTCCTTTACGTCCTACCTATAAATGTTTTTTTATTATCTTGTTTTGAGAAAATGAAAGGTTGTAAACTTTAAATCATCCTGTATATCGATCCACAGCCCACTTTGATGCCCATCAAAGTACGGAAAATCCATGATAATTAAAACGCAATTCAATAAAATTGTGTTGTACCATGACAGTATACCATGGTCGCAAATGACGTTACTTTAGTCCTTTAGCGTCGTTGATTTAAAGATCACGTGACCAAACTGAACCAATTTGATTGGTCTATTCGCGTTGTTAACTTTTAACAGCGCTATTAACTTTAATTGAGCTTTCTAAACTCGAAATTTTTACTCAAATATAACAAAATAATAATAATAATAATAATAAATAAGCAATAAAGATCGAACACGACATTACTCTTTTTTGAGCATTTTTCCACATTTTTAATCAAAAACTTTGATATATTATTAAGTAATTTAGACATTTATAATTAAGTACAAAAAAAATGTTGGTCAAGATTTACTTTTTTTATGATTTTGTTGCTTATAGGATCAATCAAGATTAAGCAAAAATAACATACTATTATTTTATGTATTTTATTTCAAGAAGTGGACATACAGGGTGTTTCATCTAAGATTGTTATCTTTATTAATCTTTTTTATTATTTGTTTTGTTGTTTAAATTGATTGGTCTATTCGCGTTGTTAACTTTTAACAGCGCTATTAACTTTAATTGAGCTTTCTAAAATCGAAATTTCACTCAAATATAACAAAATAATAATAATAATAATAATAATAAATAAGCAATAAAGATCGAACGCGACATTACTCTTTTTTGAGCATTTTTCCACGTTTTCAATCAAAAACTTTGATATATTATTAAGTAATTTAGACATTTATAATTAAGTACAAAAAATTTTGGTCAAGATTTACTTTTTTTATGATTTTGTTGCTTATAGGATCAATCAATATTAAGCAAAAATAACATACTATTATTTTATGTATTTTATTTCAAGAAGTGGACATACAGGGTGTTTCATCTAAGATTGTTATCTTTATTAATCTTTTTTATTATTTGTTTTGTTGTTTAAATTTTTCGCAAAATTTTATTAAAACACGTAATAAAACAATTTCATTACGTTGAAAATGCCATATAATACATATATTTTTAATTTTTTGTTTTGTAGTAGAATCTGACTCACCCTGTATGTATATTTACAAAGTAGAAATTTTGTTTGAGATTACTTTCCTTTACGTCCTACCTATAAATGTTTTTTTATTATCTTGTTGTAAACTTTGAATCATCCTGTATATCGATCCACAGCCCACTTTGATGCCCATCAAAGCACGGAAAATCCATGATAATTAAAACGCAATTCAATAAAATTGTGTTGTACCATGACAGTATACCATGGTCGCAAATGACGTTACTTTAGTCCTTTAGCGTCGTTGATTTAAAGATCACGTGACCAAACTGAACCAATTTGATTGGTCTATTCGCGTTGTTAACTTTTAACAGCGCTATTAACTTTAATTGAGCTTTCTAAACTCGAAATTTTACTCAAATATAACAAAATAATAATAATAATAATAATAATAAATAAGCAATAAAGATCGAACACGACATTACTCTTTTTTGAGCATTTTTCCACATTTTTAATCAAAAACTTTGATATATTATTAAGTAATTTAGAGATTTATAATTAAGTACAAAAAAAATGTTGGTCAAGATTTACTTTTTTTATGATTTTGTTGCTTATAGGATCAATCAAGATTAAGCAAAAATAACATACTATTATTTTATGTATTTTATTTCAAGAAGTGGACATACAGGGTGTTTCATCTAAGATTGTTATCTTTATTAATCTTTTTTATTATTTGTTTTGTTGTTTAAATTGATTGGTCTATTCGCGTTGTTAACTTTTAACAGCGCTATTAACTTTAATTGAGCTTTCTAAAATCGAAATTTCACTCAAATATAACAAAATAATAATAATAATAATAATAATAAATAAGCAATAAAGATCGAACACGACATTACTCTTTTTTGAGCATTTTTCCACGTTTTCAATCAAAAACTTTGATATATTATTAAGTAATTTAGACATTTATAATTAAGTACAAAAAAATTTTGGTCAAGATTTACTTTTTTTATGATTTTGTTGCTTATAGGATCAATCAATATTAAGCAAAAATAACATACTATTATTTTATGTATTTTATTTCAAGAAGTGGACATACAGGGTGTTTCATCTAAGATTGTTATCTTTATTAATCTTTTTTATTATTTGTTTTGTTGTTTAAATTGATTGGTCTATTCGCGTTGTTAACTTTTAACAGCGCTATTAACTTTAATTGAGCTTTCTAAAATCGAAATTTCACTCAAATATAACAAAATAATAATAATAATAATAATAATAAATAAGCAATAAAGATCGAACACGACATTACTCTTTTTTGAGCATTTTTCCACGTTTTCAATCAAAAACTTTGATATATTATTAAGTAATTTAGACATTTATAATTAAGTACAAAAAATTTTGGTCAAGGTTTACTTTTTTTATGATTTTGTTACTTATAGGATCAATCAAGATTAAGCAAAAATAACATACTATTATTTTACGTATTTTATTTCAAGAAGTGGACATACAAGGTGTTTCATCTAAGATTGTTATCTTTATTAATCTTTTTTATTATTTGTTTTGTTGTTTAAATTTTTCGCAAAACTATATTAAAACACGCAATAAAACAATTTCATTACGTTGAAAATGCCATATAATACATATATTTTTAATTTTTTGTTTTGTAGTAGAATCTGACTCACCCTGTATGTATATTTACAAAGTAGAAATTTTGTTTGAGATTACTTTCCTTTACGTCCTACCTATAAATGTTTTTTTATTGTCTTGTTGTAAACTTTGAATCATCCTGTATATCGATCCACAGCCCACTTTGATGCCCATCAAAGTACGGAAAATCCATGATAATTAAAACGCAATTCAATAAAATTATTGTATTGTCCACCATGGTCCTATGGGTGGGAGCACCCGGATCAGCTGGACGCAATCACACAGCCAGCTGATCACAAAAACAAAACACAGTCAGCGCGGAGCAGTGACGTGATGCGGTCGCAATTGCGTTGCTGAAAAGCATATTTTATATTTTTTTTGCGCGTTTTACGTAAAAAGGACTGCAAATTAAGTGCCAATCAAGGATAATTTGTTGCTAAAAAGTGATGTCAATTTTCCAAAACGGATTTATCCAGCAATAAAAATAAGGTAGAATAGATATTGACGTCTGGAGTCCTTTGTTTGTCAGGTGGCTCGGTTACAAACGCTGTACTTCGTAACCGATCGGTTTGTTATGTAAACATAATATGAACGGATAGCCTTGAGGTGTGCGTTTTTTTTTTTTAATTTAAGAGTTTTTTTTTTGTGTAAATTATTGTTATTTTGGCGATTTGAATTAATAAAATTACAGAAAATGTTGCAAATAAGTTATTCATGCCAATTCACAATTTCTATTTGGTGGTGTTGCAAAACCAGGAAGTCGATGGCTCAATAATTACCAGTTACTACCAGTCTGCCCAACACCATAGAAATTTATTCGAATTTATTAAACGAAATTTCATTGAATATAGTTTTCTTGATTATTGCGTATTTGATAATTTCGGCGCGACCTTCACACATATTTGATAATTTCAAACGTAACAACTAAGTGGACCATTTAAAAATATTCCAAGTTTATTTTTGACTTGGTGTTGTGCTGGTTAAGAAATTGCGAACGCGCTGTTGCTGTGCCAAATTAAAAAGAAATATCTGATTTTTTTGTGTCATAAAATCGCCCACTTCTCCTTTCCAAAAACAACAGTTATTGAATTTCTAATAACAGTACCGAAATAAAAAAAATTATTTAAATCAAGTAAAACGCGCCCACTTTGTGTACTTATTTAAATTTTTGACCTGAAACTTTCACAAAAAAATAAAATTTCAAATTGTGTCATAAAAGTTTTTCGGACTCATGGCCTAAATGTTTGACATTCGTTTTGTCTCGTCGTTGCTATAAATATCTCATTATGAAATTTTTGTTGTGAAACGCAAGGTTGGCAACATTGACGCCGTCCAATTTTATTTATACAAGGTGTTTTGTCTAAAACCTACATTAAAACTAGTGGAAGTTCTGATTTTTTATTGTTATTTTTTAAGTTAACCGTTTTCGGAAATATTTGGGGTATTTTGAACATTTTTGGATTGGCATTTTTGACTTTAAAAATCGCTAACTCTGTTATTTTTAAAATTATGAAATTGTTTTCCAAAATTATCGAAAACTTCGAGAATGGTGTTATTTTTTGTTTTTTTGTCGAAATTTTGATTTTTTGAACAATTGTATATTATTTCTCCCTTTTAAGCATTTAGGGACGTTATGTTTAAATTTAAAAATTGGGTCAAAAATGGTATAATTTTTTATACGAGATTTTGTTTAAAAAAAAGTACAAAATCTCAATATTTTTTCTTCTTCGACCATATTCACACGTTATTAGATCAGAAACGCGATTATTTTGAATAACTTTGCTCAAAATAAACCAAAAAGTCGTTTATAACGTTTATAGTTTTGTCTTTTTCTTAAAAATCAGCTGAAAGATTACTGAAAAAATCGGTCGTTTAAATATATTTTTGAGCTAAAACTCAGTTTTCGTGGAAGTTTGAAAAAACACAAAACTGAAACTGAAAAAAGCGTCCAAAATTTTGGTGAAAATAAATCAAAAAAATCGGCGAATTTTTCAAAAATTCGCCAAAAATTTTAACTTTCTAATTTTTATGCGAGATTTGTTAAAATAGATGGAAAATTTACTAAACTCAGCAAAAAATTAAATATTTCGAGCGTTGTTAAACCAGAAGCGCGGTTATTTTGAATAATTTCGTTCATAATAAGCCAAAAAATCAGCTGAAAAATCACTAAATTTGATCGAAAAGTACATTATTTCCCCTGGTTTTGATCAGTCAGAAACGTTGGTTAATAACATTTCAGTAAAAATTAACCGAAATAATTTTTTTATTTTTTTGAGCGTTTAACCATGCTGATAAGATATAAAAATGCAGTTTTTGTAAAATTTTCCGTTATATAACATGTTTTTCATACAATTATGTAGCAAAACATCGTCAAAAAGTACTCAAAAAATCAATTTTTCAAAAATTCGCCAAAAATTTTAACTTTCTAATATTTTATGCGAGATTTTGTTAAAATAGAAAGAAAAGTTACAAAACTTAGTAAAAAATTTCAATATTTCGAACATTACTGTTAGACCAGAAACACGATTATTTCGAATAATTTCGTTCAAAATAAATCGAAAAGTCCATTGGTAACGTTTATAGTTTTGCCGAAAAATCACTAAATTTGATCGAAAATACTTTTTTATTTCATTTTAATTTTGAGTTAGAAACGTTGGTTAATAAAATTTCACCAAAAATTAACCGAAAATTTTGGAAATTATCTCAAAAATGGACCAATTTTTGTATTTTTGAGCGTTTAACCACACTATTGACGTAAAAATACAGTTTTTGCAAAATTTTGCATTACATCTCACACGTTTTTCATTCAATTATGTTGCAAAACTTGGTCAAAAAGTACTCAAAAAATCGCGTTTTTAACCAAAAAAGCATTTAAAATTTTGGTAAACACCAAAAAAAAACGTCGAATAATACGCCGAAAAATCCTAGATTTTGTGTTTAAATTAAACTAAGTAAAAAGTTTCAATATTTTTCCGTTTTCGACCGTTTTCGCGATTATTTTGAATAATTTATTCGTTGAAATTAGCCTAAAAGTCGGTATGGTTAATGAATTTTTCAAGGTCAACAATAATGAATAAAATTTGTAGCGAAAAAATTAAGTTAGATGTTTGAATTTCTGGAAACTTAACCTCAAAAAATGGGGTTTGCTAAACGTTGTTTTTAGAAATTCGAAAAGACCAAAAGAAAGATCTAAGCTGTCTCTATCAAATGCCCAAAAAAAACTAATTCAAAATTTTCAAAAATGGCACAGTTATCGATTTTTTTGAGCGTTTAACCACGCTGATAAGATATAAAAATACAGTTTTTGTAAAATTTTGCGTTATATAACACGTTTTTCATACAATTATGTAGCAAAACATCGTCAAAAAGTACTCAAAAAATCAATTTTTCAAAAATTCGTCAAAAATTTTAACTTTCTAATTTTTTATGCGAGATTTTGTTAAAATAGAAAGAAAAGTTACTAAACTAAGTAAAAAATTTCAATATTTCGAACGTTACTGTTAGACCAGAAACACGATTATTTCGAATAATTTCGTTCAAAATAAACCGAAAAGTCCGTTGGTAACGTTTATAGTTTTGCCGAAAAATCACTAAATTTGATCGAAAATACTATTTTATTTCATTTTTATTTTCAGTTAGAAACGTTGGTTAATAAAATTTCACCAAAAATTAACCGAAAATTTTGGAAATTATCTCAAAAATGGACCAATTTTTGTATTTCCGATCGTTTAACCACACTATTGACGTAAAAATGCAGTTTTTGCAAAATTTTGCGTTACATCTAACACGTTTTTCATGCAATTATGTTGCAAAATTTGGTCAAAAAGTACTCAAAAAATCACGAAAATCACGTTTTTGACCAAAAAAGCATTTAAAATTTTGCTAAACACCAAAAAAAAACCGACGAATTTCTCAAAAATACGCCGAAAAAAGGAAAAGTTATTAAACTAAGTAAAAAGTTTCAATATTGTTCCGTTTTCGACCGTTTTCGCGATTATTTTGAATAATTTATTCGTTGAAATTAGCCTAAAAGTCGGTATGGTTAATGAATTTTTCAAGGTCAACAAACGAGTTGGTTGAATAAAATTTGTAGCGAAAAAATTAAGTTATTATCTGTTTCAAAACTATAAAAACGCCAACATCGCATTTTACCGAATTATTTTTTTAAATAAGATTCATAAAATTTTAAAATAGTTATCAAGATTAGATCTGCTATTGAAAGTATAAATTACATTAGCTATTATTTTTCTGAAGTGCATGAATAATTTATAACAGCTAATTTTGATAAAAAATGCGACGTTAGCGTTTTTATAGTTTTGAAACAGCTAATAGATGTTTGAATTTCTGGAAACTTAACCTCAAAAAAATGGGGTTTGCTAAACGTTTTTTTAGAAATTCGAAAACACCAAAACTAAGCTTTCTCTGTCAAAAGCCCAAAAAACTAATTCAAAATTTTCAAAAATGGCACAGTTATCGATTTTTGAATTGGAAGGTGCAAATCGACTGAACCACCTGTATTTTTCAGTTCTGCCAACTGATTTAAATGCATAAAAAATTCAGTGTTGCCAATTGAATTTCAGCACAAAAATGCCTTCACTCCTCGAAGCCCTCGAACAGAAATATGGCGAAAGTTCGACCGAATCGGAAGGTTCAGATGACGAAGGCATTTCAGTGGCCATTTTCGTGCCTTGTAAATCCCCTAGAAGTATCGTTCCTTCACTTCTTGTTTTAAACGACTGCGATATTGCAACAGCTGGTGAAAAAGAAGCTTTGGAAGCGAAATGTGCATGTGTTGAAGAATTGGATCTCGCCAAAAACAAGCTCAAAGACTGGCCAGAGGTAGGTACAGGGTGTTTCAAGTTTTAAGTCCAGTCAAAAAATAAATACTTCTAGTATTCCAAAATAAAAAATATATATCGCAAACGATAGAGTTTCTAACACGCTTCAATTTGATGCTTTGCTGATATCCCAAATTTTCATGATATAAGCGTAAAACGCAAAAAACTACATTAAAAAAATTTTTTTTTCAAATTATTCCAATAATTTTTTTATAATAAAATTCCTCCTATTTTTTAAGTAAGACTTCCGAAACTGAAACAGTAAAAAACCCAAGGCGTATTAAGCAATTGAAATTTCAATTTGCAAAAAAAAGGGCATTTTTTAATTGACAAGTAAAATTTTAGTCTGACAGTTAATGACGTTTCAATTTTTTGTGAATCAAGCAAAGACACGAGCTCTGTTTTTTCAAAGGTGACTAAGATAAAACATTTATTTGATCTTTTGCAAATTGGAATTTCAATTGCTCAATACGCCTTGGGTTTTTTACTGTTTCAGTTTCGGAAGTCTCACTTAAAAAATAGGAGGAATTTTATTATGAGAAAACGATTGCAATAATTTGGAAACAAAAAATTTTTTATATAGTTTTTCACAATTCACGCTCATACCATGAAAATTTCGTATAACATTAAAGCATCAAATTGGACAACTAGAAGTATTTATTTTTTGACTGGACCTAAAACTTGAAACTTGATTAAAAAAAAAAAAAATTGTAGGTGTTTGGAATACTGCAACAAATGCCACGTTTAAAATTTGTAAATTTGAGCTTCAATGAATTGAATACGCCCTTGAAGAATGTGGAAGTTGATCGGAATTTGCGATGGCAACAGTTGAGGAATTTAGTCCTGAATTCGACTTACATCGATTGGGAAAGTGTTGATCAAATCCTCGACCATTTGCCCGGTTTGGAAGAATTGCATTTGAGTATGAACGATTATAATGTTGTGAATTTATGCAACAAAACTTGTGATTGTGGTCCAATTGATAACAAAACGGCCAACAATGAAAATAAATGTTTTTGTCCCACAATTGATTATCGAAAGAAACACAAACATGGAGGTATTCGAAGATTGCACTTTAACGCAAATCCGATTGATAAATGGAGAGAAGTGTGTAAATTGGGTTATGCATTTCCCAATTTAGAATCACTAGTACTTGCCGATTGTCCGATTGAATCGCTTGATGTTAATGTAGAAAGTGATGATGAGAAATGTAATAGGAATTACGAACGATCGGAAAGTGAATGTGAGTCGGGGAATAACAAAGAATCGCCACATGATAGTTTCAGAGTTTTGAAATTTTTAAATTTGAATTCGACCAGACTTGCAACATGGGATGATATCGAACGATTGGCCAAGTTTCCAGCTCTTCACTGTGTCAGAATACAGGTAATAAATTCAAAAAAATTTAACACACTTGAAAATTTTTGAACAAGAATGCTATATTTTTTTATGCGTTTTTGAATTACTAGAGTTATTTTAAGGTAGTTTTCATAAGCTGTTCCTATACTTAAATTTAGCCGTTTACGAAATATTTATGGTTTTTTAAATTTTTTTGGATTTGCACCTTCCAATTCAAAAATCGATAACTCTGCGATTTTTAAAAATTTGGAAATATTTTTGAGCTCATTTGAAAGAGGAAGCCTAGATCTTTCCTTTGGTGTTTTCAAATTTCTAAAAAAGAATAACAAACTCAAAATTTTTAAAATTAAGTTTGCAAAACTTTAAGCACCCATAACTCATTTTTTTCAAATGAAATGACAAAAGTTTTATTTCACTAGATGGTAGAGAATTTAATTCTGCTTCGATCTGTGTTAACATTCCCTATACTTATGTTTAATAGTTTTCAAGTTACAATACCTTTTTGTTGGGATTGAGAAATTCATTAGCCATAGGCCTTTTCTCATAGGTTGGCCATGGAAACGAATGAGAAAAGGTGAGAAATTAAAGTTTTTCAAACCAACACCCAATGAATTTATTTTGTTTTCACAGTCTGATAACACAATTTTGAACAGAGTTTGTAGTTTAAGTTTAATCAGAAATGTTTTTATGGCAAACTATGCAAAAATAGCTGTGGTTAGTAAGAAATTTCCTACAATAACAAAAAAACCAACATAACTTGAAAATTATCACAGATAGGTATAGGGAATGCTAATACAGATAGATGCAGAAAAAAATTCTCCTCCATCTAGTAGAATAAAAATTGAGACATCCCATTTGAAAAAATTAAGTTTTGGGTACTTGAAGTTGTCCAAACTTAACCTTAAAATTTTTGGGTTTATTAACTTCAATTCCAATTTTGATCACACTGAACAACAGATATAGGCTTTCTCTTTCAATTCTCCCAACATGATTTCCAAATCTCTAAAACTAAGCGAGTTACCGATTTTTTAAGGGACAGGTGCAAATTCAAAAATCCTAAATATCTCGAAAACGGTTTAACTTGGGTATAGGGAAAGCTAATAAAAACTCCCTTAAAATAACTCAACTAATCCAAAAACGCAGTGAAAAATATAGCTTTCTATTTAAAATAAGAAAGGGAAGTGCTGCCATCTTGAAAATATTTTCATTGAGCATAACACAACAGATTATGCCTGAGTACCAACTCTCAGATAAATATCTTTATTAGAACTTTCAATACTTCTAATGTGGGGTTTAGACGGAACACCCTGTAATTCTTGTAGTTGCGAATTTTTCAACACATTTTTGATGTCAAAACAAAACTTTTTTTCATTTGTTTCGTTAACATACTGGCGGAAAATCATGAAATTTGATCCAAATTTATGTTATTTTAGCTTTTTTATGCGATTATGTCAAAGCTTTATTTAGTTTGTTTCAATCGATTTCGCTCGTTTTTGAGCGAAATTTCTTCAAAAATAAGTGGAAAAACTATAAAGTTTGGTCAGGTCAGGTCAGGTCAGGTCAGGTCAGGTCTTCAAAAATAAGCCGAAAAACTATAAAGTTTGGTCAGAAAGTTTGGTCAAAGAATTATCTTTGAAAATTTTGTGTTATTGTGCGTTTTTCAAATTTCAAACTTTTCAATGTAGTTTGTTTTTATGAAATACATTTATTTCAACATTGTTTAATATAATAGTTACATTTCTTGAAATATGTTACTTATTTAATTTTGGTAAATATTTAATAGATCTTGGGAATTAAGTATTTGTTGTGAAGAAACAAAGTTTAGCGTATTTTTGAAGGATTTTTGTAGACCATACTAGTTTTTACTAGTTTTTGTGTTAAAAACTTAGTTTTATTTAATTTCGCTAAAAGTAGGTGAAAATTAGATTATTTCAACCACAGACTCATTTAGTGTACAAAAACTTTTAACAACAATCTGACCTGACCTGGCTTGAGCATTTAAGTGCGTTTTAAAACTAAAATCGCAATTTTTTTTTCAAGATTTTGCTAAAAAAACACCAATTTAAATGCAAAATTATTGTATTTATGCTTTTTTTGAGCACGTTTTTGTGCAAGAAACGCAATTTCTTAGCAAAATTTCATTGTCTTGTTAAGATAAAAACTAAGTTTTTCGAAAAAATTACTTAAAATTGGGCGAAAAATCACCGAATTCTATCAACATTCATGTTATTTTATCTTTTTTATTTATAATAAATTTAATTAATTATTTATTTAATTTTGCAAAAACTTGTCAAAATACACCTAAAAATCACAAAATAAATGGAAATGATTTAGCTCGTTTTTAAGCAAAATTTCGTCAAAATAAACCAAAAAAATCACAACATTTTATCGTAAATTATATTCAGTTTTTGAGTTAGAAATTTAAGTTTGGATACGTCGCTAAAACAAACCGAAAAATCACCAAATTAAGTCGAAAATTACATATTTTGAGTGAAACACGGAAAAAACGGAAATATTTGCAAAATTTTATTCAAACTTAAACCGAAGAATTAATAAAATCTAGGCCGAAATAAATTGTAATTTTTGTTTGTTTCAGTTTGTTAAACTGCTGTTACTTTGCCTGTTTCAATAGATTTCGTTAATTTTTGAGAATAAGCTGAGAAAATAAATAAATTTTTTTACGTTTTTGAGTTTCTTACCGAAATAATAAACCGAGCTGAAAAAACGTAATTATTTTAAGCTGAAAAATGATAAAATTTGGTCAAAAAATATTTTTTTTTTAATTTTTTTTTTGAAGGGTTGTCCGTTATGGGAGAGCAACGAGTACACCGAACACGAACGCCGCCAACTTCTCATCGCCCGCCTCCCAAATGTGGAGATTTTAAATGGGGGCGGTGTTATCGGAAGTGACGAAAGAGAGGATGCAGAAAGGGCTTTTATTCGCTACTACATGGAAAAACCGGAAAGTGACCGACCGGAAAGGTACAATTAAATCAACTAATAACACAATAAATAACTTTTTTGCAGATATTTCGAGTTAGTTTCGATTCATGGAAAACTAGATCCGTTAGTAAACGTTGATTTAAGACCGGAAAAACGAGTCAAAGTCACATTTACTTGTGGTTCAAATAGTGAAGTTCGATCGGTGGATGTTTATCGATCAGTGAGCGATTTGAAGACGAAATTGGAGGCATTTGCTGGGTTTTCAGCCGCCAAAATGAGGTTGTTTTATGTCGATCAAGACTTGAGGGATATTCAAGTGAGTTGTGTAATTAAAGTGACCACTTTTACTCCTAATAATACTATTTTAGGGACCGGAGGAAATGAAATATCCGCATAAGCAGCTCTACAGTTACAATATCCAGTCAGGCGATGAAATTATAATTGATTGCAAGAAGAAAATTAACGAAAATAAGTAAAGTAGTGGCCATAAAATGGATACGTATATTGTTTTAGAAACTAATTAAGTTTTCAATTAAATATTTTTCTACGTAACAACGTCTTCATTTTCTAGCAGCTGTAGTCTAGTTAAGATTTGTGATATTTGCTGTTTGTTCAGCAAAACTATTGTGAAAATGAAACTGCCATGTAGTTTTTATTTTTCCCATTAATTCGTACTAAAACTGGTGTGTGGTAAATATTGTGAATTAACAAATTGAATAAAAGTTGAGTAAACAAATTAATATATTTGAATTTTCTACAATAAATTAAACCACCCTCTGTACTCCTAAAAACATAATCTACTATTATACAGACTGGAAGAAATGAATTATCCCCGATTGATAGCAAGAAGAAAAAAAATAAATAAATAGCCATTTATTTCCAACAGGCATTTGCCCATTTACAGAAGAAATAAAAAAAATCTTAGTTAAACGAAATCACGTTTAAATGGTAATAATGGTAATATGATGGACATTAGGTCTGGGCACCAAAAAATACAGCATAGACAATTTTATTATTTACTAAGTTAAAACGGAAATGAATAACTAAAAAAAAATAATTAACAAAAAGTATAATAGTGGCGATATTGGTAGTAAATAATGGGAATTATTTATATATTTATATATAAAAATTGGGTAAAAAATGGTATAATTTTTTATACAAAATCTCAATATTTTTCTTCTTCGACCACATTCACACGTTATTAGATCAGGAACGGATTATTTTGAATAACTTCGCTCAAAATAAACCAAAAAATCGTTTATAACGTTTATAGTTTTGTCTTTTTCTTAAAAATCAGCTGAAAAATTGGTCGTTTAAACATATTTTCGTAGAAGTTTGAAAAAACACAAAACTGAAACTGAAAAAAGCGTCCAAAATTTTGGTGAAAATAAACCAAAAAAATCGGCGAATTTTTCAAAAATTCGCCAAACATTTTTACTTTCTAATTTTTTATGCAAGATTTTGTTAAAATTGAAGGAAAATTTACTAAACTCAGCAAAAAATTAAATATTTCGAGCGTTGTTAAAATGGAGGGGCGATTATTTTGAATAATTTCGTTCATAATACGCCAAAAAGTCGTTTTGCCTTTTTCTCAAAAATCAGCTGAAAAATCACTAAATTTGATCGAAAAGTACATTATTTTCCCTGGTTTTGATCAGTCAGAAACGTTGGTTAATAACATTTCAGTAAAAATTAACCGAAATAATTTTTGTATTTTTTGAGCGTTTAACCACGCTGATAAGATATAAAAATGCAGTTTATGTAAAATTTTGCGTTATATAACACGTTTTTCATACAATTATGTAGCAAAACATCGTCAAAAAGTACTCAAAAAATCAATTTTTCAAAAATTCGCCAAAAATTTTAACTTTCTAATATTTTATGCGAGATTTTCTTAAAATAGAAAGAAAAGTTACTAAACTAAGTAAAAAATTTCAATATTTCGAACGTTACTGTTAGACCAGAAACACGATTATTTCGAATAATTTCGTTCAAAATAAGCCGAAAAGTCCGTTGGTAACGTTTATAGTTTTGCCGAAAAATCACTAAATTTGATCGAAAATACTTTATTTTATTTCATTTTTATTTTCAGTTAGAAACGTTGATTAATAAAATTTCACCAAAAATTAACCGAAAATTTTGGAAATCATCTCAAAAATTGACCAATTTTTGTATTTCCGAGCGTTTAACCACACTATTGACGTAAAAATGCAGTTTTTGCAAAATTTTGCGTTACATCTCACACGTTTTTCATGCAATTATGTTGCAAAACTTGGTCAAATAGTACTCAAAAAATCGCGTTTTTAACCAAAAAAGGATTTAAAATTTTGGTAAACACCAAAAAAAAACCGTCGAATTTCTCAAAAATACGCCGAAAAATCCTAGATTTTGTGTTTAAATTAAACTAAGTAAAAAGTTTCAATATTTTTCCGTTTTCGACCGTTTTCGCGATTATTTTGAATAATTTATTCGTTGAAATTAGCCTAAAAGTCGGTATGGTTAATGAATTTTTCAAGGTCAACAATAATGAATAAAATTTGTAGCGAAAAAATTAAGTTAGATGTTTGAATTTCTGGAAACTTAACCTCAAAAAATGGGGTTTGCTAAACGTTGTTTTTAGAAATTCGAAAAGACCAAAAGAAAGATCTAAGCTATCTCTATCAAATGCCCAAAAAAAAACTAATTCAAAATTTTCAAAAATGGCACAGTTATCGATTTTTTTGAGCGTTTAACCACGCTGATAAGATATAAAAATGCAGTTTATGTAAAATTTTGCGTTATATAACACGTTTTTCATACAATTATGTAGCAAAACATCGTCAAAAAGTACTCAAAAAATCAATTTTTCAAAAAAAATCGGCGAATTTTTCAAAAATTCGCCAAAAATTTTAACTTTCTAATATTTTATGCGAGATTTTGTTAAAATAGAAAGAAAAGTTACTAAACTAAGTAAAAAATTTCAATATTTCGAACGTTACTGTTAGACCAGAAACACGATTATTTCGAATAATTTCGTTCAAAATAAGCCGAAAAGTCCCTTGGTAACGTTTATAGTTTTGCCGAAAAATCACTAAATTTGATCGAAAATACTATTTTATTTCATTTTTATTTTCAGTTAGAAACGTTGATTAATAAAATTTCACCAAAAATTAACCGAAAATTTTGGAAATCATCTCAAAAATTGACCAATTTTTGTATTTCCGAGCGTTTAACCACACTATTGACGTAAAAATGCAGTTTTTGCAAAATTTTGCGTTACATCTCACACGTTTTTCATGCAATTATGTTGCAAAACTTGGTCAAATAGTACTCAAAAAATCGCGTTTTTAACCAAAAAAGGATTTAAAATTTTGGTAAACACCAAAAAAAAACCGTCGAATTTCTCAAAAATACGCCGAAAAATCCTAGATTTTGTGTTTAAATTAAACTAAGTAAAAAGTTTCAATATTTTTCCGTTTTCGACCGTTTTCGCGATTATTTTGAATAATTTATTCGTTGAAATTAGCCTAAAAGTCGGTATGGTTAATGAATTTTTCAAGGTCAACAATAATGAATAAAATTTGTAGCGAAAAAATTAAGTTAGATGTTTGAATTTCTGGAAACTTAACCTCAAAAAATGGGGTTTGCTAAACGTTGTTTTTAGAAATTCGAAAAGACCAAAAGAAAGATCTAAGCTATCTCTATCAAATGCCCAAAAAAAAACTAATTCAAAATTTTCAAAAATGGCACAGTTATCGATTTTTTTGAGCGTTTAACCACGCTGATAAGATATAAAAATGCAGTTTATGTAAAATTTTGCGTTATATAACACGTTTTTCATACAATTATGTAGCAAAACATCGTCAAAAAGTACTCAAAAAATCAATTTTTCAAAAAAATCGGCGAATTTTTCAAAAATTCGCCAAAAATTTTAACTTTCTAATATTTTATGCGAGATTTTGTTAAAATAGAAAGAAAAGTTACTAAACTAAGTAAAAAATTTCAATATTTCGAACGTTACTGTTAGACCAGAAACACGATTATTTCGAATAATTTCGTTCAAAATAAGCCGAAAAGTCCCTTGGTAACGTTTATAGTTTTGCCGAAAAATCACTAAATTTGATCGAAAATACTATTTTATTTCATTTTTATTTTCAGTTAGAAACGTTGATTAATAAAATTTCACCAAAAATTAACCGAAAATTTTGGAAATCATCTCAAAAATGGACCAATTTTTGTATTTCCGAGCGTTTAACCACACTATTGACGTAAAAATGCAGTTTTTGCAAAATTTTGCGTTACATCTCACACGTTTTTCATGCAATTATGTTGCAAAACTTGGTCAAATAGTACTCAAAAAATCGCGTTTTTAACCAAAAAAGGATTTAAAATTTTGGTAAACACCAAAAAAAAAACGCCGAAAAATCCTAGATTTTGTGTTAAATTAAACTAAGTAAAAAGTTTCAATATTTTT
Organism: Tribolium freemani; assembly: GCA_939628115.1. NCBI lineage: Eukaryota > Metazoa > Arthropoda > Insecta > Coleoptera > Tenebrionidae > Tribolium > Tribolium freemani. The sequence continues at coordinate 14,588,777 of OW626786.1, read as the reverse complement.
CCGTTTTCGACCGTTTTCGCGATTATTTTGAATAATTTATTGGTTGAAATTAGCCTAAAAGTCGGTATGGTTAATGAATTTTTCAAGGTCAACAATAATGAATAAAATTTGTAGCGAAAAAATTAAGTTAGATGTTTGAATTTCTGGAAAATTAACCTCAAAAAATGGGGTTTGCTAAACGTACTTTTTAGAAATTCGAAAAGACCAAAAGAAAGATCTAAGCTGTCTCTATCAAATGCCCAAAAAAAACTAATTCAAAATTTTCAAAAATGGCACAGTTATCGATTTTTTTGAGCGTTTAACCACGCTGATAAGATATAAATATATATATATATATATATATATATATAACACGTTTTTCATACAATTATGTAGCAAAACATCGTCAAAAAGTACTCAAAAAATCAATTTTTCAAAAAAATCGGCGAGTTTTTCAAAAATTCGCCAAAAATTTTAACTTTCTAATATTTTATGCGAGATTTTGTTAAAATAGAAAGAAAAGTTACTAAACTAAGTAAAAAATTTCAATATTTCGAACGTTACTGTTAGACCAGAAACACGATTATTTCGAATAATTTCGTTCAAAATAAGCCGAAAAGTCCCTTGGTAACGTTTATAGTTTTACCGAAAAATCACTAAATTTGATCGAAAATACTTTATTTTATTTCATTTTAATTTTCAGTTAGAAACGTTGGTTAATTCGTACTAAAACTGGTGTGTGGTAAATATTGTGAATTAACAAATTGAATAAAAGTTGAGTACACAAATTAATATATTTGAATTTTCTACAATAAATTAAACCACCCTCTGTACTCCTAAAAACATAATCTACTATTATACGGACTGGAAGAAATGAATTATCCCCTATTGATAGCAAGAAGAAAAAAAAAAAAAATAGCCATTTATTTCCAACAGGCATTTGCCCATTTATAGAAGAAATAAAAAAATCTTAGTTAAACGAAATCACGTTTAAATGGTAATATGACTGGCATTAGGTCTGGGCACCAAAAAATACAGCATAGTCAATTTTATTATTTACTACGTTAAAACGGAAATGAATAACTAAAAAAATAATTAACAAAAAGTATAATAGTGGCGATATTGGTAGTAAATAATGGGAATTATTTAATTTGAATAAAACTCGAGTAAATAAATTAATATATTTGAATTTTCTACAATAAATTAAACCACCCTCTGGAATGAATCTCGTAACAAAATACAAAAAAGTGTCTGTATCACACAAACGTATAAATTGTTCTAAAGTTCAGTATGTGTATCTTTTTCACTCTCTGTTGGTTTGATATCTTCTTGTTCACTTTCCGTTGTGTTATTCCCCGGAGCCTCAACTGTCTCCTCTTGTTTCTCTTCCTTCTTCTCGACTTTCTTCGGCCTCCACAATCTATGTTTATTAACTAAATATTTCACTTCGCGATCAATCGCACCCATCTTTTCCGTAATTGACTTAACCGTCAATTTCACACTTTCATACTTTTTCAATTTGTTTTGTTCTTCAATCATTTTACTTTTCCAATCTTCCGTCTCCTTAATTATCTTCTCCAAGGCTTCAACTTCACTATCGGTGAACACATCACGTTCTGGATTCGTGCTTTTGGTCAGATTTTTGGCAACGGTGAGAAACTGACTCGATTGATTCAACATTGAATTTAACGCATTTAGGGCTTCAGGACGTTCGTTATGTTCCCAAACTCGTTTAAACAAATCACCAGTTAACGTTTTCAAACTGTCCAGTTTTTTTTCATACGTGTCTGCATCAGCATCTGAACCATCTTCATACAACCAATCGGAAACTTCCAAACATGATTTTTTAATCGCTTCGATTTCGTCTTGACTAGCCGATAATACAAAATCATCCTCGACCAATTTATTTTGCACTTCGATTACAAAACTCTCCAAGTTATTTAAGGCCGTAGCTCGCCGATTCAACTCTTTCTCGACTTTATCTAACTTTGATAGTTTCTCAAGTGAATCATCGAATTGTTTTTTACTGAGCGGTGTTATAGTTAAGGGTTTTTGCTTGGTTGTGATTGGTTCCTTGACTGTGATTATTTTTGGTTTGATTTCTGCTTTTGGCACTGTGGTGTTTTTCTGCGGTTCTGTTTCATTCTTGACCGGTTCTTCCCCCGTTTCAGCTCTTTCCTCACCTCCAAATAACTTACTAATGGTACTACCCAACTTCGACAATGTTCCTTCTTCATCCGATTCTGTCACTGTTTTTTCAACAACCAACTCAACATTTAACAAATTTAAAATCCCCGATTCGTCCATCGAAAAATGTGCCTTAATCCCTTTCGTTTCAACATTTTCACCAGTATTTTTCTTCAACGCTTCGGCCACTCCAACTAGACTAACTTCAGTCAAGTTCAATTGACCAACATTTGCAATTTCATTGCGTGGCAAATAATCCAAATCGGCATAATTGACTTCGAAATTAAAATCAGCGTTGTATTTATTAAACGTTATGATTTTCTTTTGTGGGTAAGGGTTCATTAAACTAAACAACATCCGTTTGACTTGTTTGATACCTTCGGGGGTTTCCCGTTCGAAAACCACCTGAATCGGGTAAAGTACCGCATCTCGAGTCAAAAATTTCTTGACTTGAAAGCCGGTACTTAAATCTGCAGCTTTGTAAACCGCTCCCATAGTTGCAGCTTCATCAGTATTCAAATTTTTGGCCAAATCCTGGCCTACAACACCTTGCAATATTTCCTGTACTTTAGGTACCCGAGTTCCAGCGCCTACTAGCACAACTTGCCCGATTATATCTTTAGTCAAGTGTGCACTTTGCAGCGCCATCTCGACCGGTCTTCCAACACGTTCAAATAAATCACCAACCAACTGTTCAAGCTCGTCACGCGTCACCAAAACTTTAAAATCCTCCTCATCCAATAATCCCTCAATTTGTGCATAATGTTCGGCATTTGCAGACAAGACATTTTTCACACGTCCAGCTTCCTTAAATAATTTAGCCAAAGATCTGGGATTTTTAAAAACATCATTTTTCGTTTTTTTGATTTGGTTAAATTTACGAGCCAAATGGTCACGCAGTCGTAATTGTATTTCAAGACCGCCAAGTGTTCGATCAAAACCGACCCCAATCACTGATAATTGTGGGTGTGTTTCAACAAAACCCTTGTCTTTGGTTTTAACTGTTTGGTAACTGACTAAAGTTGCAGTGGTTGAGGTGGCCCCCATGTCATAAAACATGACATATTGAGCCGTCTCATTGAAGTCTTTACTGCGGAAAATGCCATAATTGAGTGCAACAGCAGTGTAATCATTGATAAGTTGTAGGACTTTAAGACCGGCTAAATTTGCAGCTTGAAGCAAAGATTTTCGCTCGATTTGGTTGAAATAGCCCGGGACTGTGAGCACGCACTCTTTGATGGGTTGGCGGGCCCCTTGTTCGGCAAACTCCTTGGCTTTGCCCAACAATTGTGCAATTAATTCCTCCGGACTGTAGTACACATTTTCGTCATGTTTGAACAAAATTGTACCCCGTTCCTTATCCTCGACGATTTCGTAATAAGGGAAGCGCTCTTTGTACAGTTTAACCAACGGGTGATTGATGTTTTTCCCCAACAAATCGAGCAAATACATGTAGGCATTTTTGGGGAACCGTGTGCCTATATTCTGGGCTTCTTCACCAAATGAGCGCACATTGTCCCGAAAACTGATCACGGCTGGACTTTTGCGCTTCGATTCCTTATTTAGGGCTATTTCCATCGGGACTCCGGGAGAGACAATCCCGATTTTTAGCCACTCGGAGCCCAAATCGACCGACATGACGGCCAGGCTTTCGCACACTGTGGCTAGGGCAAGTATCGAGCACAAAATCCCAATTGTGAGCCTCATTTTATTCTGGAAATGCGTTCAAATGAGTCGGTGCCGCTAGTTTGAGGTTAGGTCACGTTTGTGACTGGAATGGGGCGAAATTTGGGCGTAATTGACTCACCTGTGTTAGTTGACGGTTAATCACGATACATTTAAGTTCGATAGTTTGGAATTAATGAGTTTTTGCGACTTGTTTTGTGGTTATAATCCACGTCAGTTCTTACATGTGCCAGTTCTTGCGCAGTTGCGTCACAAACAGCTGTTTTAAATCAAGCGATTTGATTACAGTGTGGCGGATTGGGATTGGTCGGTTCAGACCAGGGTCGGATTATTGAAAAACACGTCTTTGTTACTGTTTAAATAAATTAATTAAAGTCCAATTTAATTAAAACCAAATATTTGGAATTTATTACTGTAAAGTGTTGGGCCTTGTTAAAATGTTTAATTTTGAAGGAATTGTCCAGAAAATGTTTTAATTCAAGTACTGTAAAAATATAGTTGGTTGCCTACCATAAATCCGGTATAATTTGTTGCCTAATGTCAAAAATTTTTTAACGATTTTAATACATATTTTGGATCAAAAAACAAATGATCACAATGTTTATACAGGGTGTCCGTTTTTCGAGCTCCACCATGGGGATCTCAGTTATTATAATACGAGGTCGGTTAAATTAGGGCAAAGTTGCGCATTTTTATGCTGAACAATTATCTGAAGGAAAATTTAATGTGTCGTTTTTAGTTTTTGAATTATTGAGAAAAAAAATTGTAATTTTTGTTTTTATTTTTTTAAGCGAAAACCAAAAGAACTGGCCGTTTTTAAGTACGACATTCTTCAGGCAATTTTTTACAAGAAATCTATACCTCATTTTTTTTTAAATCAACTGTCAGTGTCAAAAATTTTGAAATTATGTTGGAACCCTGCCACATTGCCATAGGAACGAAGCCTGGACCACTAATTCTAGATGGAGTTGCCAACGTTGAAACAATTTGACAATTGATTTAAAAAAAAAACGACTATAAGTCTGTCCTTGCCTTTTCCATGGCGTTCTTGATGTCAGAGTTACAACACTCAACTTTGGTTTTTCTTATGAACGTCATATCTGACATTTGTATTTTTGAAAACTCTTTTTCTTTCCGATTACAATGATGTATCACATGATATGATCAAATCTTACATGCGGATTAAAACGTCAAAAATGCTGTTTAACAAATTAAATTTTGACAGTTCTATTAAATATGCGAGCAGAATTTTTATAACTTTGTCTTGTTTTGTTTTGCGAAGAATAAAATTTTAGCTTATCATGTCGTTTAATTTTTAAATAAGTAAGTTTGGCGCAAATGTAAACCATCCAGATCCAAATTCAATTAGACCTCTAAAGATCTAGTTTGTTTAAAAACAAAATTGTTGACGTTTTTTCCAAAGCACTCTTCGCAAAAATGCTTTTTTCTCCATTTTGGACAGCATGTAAGATTCGATCATATCATGTGATACATCGTTGTAATCAGAAATAAAAACACTTTTTAAAAATACAAAAAACAAATACGGCTTCCATAAGAAAAACCAAAGTTGAGTGTTGTAACTCTGACATCAAGAACGCCTTGGAAAATATGACGACAGATTTAGATTCGTTGTAAAAAAGTGCCTCAAGAATGTCCTAGTTAAAAACGTCTAGTTCTTTGAGTTTTCGCTTGAAAAAATAAAAACGAAAATTACAAATTTCCGTTTTTTTCCAATAATTCAAAAACTAAAAATGACACATTACATTTTCTTGTAGATAATTGTTCAGCATAAAAATGCGCAACTTTGCCCTAATTTAACCGACCTCGTATCTCCTATAATAACTGATCCCCATGGTGGAGCTCGAAAAACGGACACCCTGTATAGCCACAAAATGAATTATTTCTCAGAATTTTGAAAAAACAAGCCGAGATGTAAATTTAAGCCAAAAACAATTTTTTTTAATTGCTAAACTAGGTGAAATTTTGATTATTTATTGTATAAGAGCTTTTTACAATAATAAATTTTAGTCAAAGATAATGTAATTTTTGTCTTTGTTGAGCCTCTAAGCACGTTTTAGAGATAAAATCTGTTTTTCCCCGAGATTTCTTTAGAAATCTCCAACTTATAATATCCACAACTGTGTTATTTATTGAATTATATCGAAATTATCTTTATTTCAAAATTCTCAAATATAATAGTTATCTTTATTCTTCCTTGAAATCTATGTTACTTAACTCTTAACTCATTTAATTTTGGTAAATTTAATAGAACGGGAATTAAATATAAAATAATATTCAAAATAAAATGGGAAAAGGTAGAACATATAACAATGTTTTATGTTTGAGACGATTTACCCATTTATTTGATAATTAATATTCAATTAGGTATGCAAACTAAAAAATCAACTAAAAATCATTATTAGGTGCTGTTAACATAAGATCGATTTCTAGAACAGAAAAAATTGTTTCCTCAAAAACAAGAAGTTTTAGAGACCACACAAGCGCCCGAAAAAGTTTTAGACATGTTTTTCAGTTAAAAATTAAGTTCTATTTAATTTATTCGCTAAAAGTAGGTGGAATAAATTAGATTATTTCAACCTATTTTCAACCACAGATAAAAAAACTTAACAACAATCAATTTTGGTCAAAAATAACGTTATTTCTACCTTTCTTGAACATTTAAAGGGCGTTTTAAAACCAAGATCACAGTTTAAAATTTAAATCCAAAATTATTTGCCTTTTTTGCACACATTTTTCAGCCAGAAACGCAATTATTCAGCAATATTTCGTTAAAATTTAATTACCCAAAATCACCAAAAGCATTTTCCAATTTTTGTGTTTCATTAGCACTTCTTCAATTTTGTTCATTACATCGAATGATGTACTAAAAAAATTAAATAAGAATCCGTATTTTGCTGTTACACTGCAAATTTTAGTCACACATTAAAACTTATTTTGCATTAAATAAATAAATACATTTGCAATTTGACGTTGTCACAATTTCGCCCAAACCGTCAAAAATTCATTGTTTGTCTAATCTCTCTCAAAAACTCCAATGGAAGCTGTTAAAGTTTGTTCCACCACCGAATTTCTCCCTAATTCACACTAAAACAACTTCAAGCATGTCATTTGATCGTGAAAGTCCTGAAATGGTTCACGTTGCGGTAAATACAGACCCTCTACAAATGTTATTACAAGCAGACGAATTCGCAAAAACGGTACCAATTAAAGTTTGTTTCCACGTGAAAATTGAACGTTATTTAGCAGCACTATGGTCTAAAAGTACGCAATATTCCACACACAAAAATCTCCGAAATGAACGAACTGAAAGTTTGGTACGACTTTGGGGAAAAAATCGGTGAAGGCGGATTTGGTATCGTAATGGCAGTGCGTGAAAAGAGTAACAACAAAGAATGGGCGATGAAACTCATCTCCAAATCAACAGTAAGTAAATACAGTCACCCAAAATGAAAATGACGCGTCCATAAACGAACCCCTGCTATAAATCATTAGAGATCGTAAACTAATTTTGAGTTCCACATTTCATTTATCGACTTGAAATGTTTAAGGATTTCTTGATGGAAATTGTTGGTTATCCCAAATGTGAAATAATATAATTTTTAAGTTTTGAGAGAAGGTCACAAAAATAAAATTGTTAGTTGGTTTGCAAATTTAATTTATTATTTGGTTGATGCAAAATAAGTTTTAGTGTGCAATTAAAATCTGCAGAATAAAAAACACGGCAAAACAAGGATTCTTATTTCATTTTGTTTAAATTATCATTAAATTAAATTTCGCGGATTGTGATGCGATCGCGAAACGATCACTTTGATATCCATTGTCCAAAAATTATTTCAATTCAAAATAATTATTATACTTAAAATCTGATTGTCACAAACTGTAACTAATTGATCGTCTTTATAGTTTATTTCTTAAGAATATAAAACTTATTGCAATAATAGTTGTGCATAAAACAAGATAAAATAAAAATGTCGAAATCCAATTGTTATTTTAAATTTCAAGCAAAGACGTCTACACTCTTAATGGTTTTAATTATTAATTGCACAATCGTTTTTGTGAACATTTTGGTTTACTAGTGCCGGTTTATAGAAAGTTCCATTTTAATTCGTGGTTAAAAGCTAACAACGCGAATAGACCAATCAAACTGATTGGTTTGAAAACAATAATCAAAACGACTGTGATATGTTACAATGTGATTTAAATAGTCTGTATGTGGTGTAAACAAAATAATTTAGAATTGAACATAAATAAATGTAAAGTACTAAGATTTTCTAGAAAATTACATTACAATTCACCATCCTACTTTATATCAGGTAACCAACTTGAATGTGTCACACATCTTCGTGATTTAGGTGTTATTGTAGATAGCCAGTTAAGTTTTGATTTTCACATTAACAATATTTTGTCGAAAGCAAACAAAACATTAGGATTTATAAAAAGACAATGTTTTCATTTTTCAAGTTTACATGTTGTAATGTTACTCTACAATAGTTATGTTCGTCCAATTGTAGAATATTGCACAATTATTTGGCAACCTTGTTATAATGTACATATTAATCGTATTGAAAATGTTCAGAAAAAAATATTTTACGATAAAAATAATTATATATATACTTTAAGCTATTTAGGACTATCCTTATTATCTTCCCGTAGAATATTTTATGACGCATCGTTTGTATATCGTATACTGTCTGGTAATATTAATTGTAATTCTATTTTATCACTATTTTTAATACATATACCTGTTTGTAATATTAGAGAACCTAGAATGCTTGTAGTCCCATACCACCGTACGACTTATGGAAAAAATTCTGTAGTTTCTAGACTCTCCAAAACATGTAACGAACTTTCAAATAATGTTGATTTTATAGGTTTACCAATAAATAAATTTCTAAAAAACTTAAAAACTGTGATTGAAAATAGTGATTTGAACTTTTTTTAAAATTTAACACTACTTTTACATGTTTACCAATTGTATTGTATCTATTTATGTTTTAAATTTTATTTATATTAACTATTGTAATTGGCGTGGCCGTTAATAAACATTATTATTATTATTATTATTATTATTAATTAATCAATGCCATGAATGAATGAATTGCCGTAACGATCATTGATAACTTTTATTCTGAATATTCCAATTTTTTTAAACGTCTGTTTGATATTTGAAATACAATTGGATTTTTGTTTTAATAGTAAATACTTAATTAAGACAAGATTGAATACGAAAATCTTAAGACAAATAAGTTGTAATCTTAAAATTCCAAAAATTGAAACCGGTCTCAAAAATAAAATCTAATTTTATCGTGTTGTATAATAAATAACTAAACTACTTATAATAAGTATTTAATTTTATTCATGAATTGGAAATAGTATTATAACATTGTTTTTTTTGCATCAACTAAAATTTAATAAATTAAATTTAAAAAAATAAATTTTTTTTTACCTCCCAAAGTGACGAAATCTGGCGACGAAGATGACATTTTTTTTATTTCTCATATGTCTTCTAAAAAAATTAATAAATGTTTATGTATTATGAAGAATTTGAAAATTTTTTCCTTGAAATTTTGGCCTTTAGTTATCCCCTGCGGTAAGAGTTTGTTTGTCATTTCCTGTGAACCTTATTTGCAGTAATGGTCAGAATTTCATTCGGGTATTTCCATGAATGAATTGCCGTAACGTCATTGATAACTTTTATTCTGATTATTCCAATTTTTTGAAACGTGTTTGTTTAAAATTTGAAATACAATTGCATTAAGACATTTTAATTTTAATAGTAAATACTTAATTAAGACACGATTGACTACGAAAATCTTAAGATAAAGAAGTTATAATTAACAAAAATTAGTGGTAATTCAATTTTAAAGAGGGAAACATTTTTAGTGATCTTTGTGGGTTCTTCTAAAATTTAAACAAATGCAGAAAACAGTAAAAATTTAACTACTTGTAATATTTAATGTTATTCATTATTTCGAAATGGTATTCTAAAATCAATAAGATTTGGAGTGTTTATTTATTATAATAAACTTAGTTTAACTTATTTTGCATCAATTAAATAGTAAATTAAATTTGCAAAAAACAAATTGATTTTCTTTGACCTCTCAAAGTGTCGAAACGTGGCGACGAACATGAAACTTTTTTTTACTTCTCATTTGTCTTCCAAGAAAATTAATAAATGTTTATCAATTCGGAGAAGAATTTGAAAATTCTTTCGTTGCAGTTTTGGGCTTAAGTTATCCCCTGTGGTGTTACGGGTTTGTTAATTATTTTCCAGTGAATCTTATTTGCGGTAATAGTCGGAATTTTAATCCGGGTATTCACATGAATGAATTGCCGAAACATTTATTGATAACTTTTATTCTGGCGATTCTAATTTTTCAAAACATTAAGGGCAGGCTTATAAAAAACTCCATTAAAATTTAACACGTTGTTAACAACGAACTAAAATTTAATGGAGCTTTCTATAAACCGGCACTAATAAACCAAAATGTTCACAAAAACGATTGTGCAATTAATAATTAAAACCATTAAGAGTGTAGACGTCTTTGCTTGAAGTTTAGAATAACAATTGGATTTCGACATTTTTATTTTATCTTGTTTTATGCACAACTATTATTGCAATAAGTTTTATATTCTTAAGAATTAAACTATAAAGACGATCAAATTTTTAGTTACAGTTTGTGACAATCAGATTTTAAGTATAATAATTATTTTGAATTGAAATAATTTTTGGACAATGGATATCAAAGTGATCGTTTCGCGATCGCATCACAATCCGCGAAATTTAATGTAATGATAATTTAAACAAAATGAAATAAGAATCCATGTTTTGCCGTGTTTTTTATTCGGCAGATTTTAATTGCACACTAAAACTTATTTTGCATCAACCAAATAATAAATTAAATTTGCAAACCAACTAACAATTTTATTTTTGTGACCTTCCCTCAAAGCGTCGAAACATCACGTTGCGAAGAACTTAAAAATTGTATTATTTCACATTTGAGATAACCAACAATTTCCATCAAGAAATCCTTAAACATTTCAATAGCAGGGGTTGGTTGCGGTCAAGTAGGCGTTCGTTTATGGACGCGTCATTTTCATTTTGGGTGACTGTACCAAGCAGTTCTGTCCTTAAAAGGCCGGTGATAGAATAAAAATGGTGGAGCAAGAGATCCAAATCTTGAAACTAATCCATCACCCTCACATAATTTACCTTGACAAGATTTTCGAATCTCCGAAAAAAATGTATTTGGTGTTTGAACGTTGTCACGTTGATTTTGCTAAAATCTACAACGAGCGCAAACCTTTTGCTGAAAAAATCGCCAAGAAAATCATTTCAGAACTGGTCGATGCTGTAGCGTATTTGCACAAATATGGTAACTCGGTAACTCCGCCAATTTAAATCACAATCAAGCGTTATAGAAATCGTTCATAGAGACTTGAAGTTGGAAAATATTCTACTCGGGGAAAACCCGCTTGACCCAACTGACGAATATTACATTAAACTAACCGACTTTGGCTTGAGCAGCATCGTCAAATCAGGCAAAGGCATCGAAAGCATGTTGCACGAATTCTGCGGGACGATTTATTACATGGGTAATTGGAACATTGCGTTGATTTGTTCCTAAATAAATTATTTGAAGCCCCTGAAATGATTACCTTCAGGTCGTACAGTCAAATGTGTGACATGTGGTCAGTTGGTGTGATTCTCTACATGCTAGTCATCGGTAAATTCCCATTCTATGGCAAAACCGAGAGAGAAATCCAAGTGAAAATTTGCACACAATCGCCAAAATTTGATGCGAAATTGTCACAAGAAGTCGAAGATTTGATTTTGTTGTTGTTGGTCAAAGATCCAGTTAAACGCATTCGAGCCACTGAGGTTTTGCAACATCCGTGGATTCTGTCCAAGAAAATGTCCAGAACGATGCATTACAACATCATGGATAAGATGAAGGAGTGGAAGTCGGAAATGACGGTAATTTTAACGTGCGAGGCGAAGCCGAGTGTCATAATGTTGTAGAACAGACAAAATTTTTTTCTTCCGATGCATTTCCAGGAAATTTAGATCAAATTTTATTTTGTTTATTCTTGGGGGTGTATTTCGTTCACTAATTCCAAAATTACGAATCGTACAACAAAATGGGAGAGATTTACATAATTTTTCTCGCAAAATTTTGCTCAAATACACTTTCGAGCATTGTACAGGGTGCTGCATTTTGGATGTCCAAATAGGAGATCTCCGAAACTAAGAGGTTTAGAGAAAAACGAGTGACACATTCTGGGGTCCGTTTTTTGGGAAAATAATTTTGGTCAAAACCGCATCCTGCTATCATCTTTTGTTTTCGACTTATAAACAAAAGTTGACATTTCAGCGAAATCTTAAAAAATTCATACCTTCCTTATTATAAAAGATACACATTTGAAACAAAAACATTATACAGGCACTTTTTTACAGAGAATCTAATAATGTTATCAACGATTTTTTTTTAATGATTAGTTTAGCTGTAATAACATAAAGTTGCATTTTTTTAAATAGGAATCATAGGCGGCTGTGATATTTTTGAAAAGCTTATTTTTTTTCTGATTTGATATGTCTATTTGTAATACATTATTTTTAAATATTAAAAAAAACATAACATTTTGCTTTTTCTTTACAGTAGGCCATGAAAACATTTTGGATTTTCAATTAAAACTATGAAAAATATATTACCTAACAAGTATTTTTATAATTTAATAATTTTTTTAAATACTAATTAATTTAAAAACAGCATAATAAATTATTATTAGATCAAATTTTTGCAATTAATAAAAATTATTTGTTTTTAGATTTAAAATGGCAAGCTTACTTATTGCTATTCTATTTTCTTTTTAAACATGCAATGTCGGAAAAAGAAAAATCTTATTGTGATTGCTTGGCAATAAAATTTTATTTTACAAAAAAATGTCAATCCAAACACCAATATTAAATCCCATCTGCGGTAAAAAAATACATAACATTATCAATGTCACCTCCATTGCACTTCACTAAATCATAAAAAACTGTTATCAAATGGTAGACACATAGTTTTCAATTTTCTGCACATTTTTTATGCAACAAAATCTGCGCCAATCGTAATTTGTTCAATTGAAAATAAATTTAACATAGCTTATTTTTATTATTTCACATTTTTTACTTTAATAACCGTTCACAAAATTTCTAGATTATTCACACCTTTTATGTGAAATAATTTTTCCATGGCCAACTACTTTCAAATATTTTAAATATATTTTTTATCAAAAATATATAAAAATATCAAACTGTATTTATAATGCTTTTAGTTCAAAGAAAAAAAGATTTTCGAAAATGTCATAGCCAACTATGATTCCTATTTAAAAAAATACAACTTTACGTTATTACAGCTAAACGAATTGTTAAAAAAAATCGCTGATAACTTTATTAAATTATCTGTAAAAAAAGTGACTAATAATGTCTTTATTTCAAGTGTGTTTTATAATAAGGAAGATATAATTTTTTTAAAATTTCGCTAAAATGTCAACTTTTGTTTATAAATCGAAAACAAAAGACGATAGCGGTATGCGGTTTAGACCAAAATTATTTTCTCAAAAAACGGACCCGAGAATTTGTCATTCGTTTTTCTCTAAACCCCTTAGTTTCGGATATCCAAAATGCAGCACTCTGTACATTATTACGTTTTTCAGGGTTGTTTTTCTTTCGATTGTGATAGTAAGATCAGCGTAATCATTTTTTGTCTTTTTCTGGTTGAATGTTATTAACAAAAATACTGTTTGACTTTAATTAACTGACCTACCATAATAGGATAAGAGAGGATAGGACGTAATAAGTTAGGACTTTTGCACTCTAGTGGTCAATTTGTAAAATCAAGCTTGAAAAAAAAACTAATATCAAATCGCTCACTAGAGGGCGCTTATTTAATAGGGTGAGGAAAAGGAAAACTTACCAGCAGGATATTTTAAACAGGTGGAAACGGGTGCGGTGTCTGATTGGGTAATGACTCCGGAGGAAACAATTGATACAAACCGGTCGCAAACGAAGCAACCCATGAATCTACCAAAAACAAATATTAATTTTGACAGGTTGGTACCGCTTGATTTTGTCTCGTAATCACCTTGTTTACAGGGCTAGTAGGAGGTTAAGTAACCCGAAGAAACCTAGTATTAGGGAGCAAGTTTTAAAACAGAAACCGAAAGGACAGTCTGGCAAAAAGCGGGTGAATTAAAATAGCCGCAAAGTAACGACTAGTTATTGTGTAATAATGTTTACTTTACATATTGTGTACCCTATAAAGTTGACATACAATCCGAATTTGGTTTGATTGGCTTGTAATAAAACAAAGTGGTATGAAACAATTTGTATCCATCGTTTATAGGTCACTCAAAAATCATACAACACTGTTACAAATCAATTTCTACAGATCGTATTTTTATTAGGTAGACAAACATTTTTCTGTAGTAAAAATATAGAAGTGAAGTGCGATCACCCGGCTGTCACAAACAAATCAGTTGGAATGAGTTCAGCCAAATAGTTCAGGTTAATCGCTCGGAGAACCCAGCCTTAAGACTTTTGTCACGTTACGACGAAATTTAAAAAAATAGAAAAATGAAAATGCGACGCTAGCGTGATTTGTGACGGATTAGCTCGTAGCTTGACAAAAGTGGCAGAGTTTTCCATGCAATTTACAGTGAGAATTTGGCAGTGTACAAGAGGCGACGACTAGCACCGCATATTAAAAACCGTATTTTTAATACTCTCTTAAAAAAATCATACATGTATAGTCAAACACACGGATCTAAAAACATATTTCGCTAAGTTCTATGTTAGCCTAACACCTTATTGCCCTTCTGCGCTCGACAGACTGGTACAACCATTACACAATAACGGTCGTTCCCAAATAGAAGTACATTTTTTGAAGGCTTTCGCACCGAAAGCCGCGGCGGGTTCAGCGACATCTTCAAAAAACATTTTTTGTACAAGTATTTAATTAATCATTAAAAAAAAGACACTGTATTCAGAGACAAACTTAATCTAGAATTTATACCTATTTTTACATAAATTGGACAATTTTTTTACAAATTGAAGGGATACGTAGTAATAAGTTAGAAGAGTCAGGTACCGCGGATTACACGCAGTTCACACACGGTCACTGAACAGTTCTTGCTCATGCAAAGGTCGCGAGGTAGCCTGTGGCCGAATGTAGAAGATCCTGCTTCTAGGTGGCGCTACTAACAGTGACATTAACAACGGTTCCGGTATGGCTAGCATGAAACGCACTTGATTTAAAAACTGAATTACTATTTTTTTTTTTTGTAAAATTAATTAAAAATTAGTTTGGCCACAAAGTAGCTCGAGACTTTGCGTTGAGGAAAAGTCCGTCACATGTTGCACAGTGGTTACACGACCACCTGCTCCATTATGCGTCGTCTTCCTCTTCGTCTACCCCTTCTTCACCCTCTACATCCTCCTCGTCATCGTCTGTAAAACATGTGTTAACATACTAGCGTAACATTTTATTACCGAAAATACCATCGCCTTCAAGCTCCTCGTCGTCACCTTCAGGGAGCTCTTCTTCATCATCGTCCTCTTCTCCTTCAACACCCTCTTCCTCCTCTTCGTCCAACTCCTCGCCCTCAGAACCCGCACCGTTCTCCTCTTTTCGCGCCTTTTTTACTTCTTCCGTTTTTTCCTACAATCAAACATCTTATGAAACAAGCCTTTGATAACACAACGAGTGACGAAATAATTTTTTTGGTGAAGAAATTGCTAACAGTTATCATTTGTTTGTTTCCATCGTGCAAAATTACTATAGTTGGAACCAACAATATTTGAGACTCATTATACAGGCTATTTTGTCTAAACCCCACATTAGAAGTATTGGCAGTTTTAATAATCATAGTCATCTGAAAATTTGTGTACAACCATAATCTTTTAGGTCCTGCTCAATGAAAATATTCTCAAGATAGCAGCACTTCCGGTTATACCGGAAGTCGCTATCAACTTCCTTATTTTAAATGCTTAATGCGTTTTTGAATTACTAGAGTTATTTTAAGGTAGTTTTCATAAGCTGTTCCTATACCTAAATTTAGCCGTTTACGAAATATTTATGGTTTTTAAAAAATTTTTGGATTTGCACCTTCCAGTTCAAAAATCGATAACTCTGCAATTTTTAAAATTTGGAAATATATTTGAGCTCATTTGAAAGAGGAAGCCTAGATCTTTCCTTTGGTGTTTTCAAATTTCTAAAAAAGAATAACAAACTCCAAATTTTTAAAATTAAGTTTGCAAAACTTTAAGCACCCATAACTCATTTTTTTCAAATGAAATGACAAAAGTTTTATTTCACTAGATGGTAGAGAATTTAATTCTGCTTCGATCTGTGTTAACATTCCCTATACTTATGTTTAATAGTTTTCAAGCTACAATAACTTTTTGTTGGGATTGAGAAATTCATTAGCCATAGGCCTTTTCTCATAGGTTGCCATGGAAACGAATGAAAAAAGGTGAGAAATTAAAGTTCTTCAAACAAACACCCAATGAATTTATTTTGTTTTCACAGTCTGCTAACACAATTTTGAACAGAGTTTGTCGTTTAAGTTTAATCAGAAATGTTTTTATGGCAAACTATACAAAAATAGCTGTGGTTAGTAAGAAATTTCCTACAATAACAAAAAAAACAACATAACTTGAAAATTATCACAGATAGGTATAAAAAATGCTAATACAAATTGATGCAGAAAAAAATTCTCCTCCATCTAGTAGAATAAAAATTGGGACATCCCATTTGAAAAAATTAAGTTTTGGGTACTTGAAGTTGTCCAAACTTAACCTTAAAATTTTTGGGTTTATTAACTTCAATTCTAATTTTGATTACACTGTACAACAGATATAGACTTTCTCTTTCAATTCTCCAAACATGATTTCGAAATCTCTAAAACTAAGAGAGTTACCGATTTTTTAAGTGACAGGTGCAAATTCAAAAATTTTCAAAAATCCTAAATATCTCGAAAACGGTTAAACTTGAGTATAGGGAAAGCTGATAAAAATTCCCTTAAAATAACTCAACTAATCCAAAAACGCAGTGAAAAATATAGCTTTCCATTTAAAATAAGAAAGTTAATAGCGACTTCCGGTATAACCGGAAGTGCTGCCATCCTGAAAATATGTTCATTGAGCATAACTCAACGGATTATGCCTGAGTACCAACTCTCAGATAAATATCTTTATTAGAACTTTCAATACTTCTAATGTGGGGTTTAAACGGAACACCCTGTAGAATAAGCCGATTGCCCCTCACAATGGTTTATGTCCCTTGTGGTAAAGATGCCATAAACAAATTTACATTTCTTAGGGCAGGCACCTTTCAAACGTTTGTACGGAGTGATGGACCGTAACAGAAATTTGTGTATAGGCTTTCACCAAACAAATATTTAATACAATTTTATTAATATTTAGGTATATTTTTAAAATGTTTGTTCACAAGTAAAGTGATCTAAGAAACTAACTAATCTAATGAATTTTGAAACTTTAGTTTGGAATAAATGAAATTTTACTATGAAAATTACTCAATACGGCTCATTTGTGAATCTTCAGCCACCAGTTGTGAAAAATTGTTACGGTAACCGCAAAGCTGCTCAACCCTCAATAAAGCTTGCATTAGTCAATCTCAAATATTTCTGGTTCCTACTATAATAACGTATTACTATTATTATGTTTCTTGTCATTTAGTTGGCACCACTGACTATGAAATTTAAATGTCGCCGGAATAGCCAACTTGCCAACGTCTGAGACTTCCGTTGAATTAAAAACAGATATTACACTGTGAAACTGAAATTTTCAGTTATCTTGAATCGGATCGTGTTGTGCACAGAATTAACGACCCAATTAAAACTTAATTTACAGTTTACTCTAACATATTCGAGCGGCAATGGACAACAATTAAAAATGTAATTTTATGAATTTTCTGTTCGGTTCTTCAACCTAGCATCACTGTAAATAACCTCGCTGTCTCAGATAAGGTTAGTTTAGTAAATAAATTATGGTAACAACACTGACTATAAAATACTCGTTTCTTTAGTTATAAATGTAAAAACACGTGGTGTTTTTTTTATTTGACACACTTGCATTATTTCAAAATGTGAACTAAAGACGAGTTAAAATATGCAACAAGTGCTAGTGTATTGAAAAATAACAATGCTGGGAGGTGCATTTATGAGTAGAGTGTGATGTTTTGTATGTAATTTTACTTCAATATTCTTTGTGGAGACTCAGGCTTTATCGCTGTTGTCTGTTAATAATAAACAAAAAAACAGTCATTGTTCCGTTAATTTTTTCCTACAACTAAGAAGTCGGTAATTCGAATGATTGTATATTTTTTTAGTCTACGAATAACTTTATTTAAGTATTTTTTGCAGAAACACATTTACGCATTGTTTGTCTTACAATGACATAAGAAAAAATAGTTTTTTGTGTTATCAATTATTATACAGTGGAATATTTACATATGGGCTAAATGGGCTATTGCTTAAGGCGGCAGAATTTTAGGAGCAGCAAAAATATATTTATTTTAAAAAAATACCTGGCAAATGGACGGGTTGTATTTTTTAAATTAATTGATGAGATTCTTAGTTTTCGTTGTACCTTTTTTTTTACTTGGTAACTTCTCAAGTGTTTGGTTAATGAGTTTTAGTAAGTTTTTAATAGTTTCAATTCATACATATTATAAAAAAAATCACGATAAGTAATGGTAGAAAAAGCCTGAATATAGTACAATACAGAAAAATATCTTTGAAAAAAGTCGGCGACAAGTTGTAAAAATGACTACGTTTTTTGAAAAACAAAAACTTTTTAAATCAGGGTTCTTATGTTTAAAACCTCGTTGTTTAAAACATTGTGTTTTAATCGTTTTAAACAACAGACCATGTTTAAAACTTATTTGATTAAAACGTTTAAAACTTCGTTTAGAACATGCTTTTTATTTTCAAATTATTGTTACAAATTACAATCAGATATAAGCATTTGAAAAAAAAAAGAAAAGAAAAATTGACGTCAAATGAGGACAAATCAAAAGACGAACACGACGTATTTTTATTTATATAAACATTTATTATTTATTAACATATTAATATAAGACAAGCAAAATGTTAATACATATTATACTATACTAAAACGTGATAGGTTGAGCCCTGTCTTACACACTTAAAACCGTCAATAGGTCTTTCTTTGTCACATTTATTACTTACTAATTATAGATGGAAATTAAAATTAGTCATTGTTGGTTGAATTTAGTGTTTAAAAAACACTAACTAGTTTTGATGCTTTCTCAACTCCTAGTCTATTTCTCTGACAAAAATAACCCAATTTTATATTTGAACACCTTTTTCTTAAAAAAAAAAACAATGTTTAAAACAAGTTTTTTATTGTTACGTCTAAAACAGTTTTAAACAAATAAAACCGTATAAATAAAAAAAAACTGTTTGTTTTGTTTAATTAAAAAAAAAACATGTTTTTTAACAACCCTGTTTTAAATACAGGCTGATTTTTTAATAATATCTTAGAAAATAAAGGATATAGTTTTTAAAAATTCATTACTAAGAATTTTTTCAGTTTTTTTAATTTAATTTTCAGAACTATCCCGCATTTTTAGAAAACTTGTGCTAGAACTGGATTTGCTGTTTCGAAAGCTCGAAAAAAAGTTGAATTTTAGAGAAAATCAACTGATTATCTGTCGTAGAGTAGTGTATATTAAAGTATATACTATATAATTATATATTATAATAACACTATAATTCCTGACATTTTTCAAGCGTCACACGATTCACAATTTAAAATTTTGAGGGGTAATTTGTATTACAAAGAAGTCAACTGCTACAAATTTCTAAAGTACGACAAAAAATGTCCTGTCAAAAAAATTGTTTTTTTAGGGTTTATACATTTGTTTTATCTTCTGAATTAACCAATAATTTTTTTAGGGGCGGCAAAATTAAATATCCCATCGCAGTAATGAACATAAATACGCCACTTGTATTATAAGTAAAGAAAAATTTAAATTTAAATAATAATACATAAAATTTTTCGAACATTAAATTAAAATGTATTACAACATTATTAAGAAATGATTGTAGTAACTGTAGTAAACAAAAATTCGCCTGAAATATTGTAAAAATCGAAATAAATAAATTATCCTCGAAATCACGAGATACAAGATGACTTAAATAAGAGGAAAATAATATAACGGATATCAATAAAGAAGTTATACTTTCATTTTTTTCATGAAGATTAGTTTCCTTCAATTATTATAGTTGTTTATTTTGTTGAGACTTTTCTTTCTTGAAATAAAGAAATGTATTCCGTTTCCAATTTCTATTGTCAAATTACTTTTTTGTTGAAAAATATACAGGGTGTTTCAAATTTTAGTGCCAGTTAAAAAATAAATACTTCTGGTTGCCCAAAGATAAAAAATTATACTGCAAACGATAGAGTTTCTAACACGCTTCAATCTGATGCTTGTTTGAACTTGAACTTACTTGAACTGTCAAATACATAATTTTTTCACCCAATGTTCCAGTTACAGAAGTTTCACTGTATAATAATTTTTCAAACTGAAATTAGTAAAGTGATAAACATTAATTTCTGACTCGAAAGTGTATTTCTACTGTGGCACAAGGTTAAATATAATAAAGATGACATATTCTTGATAATTATAATAAAATAAATCTGCAATTTTTTGTAAGCAATTTGATGTTAAATTTTTGCCAAACCGTTCGATCTCGTTAGATAAGAAAAACAACAAAGTTTAATACAATACAAAAATAAATTCAAATGCGTCAAGGACAATGGCGGGAAAATTTCACCGAGAAATCAAGTACGTCAGATCAGAAAATCGCCAAGTGGGCCGCGGAAAGCATGGCTACCACGACTTGCTACAGAAAATGAGAATCAACAAACAAATAAGCTTAAAAAAGTCGTTTTATTCATGATGTTGATGGATCTTAATCTTTCCCACTCGTTAGCGTAGCATCAAAAATGTCCAGACTCCAGTGAGCTTGAATTTGTGCTTTAAAAAACCGGACTAAAGTGGTCAATCTCCGGGTTATCATGAAATTCGCTTCGAAATCGTCAAGTCGAACGCGGAAATCTTTCTAGAATCCGATGTTATTAAAATATTAGTGTGGCATCTAGCCTCGCACTAGGACGCCTTCAAGTTGCTATTGATTTCGCCATATTGAATCGAGCAAGCGATGCTAGCCTCCAAGCGGGGTCCATTGTATATGGCGGGATGCTTTCCAAGCGTGTTTACACCACATGCCATAATGAAAAACAGTTGAAAACACCATGGCAACAACAAATTTAGCGTTCAATTGTCGCAAAGGCGGCTTGGCGCCCGGAAAATGCCCCGTTCACATGGCAACCATCTCGCGAAAACCGGGGAAAACGGCTTTTCCGCGCATTTTCCACGCGAAAATCACAACCACAACATCCAACCGCCATGTGACCTTATCACAAGCAGCGTAAATACAACAGAAACAGTTGAACTCACCTCTGCCGCTCGCTTCGTGCCTTTTAACTCGCATTTGGCGTCCGGCGCACTTTTGTCGTTGTCGATTTTTTCGACAGCAACCTCGTTGTTTTCTTTCGAACTCATTTTGTTTATATTCCTGTGTGGGTTTCACGCTTTATGGAAAAGTGCCGTTCACCAACGTTGAACACTACTGACCGGCTACTCGTTAGCTTTGTTCAAAAATTAAGATGGCGCCGCTCAAACCGACCGGCCCCGGACTTGGACGAATGACCGGCTTTCGACTCCCGGAACTATTTATTCGCACGAGCCGCCAAAACCCAAAAGACAACAAATTCGGAGGTTTTTCGCATTGGCCAAGTCGCAAAACGTGCGCCTGATTTAACGAAATTAATTGCAAGGTGTGGGTTCATGAGGGTTCCGAGAGCACGGATTGCATTTTACGAACTGGACCGAGATTAAAGAATTGGTTGTGTATGCCACCGCCAGGGGCGCTGTTCAAAAAATTTCCCTCCAAAACCACATTCATTTCGTTTTATTATTTATTTATCCAAATCATATGCATTGAAACGGCCAATTATTGACTCCAATTTAAAAGGGAAATGTTTGGCACGGTTTGTTATTCATTAATTGAAAGGCCTTTTCCTTGTGGGCACAAATACAGAAAATGCATTCAATCAGTTAAATTAAAAAAAGGGTCTTTTTAGCAATTATTTTTATTTTACATATGAAACAAGACGAACCAAAAGTAACGCACAAAATTCATATCTTTGTTACGAGCAGAGCTCAGAAAATATGCATGCGAATATTTACCAAAAACTGCCAAAATATGCTCTAAAACATGATATTATGCTTTTTAATATGCATACACGCTGTTATACATATATTAGCCGTTTCAAAACTATAAAAACGCCAACGTCGCATTTTCTCTCAAACTTAGTTAGCTGTTATAAATAATTCATGCACTTCAAAGAAATAATAGCTAGTATAATTTATACTTTCAATGAGGGATCTAATCATTAATAACTATTGTACAATTTTATCAATCATATTAAAAAAAATAATTCGGTAAAATGCGACGTTGGCGTTTTTATAGTTTTGAAACAGCTAATAGTTCATACATAATTAAAAAATAATGACAAAATTAAAATACGTTACAACATATTTCTAATTTTTACTGCTACATACTATTTTTTAACACATATTTTGTTACATTATTGATTGATATTAGCCTCAGAATTGTACCAGGCGATCATTTGAATCTATAATTAGAGTAGGCGGTTTCCTATCTTTGTGATTGATAAACTAGTGCAATCTGAGGTAAAAAATATATTCTATTTGAATATTAACATTCAAAACTTTATTATTTAACTCTTCAGCTTGATTAATTATAATAATCAGCATTTTTATACAAGTTAAAAATCTAATAAAGCCTACTCTACAATTATAAATTTAAATGATCACATGGTATATATTATACCAAGCATATTTTTCTAAAATAAAACTTTGTCGTCTTCTAATTTGTAGAAGTAGAAAAAATTAGAAGAGAATTTTTTTTGCTGAAAACTGTGTAAATGTGGTTGTGATGAATTTGTGAGCAGAATGAATTTATCGACCCTATCTAAGAATTTGGACTTATATTAAAAAACCGAAGGTAATTTCACTGTTACGAATAAAAATAAAAATAAAAGTTACTGACAGTGTTACACAGAAAGTTTTATCTTTCGTTCTTACTTTATTTAATAAAAGGGTGATTGTTTTTTTATTTCGTGTTTTAGGTGTTATATGAAGTGTTTTCGTGCTAATTGTACAAAAAAAATATATTCTTATTCAGAAACGCTCAATTTGTGCTTTATTTTTCCCTCCAAAAAATTCAATTGCGCTGTTGCAATTCTACTATGGATGTAGATTTAAAAATACACGTTTTCACCGGTTAAAATATTTTCAATTAGTAATTCAATTATCTGTTCATCAGTTAACACGGTAAAAAACACATTGAGCTTATGTGTTTCATGGAAAGGATTGTCGGTGTTTGAAAAATAGCACTATTTTTCATCCAATGTATTAATTCAAAATTCGCGCCAATGTAAATGACGCATGCGCAACGCGCGCCAGGTGGCATCTCTCTCTTTTGTTTGCAATAAAGAAGAATCCAAGATGGTAAGCAAGTTTTCACCCAAATATCTTAAAAAATCGCAATAATCTCCCTTTTAATTAACGAAAACTTGACGAATTTGTGTATTTTGCGCCCGTGAAAGGGCACATTTCCATATATTTTCGCCTTTAGGGCCGTTTGGCGAATTGTGAGGTTATGTCATTGTTTTTAGGTTAACGTTCCGAAGCAGAGGCGCACCTTCTGCAAGAAATGCAAAGTGCACAAGTTGCACAAAGTGACCCAATACAAAAAGTCCAAGGAACGTCACGCCTCACAAGGTAGGAGACGTTACGACAGGAAGCAGCAAGGTTTCGGTGGACAAACCAAGCCAATCTTCAGGAAGAAGGTATTTCAGTTACCTACCTTAGTCTTGTGGGGCTACTGTCTTGTTTATTGTAGGCTAAAACCACCAAGAAAATTGTGCTAAGGATGGAGTGCACTGAATGTAAATATAGGAAACAGATTCCCTTGAAACGTTGCAAGCACTTTGAATTGGGGGGCGACAAGAAGCGCAAGGGACAAATGATTCAGTTCTAATGTTTGACTAAATAAACACATTTTGTAAAAATTGATAACGTGTTTTATTTCTATAACAATTAACAGTTTAATTAATTAACCGAGGAACTGTCTTGAGTTTCACTTGGTTTGGAACTAAAAAATAACGGACGTGTTGTTATTTCGATAATAGTTGTACTTACTCCAATATGCTAGGGTCAATTCCCTCAGTTTGCATTTTCAGCTTGACAGCAGCTGGGGGAACCCCAAATTGCAACATTTTGAAAAAGCGTTGATATCGCGGGTCTGACGCAACATCAGGCTCTACAACTGTTTCAATTTGCTCCTCCTCGTCTTTAACGGGAGGCAAATCTAAATCTTTTTGTTTAGGCGAATCCTTTGCATTGTTCTCTTCTAAATGAGCAATTGAACCTAACTAACACAACCGACTCATTTTGCGCCAAATAATGGAAACTTAAGGCATTTGGCATTGTTCAATACTTACTTGTGACTCAAGTATAAGTAAAGAAGCCTCAACTTCTTGCAGTTTGTACTCAAATTCCATCAAACGCGACTCACACGACTGTGCAAAATGGTTTAAAAACGACACCGTATTCATTACGAAATGATTGATAAAAGCAATCGTGCGCTTTTGTTGAATGGGTAAAATCTAACAAGTGGAGAAGTTGGACGTGACTCTTGCTCAAATGGCTTTTTTCAAAGACTTACCTGTGTGTAATCCACATTTGGATCAATTGAAGCTAGGTCGTTCA
Organism: Tribolium freemani; assembly: GCA_939628115.1. NCBI lineage: Eukaryota > Metazoa > Arthropoda > Insecta > Coleoptera > Tenebrionidae > Tribolium > Tribolium freemani. The sequence continues at coordinate 14,563,947 of OW626786.1, read as the reverse complement.
CTTGCATTATTTACATTATCTGAGTGGAAAGCACTCAAAATTAGGGGAAATCAAGGCATTGGCACGGGTTTATTGAATTAATTGGCTCCAAAAGGACACAAAGAACCTGATATGACAGCTGTCAAAATGACGTTTGAGGTTAGGTAGTGGAGAAAAAAACCGTTTTATGCAATTAATTACGCATTAGATATCCTTTGGGGAGAAAAAACACGCTCAATATAACAAATTTATTATGCCAGATTTATAAAATAACATTGCATCTTGTAAAATATAAAACACATTTGGACAATTCTCGTAACAATCACAGTATAAATAAACTTGATAAAATAGACTAAACTACAAACCTTAACAATTTTATAATAAAACTAAGTTGATTTAGTGCGGTACACAGTACTGTTATATTTAATGTCAAATATTGATCGGTTTTACATTACTTAGACTTGACTTAAGTAATGGTTTCATGGAGCACCCTTGTACATATCACTTGCTTGGCAAATATTATCTAGCGCGCTATTGGCCAATCGCGTTAAACTATCAGTCATATTTGGCTCCTGGCGCCCCTCACCGTCGTCCATTAGCGACAAGTTCTGGGTGAAAGTCTCTGACAAGTTATTTGTCTCAAGCATGCTTAAATCACCCGAGTTTAAGTCAATCGGTTTCAACTCCAATTGTTGATTGTCCAGGTTTAGTAAACTGCTTATACCACTTGGCGGTTCACTTAAATTAACACCACTGAGATCATTTTGGGCGGAAGGATTCCAATTCATGTTCAACACATCGCCAACAAGTGAGGTTGAAGGCATGTTCCAGTTCATCATGCCTCCGATTGGTGGAAGCACGTTCTGGAACAGGGGGGCTTCCGGGGGCGTGGGGGCCACGTAATGGGGCGATACGTTCGGGATGGGGGCCTCGAACATCTGCCCGCCGTAGGGCGAAGGCGCCTTATCTATAAAACAACATTAAACGGGGAAAAACACAAAAAAAATTACCTCTGGGCTCGACTTTAATGCCTTCAGATGGAATATTAAGTAGGAAGGGTTGGTGTGTCCCTAAAAAAAATATCAATAAAGTGGCCTAATCCGAAATTTGAGTTGGCAACATTGCGTACTGCCAACTTAATTTCAAGTCACTTTGTTCAAGCCTACTAACTACACAAACTCAAACTGTTAAAAACATGTATCAAAACAAGCTCAACCAATAAATCAAACAAGTTTATAGTTATATTAGCTGTTTCAAAACTATAAAAATGCCAACGTCGCATTTTCTTTCAAAATTAGTCATAAATTATTCATGCACTTAAAAAAATTAATAGCTAATGTAATTTATAGTTTCAATAAGAGATCTAATCATTAATATTAACTGTTTCAAAACTATAAAAACGCCAACGTCGCATTTCCTCTCAAAATTAGCTGTTATTAATTATTCATGCACTTCAAAAAAATAATAGCTAATGTATTTTTTACTTTCAATGAGAGATCTAATCACTTTAATAACTATTTTACAAATTTATCAATCTTATTTAAAAAAATAATTCAGTAAAATGCGACGTTGGCGTTTTTACAGTTTTGAAACAGGTAATAATTATTTTACATAATTATCAACCTTATTTAAAAAAATAATTCGGTAAAATGCGACGTTGCCGTTTTTATAGTTTTGAAACAGCTAATAAGAGAAAATCATGCAAAACACACTCAAGTACCTTAATTCCGGTGACAGTTGGCTGCAGCTTATGACGCAATGAAAGACTTTTTACTTGTAAAAAACTTTAATACTTCAGCTGATATAAAGATATAAAGCCTTTAGAAAACACTAACAATCTACCTTTAAACTTTCCAAACAATTGAACATCAACACACTTAAAATTGTATAACTTTGTAGTGTAATCAATCCGGTCACAGCCTCTTTGATGGAAAGGGAATTTGGACGTAACAGGGCGACATCTCGCGGTTTTTTAAATAATTACAGTTAAAAATTCAAATATAAGACATAAGCACTGTCAGTGTCACTTTTAACAAGCTAAAAATCCATCTAGAGTAGGCTTTAACGCAAAATTTGACACTTCAGTGGCAATTACATAAAGGACGTTTTACATCAAATTATGTAAAAATAAACAATTATATTGTCATACTGTCAGTATTGCCGCCCCTAAACTTAAATGAGTTTTTTTTTTAGTATGAACCATCAGTGGACATAAAAAACTTGTATTAGCTGTTTCAAAACTATAAAAACGCCAACGTCGCATTTTCTCTCAAAATTAGTTATAAATTATTCACGCACTTCAAAAAAATAATAGCTAATGTAATTTATACTTTCAATGAGAGATCTAATCATTAATAACTATTTTACAATTTTATCAATCTTATTTAAAAAAATAATTCGGTAAAATGCGACGTTGGCGTTTTTATAGTTTTGAAACACCTAATAGATGCTAAATCAACTGTCTTATTTATTCAACCTTTGTAAATGTAGAGAACTGAACTTTAACTTAATTTTTCTGACAATATCTCATTAGTATGTCACAATTTTTATAACCTTATTTGCAAAAAGGCAAAGTTACCCGATATAAATTTTTTGACTTATAAAATTGTCATGCTTGTACCAGTTTTTTATGTCCACCGAATTTCTATTTATACTTAAGTGATAAGTTCTAAATCTAATACAAAAATCAAACATTTTTCAAAATTATTTTTAAGTAATCAACAAGTATTATAAAATATTTCACGAGTCGATTTTTAAAAACGAGTTGAATACAACATTTTTTCTTCGAATTAGACTCAAAATGGTTTATTAACAAAGAGCGATTTGCGAAATTTTTTTGATGACAAAAAGCCTAGGCACTTTTAGAAGTGTTACACTTTCTTTAAATAAAAGATTCAATCAAAATTGTGGAGGAAACACATAATTCAGAAAAAACCACTTGACACTGCAGATGATGTTGGACAAAAAAAAGCTTTTATGAAACAAAGTCTGTTATTAAAAGAATCCCTGGTAAAAAACTTGAAACGACTTTATGATCTAAATATTTTAACCCAATACCGTCATGCTGCTTGAAACGTTCTTTTTTAAAAACAAAATTATTTTTTTAATGATAAACGATTCTTTTGTATGCCCGAAAATTTACGTACAGACAGGGTAGCTTCAAAAAATGATAAGAACAAGCAAAAATAATAAACTTGTTTAGGTGTATTACATAGTGACACTAGCAATGAGAATAACCTATTTTCTGAGATATAAGTATTTTACAGTTTCAGTCAATTAAAAAAAAAACATCCTAAGCTAAGAAAATACAGCTTTCGTCTAGAAAAATATTAAATATTAAATATCAAATTCTAAAAATTGTCAGCTTTTCCGGATACCGTTGCCGGCAGCTGGTATGGGCGCCGTTGCCGGCAGCGGGGACACTGCCTAAATTTTAACAGAGCTTTCTATAAACCGGCCCTTAAAGTTGCTTTAAAATCTGTTAAAAATCATCTGACCTTTTGTATTGAGAAGTGCTAAACATTTGTTTGACATTGTCGAAAAATAAAAAAATCCAAAAAATGTATAACAAATTAAACAAATAAAAAACAAAAAATTACAATTCGGTATATAAAAATAATTAAAAATTAACTCGCCTTGCTTTTAAATTTGCAAAATATTGAATAATATATCACTTAATTCTAATAAATCAATTGTTTCATTTTCTATTGAAATAAAAGCTATATTTGACAACATGTCTTGCAACACTGTAGTGCGTAAATAATTTTTAATTAGTTTTAACTTTGAGAATAATCTCTCGCTAGAAGCAAACGTTACAGATAAATTTAAAGAATTCACAGAGCAACTGATAAATTTCGAAAAACTGACAATAAATTGTTGACTGTTAAAAACTGCAATAATGTATTTATCACAAGAAGTACAATGTGATTTTAGTTAAATTTTTAAGGTTTTAAATGTTTTAATCTCTTCTAGCAGTTCTTCTTTCTGACACCTAGCAGAAGATAATGTAAAATGTTTAAGTACCAACACGAAATTAAAAAAAATATTTTTTAAATTTAAATAATATAAAAGCTTAATAAACAAATGTTTTTTAAATAATCACATTAAAAGTCTTTTTAATGCACATTTTTTAAATAAATAAATACATAAATTATTAATTTCTAATGTGTTTGTGTCCATTTTGTTTAGTTTCAGTATAAGGAAAAGTACCTCTTTGGTGTTTTTTAGACTATCACTTAGAAAATCACAATTTTCTGGCAACGTTTCGTCTTAATTTAATCTTCTTCAATCCGTTTATAAAAAAAAACAATTGCCTAAAGAAAATTAAATTAACATTGAAATGTTTCTAGAAAGTTGTATTTTTTAGATGATAACCAAAAAATACCAAATACCTTTCCTTACAATGAAAATAAATTATTACCACTTAATAAAATATTGTGCGAAGACTCTCGAAAAGTAAAACAAAAAAGTTGCTTAGAAATTTTTTTACGTCCAAAATTTTTTATTACTTAAACTTACTTAACTGTATGTAAATTAACATTGCCTGTTGTATTTTATGTTGTAGTTTTTTTAATAATTAAAAAGAGTGTGTTGTTTTTGTCAGTGAGAACTAATTATTTCAAAAGCTTAGCGAAACCGACTAGTAAAAAAACGTTATGATCAACAACTATCAATAAATATCCAAAAAATACTTAACATATAGGACGTTTTATTTGAGAAAATATAAATTTGCATTGTAAAATTTTTCTGGAAAAAAGTTTTTTGTGCAAATTTATTTAAATATGTATTTTAACATAACAAAAGTTTCATTCAAATTTTTGGAAGCCCCCCCCCCCAAAATCAATTTCTGGATCCGCCCCTGCCTTCGAGGAAGCCGCCTTTGTGAATCCCACAATTGAATGTGGTAATATGTGTTTTTTGTACTGTTGTAGTTCCCTGTCCATCAAGGAGTCAGTGGTTGTAATAAACAATAAAATAACAGTGACTAAATAACTATGACTAGTAATAAAACATTTCAATAAACAAGTTTCGTGTGTAATAAAATAAAACAATCTCATTGGCCGAAATTCGGCCAATCAGCACAGTTTTGAGCAAAATGACCCCACCACCAAAAAATCGAAACAACTTACTTTTGTCACTTTCCTCAACATGTCTCAACAATTGGCTTGGGTCATGATACTTTTGCCTCTTTCGTTTAAGCATACCCGGCTCTAAAAACACATCAATAAATAACAAAAAAACACAAAAAAAATACAATCAAAAAATAAAACACGAAACAAATCACGTTTTTGACGTTAATCGCGCCAACATTTCACTATTTGTCAGTATTTTTCCCCCTTCCACTGGTGCATAATAACAGGACATTTCGTCAAACTCGCTCTGAGTGGCATGTGGGGCCATTGCAGTGTACAGAGCGTAATGTTCGGCCTCTGTCAGGTCTAAATTCAGGGTCAGGTCGCTAGTTGGGGGGCTGTCTTTCAGCGGAATTCGCACGCTTGTGGCCGAACTCGTGGAGATATTGCCGGCGCTTTGCCCCAACAGCCCCGAGGGGGCTAAACTAGTCTCGCGGGAAGTCCCCGGAGTTTTACTTTTCCGGCCGAACAGTTTCGAGAAAATCCCCTTTTTCTTGGGGTTGGGTAACGTGGAGCTGGGGGGCAGTTTCGACGGCAGCGCCACCTCTTGGGGGCGCTTCAAGTTGAACGAATGCGAGCGAGTGACGAGTGGCTTCGCTATTTCGTTAATGCTTTGCATGGAATTGCCGATGAAAGTTTCGATTTTTTTCGACCGTTTTGGGGGAAGTGGCGGTTTTTCGGCCTCAATTTCGCGTTTGTTGCGAATTATTTCCATTTCTGGTTCGGTGATTTCGACCGGGTTTTTGAACGCTAACTGCAAACTCGAGTAGGTTTTGACGTCATCAAACGACTCACTTTGGGGGAAGTCCCCAAGCTGGGGCGTCTCCACATCGTCTAAAGCCTCGTTTAGGAGCCGAGCTTGCGTTTCGGAATAAATCTCGTCAAGCTCGGCTACTTGATTGATCAACTCATTGAACGATTTCTCTTCGGTGTTTTTCGGTTTTTCGATTTTTGAGTAGTCGTTGTTGTTGGTTTCCACCACCTCGTCTATTTTTTTTGTCATTTTTTCGGGTTTCGAAACATCGCTAGCAAGCAGCGAACTAAACAAGTTGTAGTTTCCTTTTTTCGTGTAATTTTTCCTAAGTGACCAATACAAAGGCCTACCTGAATCTAAGGGTAATAGCTCAAATGGGAGGGCTTCGCTAGTGGCGCCATCTGACGGTCGTCTCAATTGGATGAAAACTTTGACAGGTTCTGTGATGTCTAAGGTGTGGTAACGAGGGGCTTTGAAACAAATTGCGGTTTGTTTGTGCACTTGTGAAGGTTGAAAGTCGCCAAAGCCTTCCCACACCACTTTTCCATTTTTCTCCTCGAAAAAACGGACCTGGATGTCTTCTTTAGCGACCTAAAATTGAATTCAAGTTTTGGTCTTTTGGTCACAGTGACCTGTGATTTCACAAATCTTAGTGGTATTACAGCTATATAAACATAACGTGCGAAATTTTCTTGTTTGTCAGCTTTTTTAAAACGCAATTATTTTGCAAAATTTCGTTAAAAACAGCAGAAAATTAAAAAAATATAGCAAAAAATGGTGTTAATTTGGCTTTTATCAATCTTTTTTTTTAAAAAAAAAAAGTTCGCAAAACATGATAAATTAATATTGTTTTAGGCTGTTTCATTTTGATTTGTTTATACTATATAACAAACAAAATAAAATTTCATCAAAAGTAAAGAAAAAAATACAAAATATAAAATCACTGAATTACGACCTTAGTCGTAAAAACAAAATTCGGTCGAAAATCACAAAATTATTGTATTTTTGGGCGTTTTATTGTTAATTATTCTGCATAAATTTCGTTATAAACAGCTAAAAATGACAAAATTAGATCCTTTTTAAAAGCTTTTATTTAACTCACAATGTTGTCTGTCTGTCGGTTATTTTTTCGGAGCCAACTTTGAAAGGGTTCCCGTTGTCCCACTGAATTGAAACTTTGCATATTTACTTAATCTGCGTGACAATGCAATCCTATGTAGTTAAATACCCCCTAAAGGTGTTAAATGGGGTTTTAAAATTTTAGGTTATGTTTACAAAGGGGTATGTTGGTCATTTGGACGTCACTGTAGATGCACAGTGTAATAACAATAAATAAAGACTAAAAAGCAAAAATAAAAATATATAAAAAAATGTTTTTTAAAAAATGCTTTTATTTAAAAGATGCACTAAAAAGTAAAAAATAATGTATTTCAATCACAGTAGAATATTTTTTCTTACAGGTTAAAATTCTAAAATTTATAAAAGCTTTGGGAGTTATAAAACTACGGCATTACAGAATTACTTTGTTCAGTTGACAACTCCCAAAGCTTTTATAAATTTTAATCTCTAAGAAAAAATATTCTCCTGTGATTGAAATACATTATTTATTACTTTTTAGTGCATCTTTTAAATAAAAGCGTTTTTTAAAAAACATTTTTTTATACATTTTTTTCGATCTTTTCTTCAAAAAATTCGCTAAAACATTACCAAATTTGACGTTATCTGAGCCTGTTTCGCTCGTTTTGACGTTTTTGTCAAAAATTTAACAAAATTTCGTCAAAAGTAAGCAAAAAAAAAACGAACAACTGTAGAGTAAGTCATTATTGTATATTTTGCGTGTTTTCTTAGTTTTATAGTTAAAATCGCAATTATTTTGGAATTGAAAATTAACAAAATTAGGCGAAAAATGTCTTTTTTCGATTTTTTTCTTTAAAAAAATCCATAAAACTGTCTCAAAAACCAACAAATTATATCGAAATTAATGCCATTTTTTGGTTTTTGATTATTAAATACATTTTTGGTGTAAAAATTGTGATTTTTTCTTAAAAAAAAACACGCCAAAACTGTCTGAAAAACCCAAATTATATTAAAATTAACGTTATTTTTGGCCTGTTTCACTCGACTTGATTCGTTTTTAAACAAAATTTCGGTAAAATCAAATCGAAAATTAACAAAATTAGGCCAAAAATAGTGTTAAATATGGCTATTTTGATTATTCAATAAATTTTTTGAGTAAAAACTACGACCTTTTCTTAAAATAATTTGCTAAAACTGTCTGAAAAAACAACAAATTTTATCAAAATTGTTATTTTAGCTTTTTGTTTTTAAACAAAATTTCATAATGGGCCAAAAAAAAAACACAAAAATTGGTCAAAAATGGAGTTTTTCTTTAAACTTCAAGCACGTTTGTAACCAAAATCTTCACTAAATTAAGTCCATAATTACATCATTTTCTAAATTTACTTACTATTTTGCGACATTTCGTTAAAAACAAAATTTCCTAAAAATAAGTCCAAAACAAGAATTCGCTAAAACAGGCCGAAAAATCGTTCAATTGTCACATTATTCATTAGTTTTGTTGTTCTAAAATGAAATTATGTCGCAAAATTGCATTACAAACAAGTCAATAACAATTAACAAATTTGGACCAAAAATGCTTTTGGAGTTTTCTGAATGTTACGCATTGCACAATGAACCACAATCTTTTTTTATTATTGTGCTAAACAGTCTTTAAAAACAACAAATTAGGTAAGTCTATGTGACGTTATTTAAGTGTTATTTTTATTTCGTCAAAAATAAGCGAAAAAAACTTGATAAAATTGTTTTGTTTTAATCAAGCTAGCTAACATTTATAAAATCACTAAATTAAGTCCATAATTACAATGTTCTTGCATTTCTGTAAAGGTCAAACTACTAGAATATTTTTCTTCGTAATTTATAATGTTTTGTATATTTTGATTATCTCAATTTTGTCAATTTTGTTCTTTAGTATTTCTTTTTATATTGTTATAACGAGTGTTCATTTAAAAAAAACTCTAGAGTGCTTTGAAATTAAAAAACAATTATTTTGTATGTCTGTGATTAGTTCGTTTTTTCATAACCTTACTTTTTGAGAATTAAAAAGATAACAGATTTTCATAAAAATATTAATTTATTATTTATAAAAACTGTTGGAAATGTCTTGTTGTTCAATACACATAACACATCGCCTTTGAACACTATTTATCTATCTTATGTCATGCTTATGTTATAAATTCTTGTGAGATGGTTTAGTAGGCAACCAACAATACAATGATAAAAATTGTTCAACGACTTCCGTAACAATCTCATAGCATGCTGCGAGTTTTTTTAATAACGAACACCTGATATTTGTAAGGACTACTCGTCCATTTATTATTATTTTGTCCACTATAGACTAAGAAGTCTGTTGGAAATAAATTCTATTATTATTATTATTATTTTGCCGATTTGCAACAAACGAAGTTGGCAGCGATCTCCAGATAATCAATGTTGCCAACACAAATTTCATGGAAAATACGTACCTTCCCACACAGTAAAATATTCATTTATGAACAAAATTTCCTTAAAGTAAGCCCAAAAAACACAAAATAACCACGTTTGTAACTAAAATCGCGATTTGGATCGGTTTTTTTTTTGCCAAACCAAGTTGGCTGTGATGTGTAGCTCATTCAGTGTTGCCAACTAAAATTAGTTGTAAAATACGTACCTTCCCACACAGTAAAATATTCATTTTTGAACAAAATTTCCTTAAAATAAGCCCAAAAAACACAAAATAACCACGTTTGTAACTAAAATCGCGATTTGGATCGGTTTTTTTTTTTGCCAAACCAAGTTGGCTGTGATGTCTAGCTCATTCAGTGTTGCCAACTAAAATTAGTTGTAAAATACGTACCTTCCCACACAGTAAAATATTCATTTTTGAACAAAATTTCCTTAAAATAAGCCCAAAAAACACAAAATAACCACGTTTGTAACTAAAATCGCGATTTGGATCGGTTTTTTTTTTGCCAAACCAAGTTGGCTGTGATGTCTAGCTCATTCAGTGTTGCCAACTAAAATTAGTTGTAAAATACGTGTACCTTCCCACACAGTAAAATATTCAATTTTGAACAAAATTTCCTTAAAATAAGCCCAAAAAACACAAAATAACCACGTTTGTAACTAAAATCGCGATTTGGATCGTTTTTTTTTTGCCAAACCAAGTTGGCTGTGATGTCTAGCTCATTCACTGTTGCCAACTAAAATTAGTTGTAAAATACGTACCTTCCCACACAGTAAAATATTCAATTTTGAACAAAATTTCCTTAAAATAAGCCCAAAAAACACAAAATATCCACGTTTGTAACTAAAATCGCGATTTGGATCGGTTTTTTTTTTGCCAAACCAAGTTGGCTGTGATGTGTAGCTCATTCAGTGTTGCCAACTAAAATTAGTTGTAAAATACGTGTACCTTCCCACACAGTAAAATATTCAATTTTGAACAAAATTTCCTTAAAATAAGCCCAAAAAACACAAAATAACCACGTTTGTAACTAAAATCGCGATTTGGATCGGTTTTTTTTTTGCCAAACCAAGTTGGCTGTGATGTCTAGCTCATTCAGTGTTGCCAACTAAAATTAGTTGTAAAATACGTGTACCTTCCCACACAGTAAAATATTCATTTTTGAACAAAATTTCCTTAAAGTAAGCCCAAAAAACACAAAATAACCACGTTTGTAACTAAAATTGCGATTTGGATCGGTTTTTTTTTTGCCAAACCAAGTTGGCTGTGATGTCTAGCTCATTCAGTGTTGCCAACTAAAATTAGTTGTAAAATACGTGTACCTTCCCACACAGTAAAATATTCAATTTTGAACAAAATTTCCTTAAAATAAGCCCAAAAAACACAAAATAACCACGTTTGTAACTAAAATCGCGATTTGGATCGTTTTTTTTTTTGCCAAACCAAGTTGGCTGTGATGTCTAGCTCATTCAGTGTTGCCAACTAAAATTAGTTGTAAAATACGTACCTTCCCACACAGTAAAATATTCATTTTTGAACAAAATTTCCTTAAAGTAAGCCCAAAAAACACAAAATAACCACGTTTGTAACTAAAATTGCGATTTGGATCGGTTTTTTTTTGCCAAACCAAGTTGGCTGTGATGTCTAGCTCATTCACTGTTGCCAACTAAAATTAGTTGTAAAATACGTACCTTCCCACACAGTAAAATATTCATTTTTAAACAAAATTTCCTTAAAATAAGCCCAAAAAAAAACAAAATAACCACGTTTGTAACTAAAATTTCAATTTGGATCGGTTTTTTTTTGCCAAACCAAGTTGGCTGTGATGTCTAGCTCATTCAGTGTTGCCAACTAAAATTAGTTGTAAAATACGTACCTTCCCACACAGTAAAATATTCATTTTTGAACAAAATTTCCTTAAAATAAGACCAAAAAACACAAAATAACCACGTTTGTAACTAAAATCTCGGATTGTTTTTTGCCAAACCAAGTTGGCTGTGATGTCTAGCTCAATCAGTGTTGCCAAATAAAATTAGTTGTAAAATACGTACCTTCTCACACAGTAAAATAATTTCGTTCCTGCCTCCATCCACGTAGCTATTACAATGCGACAATTTAACAATCATAAGATCAGACATGGCTTTCTTATCATAAATGGGTTCACTAACAACCGGTGTTAGTGGCACTGTGAATTTCCCCCGTCTTTCACCCTCTAGAAAAACTTGAAAGCAAAGTCTAACCGCATTCAAATCGATCGAAGTCGGTTGATTTCGGTGACTAAAACCAGCTGAAAATCACCAAATGAATAATTCACTCTTACAACTGCGCTCTTATTATTAGTTATTACTCATAAACGGATCAACTTTAATTTCCTCTCTGAGCCTTAAGGCACTTTCTATGTCTTTCTTCTTCACACATTGTATTCCCAAATTCGAGAAAGTGACACACATGGTATCCGAATTAATCTCCATGGTACACACCCCTTTTTTGCACCCTTCACGTCCTACTAGATTGTGTGGATGTGGTCTGTAGGGCTCGTCCTTGGTGACACAGGACACAACAACCACAGCCCTTCCTTGGTACCCCATGACTTGAATTGAGGGGAAAGTTTTATTTTCTGGAGTGCTGGAAGCCCCAGGAATTGACCCAGCAGATCGTCCCTCACACTCATAGCGAAATCTTAGCGCTTTGGAAGCTGGTTGTTCAATGATTTTGACAAAGGCTCGTCTGCGGGTTTGTTGGGGTTGTTGCTGGATTATGTTCTGGGGGATTTCACCGCCTCCGTTAAACATCGTGGACTCGTGAAAGTCCGGGTCCGTTTCGATAACCTCAACTGGGTGGGAATTAGAGAGGGTTGACTAATTTTAAAGGAGTAGTCATGACGTGCCAACAAATAAATTGTTCTTTATACTTGATTTTTTTTATTAAATTATCATGAAAGACAATGGTTTTTCGAGATTATTTAAAATAGATAAGGCTGGAAAAAATAGTTCAAATAAAATCGTTAAGGTAAAGAGTAAAGGATATGTAACAACTTAAAAAAAAGAATAAAAAAGGGAAAATTTTGTGATTACAACCTTATATCATCCTTCTGGATAAAGCGAGAAACTTGATTTTTTACAAATTGTGTCTCAACGAGTTGAGAAAGTCCAAAAAAGTCAATTTTTTTAATTTATTTTTTTACAAAAACCCATATCTATGTTTTTTTACTTTTTCTTTAAAAATTTTGCTAAAACTGAAATACGCCAAAATTGGCGTTACCTGAGCCTGATGTTTCCCCGATTTAGATTGATTTCGTCAAAAATGTAACAAAGTTTCGTCAAAAATGAGCAGAAAATTTGGTCGAAAATGACTACAGACTACTGTAGAGTAAGTCATTATTGTACCTATAGTTTGCGTGTTTTATTAGTCAGTTTTTCTAGTTAAAATCGCAATTATTTTGGAAAATTTCGTCAAAAACATAAAAATTAACAAAATTTAGAAAAAAAATTATAACAAAAACTAAAAAACCTAGAAAAGTAGGAGTTTCACCACTTTAAAGAAGAAAGTTGAAACTTTAAGAATATAATTTTTTTAGCTCACAGCAATCAAGGAAATAAAAAATGAAGTTTTTTGGAAGTTCTATTTATCCTAAAGTTCTATTTTATTCTTAAAGTTTGAACTCCTACTTTTCTAGCATTCTTAGTTTTTATGTAATAAAGTAATAATAATAAAATCAATCTCAAAAAAAAAATCTAAAGAATGATCTCTGAAAAAATTCTAAACGAAACTTTAAAACTATTTTGAAAATCTGATGGTAAAAGATTTAATGTTTATAAAATAATCTTGAATAAGGTAATAAATAAATAAGTAACGAAAAAAGGAAGGAAGAAAGAAAGAAATAAAAAAGAAAGAAAGAAAGAAAATGAAAAGAAGCATCTGAATTTATAAAAAATCTTGAGGTGAATTTATAAAATAATCTAAAAAGTAAAAGAGTAAAAGAAACAATCTAAAGAATGATCTCTGAAAAAATTCTAAAAGAAACTTTAAAACTATTTTGAAAATCTGATGGTAAAAATTTGATGTTTATAAAATAATCTTGAATAAAGTAAATAAATAAATAACGAAAAAAAGGAAGAAAGAAAGAAAGAAAGAAAGGAAGAAAGAAAAAAAATGAAAAGAAGCATCTGGAGAATTTATAAAAAATCTTGAGGTGAATTTATAAAATAATCTAAAAAGTAAAAGTAAAAGAAAAAATCTAAAGAATGATCTGAAAAAATTCTAAACGAAACTTTAAAACTAATTTGAAAATCTGATGGTAAAAATTTGATGTTTATAAAATAATCGTGAATAAGGTAAATAAATAAATAAGTAAAGAAAAAAGAAAGAAAGAAAGAAAGAAAGAAAGAAAGAAAGAAAGAAAGAAAGAAAGAAAGAAAGAAAGAAAGAAAGAAAGAAAGAAAGAAAGAAAGAAAGAAAGAAAGAAAGAAAGAAAGAAAGAAAGAAAGAAAATGAAAAGAAGCATCTGAAGAATTTATAAAAAATCTTGAGGTGAATTTATAAAATAATCTAAAAAGTAAAAGAGTAAAAGAAACAATGTAAAGAATGATCTCTGAAAAAATTCTAAACGAAACTTTAAAACTATTTTGAAAATCTGATGGTAAAAATTTGATGTTTATAAAATAATCTTGAATAAAGTAAATAAATAAATAACGAAAAAAAGGAAGAAAGAAAGAAAGAAAGAAAGAAAGAAAGAAAGAAAGCAAGAAAGAAAGAAAGAAAGAAAGAAAGAAAGAAAGAAAGAAAGAAAGAAAGAAAGAAAGAAAGAAAGAAAGAAAGAAAGAAAGAAAGAAAGAAAGAAAGAAAGAAAGAAAGAAAGAAAGAAAGAAAGAAAGAAAGAAAGAAAGAAAGAAAGAAAGAAAGAAAGAAAGAAAGAAAGGAAGGAAGAAAGAAAAAAAATGAAAAGAAGCATCTGAAGAATTTATAAAAAATCTTGAGGTGAATTTATAAAATAATCTAAAAAGTAAAAGTAAAAGAAAAAATCTAAAGAATGATCTCTGAAAAAATTCTAAACGAAACTTTAAAACTATTTTGAAAATCTGATGGTAAAAGATTTCATGTTTATAAAATAATCGTGAATAAGGTTAATAAATAAATAACGAAAAAAAGAAAGAAAGAAAGAAAGAAAATGAAAAGAAGCAACTGAAGAATTTATAAAAAATCTTGAGGTGAATTTATAAAATAATCTAAAGAGTAAAAGAGTAAAAGAAAAAATCTAAAGAATGATCTCTGAAAAAATTCTAAACGAAACTAAAACTATTTTGAAAATCTGATGGTAAAAGATTTGATGTTTATAAAATAATCTTGAATAAGGTAAATAAATAAATAAGGAAAAAAAAGAAGAAAGAAAGAGAAAGAAAATGAAAAGAAGCAACTGAATAATTTATAAAAAATCTTGAGGTGAATTTATAAAATAATCTAAAGAGTAAAAGAGTAAAAGAAAAAATCTAAAGAATGATCTCTGAAAAAATTCTAAACGAAACTTTAAAACTATTTTGAAAATCTGATGGTAAAAGATTTGATGTTTATAAAATAATCTTGAACAAGGTAAATAAATAAATAAGGAAAAAAAAGAAGAAAGAAAGAAAGAAAATGAAAAAAGCATCTGAAAAATTTATAAAAAATCTTGAGGTGGATTTATAAAATAATCTAAAGATTAAAAGAAAAAATCTAAAGAATAATCTCTGAAAAAATTCTAAACGAAACTTTAAAACTATTTTGAAAATCTGATGGTAAAAGATTTCATGTTTATAAAATAATCTTGAATAAGGTAAATAAATAAATAACGAAAAAAAGGAAGAAAGAAAGAAAGAAAGAAAGAAAGAAAGAAAATGAAAAGAAGCAACTGAAGAATTTATAAAAAATCTTGAGGTAAATTTATAAAATAATCTAAAGAGTAAAAGAAGTTGCAAACGAAGCAAAATACAAACCAAAAGAGCATTTAAAAAATATAGAAAAAAAATTAAATATAGCCTACAAAAAATTCTAAAAGCGAACGATTTAAAGTGAATTTATAACATAATAAGAACAATACAGATTTTAGATGTAGAAACGGTTTTAAAAAAGCATTACAGTAGAATTAAAAAAAAGCTTAGAGAAGAGTACAGAAACAATACTAAAAAAAAAAATTGAACAAATTGTAAAAAAAGGATTTCGAAAAAACAATATAAAATTTAACAGAGAATCAGAAGAATGTTTATGTAGGTATTTTATTTACGTTGTTGTTTATTATTACTCGTGCAATAATTAAACTAAAAATATTTTTTTTTGTTTTTCAAACATTTTTAGCACATTTAGAAATCGAACATTACATTAACCAAAAACTCACTTAATTCGCATAAAAATGACAAGATTTTCGCGATCTTTGATAAGGGTTATCGTGTTTTTGACAAAAATTGACTATTATTACAGATTGCTAATGAGCAAAAAAATTCACTCTTTTGCCAAAATTTTCCGCAAAAAGTTGCTCAAGTGCACCAGTGAAGATCGAAAATCACGTTAGTTTTGCCTTTTTTCTTCGCTTTATTGCCTTATTTTTAAACAACACACTCGCATATTTGGCGAATTTTGTCAAAAAATGACCAAACTCAATAAAAAAAAATTACCATCGAAGTCGTGAGGTAAAATTACATTACGTCATGACTACTTCCCTTAAAAAGTGTTACTTACTGACATCACTTATGTTGATGCTCTCATCACGCATCCCGGCATTTTCGACGGTTTGCTCTAAAGACAACAAGTCTATTAAACAAGGAAGCATTGCAAAATCATTCAGAATGTAATGTTGTATCTTTGATGAGAGAACAAATACACCAACTACAACTACGGGTGCAAGCGAATGTTATTGGCAAAGTGTCCAAAATCCGGTCAATTAATTAGTAGGAACACCAACCGATTAAAAATCATGCTAAAATCGCCCGAGATAAGATTCAAGAAAGGAAGAGTAACTTATTTGTTGTCGATTTTGTTGTTTGTTTTCTAAATTACAGGATAGGAAAAAAATATTGATGTCCAAGCAACAAGTTTATTATTAAATTTGATTACAGGTTGTTTAATTGGTTTCCATACACGAATAAAAATTGTTTTTCTGTTTGTGAACTGCAACACCTTCTCTGCCTGACTGACTGTATTACGAATTTGACAGAAATAAAGCTGAGCTTGTTTTGGTTTGATTTTGTGACAGATAAAAGCTGGAGGAGCATTTAAAATTAAATTTAAACCGCAGATGTGAGGTAGAACTACCTCGAATAAGCTAATTTTAAATGCCACTACAATTATTTATTATTAAAAAACAACAACAAAAGAAATGTGTGCCATTTCTGAAAACCTCAAATCTTCCGTTCGAAAAAAACGTGAACTTTGTCACAGTTTTAAGATAAGTTGCGTAACAACATTATATCTTAATTTTTGTGACACATTTTCTTGAAATGCGTCAGTCATTCATTACAAATGCAAGCTTTCTAAAGCGAATTGCCCAAATTCTCATAATTGCTATTGACGTCACAAATACATTTTTCTACATTTCCAATCGAATCGAACAAGTGAATGAAGAATAAACTCAAACTAGTCAAAACAACGCAACTAAATTTAATCTTATAACAAACTGCTTCCTGTACACAATTATTGAGATTTTTACTATAATTCGGAGACTAAATATTTTTGCCAACTTTTTCCCTCCTACGTGCTAAGGAATCCACTTATTAACGACAAATGACACACAACATTGGATCGCGATTTAGAAAAATGTAACAGAATATGTCTCAAAAACTAATCAGTATTTTTCCCAATTTAAAAATTAAATAATTAATTTGTGTCATTTTAAGACAAGCGATGGCTAATAATTTGTGGAAAAAAAATAAACAATTAAAAACTCAAGGTAGTTTTGGGGCTAGTAATATTTTTTTACGTATAATTAAAAAAGATCATTTTAATTTTAAAGAAAAATCACATGCACATAGAAAAAATATACAGTGCTTTCATTTCAAAAGGAGCCAGTCTCAATAACTTTAGCCATTGAGCAAATCTATTTTTAAGCAAAAACATTAGTTACATTTTAGGTTTCATCCCTTAATCGCTAGCTACCCCTACTTTAAAATTTTAAATAACACCCCCTACTTTTTCGGAAAGAGAAAAAATTTGCGTATCTAACTGTCAAAGGAAAAATTTTTTTTATTGATTCGTTTTTTGGTTAAGGGTGGATTTATTTTTGAAATTTTTAATCCTAGTAGCCTTTGATTTGAAGCCAATTTAATTTAAATAAAAAAATTGTCGATTATAGATGCGATGAGAGAGTTAATACAATAATAAAACATTACTTACATTTTAGGTTTCATCCCCTAGTCGCTAGCCACCCCTACTTTAAAATTTTAAATAGCACCCCTTATTTTTTGAAACATTTTCGGAAAGGGAACAAATGAGTGTTTCTAACTGTCAAAAAAATTTTTTTATTGATTCGTTTTTTAGTTAGGGGCGGTTTTATTTTGGAAATTTATAGTCCTAGTAGCCTTTGATTTGAAGCCAATTTAATTTAAATAAGAAATTTGTCAATAAGAAGTACAATGAAATAGTTCAAATTCAAGATAAAGTACATTTTACATTTCATCCACAAGTTTCAAATCATCCTTACTTTAGAATTTGAAATAGCACCCCCAACTTTTTAAATATTTTTGGAAAAGGGATAAAAAGCTTATCTAACTGTAAAAGCAGATTTTTTTTTCGATTCGTTTTTGAGTTCAAAACCAACATAAAATGTTTCAAAATGTTGGGGGTGATATTACAAATTTTAAAGTAAGGGTGGTTAGCGACTAAGGGATGGAACTTAAAACGTATTTTATGTTGGTTTAGAGCTCTCCCAGTGCAATCCAAAACAACAAATCTACTTTTTATTTAAATAAAATTGGCTTCAAATCAAAAGCCACTATAACTAAAAATTTCAAATAAACCACCCCTAAGTAAAAAACGAATAGAAAAATATGTTTTTGATAGTTAGATACGCTAATTTGTTCCCTTTCCGAAAATGTTCCAAAAAGTAGGAGGTGCCATTTAAAATTTTATATTAGGGGTGGCTAGCGACTAAGGGATGAAACCTAAAATGTAACTAATGTTGGATTTAAACTCTCTCATTGCATCTCTATTCGGCAAATTTTTTATTTAAATTAAATTGGCCTCCAATCAAAGGCTACTAGGATTAAAAATTTCAAAAATAAAACCACCCTTAACTAAGAAACGAATAGAAAAAAAATTTTTTTCCTTGACAATTCGATCCGCAAATTTCTTCCCTTTCCGAAAATTTTTGAAAAAGTAGGCGGTGCCATTTAAAATTTTAAAGTAGGGATAGCTAGCGATTAAGGGATGAAACCTAAAATGTAACAAATGTTGGTTTTGAACCTCCCCCTCGCGATCCTAATCGACCTGTTTTTGCTTAAAAATAGATTTGCTCAATGTCAAAAGTTATTGACACTGGCTCCTTTTGAAATGAAAGCCCTGTATATATATATAGTAAAAAATACTTTTAACAGACTAACCCTGTATAAAATTTATAAAAATACAATTATAAGTTATTGGGTTGGAAGTGGCATCTTGGCTGATCCTTTTGAGTTATTTAGTTATTTTTCGAGTGTTCTGACATTTCGAAAGTTTTTGCAATATGGCACGAAAAATCATTATAATCAAACAAGAAAACTAATAAAAAATGGAGCAACGACGGTAATTTTATAATGAAAATATAACATAAAAACTTGTTATCACAATTTGCGAAATAAGGTTACCCGTAAATCCGTAATCTTGACTCCAATTTGTTGTGGACAATAATGTTATTGTTGTTTTTTTTTTGTAATTGTTGCAGGAGTAATTACTGATAGCACAAGATCTCCAAGTTCCTTTATTAGTACTTTAAATTCAAATACTTAGTTGACTAGTTACAAAACTGATATTTTCACGATAAACAGAAGAAAAAATATTTAAAATTAAAAATTTGCCTTCCGTCCCACCCACCGCAGATACAGGGTTAGTCACTTAAAACTGACCAAATTTAAATGCAATACAAAATACACTTTTTGCCATGTCATTCGATTTCTTGTAACCGAAATGAATTCAAGTTCAAAATTTTATTAAAAATTCAACCTGACATGCACTGTGAAAGTTATGTTGACAAACCTTAAAATTAGTCACTATTAAAAGCATTGGCAACTTAATTTATCTGTGTTTCGATATCAAAAATATCATTTTTTTTATTCCAACAATTCTTTTCAAAATTTTCTGCGATGAAAATGAGCGAGATAATCGAAAGAAAGAAATCGTGACGTCACAACCGCCTCTCATCACAGAGTCTGAACCCTCTCAATCACAAAAAAAAATTATATACATCTTCCACAAAATCAAAAAATAACTACTTTCTGCCCTAAATTTTGTCAGTTTTTATAAACTCTTGTACTGTCACTTATAAAATCAAAAACCAGGTTATGACGTCATAATTCCAAAATAATAATTCCGAAATTACTTGAGTTAGACAGCAGATACAGATACTATCCTTTATGCCTTCAAGAGGACGAAAAAATTTAAATTATTGATAATGAACGATTAATCTAAAACCTAGACACCTATTTTTATGTGGTCAATCCAACAGAAATTTTAATACTGTACAAACTTTTGGAAAAAGTGATACTGACAGTGCAAATGTCAATTGAATAGAATTAAATAGCTAGCTTTGATAAAATGTTGTTTAAATGAATAACCCTGTATAAATCATCTGTGATAAAATTCGCCCAACACTTCTTGAAACAAATTCTGTCATGAGATATGATTTTACGAATAATAATTATAATAAATAAACATGTAGGCACAAATTGTGTGTATTGATTACTTCATAAACTTTTGTCTATGTTTTTCGTTTAAGCACAAGTCGAAAATTAAGCTATTTTTAGCTAAAAACTCATTTATTTTTCTAGTACATTTTGTGATTCACTATAGGTGTTTCGATACTTCAAATTTATTATTTGTTTATTTCAATATAATGATTAATAATTCTAATAAATATTTAGAAAAATTCAGATGATAAACTAACGGTTTCGTTCAAATCGCGTTGGCTATGTACTGTCCTGTCAAAAATTGTTTTCCAAAGCCGTCTCGACTGTGCGATTCCAAATGCCAATAATTTGGTAAATGAACTTCTTAATTGTGTGTTTATGTGTGGTGGAAAACAACGTAAATTAAAGTCATTGGAGGATAAATCGTAACTTTCTCTAGTCGTGTCGGCAAGAGAGATAGAAGCGCTTTTAGCAACAAGTCTAGCATGCGTCGCAAACAATAATACCAACAAAACAAATTCGAAAAAATATTAATTACACACCTAAATGGTTCTCGTCCATCACGACAATTTATATTTGTAACATACGCTGACGGTTCTCTCGTTACAACAGATCCTTGACAAAAAAAAAAACTATTTGATCATTTTATTCGAATGAGGCGAATGATCAACTCTCGGAACCACAAAACACCAACAAACTCACCTCACGCATAATCGCTCACAGAAAATGATTGTTGAAAAGTTTCAAGGTCATCACTATAAACACCACTCCACGTGCGTTTTTTCCAAAGGGAATTTAACGATTTTGTGGTGGAAAGGAAGGGCAAACACACCACCACCACACCTCGCAACTATTGAGATCAAAATGAAGTCCGAAAGGACTTATTTTAAGAAGCGATGAGCAAACAGCAATTCGCAGAACAACCAGACCTGACACTAGCGCTGATTGGTCGGTTACACACACGTGACCATCAATTGGACGTCACCGGAGACACAGCGCGCAACTTCAAATTTAATATTATCGCAGGCGGCGTTGCCACAGGTGCCGATTTATCACCAGATTTGGGGATTTTGGTTAATTTAGTTATCTAGTGACTATTTTTATTAAAGTCAATGGCTGTTTTCATTGTGGTGCAAATAACTAACCTGTTACTATGACAATTCATATAAGAGTTAATGGCAAGAGCAGGTTATTTGCACCACAATGGATTTTAAATTAATAAAACAGTATACAGGTTGTTCCGTCTAAACCCCACATTAGAAGTATCGAAAATTCTAATAAAGATATTTAACTGAGAGTTGGTACTCAGGCATAATCTGTTGAGTTCTGCGCAATGAATATATTTTCAAGATGGCAGCACTTCCATTATACCGGAAGTCGCTATTAACTCTCTTGTTTTAAATGGAAAGCTATGTTTTTCACTGCGTTTTTGGATTAATTGAGTTATTTTAAGGGAGTTTTTATCAGCTTTCCCTATACCCAAGTTTAACCGTTTTGTAGATATTTAGGATTTTTGAAAATTTTTGAATTTGCACCTGTCCCTTAAAAAATCGGTAACTCGCTTAGTTTTAGAGATTTCGAAATCATATTTGGAGAATTGAAAGAGAAAGCCTATGTCTGTTGTTCAGTGTGATCAAAATTGGAATTGAAGTTAATAAACCTAAAAATTAAGGTTAAGTTTGGACAACTTCAAGTACCCAAAACTTAATTTTTTCAAATGGGATGTCCCAATTTTTATTCTACTAGATGGAGGAGAATTTTTTTCTGCATCTATCTGTATTAGTATTCCCTATACCTATCTGTGATAATTTTCAAGTTATGTTGGTTTTTTGTTATTGTAGGAAATTTCTTAATAACCACAGCTATTTTTGCATAGTTTGCCATAAAAACATTTCTGATTAAACTTAAACGACAAACTCTGTTCAAAATTGTGTTATCAGACTGTGAAAACAAAATAAATTCATTGGGTGTTGGTTTGAAAAACTTTTAATTTCTCACCTTTTTTCATTCGTTTTCATGGCAGCCTATGAGAAAAGGCCTATGGCTAATGAATTTCTCAATCCCAACAAAAAGGTATTGTAACTTGAAAACTATTAAACTTAAGTATAGGGAATGTTAACACTGATCGAAGCAGAATTAAATTCTCTACCATCTAGTGAAATAAAACTTTTGTCATTTCATTTGAAAAAAATGAGTTATGGGTGCTTAAAGTTCTGCAAACTTAAGTTTAAAAATTTGGAGTTTGTTATTCTTTTTTAGAAATTTGAAAACACCAAAGGAAAGATCTAGGCTTCCTCTTTCAAATGAGCTCAAAAATATTTCCAAATTTTTAAAAATAGCAGAGTTATCGATTTTTGAACTGGAAGGTACAAATCCAAAAATTTTTTTAAAACCATAAATATTTCGTAAACGGCTAAATTTAGGTATAGGGACAGCTTATGAAAACTACCTTAAAATAACTCTAGTAATTCAAAAACGCATTAAAAAATATAGCATTCCATTTAAAATAAGGAAGTTGATAGCGACTTCCGGTATAACCGGAAGTGCTGCCATCTTGAGAATATTTTCATTGAGCAGGAACTAAAAGATTATGGTTGTACACAAATTTTCAGATGACTATGATTATTAGAACTCCCAATACTTCTAATGTGGGGTTTAGACAAAACAGCCTGTATTTTCTGGTGATTTTTCCAGAGTGGAAGAAGACAAAAAGTCGATATTTTATTGAAGTGATTTGACAGTTGAGTTTTTTAGTTTTTTTTCCCTTGCCTTGTGTAACAGTTGGTGGTTTTCGTTGGTCAGCCTGGTGACCAAATTTCAGCCTTTGGCAACACTGATTACAGGGATCATTCCGTCACTTTGAAGAACAAACTTTCACTGAGTCGCGCTGTCACGGGGTTTTACCAAGCGCGACTGACGTCATTCAGACAAGCCTACTGTGATGACGTCGATAGTTTTAATATTTTATTCATTAGCCTGACGCGAGTGGAGAAACTATCCAAGTTAAAAAATAATGGTTATAACCTCTGATATAATACTAATATTACTGTTCTTCCACTCCTTAGAATATCACGAACATTTAGGAGAAAATTGAAATCTGGAAGTGACAATTACAATTAAGTGAAATGTAATTTATTAATTAAATGAAATTTTATTATGGCTTATTTTAACAAAACTATTTCTACAAAAATAATTAAAAATAGGTAACACCCAGGTAAAGAGAAAATACCTAAATCCTAAACGTAACCCATAATAAGAATAAGAAAAATAAAAAAAAAATAAAATTGATCTCTCATTATGTAACTTTTACCTTTTAACTTTTACCTGGAGTTTATAATAAAAGATGCTTCCAAGTCTTTGTTTATTTTTAAATGCTAATTAGTTAAGGCGTAAATCTCAAAACAAAAAAAAGTGATCAATTACGAGACCCACTACTAATTTGTGTACCTGAACTTGATCTTCTGAGAAACAAAAAGTGGTAAAGGCGTGAGGATTATTATTAGATAATCGAATTTTCCTAGAAATTGGGGTTGTGAGAAGGCCAAAAAATAAAAATAACGCAAAAATTGTGTTATTAAATGAATGCAAAACATGTGAAATGGGATAAAACCAATGGTTTTTATTTTTATCAAATCGGTCGCTATATGGTATTACATAAAAAATTCATAACTCAAAAACTAAAAGTCGTAGAGCAAAACGGTTTGTTCCAGTGAATTCTGCGGCTCATTTTCCGTATTATACCAGTTTTTCACGAGATTTAAAATTTTGATTTTTTTTGCTAAAAATTAGGGTAGTGTTTAACAAAAAAAATCATAACTCAAAAACTAAAAATCGTAGAGCAAAACGGTTTGTTCCAGTGAATTCTGCGGCTCATTTTCCGTATTATATCAGTTTTTCACGAAATTTAAAATTTTGATTTTTTTTGCTAAAAATTAGGGTAGTGGAAAACTTTATTGTTTATCAAAAAAATTCATAACTTAAAAACTAAAAGTCTTAGAGCAAAACGGTTTATTCCAGTAAATTCTGCAGCTCATTTTCCGTATTATACTAGTTTTTCACGAAATTTAAAATTTTGATTTTTTTGCTAAAAATTGGGGTAGTGGAAAACTTTATTCCTTAACAAAAAAATTCATAACTCAAAAACTAAAAGTCCTAGAGCAAAACGGTTTGTTCCAGTGAATTCTGCGGTTCATTTTCCGTATTATACTAGTTTTTCACGAAATTTAAAATTTTGATTTTTTTGCTAAAAATTAGGGTAGTGGAAAACTTTATTCCTTAACAAAAAAATTCATAACTCAAAAACTAAAAGTCCTAGAGCAAAACGGTTTGTTCCAGTGAATTCTGCGGCTCATTTTCCGTGTAATACCAGCTTTTCACGAGATTTAAAATTTTGATTTTTTTGCTAAAAATTAGGGTAGTGGAAAACTTTATTCCTTAACAAAAAAATTCATAACTCAAAAACTAAAAGTCCTAGAGCAAAACGGTTTGTTCCAGTGAATTCTGCGGCTCATTTTCCGTGTAATACCAGCTTTTCACGAGATTTAAAATTTTGATTTTTTTGCTAAAAATTAGGGTAGTGGAAAACTTTATTCTTTAACAAAAAAATTCATTACTCAAAAACTAAAAGTCCTAAAGCAAAACGGTTTGTTACAGTGAATTCTGCGGCTCATTTTCCGTGAAATACCAGCTTTTCACAAGATTTAAAATTTTGATTTTTTTTGCTAAAATTTAGGATAGTAGAAAACTTTATTCTTTAACAAAAAAATTCATAACTCAAAAACTAAAAGTCCTAGAGCAAAACAGTTTGTTCCAGTGAATTCTGCGGCTCATTTTCCGTATTATACCAGTTTTTCACAAAATTTAAAATTTTGATTTTTTTTGCTAAAAATTAGGGTAGTGGAAACTTTTATTCTTTAACAAAAAAATTCATCACTCAAAAACTAAAAGTCCTAGAGCAAAACGGTTTGTTCCAGTGAATTCTGCGGCCCATTTTCCGTATTATACCAGTTTTTCACGACATTTAAAATTTTGGTTTTTTTTGCTAAAAATTAGGGTAGTGTTTAACAAAAAAATTCATAACTCAAAAACTAAAAATCGTAGAGCAAAACGGTTTGTTCCATTGAATTCTGCGGCTCATTTTCCGTGTAATACCAGCTTTTCACGAAATTTAAAATTTTGATTTTTTTTGCTAAAAATTAGGGTAGTGGAAAACTTTATTGTTTATCAAAAAAATTCATAACTTAAAAACTAAAAGTCTTAGAGCAAAACGGTTTATTCCAGTAAATTCTGCAGCTCATTTTCCGTATTATACTAGTTTTTCACGAAATTTAAAATTTTGATTTTTTTGCTAAAAATTGGGGTAGTGGAAAACTTTATTCCTTAACAAAAAAATTCATAACTCAAAAACTAAAAGTCCTAGAGCAAAACGGTTTGTTCCAGTGAATTCTGCGGTTCATTTTCCGTATTATACTAGTTTTTCACGAAATTTAAAATTTTGATTTTTTTGCTAAAAATTAGGGTAGTGGAAAACTTTATTCCTTAACAAAAAAATTCATAACTCAAAAACTAAAAGTCCTAGAGCAAAACGGTTTGTTCCAGTGAATTCTGCGGCTCATTTTCCGTGTAATACCAGCTTTTCACGAGATTTAAAATTTTGATTTTTTTGCTAAAAATTAGGGTAGTGGAAAACTTTATTCCTTAACAAAAAAATTCATAACTCAAAAACTAAAAGTCCTAGAGCAAAACGGTTTGTTCCAGTGAATTCTGCGGCTCATTTTCCGTGTAATACCAGCTTTTCACGAGATTTAAAATTTTGATTTTTTTGCTAAAAATTAGGGTAGTGGAAAACTTTATTCTTTAACAAAAAAATTCATTACTCAAAAACTAAAAGTCCTAAAGCAAAACGGTTTGTTACAGTGAATTCTGCGGCTCATTTTCCGTGAAATACCAGCTTTTCACAAGATTTAAAATTTTGATTTTTTTTGCTAAAAATTAGGGTAGTGGAAACTTTTATTCTTTAACAAAAAAATTCATCACTCAAAAACTAAAAGTCCTAGAGCAAAACGGTTTGTTCCAGTGAATTCTGCGGCCCATTTTCCGTATTATACCAGTTTTTCACGACATTTAAAATTTTGTTTTTTTTTGCTAAAAATTAGGGTAGTGTTTAACAAAAAAATTCATAACTCAAAAACTAAAAATCGTAGAGCAAAACGGTTTGTTCCATTGAATTCTGCGGCTCATTTTCCGTATTATACCAGTTTTTCACGAAATTTAAAATTTGGATTTTTTTTGCTAAAAATTAAGGTAGTGGAAACCTTTATTGTTTAACAAAAAAATTCATAACTCAAAAACTAAAAGTCGTAGAGCAAAACGGTTTATTCCAGTGAATTCTGCGGCTCATTTTTTGTATTATAGCAGTTTTTCACGAGATTTAAAATTTCGATTTTTTTTGCTTAAAATTTTAATGGTTTACCTTTATAAAAATGAAAAAAAATTTTTTTTAAACTCACTCTAGCAAAGTTTTATGGACTTTCTATGCTTTTATAATCCTGTGGAGTTGTTAAAAGTAGAAAAAAGGTTAATAGGTTTGATTTTTAAAATTTTGATTTTTGCAATTTTTGTCAATATTTTGGTCGATTCCGGTACCCGGAACATTTATCGAGCAATAACTCCTGAACAATTAGAGATAACCCTATGAAGTTTATTAACAAAAAAATTCATAACTCAAAAACTAAAAGTCGTAGAGCAAAACGGTTTATTCCAGTGAATTCTGCGGCTCATTTTACGTATTATACCAGTTTTTCAAGAGATTTAAAATTTTGATTTTTTGCTTAAAATTTTAATGGTTTACCTTCATAAAAATGAAAAAAAAATATTTTTTTAAACTCACTCTAGCAAAGTTTTATGGACTTTCTATGCTTTTATAATCCTGTGGAGTTGTTAAAAGTAGAAAAAAGGTCAATAGGTTCGATTTTTAAAATTTTGATTTAAGCAATTTTTGTCAATATTTTGGTCGATTTCCGGTACCCGGAACATTTATCGAGCAATAACTCCGGAACAGTTAGAGATAACCCTATGAAGTTTATTATTGTTGGAAAGCTCTTTTAATTATCTATCTTTTTCAAAAAAGATCATTGTTCTCCGACTACTAGTTTTCGAGAAAATTGCAAAAAAATCATAACTAAAAAACTATTGAGAATTTGGTAATTTTCTCGACGTCAATCGATTCCCGGGATCATTTTTACACAGGCTGACATTATTCGAATAGTTTTGCCATAATTGAGAAAATAAAAAAAAATAAAAAATTGTCTACAATTTCGCTATTGTCAAGGCACGCCCACCTGAATCACAAATCGCAAGATCCACTTTATCTCTTTGAATAAATATTTACATTTGAGTGCAATTTTAATACCAAATATGGTACTTAGGTATATTAAAAATCGGGTGCACTCTGGCGAAACAAAGCAAAAGTGTTTGTCAAAAAAAGTCGCCACGATGTCAAAGTTCACCCGTGAAAATACGGCCTCAAAGCTCAGAGGTGCTGGAGATGGCGTTAAAAGTTCGAAACCCTCCGAACGAGTTCCTGTCCCTTCATCCCGGAAATTCACCGCAACAATGGTCCGAGATGAAAGCGTCCAATTGAAGTTGAAAAAAGTCATCGACGAAATCGAGGCCAAACAAGGACTGAAAAAAGCCAAAACTGTAGCAGAGATAACTCCCACCAAAAGTACTCGTAAAAAGTATGTATCTTCACGGCGGAATTAAACTGAAATTTTCAGTAATATTTTTTATTTTTATTATTTTTTTTTGGAGTTAGTAGAAATCTATTTTTAGAAAATAGGATAATGATCGGGGCAATTAGCATCTTTTGTGTGTGTGTTTGTTTGAATTAATTTCAGATAAAAAACGGGGAACACTTGTACACACATGAGTCATGCTATAAATAGTATCGCATTCAAATACGGAAGAAGATTTACAATAATTATGCAAAACAAAGTGTAGTTGAAATTCAGCTGGGAAAACCCAGCCAGCGTTTCCCCGACCTATCTTACATCAAATGTGCTTAATCATTGGGGTAATCTCCACATTAATTATTATTTTATTATCGTGGACAGAAAAAATTCGATCCGAAGTTCGTTATGAAAAAAACGTTACAAATTAGACAAATTTAACGTATTTTCCTTCTGGACGAAGCTAGAAACTTTTTTTTTCTAAAAGATTCCACAATGAAATGAAATGAATGCAAATTTTTACGTGGTTACACAATGTTGAGCTTTGATAAACAGAAACCGAAAAAATTGTTTGGAATGGATTAAAATTTCATAATTTAGTTTTCTTTCCTTTTTCTGCCGTTTTAAATAAGTAGGTACAGATGAAATATTTTTTAGACTTTTTTTAAATATTAAAATTAACAGTTATCTATTGTTTTAATTGCACACAATAGTTTTTTTTCTTACTGATTTTCATAGACCATTTCTCTGTCTTTCTGTACGATAGAAAAAAAAATGTAAAAAAATCAAACAAAAAATTAAAAATGGAACAATAATAATAATAGGCCTTTATACAAAAATTAAAAATACAAACTCTGTGGGGCAAAGTCTAGCCGATGGCTATCCAACTCACCCCAGAATAGTAAAAAAATACAGGGTGATTCACATAACTTTACGACCCGGACGAATTTTAAATGCAACCAGTAGTACACTACTCAATTATAATTTGATTCAAAAACACTAATAATTATAAATTTGTTTGTGATTTAGATATTCCTTGCAAACCGTACAAAATTAGGTTTTTATTGCAGTCTCTGGTGTTTTTGTTTGGGCCAATTTAGGCGTAATTTAACCTCCAATGTATAATGGGTTGCTTTTAAAGTTCGTCATGGTTGTAAAGTTATATGAATCACCCTGTATATAAAAATCAAACAATAGGATAAATAAACAAATAACTGCAGAGAAGTAAGTACAAGAAGAAAAATGGAAAAACTTTACATAATGGGAAAAAAAACTTAAAATAAAGAAAAGAATGAAAATAAAAATGGAAATGGAAAAATTATCTAAAATTAATTACACACAAAGTTTTTCTGTTCTTGTCTTTTTTTTTAAAGAAACAACATTCATGTTTTCTTACTGATTTCGATAGTCCATTTCTTTTTCTTTCTTGTAGATATAAACAATATAAAAAAGTAATAAAACAAACACTTAAAAATAAAAATAAAATAAAATTAGAAAGTTATCTATATTTTTTTTAATTATCGTTTTGTTCTTGTCTTTTTTTACTGTTTTGAGAGTCCATTTATTTGTTTTTCTGGTAGAAAAAAAAATAAGAAAAATAAAATTGAAAAAGTGCTCTCAATATAACTTGTCTTTTAAAATAAAATAGTAGTAAATTGTTTTTATAATTTTATAACATGAGATCGAAAATATACTCAATTATAGCAAGCCTTAAAAATGAAGTGTAACTTTAGCCACATTATATGCTGTGTAAAACCAACATAAGACAACATAACTTGAAAAGTGCGACTGTAAATAAAATGTGGCTAAAGTTCCGCAGACACAGCTCTAATTGAGTATGTTTTCGATCTCATGTTATTACAATGATTACAATGTTTTTAAAAATGATTCTCATCTATTAGATGTTTCAAAACTATAAAAACGCCAACGTTGCATTTTACCGAATTATTTTTTTTTTAATAAGATTGATAACAATGTAACATAGTTATTAATGATTATATTTCTCATTGAAACTATAAATTACATTAGCTATTATTTTTTTGAAGTGCATGAATAATTTATAAGAGCCAGTTTTGAGAGAAAATGCGAGGTTGGCGTTTTTATAGTTTTGAAACAACTAATAGTCGTCTGTGAATTTCTCATGTAAAATCAGAAATGCCGCTTTATAGAACTAATGACAGGCATTTAGACACCGAATATTACCATTCTCCATTTATTAAGTCTCCAATTCAGAAATAAGCTTCAATAATAAAAGCGTTTTCTTGTACAGTGTAACAATTTAGTTGCATTTTGACGAAATTTTTGAATTAATTAATTGACAATTTGTGATTTTCACAACTGACAATTTTGACATTTATTGACAGAGAATTCAATTGAGCAGAGTTGCACAATTTTTTTCACATGTAAACATTGTAAACCAATTTCAAAGTTAACTAGATGTGAATCATTGAAAGCCACTAAACCAAGTCAAAAATGTTAATATTTTAAAAGCTTTTATTTAACTCACAATGTTGTCTGTTTGTCGGTTATTTTTTCGGAGCCAAATTTAAAAGGGTTCCCGTTGTCCCACTGAATTGAAATTTTGCATACTTACTTAATCTGCGTGACAATGCAATCCTATGTAGTTAAATACCCCATAAAGGGGTTAAATGGGGTTTTAAAGTTTTAGGTTATGTTTACAAAGGGGTTCTCGATTTGTACATACCGTAACTTATACCGACATAAACGGTATGTTGGTCATTTGGACGTCACGATAGATGCAAAAAGTCAAAATATCATTGCTTAACAAAATTATTATTTTTACCTTATCTATTAGGGCCTTGCAGTATGTTTTTGAACTAAAATGCGTTAAGGTTTCAACTCACTATAATTTTTTTAAAGTTGTGCATACTTATCAGTTATTATCCTTTTATTAGCTGTGTCAAAACTGTAAAAACGCCAACGTCGCATTTTCTCTCAAAATTAGATAGTATAAAATATTCATGCGCTTCAAAAAAATAATAGCTAAGGTAATTTATACTTTCAATGAGAGATCTAATTACTAATAACTATTTTACAATTTTATCAATCTTATTTAAAAAAATAATTCGGTAAAATGCGACGTTGTTGGTTGCCTACTAAACTATCTCACAAGAATTTATAACCTACGATTGATAAATGGTGTTCAAAGGCGATGTGTTATGTGTGTTGAACAAGGAAGACATTTCCAACAGTTTTTATAAATAATAAATAAATATTTTTATGAAAATCTGTTATCTTTTTAATTGTCAAAAAGTAAGGTTATGAGAGAACGAATTAATCACAGACATGCAAAATAATTGTTTTTTTAATTTCAAAGCACTCTAGAGTTTTTTTTTTTAAATGAACACTTGTTAATAATAATAATAATAATAATAATAATAATAATAGTAATAATAATAATGATAATAATAATAACACATAGGATGCCCAACAGAAGTATCCAATTATGGGGCAACAATTCAAAATCATAATTGTGTGGATAGCAAAAAAAGAAAAAAATAATAAAAATAAAAAAGTAGTTTATTACATGTAGGACTAGTAGACATAATAAATACAGTACAGAAGAAATTACAAAGAGAGAACTGGAACAGAATATAAAAATTTTAAAAATTAATATGGAAAGAATCATCACAATATTTGTTCGCATTTTTTGACATATACGAGATTGGTGCTTTTAGCATTAAGTTTGTACGGGCTGTATTAGCTGTTTCAAAACTATAAAAATGCCAACGTCGCTTTTTACGTCCCAAGAATTATTTTTTTAAATAAGATTGATAAAATTGTAAAACAGTTATTAATGATCAGATCTCTCATTGAAACAATGAATTACATTAGCTATTATTTTTCTGAAGTGCATGAATAATTTATAACAGAAAATTTTGAGAGAAAATGCGACGTTGGCGTTTTTATAGTTTTGAAATAGCTAATAGGTGTTTCTAAAACCATTTGAATCTCTTGCAGATAATCATCTGTTAATTTCAATAATATCAAACAAGTCTAAAGAACATTTTTATCTCCTGTACTTGTTTAAAAAGCCAAAAAAGTGACAAAATAGAACTAAAGTACAAAATTTTAATCCATTCCAAACTATTTTTTGACGTGACATTAATTAATTTTTTGATTGTTTACCATTTTTAGCCCTCGAAATGTTTGCAAACGCGATTTCTTACACCAAAAACTTATCTAAAGGATTAGATTCATTCCATCTCGATTATGTAGGAGTCTATCGATTAAAATAAAATAAAAAACATAAATATGCAATGTTACAAGTAATTTTTTCGGTTTCCGTTTATCAAAGCTCAGCCTTGTGTAATCATATACAGGCTGTTTTGTCTAAACCTCACATTAGAAGTATTGAGAGTTCTAAAAATCATAGTCATCTGAAAATTTGTGTACAACCATAATCTGTTACGTCCTGCTCAATGAAAATATTCTCCAGATGGCAGCACTTCCGGTTATACCGGAAGTCGCTATCAACTTCCTTATTTTAAATGGAATGCTATATTTTTTAATTCGTTTTTGAATTACTAGAGTTATTTTAAGGTAGTTTTTATAAGCTGTCCCTATACCTAAATTTAGCCGTTTAGGAAATATTTAGGGTTTTTAAAATTTCTTTGGATTTGCACCTTCCAGTTCAAAAATCGATAACTCTGCCATTTTTAAAAATTTGGAAATATTTTTGAGCTCATTTGAAAAAGGAAGCCTAGATCTTTCCTTTGGTGTTTTCAGATTTCTAAAAAAGAATAACAAACTCCAAATTTTTAAACTTAAGTTTGCAGAACTTTAAGCATCCATAACTCATTTTTTTCAAATGAAATGCCAAAAGTTTTATTTCACTAGATGGTAGAGAATTTAATTCTGCTTCGATCTGTGTTAACATTCCCTATACTTATGTTTAATAGTTTTCAAGTTACAATACCTTTATGTTGGGATTGAGAAATTTATTAGCCATAGGCCTTTTCTCATAGATTGCCATGGAAACGAATGAAAAAAGGTGAGAAATTAAAGTTCTTCAAACAAACACCCAATGAATTTATTTTGTTTTCACAGTCTGATAACACAATTTTGAACAGAGTTTGTCGTTTAAGTTTAATCAGAAATGTTTTTATGGCAAACTATGCAAAAATAGCTGTGGTTAGTAAGAAATTTCGTACAATAACAAAAAAACCAACATAACTTGAAAATTATCACAGATAGGTATAGGGAATGCTAATACAGATAGATGCAGAAAAAAATTCTCCTCCATCTAGTAGAATAAAAATTGGGACATCCCATTTGAAAAAATTAAGTTTTGGGTACTTGAATTTGTCCAAACTTAACCTTAAAATTTTTGGGTTTATCAACTTCAATTCCAATTTTGATCACACTGAACAACAGATATAGGCTTTCTCTTTCAATTCTCCAAACATGATTTCGAAATCTCTAAAACTAAGCGAGTTACCGATTTTTTAAGGGACAGGTGCAAATTAAAAAAATTTCAAAAATCCTAAATATCTCGGAAACGGTTAAACTGATAAAAACTCCCTTAAAATAACTCAACTAATCCAAAAACGCAGTGAAAAACATAGCTTTCCATTTAAAATAAGAAAGTTAATAGCGACTTCCGGTATAACCGGAAGTGCTGCCATCTTGAAAATATTTTCATTGAAAATAACTCAACGGATTATGCCTGAGTACCAACTCTCAGATAAATATCTTTATTAGAACTTTCAATACTTCTAATGTGGGGTTTAGACGGAACACCCTGTATAACAATCTGCATTCATTGAGGAATCTCTTGCAAAAAAAATAAGTTTCTAGCTTCACCCAGAAGGAAGATACGAAAATGTAAACACAAAATTTGTCCAATTTTAGGTTGTAGAGTTTTCGCTAAAACGTCTTTTTCACATTGAAAGCAATTTCAAATCCAGAAACCTCGTTCTGACCGATTTTAAATAATCTTTTATTTTCGATCGAGGGTTGAAATAAAATTCTTTGTGACTGGACTAATTGTCTTGTATTAAAAATAAAAATAAATAAAAAAATGTTTCAGTCGTGTGAGGCGTCTCGACGTCCGCCAAGTGTTGCATGCGACGCCTAGACCTCCACTAGATGACGTGACGCCGTCGCGACGCCTCGATAAAGAGCGTCGCCTCCAGCTATTGGTTTACCATGGTATGCTTCTTTTCGTTTGGCGCCGCTGTAAAATGCGCCTAGTGATGGTATCTGAGTCATTAAGGCGCCGACAGGAGCAGGTTTGTCACCCCTATGGACATGAAATCATCATATTACATAATACATCATGTTTAGATTTCGAATTTGGAAAAACAGATCGATTGTTTGAAAGATTTGACACAGTCGGAATGCCACAAACGTGGAGAAGCAATGACTGATTGCCAACGATTGGAAAATCTCTTAAAAGCAATCCAGTTGGAAAATAGTTCTTTAGTTGCGGTAAAATAATTTTTTTGGGACGAGCTTCGCTCTACTTTACCCATTATTCTTTATAGGAAAAAGTTGAGTTAGGAAAAGAACTAAATGACTTGCAAACGAAACTTCAAAGTTTGAGTTTGGAAAAAGAAAATTTGAGGAATGAAATTAATACGAGAAATGTGCACCTAAAACGAGTGGAACAGGAACTGCAAAAAGAAAGAATATTGATGATGGGTTTAAGGGACCAAAACGCTGCACTTGTTAGTAAGGTATGTATGTACAGGGTGCTGCATTTTGAATGTCCGAATAGGGGAAGAGGTTTAGAGAAAAACGAGTGAGAAAATAATTTTGGTCAAAACCGCATCTCGCTATCGTCTTTTGTTTTCGACTTATAAACAAAAGTTGACATTTTAGCGAAATCTTAAAAAAATTATATCTTCCTTATTATAAAACATACACATTTGAAATAAAGACATTGGGCCGAATTCATATGTCGTCATTAAGCCTAATCACGCCTGATTAAATTTTTTAAAGACAACTTTAATCATGACCCTATTCTTACGACCATATTTAGCGCTAATCACGCCCACTTAATCATATTTTTAACGACAAGATTTAAAGACGGCAGGGAGCGTCTTTAAATTTTTAGTTACGAGTTTAAAATGGCGGAATTTGTTCGCAATTTGCAAGACATCGCAAATATTCGCGAAATTCGCCAAAATAGACGAGCGCAAAGGGTGTTTCGCCCTCGTGAGACACAATGTTGATGGGAAATAATGTTCAAAGAACACCAATTTTTTTTCAGTTTTCAGGATTTTTTTCTGAATTAAATAAAGCACTTACAGCATTTTAAAACACTTTCGCACCTACAGCCCGCTTAGAAGAATGTATCCTGTAAATAACTTTCAAAAATGTTACTTACAACGGCTGTAGGACTACGAGGAAAATGGCTAAAATTCGACGCATTTTAGCGTGGGTATTCTCCCCCTTAAAACGCAATCAGAGCCATTAATGCTCTTTTTACAAATAGAATTGGTCGCAATTTTAAAATGGTAGAGGTACTATAAGTATATGCATTACAAGGCGCGGTTTTTATCAGCAAGCAACTACCAGAAGATGCAGGTATTCTACTAATTCATGGTCAAGAACTAAAAAATAACTTTATTAACATAGCAAAGTCATTAGGGCAAACATTGTGTATGGCCCAGTCTATTTCAGACGGTTGCTCTTTTGGGCCTTTACCACCTCCAATCTTCTTTTTTTCTTTGCGAAATTTGGTAATGTTGACTTTCGCTGCTTGTTTAATGCGAAAATAATTATCGCGAAGTTTAGTAGGCGATCTATTGAATCCCGTTCTCCGAAACTTTTCTGATAAGTCTTGCCACAACTTTCGCCTTTTTTTAAAAATGTTGGGTTCCGCCGTTTTGCTTTCTATAATACTAGAATGTTGATTGACGAACTCAACCAGCCTAGTTCTTTTTCATCATTAGAAAAATTAGGACCTCGGACCCTTTTTTGTTTTATTGAAGCCATTTTGTACCTGAACTAAACACACTAATAACATCCAACACTCACAATTCTCTTAAATACTACCGTAATTGATAAATAAAGGCAATAATATGGCTAGAGATTTCAAAATTTAAAATATTTCTTCGATTTGTTGTACGCACGCTCGACGTCAAATGTCAAATTCTGTCAAACGTTAATAATTTGCGGTGTTGCCAAATGTAGTTTTGTTATTTAAATGATTGACGCTGTGACTAGTTAATTACGACCTAATCATGGTCTGAGAATAGGGTCATGATTAAAACCGTATTTAAAGTTAATAACGTATTTAACTAATAATGGCTTAGTCATAACTTTAAAGACGAGATGTGAATACGGGCCATTATTTACAGAGAATTTAATAATGTTATCAGCGATTTTTTTTAACCATTCGTTTAGCTGTAATAACATAAAGTTGTATTTTTTTAAATAGGAATCATAGTTGGCTATGACATTTTCGAAAAGCTTATTTTTTTTTGAACTAATAACATTATAAATACAGTTTGATATACTTTTGATAAAAACATATTTAAAATATTTGACAGTATTTGGCCATGGAAAAATTATTTCACATAAAAGGTGTGAATAATCTAGAAATTTTGTGAACGGTTATTTAAGTAAAAAATGTGAAATTATAAAAATAGCTATGTTAAAGTTATTTTCAATTGAACAAATATACGATCATCGCAGATTTTAATTACATAAGAAATGTGCAGAAAATTCAAAACGATGTGTCACTACCATTTGATAACACTTTTTTATGATTTAGTGAAGTGCAATGGAGGTGACGTTGATAATGTTATGTATTTTTTTATAGCAGATGGGATTTAATATTGGTGTTTGGATTGACATTTTTTTGTAAAATAAAATTTTATTGACAAGCAATCACACAATTAATAAGATTTTTCTTTTTCCGACATTGCATGTTTAATTAGAAAATAGAATAGCAATAAGTAAGTTTGCCATTTTAAATCTAAAAACAAATAATTTTTATTAATTGCAAAAATTTGATCTAATAATAATTTATTATGCTGCTTTGAATTAATTAGTGTTTAAAAAATTATTAAATTATAAATACTTGTTGGGTAATATATTTTTCATAGTTTTAATTGAAAATCCAAAATTTTTTCATGGCCTACTATAAAGAAAAAGCGAAATGTTATGTTTTTTTTAAATATTTAAAAATAATGTATTAGACAAATAGAAATATCAAATCAGAAAAAAATAAGCTTTTCAAAAATATCACATATTAGAGCTAAACTAATGATTAAAAAAAATCGCTGATAACATTATTAAATTCTCTGTAAAAAAGTGCCTGTATAATGTTTTTGTTTCAAATGTGTATGTTTTATAATAAGGAAGATATAAATTTTTTAAGATTTAGCAAAAATGTCAACTTTTGTTTATAAGTCGAAAACAAAAGACGATAGCGGGATGCAGTTTTGACCAAAATTATTTTCTCAAAAAACGGACCCGAGAATGTGTCACTCGTTTTTCTCTAAACCTCTTAGTTTCGGAGATCCCCTATTCGGACATCCAAAATGCAGCACCCTATACAATTCGATATAATTTTTTTTTTGATTTATTTTGTGCGAAAAAATTATTATTCTCGGTAATCTAGTTACGTCAAGGTCGGGTCAAGTAAAAATAATAGTCTCAACACATCACACAGTGAGTAGGAATTCCCCAAGTTCGACAACTTGGTTTATTCATAAAATGAGTAAGTGACTGGTAAAAATAGATAGAAGTTGCCTTGTTATGTAGGTAACGAGTTATCAGTCAAAATAAAAATATTAAAAAAAATGTTTTTTAAAAAAAGCTGTTATTTAAAAGATGCACTAAAAAGTAAAAAGTAATGTATTTCAGTCACAGGCGAATATTTTTTCTTACGGGTTAAAATTCTATTTATAAAAGCTTTGGGTGTTGTCAACTGAACACTGAACTACTGAACTACTGTAAGAAAAAATATTCTCCTGCGATTGAAATACATTATTTTTTACTTTTTAGTGCATCTTTTAAATAAAAGCTTTTTAAAAAAACATTTTTTTTATATTTTTATTTTTTGTTTTTTAGTATTTATTTATTGCATAGATTTATTGTTATTACACTGTGCATCTACCGTGACGTCCAAATGACCAACATACTGTCTATGTCGGTATATGTTACAGTATGTACAAATCGAGAACCCCTTTGTAAATATAACCTAAAATTTTAAAACCCCATTTAACACCTTTAGGGGGTAATTAACTTTATAGAATTGCATTGTCACACAGATTACGTAAGCATGTTAAATTTCATTTCATTGCGACTACAGGAACCCTCTCAAATTTACAAATCGAGAACCCTTTGTAAACATAACCTAAAACTTTAAAACCCCATTTAACCCCTTTAGAAGGTATTTAACTACATAGGATTGCATTGTCACGCAGATTAAGTAAGTATGCAAAATTTCAATTCAGTGGGACAACAGGAACCCTTTCAAATTTGGCTCCGAAAAAATAACCGACAGACAGACAACATTGTGAGTTAAATAAAAGCTTTTAAAAAGAGTAAAGTAGGTAATAAAATTTGGTAATTTAGAATAAATCTTTTCTCCCACCTACAGTAGGAAATATAAAAACATTATTTCTGTGTGTTGTAATAAGTTTCATTACATAAACAAAATTAATAATTAAAACTAAAAATATTCGACGACTGCACAAAAGTTTGTAGAAAAATTCTGAAAAAATTCACAGGCATCGAGTAAAATACGTAGTATTTAATAACAAACGCTGAATTCTGTACGATTATTAATTTTTGAGATCTAATAAAAATGTACAAATTTATTCCGAGTTTCCTAGTCCTCTAGTTCAGGCCCGTGCTAAGGTAGATGGCCGCCTTTGAGAAAATTAGAAATTGCCGCCCCTAAACTTAAATGAGTTTTTTTTAGTACGAACCATCAGTGGACATAAAAAACTTGTACATCCAAAATTTGCTCATTGTGTATCAAACTTTTGAATTGTCATTGAAGCCAAAAATTGTCAGGAATTCAACGATAGCCGTTGGAGATCTTTGAACCTAAATAGATGCTAAATCAGTGTTATTTATCCAATCTTTGTAAATGTAGAGAACTGAACTTTAACTTAATTTTTCTGACAATATCTCATTAGTATGTCACAATTTTTATAACCTTATTTACAAAAAGGCAAAGTTACCCGATATAAATTTGTGATTTTTTGACTTATAAAATTGTCATGCTTGTACCGGTTTTTTATGTCCACCGAATTTCTATTTATACTTAAGTGATAAGTTCTAAATCTAATACAAAAATCAAACATTTTTCAAAATTATTTTTTAAGTAATCAACAAGTATTATAAAATATTTCACGAGTGGATTTTTAAAAACGAGTTGAATACAACATTTTTTCTTCGAATTAGACTCAAAATGGTTTATTAACAAAGAGCGATTTGCGAAATTTTTTTGATGACAAAAAGCCTAGGCACTTTTAGAAGTGTTACACTTTCTTTAAATAAAAGATTCAATCAAAATTGTGGAGGAAACACATAATTCAGAAAAAACCACTTGACACTGCAGATGATGTTGGACAAAAAAAAGCTTTTATGAAACAAAGTCTGTTATTAAAAGAATCCCTGATAAAAAACTTGAAACGACTTTATGATCTAAATATTTTAACCCAATACCTTTATGCTGCTTGAAACGTTCTTTTTTAAAAACAAAATTATTTTTTTAATGATAAACGATTCTTTTGTATGCCCGAAAATTTACGTACAGACAGGGTAGCTTCAAAAAATGATAAGAACAAGCAAAAATAATAAACTTGTTTAGGTGTATTACATAGTGAAACTAGCAATAAGAATAACCTATTTTCTGAGATATAAGTATTTTACAGTTTCAGTCGTTTAAAAAAAAACATCCTAAGCTAAGAAAATACAGCTTTCGTCTAGAAAAATATTAAATATTAAATATCAAATTCTAAAAATTGTCAGCTTTTCCGGATACCGTTGCCGGCAGCTGGTATGGGCGCCGTTGCCGGCAGCGGGGACACTGCCTAAATTTTAACAGAGCTTTCTATAAACCGGCCCTTAAAGTTGCTTTAAAATCTGTTAAAAATCATCTGACCTTTTGTATTGAGAAATGCTAAACATTTGTTTGACATTGTCGAAGAATAAAAAAATCCATAAAAATGTATAACAAATAAAAAACAAAAAATGACAATTCGGTATATAAAAATAATTAAAAATTAACTCGCCTTGCTTTTAAATTTGCAAAATAATGAATAATATATCACTTAATTCTAATAAATCAATTGATTCATTTTCTATTGAAATAAAAGCTATATTTGACAACCTGTCTTGCAACACTGTAGTGCGTAAATAATTTTTAATTAGTTTTAACTTTGAGCTAGAAGCAAACGTTACAGATAAATTTAAAGAATTCACAGAGCAACTGATAAATTTCGAAAAACTGACAATAAATTGTTGACTGTTAAAACTGCAATAATGTATTTATCAAAAGAAGTACAGTATGATTTTAGTTGAATTTTTAAGGTTTGAAATGTTTTAATCTCTTCTAGCAGTTCTTCTTTCTGACACCTAGTAGAAGATAATGTAAAATGTTTAAGTACCAACACGAAATTAAAGGCATTGGCAACTTAAAAAACAACTTTGTCTTAAATGATGGTAC
This sequence comes from Tribolium freemani, assembly GCA_939628115.1. Lineage (NCBI taxonomy): Eukaryota > Metazoa > Arthropoda > Insecta > Coleoptera > Tenebrionidae > Tribolium > Tribolium freemani. The sequence continues at coordinate 14,523,324 of OW626786.1, read as the reverse complement.
TGAAAACGCTTATTACAGTAGTGAAAACCGTTTCTCTGTATCTGCTTTCTAACTCAAGTTATTTCGATTTAAAGTTGAAATTATGACGTCATAACCGCTTATCGAGCATTTGGTCCAATATTAAGATCAAATGGTTTTTGACTTTTAAGTGACACTGACAAAGTTTATCAAAATTCTTCAGATGTTTTCGCGAAGTTCAAGACAAAATTTCGAACAGAAATTAGTCAAAAAAGTGGTTAATTTTTGATTTTGTGAAAGATGTTCAAATATCTGTCACGTTTTTGGTGATTGAGAGGGTTCAGTGATAAGAGGATTCTATGATGAGAGGCGATTTCGACGTCACGATTTCTTTCTTTCGAAGCGATTATCTCGCTTATTTTTCATCGCAGGAAATTTTGAAAAGAACCTACTGGTATAGAATGAACGATTTTTTCAATTTCCGTTAAAACATAAAACAGGTAAAATAATAATAATAATAATAATAATAATAACAATAAATGCCTTTATTAATTAATTAATTAATACAAACAATATTGGCATTCTGCTATGGCGAAGTCTAGCTGCTGCTACTCCACTTAACCATAGCAGAAGCAATTGAAATAAACTTAATATCTAAAATAAACAAACATTCTGTTGAAAGTAAAATAATAAAAATGAAAATACAAAGAAGAATTGAAGATATTATTCAATTAGAAAAAGAAACAAATAAAGAGAAGTAGGAAAGAAAATTAGAAAATTAATCATTATACTGATGGTAGTAAATGTACCTTAAAAAGTTTCTTAAAATTGCTTACTGATTTTGATTTAAGTACAAAAGGAACAGAATTATATAATTTGACAGCATCTTGTAAACAAACTAGTTCGGAAACGAGACATAGACAGAACATGACAATGACGTAAGTTTATATTATGAAAATTATACCTATATAATAGCTTATCACAAAGGTAGGAAGGAGAAGTGGTTTTAAGAAGAACGTGAACATTAACAATTAACTGATATTTAGATAACAAATCAAGATTCAACCATTGCAACTCATTTAGCTTAGCGGATATATGATCATATTTTCGCAGTTTGAATATAAATCTACAAGTATTTTGTATGCATTGGAGGCGATTTTTATAATTGCTATCTAAACAGGTAAAATAAACATTTAGGCAGTATCGAACTACAGATAATACTAAAGTTTCAAAGAGTTTTTTACGAAGTTTGTAATTCATTATGTGATAATTTAGGTAAAGAAGCCTCAAACGAAAATAACATTTCTTTATTATTAGGTGTACATGATTTTTGAATCGTAAATCAGTGTCAAATATAACACCTAAAATTTTAGTACTATCAACGTGTTTAATATAAACATCACCCATTATTATATTGATAGTGGATTTTAGTAAAGTTAGGTGGTATTTAGAACTGAAACATAGTATAGAGCATTTATCGGGGTTAAGTTTTAGATTGTGTTTATCTGAATAACGAGCAATTGAATCAAAATCATGATTTAAATAGTCATTAGCAGCATCGACAGTGTGAATATTAAATTTAAATTCGAGCTGAGTATCGTCAGCAAAGGAATGAATAGTACAATATTTGATGTTATTGGAAATATCGAATGTATACAGGGTGATTCTTTTAGGGCCTACATTATAAACTTTTTAACTTCTAGTTAGTATACGATCCAAATCGGCCATTCTGAGTTCAACTAAATTATTTTCAAAATGGCTGAACTTCCGGAACGAGGAGAAATTGGCGCCAACTTTGAAATTTTAAATAGTAACCACCTATTTTTATTACATTTTTGAATTCGCCTTTTGAAACTGTCTAAAATATACCCTAGTTGTTAGTACTTATCTGTCATAGTTTTTGACGTATGTCAATTTTTTTGTGCAAATTTTCATTTACCGGGGTTTATTTAAAATATTACAGCTCTTGAACCTTTACAGTAAGTGAATAATTCTTTTTGCATTTGATAACCAAAGGTTTGAAGGATCTTCTAAAATCTTCAGAATTTTGAACTGTCAAATTGCAAGGCTACTATGACTTTTTGAAAATGATTATCAAAAAATGATTATAATTCGGTTTTTTCAAATGGAATGACCTTGTTTTTTTCAATGGCAATCAAAAGAACATCGATTTTTATGGAGACTTTTATCAACATCTTCTATATCCATCTCTTACAGTTTTTGAAATAATCGCAAAAAACTGAATTTTAGCTCATTATTTTCATTTTTAATCGAGTAAACTTTCGAAAAATACGATAAAGTTGTGCTATTAATTAAAAGAAATGTTCGATTTATCAATCATTTTTATTCAAGAAGTTCAATATTCGATGGCAGACTGACTGAGCAGTTACTTTACATAATTCACTAAGTTATAATAAACCATAATTAAATATTATTGTTATATTGCTTATTCGATTATGAACCATTGAAAAACTAAATAAAATGATGAAGTTTGACAACTGTTGACTATTTTATAAGACCTATTTGATTTAACGATGAAAATTACAAAGTAAAATTCGTTTTTTGTGATTTTTTCAAAAACTGTACGAGATAGGTATAGGACATGTACATAAAAGTCACCATAAATGTCGATGTTCTTTCAATTGCCGTTAAGAAAATAGTGTCGTTCCATTTGAAAAAACTGAGTTATAGCCGTTTTTTGATAACCATTTTGAAAAAATCACACTACCCTTGAATTTTGACAGATGACAATTTTGAAAATTCTAGAAGGCTCTTCAAACCTTCCGTTATCGAATACAAAAAAATTATTCCCTTATCGCAAAGGGTTGAAAGGCTGTCACATTTTAAATAAACTCCTGCAAATGAAAATTTTAACAAAAAAATTGACAAATGTCAAAAACTATGACAGATAAGTACCAATAACTAAGGTACATTTTAGTCAGTTTGAGAAGGTAAATTCAAAAATGAATAAAAATGTGGGGTACTATTTAAAATTTCAAAGTTGGCGCCCATTTCTCGTAGTTATGGAAGTTCAGCCATTTTGAAAATAATTTAATTGAATTCAGAACGGTCGATTTAGATCGTACACAAAATTTTAAAGCTCTAGCTACATTAGAAGTAAAAAAGTTTCTAATGTAGGCCCTAAAAGAATCAGCCTGTATAATAAGTATAAAAGAGGCCCCAGGACCGAGCCTTGGGGAACCCCAGACGAGACTACACCTTTTTCAAGTGTAATTCAGAAATCTTCACATGTAATTCAGTATAGTCAATTTAATTTCAGAAACCGTTAATTGTAATTCAGATTAGTCAACTGTATTTCAGAAAGTGTTATTTGTAATTCAGAATAGTAAACTGAATTTCAGAAAATATCACATGTATTTCAGATTAGTCAATTTAATTTCAGAAAACGTTAATTGTAATTCAGATTAGTCAACTGTATTTCAGAAAGTGTTAATTGTAATTCAGAAACCATCACATGTAATTCAGATCCAGTAACTTACTTGCATGATACTATGTATACATAACCAAAAATATTTTATTTTCAAAATTAAATTACATAAACATCAACAAGAACAGCATAAATATTTAGCGCCCTAACATTGTTTCCAAAGGTAGGTATTTTAATAATTTCATGTTTAAATGAAAATATTGAATTCTGAATTACAATTGACGAATTCTCAATTACAAATGACGTATTCTGAATTACAATTAACGCTTTCTCAAATAAAAGTTACTAATCTGAATTACAGTTAACGTTTTCTGAAATTAAATTGAGTAATCTGAATTACATGTGATATTTTCTGAAATTCAGTTTACTAATCTGAATTACAATTAACACATTCTGAAATACAATTGACTAATCTGAATTACAATTAAGGGTTTCTGAAATATATCTTACGGTTTCTGAATTACAATTGAAAAAGGTGTAGTCCTGAATGAGATACATGGTTACTAAAAATTACTTTCTGAAAACGATCCTTTAAATAACAAGCAAAAAACTTTACTGACAAATAATCAAATCCAAGGAAGACAAGTTTGGCACAAAGCAGCGAGTGGTTGCCAATGCCTTTAAAAAAAATATTTTTTTTTAAACGGCTTAAAAAAGCCGCTTTTGTGAATCCCACAACGTGAACAACCGTGCTCTAGTTATCAGAATATCGACCTTTTTCAATCGCCTCAAGTGAGTCACGAAATTCTGCGTAACCACCAGAAGAGAGGGTGGCATGAGTCACACTCACCCCTTGCCAGATGACTAATAATTGATTAAAACAGGTAAAAGCGCAAGATGCGGAAATTGAGGCTCAAGAACAGGTAACGGATCGTTTGAACCAAACTTTGAAGGATTTGGAGCAGCATTTAAATGAATGTCGGGAAGAAAAACGAGTGCAAAGTTTAGAATTTGAGAGACTTTCAGAGTGAGTTAATTGCGTGGAATAATTAATAACTAATGAATACTTTTCTTTCCTCAGGCGGTACCAGTTTGTGGTTAAAAAAAGCGACTGTCTTAAACAGGAATTGAGCAGAGTTTACGCGACTAGAGATAGAATGAAAAATAAAATTGGCGATTTGGAAGACAATTTGGCGAGAATTAGTGCACAGTATGAGGTGGTTTTGGATGAAAATCGGGGTTTTAGGGAGGAAATGGACAGGAGGAAGGTTTGGTGGAAGAATGCTAAGGATTTTCTAGTGGTTTCTTGGGCCCTTTTACAACACGCTGCTTACATAATGCTACCTGCAATGTAACCGTTTTTACTTAATATTTTTTATTGCAAGTTTTATTACCTATTGTACCTGTATTTATATTTATAAACTAATTGAAAGTAAATTGTTCGTTTTATTACTGTTTTTTTGAGGACTTTATCAACACCATCAAGAGCATTTGATTTTAAGTTATCAGCTTCTGACTGAATACTGACAAAAACTAATTATTAACTTTGTCTAAATTACACTTTTTCCAAGTAGCACAAAACATCTTTTTGGTTGTGGCAGTTAAAAAGTTGTTGAGAAAATAATAGTAAAGAATTTGATTTCTTTCATATATAATTATTTTCGACAAAAAACTAGATGACAACGAAAACAATTATTATAAACTTTTATTTACTAATTCAAGCAAAAATACTATTTTTCTGGCACTCCTCGTAGATTAAGATCATATCTATAACCTCTCTTGATTCGAATAACTTCAAATAACTGGCCATTTTTTAATCAAATTTCAACCGATTGACAAGCCGCGATATTTTTTTAACACTTTAAGTAACGAAATAATTTTTGCATTATTTTTATATTAACCGTTATTTAAATTATTTTTTTAAACTGCGCCATCTAGTGACTCTAACGGAACTACCCAAGTAGCACAAAATATCTTTTTGGTTGTGGCAGTTAAAAACTGATCTTAGTCATAATTTGGTTATTTCATTAGGGTTTTTTAGTTAGATTAATATTTAAAAAAGCTATAATATGCTCATTTGGCTTTATATTAGACTCCTAATAGTTGCCCCACAATTTAGCTTTAATTTGGTATCTACGTAATTAAATAGTTATTTTTTAGGTTGCCATAATGCTTTTATGTCCATCGTAAACCCAAAAAATAACCTTTTCACAGCTATTTAAAGTTGATATATTATAGCTATCACACATATTTTAATGACAAAATAATGTCTAAAATATTACTATTTCATGACCATTTGGCTATTCTGCCATATAGTTGTGAATAATCTATCTTATAACTATATGGCAAATTTCCAAAGTTGCCGCAACGTTTTCTTAAAAATAAAAAAGCTAAAATATAACGAAAATCTATCTGCAGAATGTGGCAATTTGGTAGCAAAATTTTAGTTGTCATTACCAAGTAATGACTATAACTCTACCCTTTCGTAACTACACATATAATTTTTCCATCATTTTAACTGTCAAATTTTATTTGTCATATACCACATCTACGTTTCCTATACCAACAAAAGTGTATTTTCTGTAGTGTGGAGTGTGAATTATGCCTAAAGTTGACATTAAATAAACTGCTTTTTCCTTAAAAAGATTTAGGAAAAGCAGTACATATTACAGAAAATTAAAACGTCGAACGACTGACTCAACTTATTTAGTTTGTTTCGATTTAGTCATTATTTAGCCAGAAAAGCCCCCTCAAACGTAAAAAATAACTAAATACCATTTGGTTTTAACTTAGTCAATATTAGGTTTCTGAGTCAACACGGCAACCATTTCCTAACAATCAGAGAAGAAATACAAAAATGGCGACTTTTTTGACAAATACGACAGCGCAGACAGCGGCCATGTTAAATTTTTCTTATGTGTGTCAATTTTACAACTATTTTATAACCATTTAATAACTTTGTCGTTGTCAGAATCATAATTACTGCTATTTTATAAAATTTAATAAATAAGTTATACATTTTTATAACTGAAATTAATTTAAAAGAAAAACTCTTAATTTTTTGAAAAAAAAAAATTAGTATGTTTAATAAATTATTGCTTTTTTTAAGGCGCGTCGATTTTTTCGAAGCATCGTATTCATATTTGTCAGAAAAGTAATTTTTTGCTTGGTTAACGAGTATTTGGAATTTGTGTATGCATTACAGTAATATATAATATGTTTATGGCCATCCATGATGTCTACAAGGATTGAATAATATAACAATTTCTTCGTGACTCTTCAGTGACCACTAAATTACCATATTGTTATATTTTGATCTTTATGTCCCACAATTTTTCCTAAATTACAACCAAAAATAAAATGTTATTTTGCTCCTTTTGAAATGAAAGCACTGTATATTGATCTGATTTAGAAAAGCCGTTTTTTTTGTTATTTCAGACACAAAAGTTGCTTCCCAATCGACAAGTTTATTAGCTGTTTCAAAACTATAAAAACGCCAACGTCGCATTTTACCGAATTATTTTTTTAAATAAGATCGATAAAATTGTAAAATAGTTATTAATGATTAGATCCGTCATTGAAAGTATAAATTACATTAGCTATTATTATTTTGAAGTGCATGAAGAATTTCTAACAGCTAATTTTGAGAGAAAATGCGACGTTGGCGTTTTTATAGTTTTAAATTTTCTTAGGGCTATGTGTTTTTTTGTCATAAATTTCTTAATGCTATCTGTTAACCAAGGTGAGTATTTTTTGTGAATTTTTTAGGGACATGTTTGTTAAATAATTTATAATGTTGTAATTAAAAACGTAAGTATAACTTAGACTCAGTACATTAAGGCTGTCCGGGAGTGAACGAGCAACTCAGTTTTCAGCACATATTATTCTTCTCCAAAAGCAACCAGTAATACACCCACCCTGGGCAGGGTTCAGTCTTTACCTGCGTTCAGGGGTTGGGTTGGAAAGGGTCATAAAATAGAAAAGATCAGTTGGCTAATATTTTAATCCCTTGAAATTGTGAAAGTTGCCCCAGAAACTTTTAGGAAGCTAAATGTTTTGAGTTTTATATTTCTAAACAATAAAAAATAATGGAACAAAGATAATTCTGACAATAAATCAAAGTCAATAAACATTAATGTGAGACCTATTGCCCAATTTATTTATTTGGTGACCAATAAAATATACTCCATCACCACAGTAAAACTTTTGTTTTGTTTTACAAATTATCGTTGAAAATTTATTACGTAATTTTTTGTGGAAATAGTACTAATAAATACGAGGTATGATGTATGCATTAAGATTAAAACGGTTACAGCTTTTAAAAAAGTCACTATTAAAAAGTCAAGAAGTTGGCCTGATAGTAGATAAAAATGTTTAGCAGCCACTCCAGATCGAATTTTGGAAAATTAATCTGTACTTGTGGAAACCAAATGTCCAGTGGCATCAGGAAATAATACCCTAGATTTAGAAGCCGGATGTTCTAAAAAATTTGAAAAAATACCGCGTTCAAAAATCACAAAAACCTAAATTTTGACATAACATAATCCTAATTTATCAACAAAATTTCTAGGGACAAAAACATAAAAAAATGTCATTTCTTCACCACAATTTTGACTTAGTGTAAACTTAGTCTATAAAGAAAAACGAGTTTAAAAATTACGCATTTATGTACCAATTTCAATGTCAAATCTGGTCAAATATTGATCTCCAACATGACAATAGTCATTTTCCACACCGTAAAAGTGAAGTTTTGGAGTAATTTATAGAGACAATGACATATGCGAAAATAGTAAGTATAATAATAATCATAATAATACATTATTTTATCTCATTTGTTGTCATATGTTAAAAATTCATATGCATAATAAATAATCTTAAATCTCTACAAAGCAGTTATTTAAAAAAATGGTTAGGTGAACTTCATATTAAGATATCTCCGAACGGAAAAATTGCTTTTCTCGCTCAAATGTATCAGCCACTGGTTTTCTAAAATAACCGAAAATTATGGTAATCACAACAATAAAAGTGACCGCAATCCGTCCTATGCTTGGGTTGGGACAAGGACAGCTAGCGACCAAAAGACCCCTCACAGAAACGGCACGAGCAACGCCTCTAGTGGCAAAAGCAATGAACTATGGAGGATTTTAAGACAAAATGTATTCATTGATAATTTGAAAACAACAATGTTTTATTACATGGCATTTGTTAAGTTAGTTAAAAATTAATATTTTGTAATAAATACCAAAACCCCAAAACGAATTTTTAGGTCTACTAGTAAATAACGCGACTTTTACATCAATCAATCTCAAAAACAAATTAAAAAAAAAACTCAACGCATCGGCCTATAAAATATTCTTTTGAATTATCCTGCAAAATCTCAGATCGAATACTTTAAAAATAACTGCGTAAAATTGCTTTCAATATGAACATTTATGCATTTTCATCCTTTTTTTAAAGGAGTTTACTTTTTTTCAAAATATGACAACGCATCGGCCTGTAGAATTAAAAAACCTTTAATTTGTTGTATAATACTAGAAATTCTGTTGTGTATTAAGAGAGAAAACTTGCTTTCAATATGATAACGTCTCAAATCGTTGGTCGCGGACACCCTTAAGGTAAAACATTTCATACCACCTTCAATTTTGTAAATCCTGAAGGAAGTCTGAGTATAAAAAAACTTAGTAATCTCTATATGTTTTTTAAAGTGATTTTTATTTTATTTATAAATAACATCCATAATTGTTTGATTGAACTTGGTGATAACGTGTTACAAGTGGAAAAAATATCTGTCACGTTATTATCAAAAGTATGGCCAATATTTGTATCACTTTTTCATAATAATTATGAAGTATAGTAGGTAATAATTCGTCAAAAAACTGTCAACAAACCAATATTACGAAGCTTAAAAAAACCGAACACACAAAGTTGGTTAAATAAAAAACCTGGCATTGACGTTTAAATTTTTATTTTTATTAAACGATAACAAATCACTATTGTTTACACATTGCTTTATTTACACCACACGACGTAATAAACTACTGATAACTAAAATTGCGCTATTTATTGGTTTCACGATAATACATGTTTGGTAATCATAAACAAATCTAAACATTTTTTAAATCAATGTTCGTCCAATCCAATTGAGAAAACTGATACGGTCCATGTTTATCTTTCACAATCCATAAAGAATCAATCACAGCTCCTTGTTTATCATCTGAGACTTGTTCCAAATACAAATGCGTCTTATTGTAGGCTTTAAGTCTCGTATATCCATAATCACGACTAATAAACGCTGACCAAGGCGGTCTAGTTGCGTTAAAATCCTCCCTACCTTCCTTACACCCTGCAGAACCTGTTACTATATGTATGGGGGCTCCTGGATTGACATAAGGTTGCTCAAACGATCCGTTAAACACCTCATAATTGTAAATCGGCCAAAGTCGCTCATACGAATGTTCATGTGCCCAAATTTCCAAATCAACTCCATAGTCATACAAGAGCTGTTCAAGCCCGAAATAATGCAAGAAGGGTAATCCAACACGAGTCAAAGTTTCATGATGTGTGCAATCGTCAGTGTTGGAGTTACTACAGTACATAGGCCTGTGCCCCATTACCACAATCCAGGGCTGTCTTTGCCGATTTTGATTGGCTTTAATCAAATCGGCCTCCAACCATTCGTATTGAAACACAAGCTGTTTAATACCGTAGTTAAGAAAGTAATAAACTTCAGTTGAGATTGAGATAATGTGCATTGGGCCAATGTTTATGCTGAACATGAGTGAGTCGGAACCGCCTGGCATGCTGAAACGCTGCCGGTAATTGCTGAAATTACTGAAAGAAAGAAAGTGAGAGAATTTTGCATTTTTCTACGTACTATTTCTCCTCGTGATTGCCGGGACATGTCATGTAAGGCAAATACGCAGCCACTGTTTGGATTTGCCGCATAAATGCGTCTCCAACTTCTGCGTTTTGCTGGACAAGAAAAGTTAGTTGCGAATTTTCGATTAAAATCAATGATTTTTTTCACTCAAAATGGGTCAAAAATCGTGTCATTTCTCTTTATTACTACGCCGAAAAATAATTCATTGTTGAAACGGAAATTTCAATAGTTTCCATTTTTAGCTCACAATGTTATCTGTCTGTCGGTTATTTTTTCGGAGCCAAATTTTAAAGGGTTCCCGTTGTCTCACTGAATTGAAATTTTGCATACTTACTTAATCTGTGTGACAACGCAATCCTATGTAGTTGAATACCCCCTAAAGGGGTTAAATCGGGTTTTGAAGTTTTAGGTTATTTTTACAAAGGGGTTCTCGATTTGTAAATTTGAGATGGTTCCTGTTGTCGCAATGAAATGAAATTTAACATGCTTACGTAATCTGCAATGCAATTCTATATAGTTAATTACTCCCTAAAAGTGTTAAATGGGGTTTTAAAATTTTAGGTTATGTTTACAAAGGGGTTCTCGATTTGTACATACCGTAACTTATACCGACATAGACAGTATGTTGGTCATTTGGACGTCACGGTAGATGCACAGTGTAATAACAATAAATCTACAGGCTGTTCCGTCTAAACCCCACATTAGAAGTATTGGGAGTTCTAATAATCATAGTCATCTGAAAATTTGTGTACAACCATAATCTGTTACGTCCTGCTCAATGAAAATATTCTCCAGATGGCAGCACTTCCGGTTATACCGGAAGTCGTTATCAACTTTCTTATTTTAAATAGAATGCTATATTTTTTAATTCGTTTTTGAATTACTAGAGTTATTTTAAGGTAGTTTTCATAAGCTGTCCCTATATCTAAATTTAGCCGTTTAGGAAATATTTAGGGTTTTTAAAATTTCTTTGGATTTGCACCTTCCAGTTCAAAAATCGATAACTCTGCCATTTTTAAAAATTTGGAAATATTTTTGAGCTCATTTGAAAGAGGAAGCCTAGATCTTTCCTTTGGTATTTTAAAATTTCTAAAAAAGAATAACAAACTCCAAATTTTTAAAGTTAAGTTTGCAGAACTTTAAGCATCCATAACTCATTTTTTTCAAATGAAATGCCGAAAGTTTTATTTCACTAGATGGTAGAGAAATTAATTCTGCTTCGATCTGTACTAACATTCCCTATACTTATGTTTAATAGTTTTCAAGTTACAATAACTTTTTGTTGGGATTGAGAAATTCATTAGCCATAGGCCTTTTCTTATAGGTTACCATGGAAACGAATGAAAAAAGGTGAGAAATTAAAGATTTTCAAACCAACACCCAATGAATTTATTTTGTTTTCACGGTCTGATAACACAATTTTGAACTGAGTTTGTCATTTAAGTTTAATCAGAAATGTTTTTATAGCAAATATGCAAAAATAGCTGTGGTTAGTAAGAAATTTCCTACAATGACAAAAAAACCAACATAACTTGAAAATTATCACAGATAGGTATAGGGAATGCTAATACAGATAGATGCAGAAAAAAAATTTCCTCCATCTAGTAGAATAAAAATTGGGACATCCTATTTGAAAAAATTAAGTTATTGGTAAGTACTTGAAGTTGTCCAAACTTAATCTTAAAATTTTTGGGTTTATTAACTTCAAATTCCAATTTTGAACACAACGAACAACAGATATGGGCTTTCTTTTTTAATTCTCCAAATATGATTTCGAAATCTCTAAAACTAGGCGAGTTACCGATTTTTTAAGTGAAGGTGCAAATCCAAAAAATTTCAAAAAATCCTAAATATCTCGAAAACGGTTAAACTTGGGTATAGGGAAAGCTGATAAAAACTCCCTTAAAATAACTCAACTAATCCAAAAACGCAGTGAAAAATATAGCTTTCCATTTAAAATAAGAAAGTTAATAGCGACTTCCGGTATAACAGGAAGTGCTGCCATCTTAGAAATATTTTCATTGAGCAGAACTCAACGGATTATGGCTGAATAACAACTTTCAGATGAACATCTTTATTAGAACTTTCAATACTTCTAATGTGGGGTTTAGACGGAACACCCTGTATGCAATAAATCAAAACTAAAAAGCAAAAAATAAAAATATATTAAAAAATGTTTTTAAAAAAAGCTATTATTTAAAAGATGCACTAAAAAGTAAAAATAATGTTTTTCTATCAGAGGAGAACATTTTCGCTTATATAAGTTAGTACTCTAAAGTCCTAACTTGTAAGCGAAAATGTTCTTCTCTGATAGAAAAACATTATTTTTTACTTTTTAAGTGCATCTTTTTTATAAAAAAAATTTTTTTTAATTTTTTTAATTTTTTGTTTTTTGATCTTTACTTATTCTAATCGTCTTGGAGATTTAGTTTCACTACCAGAAGTAACTAAAGTAAAAAATTACCCAAATCAAAAGTCCGTGGCTAACATAACCTAAAATGTTAACACCCCAATTAACCCCCTTAGGGGTGATTTAACTAAATAATATTGCATTGTCAGGCAGATTACGTATGTAGACAAAATTTCAACTCATTTCGACAACAGGAACCCTCTCAAATTTGACTCGAAAAATATGAAACAGACAGACAACAAAGCAAGTTAAATAAAAGCCAAACATTGTACCTCGTTTCCCATAAAAGCAATTATTTCGCAAAATGTCTTAAAAATCAGCCAAAAAGTCACTAAATTGGATCGAAAAGTGAATTATTTTGCTGGTTCGGATATTTTTAGTGTATTTTGTTTAGGGAAATTTCACCGAAAAATTCAAAAATTACTCAAAAATGAAGCGATTTTTGCATTTTTGAGATGATTTTACCAGTTGTGAGTTATTTTGGTACGTTTCTCAATCAAAAACGCAATTATTGCCTTCAAAAAATAACAGAATTGAATCGAAAATGGTTTTATTTTTGTCTTTTTTGGGCGCTTAAAGCTAAAAACCCACTTTTCGCGGAAGTTAAAAAGTCTGTCGTCCAAAAACAACTATTTTGCAAAATTTTCATAAAAATTAATAAAGCGAAAAATCACTAAATTGGAACGAAAAGTGAGTTATTTTGCTTTTTCGGTTATTTTAGTCCATTTTTTTTTCAAAAACCCAATTTTTTGATTGTTTTGTGAAATTTCATAAAAAAAATAACCAAAACATTTTAAATGATTTTTCGACCGTTTAACCGAAATGAAAAAAATTATAAATTTCAGCAAAATTTCGTCAAAAAATCACAGAAATGATACAAAAGTGGTGTTATTTTTGCTTTTTCGAGTTTTCGCATAAGTTTAAAGAAACAGAGAACTAGATCGGAAAGTTCTGAATTGTATTTGGAAAGTTTGTCGTCCAAAAACGCAATTATTTCATAAAGCCCATTTTCTCTTGAAAACACAATTGTTTAGTAAAATTTCACAAAAAATAACAGAAAAACTTTAAAGTAATATTAAAAAAAGCGATTTTTGCATTTTCCGACCATTATTTATTCAGATAAATTCGCATCTTTTGCAAAATTTAGGTAAAACGAAATGAAAAAATTAATGAATTGGATCGAAAATAGAACGACTTCAGCGCGTTTTTCATTAAAAAAATACTTATTTTTTAGCAAAATTTCGCCAAAAATTACCCAAAAAATTACAGAATTGGATTGAAAGTTATGTTATTAAGCCATTTTCTTTCAGACACGCAATTGTTTAATGAAATTTTACAAAAGAAATAAATTACCGAAAATTTGTCAAATTCAAAAATGAACAAATTTTTGCATTTTTCCACCGTCTATTAAGACAAAATCGCAATTTTTCCAAAAAATCGAAATGAGATAATTAATAAATTGGATCAAAAACAGAATGACTAGCACTTTTGAGTTAAAAATTATTCAAGATTTAGCAAAATTTCGCCAAAAATTACCCAAAAATTGTTATTTTTACCTTTTCACAGATCCAAAAACGCAATTATTTTGCGAAAATGTTGTTAGTTGCACATTTAGGAGCGATAATGCCATTGAATCATATCGACAAAATGCCCTCAAAAAACATAAAAAATTTGGGTTTTTTTTGACAAAAAAAAAACCGCTATTTTCTGATGAAGCCGTCGAAAAATATTTTTTTAAGGTTTGCAACAACTTACCGAGTCCATATCGTAGGCAAAATCCCCCACATGTAGAATAGCGTCATACAGCCCCCTTTGGGCCTCCTCCTGCAGCCGTGCTAAAGACTGCGCATTTTCATTGCCCATGTCCCCGAAAATGGCCAAATGGGGCTGCCAGTTGTCTTCAGGGGGCGTTTGGAACCAAAACGCCTCGGACCAGCCCTGACTACTACCACAATGGTACACTATACACAATTATTTTTGCAACAATAATGCAAGATTGAATTAGTTATTACCGTAACGTGAGTTGTAAGTGAGGTTTGCAAGCCGGACAGTGTGAATGTATTGGGCCCGTTTCTGGTCGCCCCCATCAACAAACAACTTGGAGGCCCCCTTGGCTGTGAGAATGAACCCCCCTATCCCATATTCCACGACAGATTCATCTGTGTCGTTAAATGTGGACCATGTCACCACTATTTCATCAACGGAGTCTCCGTAAGCCAGGTGCACTTGTTCAGGTTGGTACCAAACGATTTGGTTTTGAACCAGAGATAATTTTGATAAGACAAACACAAAGAAAATCAGCCACATTGTAGCAACTGAATCACTAGTGTTTTATGCCCTAACTTGCTATCACAACTAAATCCATTACTGCGCGTTTTGAACAATTGATTTGTTTGATAATTGTGGCGATATTTAAATAATGACGCACGTAAAACACGATAGATATCTGTTAGGTGCTGCTAGGTTAGGTAAAACTTGTATATTTGGTTGCATAACCAGCAGAGTTACATAATCTCAATTTTTTTTCAAATAAAAAATAAAATCAGGTAAAATAATCGCAAGTAGCACAGATTGTTATTTAGCGGTTGTAAAAACGTTTTGGCAACAATTATTTGGTCACCGCAACAATCGAGGAAAACGTTTGACCAAACTTGTCATAACGTCACCGTGCCAAAAATGGGCATTTATTTTTGGATTAATAACGGTAATATTACCAAATAGTTGCCAACAATTTGGTTGTTTCAAAGCTTATGCTCTGGAAGCTATTCTATGACTAAATGACAACTATTTACTACATAACCACCGATTTGTTCTTAATTGGCTATCGTTTCCAAAGTACAACTACAATAGCCAGTCTTAATAACTTTTGACATTGAGCAAATCAATTTTTAAGCAAAAACAGGTCGATTAGGATCGCGAGGGGGAAGTTCAAAACCAACATTTGTTACATTTTAGGTTTCATCCCTTAATCGCTAGCTACCCCTACTTTAAAATTTTAAATGGCACCTCCTACTTTTTCAAACATTTTCGGAAAGAGAAAAAATTTGCGTATCTAACTGTCAAAGAAAAAAATTTTTTTGTTGATTCGTTTTTTAGTTAAGGGTGGTTTTATTTTTGAAATTTATAGTCCTAGTAGCCTTTGATTTGAAGCCAATTTAATTTAAATAAAAAAATTGTCGATTATAGATGCGATGAGAGTTAATACTAACATTACTTACTTTTTAGGTTTCATCCCCTAGTCGCTAGCCACCCCTACTTTAAAATTTTAAATAGCACCCCTTATTTTTTTAAACATTATTGGGAAGGGAACAAATGAGTGTTTCTAACTGTCAAAAAAAATTTTTATTGATTCGTTTTTTAGTTAGGGGCGGTTTTATTTTTGAAATTTATAGTCCTAGTAGCCTTTGATTTGAAGCCAATTTAATTTAAATAAGAAATTTGTCAATAAGAGGTACAATGAAATAGTTCAAATTCAAGATAAAGTACATTTTACATTTCATCCCCAAATTTCAAATCATCCTTACTTTAGAATTTGAAATAGCACCCCTAACTTTTTAAATATTTTTGTAAAGGGGATAAAAAGCTTATCTAACTGTAAAAGCAGAATTTTTTTTTCGATTCGTTTTTGAGTTCAAAACCAACATAAAATGTTTCAAAATGTTGGGGGTGTTATTACAAATTTTAAAGTAATGGTGGTTAGCCACTAAGGGATGGAACTTAAAACGTATTTTATGTTGGTTTAGAGCTCTCCCAGTGCAATCCAAAACAACATACCTACTTTTTATTTAAATAAAATTGGCTTCAAATCAAAAGCCACTAAAACTAAAAATTTCAAATATAAAACCACCCCTAATTAAAAAACGAATAGAAAAATATTTTTTTGATAGTTAGGTACGCTAATTTGTTCCCTTTCCGAAAATGTTCCACAAAGTAGGAGGTGCCATTTAGAATTTTAAATTAGGGGTGGCTAGCGACTAAGGGATGAAACCTAAAATGTAACTAATGTTGGATTTAAACTCTCTCATTGCATCTCTAATCGACAAATTTTTTATTTAAATTAAATTGGCCTCCAATCAAAGGCTACTAGGATTAAAAATTTCAAAAATAAAACCACCCTTAACTAAGAAACGAATAGACAAAAAAATTTTTTTCCTTGACAGTTCGATCCGCAAATTTTTTCCCTTTCCGAAAATGTTTGAAAAAGTAGGAGGTGCCATTTAAAATTTTAAAGTAGGGGTAGCTAGCGATTAAGGGATGAAACCTAAAATGTAACTAATGTTGGTTTTGAACTTCCCCCTCGCGATCCTAATCGACCTGTTTTTGCTTGAAAACAGATTTGCTCAATGTCAAAAGTTATTGAGACTGGCTCCTTTTGAAATGAAAGCCCTGTATATAATAAAATGTGGAAAACATTAAAAAAACTTTAAAAAAATTAGAAACACCAATATTCCCTCGCTTATTTCGGTTATTTTTTTGTGAAACTTCACTAAACAACATCTTCGACACAATTCGGCGATTTTCGGTCTATTTTTGGTGGAAATTTTGCAAAATAATTGCGTTTTTTTAGATGAAAAATACAAAAATAAATGTCATTCTTGATCCAATTCTGTGATTTTTTAGCTTAAAATCGGCTTTAAGCACTCGAAAAGGCAAAAATAATATAATGTTCGATCCAGTTCTGTGATATTTTTGGGTAATTTCTGACGAAATTGTGTTAAATCATAAATAATTTTTGAATGAAAAATGTGCTAATATAACTTAAAATTAAAATCATTTTATTTTCGATCCAATTTATTATTATTTTTTTGAATTGCGATTTAATCTTAATAGACGGTCGAAAAATACAAAAATCGCAACATTTTTACGATTATTTTTTGTGAAATTTCACTAAACAATTGCGTTTCTGAAAAAAGGACTAAATTAAATATCCTTATACTTTCCCAAATTTTCATAATATTCCTCCTTCTTCACAAAACAGAAAAATCTTACGCCTAAAAAGTTCAAATAGGTAAATTTCTTGTAAACTCATCGGCGTGAGTCATTTGTTTCCTTACATTGTTTTCAAATTACAAAATAATGTTGAATGACCGATTTTTTTGAGGATGAGGAGGTCGCCAATTTGTGAAACGTTAATTCATTAATAAATAACTGTCGTTCATTGCATTTATTTCTTTTTTAAATTTAAAACACTGACGAGATTTTGCAGTTCAATAAAATCGATTGTAGAAAAATGAAAATAAAATATTGTTATCATAAAGCATTTAAATTTGCCGCCAATTTTACTTCAACATAATACCAAGGTGTGGCGCCACTATCGAAATTTTGACGACCAGTCAATTAGGTGTTACTTGATTTTCTAATTTCTATAACTACTATATTCCAATAGGTTGAACCGCTCGGAAGTATTTAACTAACTAGTAATTGTTTTTGTTTTTCATTTTGTATTACATATTATTTTTTACTTTCTTCAATATTATTAAGAACACACTTCTTTTCGTATTACTTTAAACAATGTATAATTTTCTGTTTATTCTATTTATGTTGTGTTTTATTTTTGAGATATTAAGTAGAATAGCATTAGCTAGACTTCGCCTCCTCACATTTTTAAAAGCTTTTATTTAGTTCACAATGTTATCTTTCTGTCTGCTATTTTTTCGGAGCCAAATTTGAAAGAGTTCCTGTTGTCCCACTGAAGTGAAATTTGGCATACTTACTTAATTTGCGTGACTATGCAATCCTATGTAGTTAAATACCCCCTAAAGGGGTTAAATGGGGTTTTGAAGTTTTAGGTTATGTTTACAAAGGGGTTCTCGATTTGTAAATTTGAAAGGGTTCCCGTTGTCCCACTGAATTGAAATTTTTCATACTTACTTAATCTGCGTGATAATGCAATTCTATATAGTTAATTACCCCCTAAAGGTGTTAAATGGGGTTTTACAATTTTAGGTTATGTTCACATATAGGTTCTCGATTTGTACATACCGTAACTTATACCGACATAGACGGTATGTTGGTCATTTGGACGTCATGGTAGATTGCACTGTGTAAAAACAATAAATCTATGCAATAAATAAAGACTAAAAAGCAAAAAATAAAAATATAAAAAAATGTTGTTTAAAAAAAGCTTTTATTTAAAAGAAGCACTAAAAAGTAAAAAATAATGTATTTCAATAACAGGAGAATATTTTTCCTTACAGGTTAAAATTCTAAAATTTATAAAAGCTTTGGGAGTTATAAAACTACGGCATTACAGAATTACTTTGTTCAGTTGACAACTCCCAAAGCTTTTATGAATTTTACAATTTTAACCTGTAAGAAAAAATATTCTCGTGTGATTGAAATACATTATTTTTTACTTTTTAGTGCATCTTTTAAATAAAAGCTTTTTTTAAAAAAAATTTGTTATATATTTTTATATCTTTAATAAAGACATATTACTATTATTAATGTAAATAATTTATTTCAAATGCGATTTTAAGGGACTTGAGGTGTTTGAATGAAAGACGTAGTAGAGCACATAAATCTATTCTGACACAAACTTCATAGTAAACACATGTAATAATACACAGATGAGTAAGAATAGTGTACAAGTAAAATCATTCATGGTTAAAAGGCACGACTTGGAAAAATACAAAATGCTGAAATTCGTAAATGTATTCAACAATAATCACTCACTAACAAACTTAAATGGAATGTAATAAAAAAAAAAAACAACTAGAAATAAAATCAACAAAATCTCATCGATCGTCTTGAGCACTCATCGTAAACAAAACAAAAAAAAAATAATAAGTACTTATAAACCTACAAAACGCGATTATAGAATTTGAACGAATCAAACGCTTGTTTGGTTAAAAATCAACGAAAATATTTAGACTAAATAGGCCGTTTCGAGTATGTCAATGGAGTACAATACCTAATGAGGGAAATAATTTATTTACTACAGCTATCGCATAACTTGAACGGCCAGTTGTATGTCGCCCTTATTCCACTTTTATTTATAGACAACTAGCTTAGACGGGAATAAGGACGAGTGGCCGTTTCACCTAACAATTTTCTATACTACATATTCAACAACCAGTTATATTAACAATTAGTAGCAACAAACACTAGTCAGCAACATCGAAGATTCAATATTAAGCTGTTGATGTTAACGAAATTTGCCACGAAATTCAGGCCGTTTAATTCCGGAAAAAGCGCCCTCTAAAATCACTAAACGAGTTGAATGATTTAATCGATAATGCTGAGTGTATTGCAGAAAATAAAATGACTAGAACTACTAAACCCGCGCGGAAGATCCAATTATGAACGGATGAGCCAAAAGTGGAAAAAATTCAGATACTTTGGGCCCACCCATTAGTACAGGTGTCAATGAATGTCTTTGACACCGATAAATAGCACAAACTGTGGAAAAAATAAATAAAAACACTCGATAACAGGTAATCTATTACGAAATAACATTTCACAGTTGGTGGCACTCTAATTGCCTATTCTAGCACATCTAGGGTTGCCAGATATCAAAACGTCGAAAATAGGAGAATTCACTTGAAAATATATAGAAGATTACAGATTATAGAATTAAGTAATTACATTAAGTGATTTAAAAAAGTTACTTATGGACAGACAGCCATTTCGAATTTTGTTTGGTTCGTTTCGTAATTGTAATTTAGAGCTGATGGTGGCATTTTTATGCCGAAACGTCCTCAAATCTGTATTGTATTGTGAAATTGTTTTTTAATAAAAGAACCTGATAGTCATTTAATAATTACCCTAAGTAGATAACCTGAGATCGAAAATAAACTCAATTAGAGCAAGCTGTGCCTGCAGAACTTTAGCCATATTTTAGCTGTTTATTTACACTTTAGCCACATTTTAGCCGTTTATTTACGACCGCACTTTTGAAGTTATGTTGGTTTTACACAGCATATGATGTGGCTGAAGTTACACTTCACTTTCAAGGCTTGCTCTAATTGAGTTTATTTTCGATCTCATGTTATAATTACTATAATACATTAAAAGTTAACATTGAGATAAATGAAAACAAAGAAATTAGATAAGAACAATTAATCATCAATTTAAATCCATTCCAACAAACATGAAATATATAATAAAAAATTATAAGACATCGTTTTAAAATGAGCATTGCAACTTTTCCGCTTTTCATTACTTTACTTATATAGAGTGAGTTTAAAGTAACCCTGGCCTACTTAATTTTGCCGCCCCTGACTATGACAACGTTTCTTCAAAAAAAAAACCTATTGGTTAATTCAGAAAATAAGAAAAAATTTACAAAACCCTGAAAAAAGCCAATTTTTATTGACAGGAGGACATTTTTTGTCGAACTTCAAATACAAATAACCCTTCAAAATTTTAAATGATATCTACACTCCTCTTGTGCACCTCAAATGAACTGCTAAACTTCATAACTGCTCGAAAAATGTTAGGGATATTGACGTTTTAATATACACTACTCTACAACAGTTAAAGAAGTATAACATCAAACAAATTCTATCAATTTTCGAGCATTAGATTCTGATAAAAACAAATCCGTAA
Organism: Tribolium freemani; assembly: GCA_939628115.1. Classification (NCBI taxonomy): domain Eukaryota; kingdom Metazoa; phylum Arthropoda; class Insecta; order Coleoptera; family Tenebrionidae; genus Tribolium; species Tribolium freemani. The sequence goes on along the minus strand of OW626786.1, from coordinate 14,502,138 downwards.
TCAGTAAATATGTATCTGCTTTTAACTTAATTTTTTTATCACTTGATTTTTTCTAAACTTCAGTAATATCCTTAACTTTATTTAAATGAAACAGCAAATCCATCAGTTTTAGCATAAGTTTTCAAAAAATGCAAGATAATTCTGAAAATTCAATTAAACCTCAAAAAGTTCTTTGTAATGTCACCAAACGTGCACTAGATTTATAACCATCTCCTTTATTTTCTAAATAATATCAATATTATAAAAAAATCAGCATATATTTATTTAAAAAGTTTTTATTTTTTCTATAATATTACATTGCCGTTGACTTTTTTCAAAGACATTTTACTGTACTGTTTATTACTCAGGCTTTTTCTACCATTATTCATCGTGAATTTTCTACAATATGAATTGAAACTATTAAAAGCTTCTTAAAACTCATTAATCAAACAATTAAGAACTTAAGAAGTAAAAAAATACGACGAAAACTAAAAATCGGATCAATTAATTTAAAAAAAATGCAAACCGTCTTTTAAGTATCTTTTTAAAATCAAAATAAAGATAAAGATAATAAAAATAAAGATAATAGCCCATTTAGCCCATATGCAAATATGCCCCTGGTTTTTTTGCAAAATGATTGCAATCTAAGAACGTTTGAAAGTGCCAATCATGAAATATAGAAGATTTAGCTTCTATACAGGGCCTACATTAGAAACTTTTTAACTTCTAGTATAGATAGAAGTTTAAAATTTAGTATACGATCCAAATCGACCATTCTGAGTTCAACTAAATTATTTTCAAAATGGCTGAACTTCCGGAACTACGAGAAATTGGCGCCAACTTTGAAATTTTAAATAGTAACCACCTATTTTTATTACATTTTTGAATTCGCCTTTTGAAACTGACTAAAATATACCCTAGTTGTTAGTACTTGTCTCTCATATCATAGTTTTTGACGTATGTCAATTTTTTTGTGCAAATTTTCATTTACCGGGGTTTATTTAAAATATCACAGCTCTTGAACCCTTTACAGTAAGTGAATAATTCTTTTTGCATTTGATAACCAAAGGTTTGAAGGATCTTCTAAAATCTTCAGAATTTTGAACTGTCAAATTGCAAGGCTACTATGATTTTTTGAAAATGATGATCAAAAAATGATTATAATTCGGTTTTTTCAAATGGAATGACCTTGTTTTTTCAATGGCAATCAAAAGAACATCCATTTTTATGGAGACTTTTATCAACATCTTCTATATCTATCTCTTACAGTTTTTGAAATAATCGCAAAAAACTGAATTTTAGCTCATTATTTTCATTTTTAATCGAGTAAACTTTCAAAAAATACGATAAAGTTGTGCTATTAATTAAAAGAAATGTTCGATTTGTCCACCAATTTCATTCAAGAAGGTCAAAATTCGATGGCATACTAACTGAGTTACTTTACATAATTCACTAAGTTATAATAAACCATAATTAAATATTATTGTTATATTGCTTATTCGATTATGAACCATCTAAAAAGTAAATAAAATGTTGAAGTTTGAGAACTGTTGACTATTTTACAAGACCTACTTGATTAACGATGAAAATTACAAAGTAAAATTCGTTTTTTGTGATTTTTTCAAAAACTGTACGAGATAGGTATAGGACATGTACATAAAAGTCACCATACTACCCTTGAATTTTGACAGATGACAATTTTGAAAATTCTAGAAGGCTCTTCAAACCTTCCGTTATCGAATACAAAAAAAATTATTCACTTATCGCAAAGGGTTGAAGGGCTGTCACATTTTAAATAAACTCCTGCAAGTGAAAATTTTAACAAAAAAATTGACAAATGTCAAAAATTATGACAGATAAGTACCAACAACTAAGGTACATTTTAGTCAGTTTGAGAAGGTGAATTCAAAAATGCAATAAAAATGTGGGGTTACTATATAAAATTTCAAAGTTGGCGCCCATTTCTCGTAGTTCCGGAAGTTCAGCCATTTTGAATTTTAAAGCTCTGGCTATATTAGAAGTTAAAAAGTTTCTAATGTAGGCCCTAAAAGAATCAGTCTGTATTTTAGGGAGATAGAAGATAGAAGATTTTAGTTAAATATAGTAGACTTCTATTAAATATAGAAGGTCTGGCAACCCTAAGCACATCAGTCACCAACGAAAAATGATTTCATAAGGTGATGGTACACAAACAAACAGGTAAAAAATGCAAATAAATTACTAGCAGTGTGCGTTATTGTCAACTCGTAAATAATTTTGTCATGTCCCCTCACAGCCACTTGAAATAATTAGTAAATTTCTCCCAACTTGTGAATAATTACTGTAAGTGTACCACACCCTTTGATAAATAAATAACCGATCATACACTGGCGTTACGTTGCAAATTAACAATAATGTATCACTTGAAAACGCTCTATTATATATTTTCGCTAACCTACTATCACAATAAACGATAAACATCAATATTATAGTAACAAGACCAAAGGACTGTAGCACTTAAAAACATCTGGGCCACCTTGTAACATTTTGATTGTCGAGAGTATCAAAGACAGTATTCGTTAAATAAATTACGACAATATCCGCAAATATTGCACTTTACAACTAGAGAAGGTTCGCATCAGGTAACTCACAGTTAAGACTTGGAAAAAAAAATTGTTTATTTAGGAAAACAGTCACAGAACGCCACCACTTTCGGATTCCACTCGAGCCATTCGTGTCTCGAACTCTTTCAGAAGCGCCACCTTCGCCTAAACAAACATTTCAACAATTATTAGCTGTTTCAAAACTATAAAAACGCCAACGTCGCATTTTACCGAATTATTTTTTTAAATAAAATTGATAAAATTGTAAAATAGTTATCAATGATTGCATCTCTCATTGAAAGTATAAATTTCATTAGCTATTATTTTTTTGAAGTGCATGAATAATTTGTAAGAGTCAGTTTTGAGAGAAAATGCGACGTTGGCGTTTTTATAGTTTTGAAACAGCTAATACAATCGTAAAAACTAAATGCACAGTGTTTTATTTAAACGTCCAGTAAAAATAATAAATGCACAATGATAGTTATTTATTATACAAGACGATAAAGAAACTGTTTATTTATTTCATGATCTTTATTGTCGTGTATATACAGGCTGTTTTGTCTAAACCCCACATTAGAAGTATTGGGCAGTTTTAATAATCATAGTCATCTGAAAATTTGTGTACAACTATAATCTTTTAGGTCCTGCTCAATGAAAATATTCTCAAGATAGCAGCACTTCCGATTATACCGGAAGTCGCTATCAACTTCCTTATTTTAAATGGAATGCTATATTTTTTAATGCGTTTTTGAATTACTAGAGTTATTTTAAGGTAGTTTTCACCTAATTTTAGCCGTTTACGAAATATTTATGGTTTTTAAATTTTTTTTGGATTTGCACCTTCCAGTTCAAAAATCGATAACTCTGCGATTTTTAAAAATTTGGAAATACTTTTGAGCTCATTTGAAAGAGGAAGTCTAGATCTTTCCTTTGGTGTTTTCAAATTTCTAAAAAAGAATAACAAACTCCAAATTTTTGAAATTAAGTTTGCAAAACTTTAAGCACCCATAACGCATTTTTTTCAAATGAAATGACAAAAGTTTTATTTCACTAGATGGTAGAGAATTTAATTCTGCTTCGATCTGTGTTAACATTCCCTATACTTATGTTTAATAGTTTTCAAGTTACAATACCTTTTTGTTGGGATTGAGAAATTCATTAGCCATAGGCCTTTTCTCATAGGTTGCCATGGAAACAAATGAAAAAAGGTGAGAAATTAAAGATTTTCAAACCAACACCCAATGAATTTATTTTGTTTTCACGGTCTGATAACACAATTTTGAACAGAGTTTGTCGTTTAAGTTTAATCAGAAATGATTTTATGGCAAACTATGCAAAAATAGCTGTGGTTAGTAAGAAATTTCCTACAATAACAAAAAAAACAACATAACTTGAAAATTATCACAGATAGGTATAGGGAATGCTAATACAGATAGATGCAGAAAAAAATTCTCCTCCATCTAGTAGAATAAAAATTGGGACATCCCATTTGAAAAAATTAAGTTTTGGGTACTTGAAGTTGTCCAAACTTAACCTTAAAATTTTTGGGTTTATTAACTTCAATTCCAATTTTGATCACACTGAACAACAGACATAGGCTTTCTCTTTCAATTCTCCAAACATGATTTCGAAATCTCTAAAACTAAGCGAGTTACCGATTTTTTAAGGGACAGGTGCAAATTCAAAAATTTTCAAAAATCTTAAATATCTCGAAAACGGTTAAACTTGGGTATAGGGAAAGCTGATAAAAACTGCCTTAAAATAAGTCAACTAATCCAAAAACGCAGTGAAAAATATAGCTTTCCATTTAAAATAAGAAAGTTAATAGCGACTTCCGGTATAACCGGAAGTGCTGCCATCTTGAAAATATTTTCATTGATCATAACTCAACGGATTATGCCTGAGTACCAACTCTCAGGTAAATATCTTTATTAGAACTTTCAATACTTCTAATGTGGGGTTTAGACGGAACACCTTGTATAATACAACATTTGTCTCTATAGCAGAACTTCAAGTTTATAAAAAAAAAAATTAGTGTTAGCCCTTCAAATTGTAAGTTTAATTGACAATTTAAGACATTTTATCTACCCTTGCGGTTAAAATGCTATTTTATCTAATCAATCAAAAAACTTGTTAAAGAAATAGTATAGAAAAATAGTTATTTATTATACAAGACAATAAAGGGATTGTTTATCTATGAGTGAAAATAACGACGAAGCCACGAGTAGAGATAAACAATGTTTATCGTCGTGTATAATACATTTTTTCTATAGCCAGATTTCAAGTTTAAGAAAAAAAATATTGTTAAGCCTGCAATTAATATGTTGGAATTTGTAAATGTAATTGATTAAGATACATTTATTAGAACATTTTATCTACCCTTACGGTTAAAGTGCGATTTTATCTACTCAAAAGATATCTGCTATAGAAAAATAGTTATTTATTATCAATAAGACGATAAAGAGTGAAAAAGTCAAGTTTAAGAATGACGAAGTCACAATCTATATCGTCGTGTATATATAATACAACATGTTTTTTCTATAACAGGACATTAAGTTTAAGAGAAAAAAGATATTATTAAGCCTTCAAATTAATGTCGGAATGTGTAAAATTTAAGTGAATAAAATAAATTTAAAACTAGTTTACTTACTGCTTGAAGAAAACCAGAAATGTTGTACACCAAATTTTTGCAAACAGCCGATTAAAATTTAAACGAAAAATATGAACAAAAAAAACCTGAATTCTGTTAATATGTATTGAGAAATTGCGACAAAAATTACATTTATTTTTAAGTTTTTCGAGCGTTTTAATACGTTTTAGCCGAAACGAGGAAAATCGACAAAAGTGTAACAAAGTTATTTTTCGACAATTATTAAAGCAAAGTTTTTCAGCTAAACTGGAGCGAAACACCACTAGATTGTCTCGTAAATTACATTATTTTGTTTATTGTTTGAGGTTTTTTCGTTAAATTGGTTCGAAGTAATTTTTTAGCGCTTTCGCACGTTTTTAAGCACAAACGTAATGATTGTATAAATAAAAATCACTAAATTGTTTTGATTTTTTTTTGCATAACAATATTGTCGATACTGGCTTAAGTTTTAAGTAAATGTGTTTTTAAGTAAAAACAGGTCCATTAGTATTGCGAGAAAAAGTTAGTTGCATTTTAGGTTTCATTTCTTTGTCGCTAGCTATCCTTACTTTAATTTTTTTAATGGCACCTTCTATTTTTTTAATGTTTTTGGAAAGATGTTAAAATTTTTATCTAACTCCAAATGTAAAAAATATGTCTATCTGAGTTAGGTGTGATTTATTTTTGAAATTTAAAAGCTCAGAAATCTTCGATTTTAAATAATTTAAATAATAATAATACCCAGTATAATTTATTCCACGCCAAGGGCATTTTACAATATAAAATAAATAAAGAAACTATCACAAAATTTTTACTTGTAGTTTAAAAAAATTAAATAAGACACCAGTAAAACACAAGTGTTTAACATAACACTAGTTTAATAGTTATTTATTTAACGAGTTTGAGTGTAAATCGGGTTTTTATTTCACGAGTGGATTTTTAATCCACGAGGTGAAATAAATGAACCGATTTACACGAAAACGAGTTGGATACAACATTTTATTCTTCGAATTAGACTCAACAACAAGGCTTAAAATTGTTTTAAATGTGGTAAAAATAATCTGACGTTTTGTATTGACAGTTGTCAAAACTTCCTTACACAGGAGAAAAACCGTAAATTTTGACAGTGTCGACGAATAAAAAAATTTTCATTTACCAAGAGATAATTTATACTGATTTTGTTTTCTTCTTCCTCATTGATAACTAAAATATATTTCACATTTGTCTATCACGTCTAGTTTTTTTAATATATTCACTAAAAGTTTTGAAAATTTGTTTCTGGTGTTTAGTTTGGCATTCGTTGTTTCTGTGATAAACTAATTGTTAAACATTGTATTTGCTTTAAAATATCGTCAAGTAAATGTAAATTAAGCCCAAACAACTTTTTTTATGTTTGTGTTTAAATCTATACAGGGCTTTTATTTCAAAACGAGCCAGTCTCAATAACTTTTGACATTGAGCAAATCTATTTTTAAGCAAAAACAGGTCGATTAGGATCGCGAGGGGGAAGTTCAAAACCAACATTTGTTACATTTTAGGTTTCATCCCTTAATCGCTAGCTACCCCTACTTTAGAATTTTAAATGGTACCCCCTACTTTTTCAAACATTTTCGGAAAGAGAAAAAATTTGCGTATCTAACTGTCAAAGAAAAAAATTTTTTGTTGATTCGTTTTTTAGTTAAGGGTGGATTTATTTTTGAAATTTTTAATCCTAGTAGCCTTTGATTTGAAGCCAATTTAATTTAAATAAAAAAATTGTCGATTATAGATGCGATGAGAAAGTTAATAATAACATTACTTACATTTTAGGTTTCATCCCCTGGTTGCTAGCCACCCCTAATTTAAAATTTTAAATAGCACCCCTTATTTTTTGAAACATTTTCGGAAAGGAAACAAATGAGTGTTTCTAACTATCAAAAAAAAATTTTTATTGATTCGTTTTTGAGTTAGGGGCGGTTTTATTTTTAAAATTTATAGTCCTAGTAGCCTTTGATTTGAAGCCAATTTAATTTAAATAAGAAATTTGTCAATAAGAGGTACAATGAAATAGTTCAAATTCAAGATAAAGTACATTTTACATTTCATCCCCAAATTTAAAATCATCCTTACTTTAGAATTTGAAATAGCACCCCCAACTTTTTAAATATTTTTGTAAAGGGGATAAAAAGCTTATCTAACTGTAAAAGCAGATTTTTTTTCGATTCGTTTTTGAGTTCAAAACCAACATAAAATGTTTCAAAATGTTGGGGGTGTTATTACAAATTTTAAAGTAATGGTGGTTAGCGACTAAGGGATGGAACTTAAAACGTATTTTATGTTGGTTTAGAGCTTTCCCAGTGCAATCCAAAACAACATACCTACTTTTTATTTAAATAAAATTGGCTTTAAATCAAAAGCCACTGTAACTAAAAATTTCAAATATAAAACCACCCATAACTAAAAAACGAATAGAAAAATATTTTTTTGATAGTTAGATACGCTAATTTGTTCCCTTTCCGAAAATGTTCCACAAAGTAGGAGGTGCCATTTAAAATTTTAAATTAGGGGTGGCTAGCGACTAAGGGATGAAACCTAAAATGTAACTAATGTTGGATTTAAACTCTCTCATTGCATCTCTTCGACAAATTTTTTATTTAAATTAAATTGGCCTCCAATCAAAGGCTACTAGGATTAAAAATTTCAAAAATAAAACCACCCTTAACTAAGAAACGAATAGACAAAAAAATTTTTTTCCTTGATGGTTCGATCCGCAAATTTTTTCCCTTTCCGAAAATGTTTGAAAAAGTAGGGGGTGCCATTTAAAATTTTAAAGTAGGGGTAGCTAGCGATTAAGGGATGAAACCTAAAATGTAACAAATGTTGGTTTTGAACTTCCCCCTTGCGATCCTAATCCACTTGTTTTTGCTTGAAAACAGATTTGCTCAATGTCTAAAGTTATTGAGACTGGCTCCTTTTGAAATGAAAGCCCTGTATATAGATATTTAAAAAATTTGACGTCCTAATTTTTTTTCGACTTCAGTATCAGATTTAGGGTTAATTATTCTACCGATACACGTTGGTTTAATTTATTGGTAAAAAACGTAGTAAACTTGTGTAATTATTTGATTCCAAAAATAGGCTCTTTAAAGGAGAATCGTAACTAAACATTTTATTACCATTTTTACTGTGCAAATTTTATTAAAAAACTGTGCGTGCTTGACTTATTTAAATGTTTTACTGTGCAAGTGTAAATAATTGTGTAAACAAAAACGTAAAATAAAGCATTGTAGAGGAAGAACTAAAATTTGGTCAGGTGCTACTTTTAGTAGCTGGAAATATTTAAAGTTGGTTTACTTTCATAAAAACCACGTTCTAGTGTAAGTTCTTTATATTTGGCTTATGTAACTCGGTCTTTAATCGAGCGCTATTTTAACAAGAGTTAGGTCACGGGTTAGGTAATGGGCATGTGTAGTAGGTAAAAAAGGGAAAATGTGTGGAAAATTACCGAGAAAAAGTTTTTTACTTTCGTCTCCAATGTTGCTTGATTTCTGCATGGCATTTTATAATTGCCTGTGTTACATCAATATTTAGTCTTGCACACTTCTTTGTAGACTTTTGGCTGCTCATTTTTAAAATTTCAATGTGAAATTACATTTTTTTTACTGCGCTTCTGCCAAGTGTCAAATTTTGACAATGAATTAGTACCAGGGGGGTGCACTTTAATAGGAATGGCCGTGACAACGAAATTAGTATATACTCCACTCCAGTAGAGGCGCCACTCTCATTTTTTTACAGTTTTCTTTACCGACATTTACAAAAATTTAAATGAAAAAGCCAAGAAAGCTGTTTATGACAGTTTAACTTGGTGTCTTTTCACGTTTTTCGTATTTGTTTCTTGTATTTTCAGACATTTTTTCTTTATTAATATCATCACTATTAGTGTTTCCGTCGCATTACTTTACTTTCGGGTGTGTAAGCAAAATGTGATTGTTTTTTTTAGACTATGTTACGCCTACAGCACAGGTACTCACAACAAAATTAATTTTTCCAGTTTGTGATGTTTGCTTTGTAGTTGTTACAGTGCCAATTAAGTGCTCGATTCTGAATTACAGAAAAAAAAACAAACAAAAATTGGAACATTTTTCAAAATGATTGCTTTTGTGGTGTGGACACAAAGTTCTGTGCTAAAGAAGTCATCATCAGATACGAGTATATGGACCAAATGGTATTAAGGGCAATTTGTCATAAGAATTTAAGAATGAAGATTATGCATCTAAGATGTTTCTTCAGAAATACGCAAATATTTCTACCTTGCAAATTCCATAGTAAAAGATACAAAAGATACCTGCTTAATCATGGTAAATTTTATACCTGGTACAATACTTTGTTTGAACTCCGTGTCTAGGAATTGAGTTTTGGAGTGCGCATTATTTGACATACGAAATTCCTTTTTTAACTAACTAAACTACCTAAAAGAAAAATGAGAGATGATTGGGTAACAGAGCGGAGTGAGACTGAAAGCGTATGTACTGCTGGATTTGACATAGCTTGTGAGGAAATGTATCCAGGATCTTGGTAGAAACGACATTTTAAACTTATTGGAAGAAGAAAGTATCAAAGCTATTGGAACTTTTTTCAATATGTAACCCATTAAAGTATAAAATTACTACAAGATGATAGGGTTTTGTGTTGTATCAAAATCTGGTCCTCGTTCTCACCAGTCCTTATCCCATTTGGTCCTTTATATAAAATTTTCCAATTCGTTCTTGGCTGTGTCATTGAGGTGACCAATTAAAAAAAAACAAGTTCACTTTTAGTTGAAAAGATTCTAAACCCAATTCTGATTCGGTAATCAAACCCATTTTGCTACAACTTATAAGACCTTATCATTTGATGGTCATTTTATGATTTACAAGGTGCTATAACAAAAAATTAACGGTGGGCTGTTGTCACTTTATTCACCATATTTTTTTGCCATCAGTTTCAATATCGCTCATTTTTATCATACGGTCGGCTTTCGGACTTTTATTTAATACATTCCTGTACATCGACGATTGTAAATCAATATATATATGTTCACTCTAATTATGAATTTTTTAACTACATATTTCGTATTTGCTTTCTTTGAAATTTTGGTTAGATTTAATTTAAAATCGTCGATATCCTGTTTTGTGTTAATAATACTACCTAAATAGTTCAAACTAGAATGACAAGATTTCACCGTGTTACATATTTCTATTGTACAGAATAACACATTCAAAACAAATTTTTATTTAATGTTATGTTTAATTAAAGTCATTAGACAGTACTATTAGAAATTTTATTATCTTCCTTTTTCTCTCTTTTTAAAGAAGCGCTGTTCAATCTTTTAAACTTTACATAATAATTACTTAAGATTGTAAAATCACTATTTATACACATTCCGATAGTTGACTGACTATTAAAAGGATAATTCCGGTTTTATAGTAATTAGTTTTATGTATGTGTAATCTCTTTTATTTAAATATATAAAAACATAACGGATTTTGGTTGTTTTTATTAAAAAGAGCAATAAAAAGTAAAAAAATTAATAAATATTTAAATTTCGCGCCAAATGTGTAGGACATACTCCACTCCAGCAGATGGCGCTACCGTTTGCGATTCATATCACAGCATACTAAGATACCCATCTATACGAAGTATTATCACAGAGTATATAGCCAAGGCAGAGCCGTCACTCGGCTATTTATGAATGAAATTACAGATGGCGTCGCAATGACCTCGGTGGTCGAATGTGATTGGCGACTCCAGGCGAAGCCGTATTTATGAATGATTCTGGAGTCGCCTTTCTGGTGAAATTGTTGGTACTAATCAATATTGCCAACCTACTTCCCTAAATTTTTACTACGTGTTTACTATTATAGTAAAATCTATAACATAACCTTAAAATTGTTTATTATTATTATTACAAAGTGTGTTATAAGTGTTTAATTACACTATTAGAATGAATAAAATTAAATCTGCTGCGTTTAAAACAGTTTCCAGTTCAAATAAGGTTAAACTGCGTCCATCTTAAATTTGATTACAATGTTGTTGGTCGCAACTGTTTTCATTGTATTCGCTACTTTTAATTTGATGGCTTTTCTAAAAAGGAACAATGATTATGTAAAAATGTCTTACGAATACTCATCTTTAAAGAAGAAGAAGTCTAATATCAAAAATACAATAAATAAATATTTTACTTAGTAACTACGTAAACTAATTATCAACAATGAAGTACTAATTACTACTTTACCATGCAAACTAATTCTACTACAGTAAATTAGGTAATGGATATTAATATTAACTAAATAATCTATGTAAACATGTTGTTATTAACTATTGCGGTGGTTAATATAATCTACGGTTAAGTAAAAGGTAATTATTATCTCTAACGCCTTTCGAAGAATCACACAAGAAAATCACATGAAACACTTCGGAAGTCTGGATAGAAATTGAGGGAAAAATTGGCGGTTCTTGCCATTTCGCGCTTAAATTTCCCTCCAATGTTTTTAAGTGGGGTTGGTGTGAAGATAGCGCATTGTAGAAATAACATGGTTTTATGTTTTTAATAAAAAAATAATTTTTTTTTTTAACTATTAGAAATGAGTTAAATAATGACACTGATTCATATTTTCAAAAAACCTTTATTGTTTCAGCCATAAAAATATTTTTATAGTTGCAGCAAATGTGACTATTATCATTCAATACTTCATTCATGAATACGCATGTCCAAGGTCAACGAGCCTCACAGCGCGCGGGAACAGAGTGACGGCTCTGACTTGGCTATTTACTCTGTGGTATTATTATATTATCTATGATTAGTACTGCCAACCGGAACACTTAAAAAAACTAGGCACGGAGTACCAACCTAACTTTACAGCTGGTCGTTATCCAAGTGAAAACACTGTACATATTTACATTTTCTGAACTGAATTATCCAATTGATTGTCGAAAAACTCACCTTATTCCGACACTCGGCCAGAGCGTCTTTAACCGCCTCATGCTGCCTTTGCAACTCCTCTCTCCGACTCTCAAAAATCTGCCCCAGCTTCTCCCTCTCGGAGACGCCTCTCCCCACAACCGCTGACTCCGCTTCTCGTTTAACTCTCGTGAATTGCTCTCGATTTCGGTGCTTTTTCGCCAAAGCTTTGACCTCTTCTCGATGGTCGGCTTGGAGCTTTCGCATCAAGTCGGTGGTTTCGCGCTCAAACTGGTCTTTGAGCGTCTTCAGTTGGTTGTTTTGGGAGATTTTCATCACTTTTTCGGCCGTGTTGTAGATCACTTCGTGGTATTTTTCGCGCAGTTCTTTTTCCTGGCACACAAAGTCGCGGTTTACGGAGAGGAGACGCTCTGAGTGGCTGCGGGGGAGAGAGGGCTTGTCCGGGTCTCCGCTGCTTGTCTCTGGGCCGTCCGCCACGCAGGTGAGGGGCTCCACGCTTGGGGACTCCGTGGAGAACACGCCGCTAACGCTATGTTAAAAATTAATTAACATATTTTTTTTAGATTGTTCGGATCCATGTGAGAGGTTAATTATGTAATTTTTAAGAAATAAACGGTCCTTCTCTCACAAAATTGTATTTATTAACATGTTTCGACACACATTCGTGGTCATCTTCAGGCCTATAAGAAAACAATAAAGGTGTTTGGAAGCTTAATTTAATACTTACTATCGAGAAAAGTTACACCAAATTTTTAATTCACCATTTTGTGAAGATTTTTAATTTGTTTGAGCGTGCGCGAAATGTAATTTAAATTTAGGCCTGAAGATGGCCACCGTCAACAAAGAAATAAATAAATAAACAATGAAACAAATAATTTTTTTAAGACAATCTAACAATATTATAAAATTAACAAACATTAACCGATGTACAAATTAAAATTATTAAAGGACAAACAACAAGCCTAACTGAAAGGTAGTATTGGGTGGATTTAAACAGGGAAATTTCTATTACTTACTTAATTAAAACTTTTAATTAAACTTGATACTTCGAAATTATTTTGATGATTTAGTGCGACTTTATTTTTGTTACTGTTTAATTTGTAAATTTCTAGGGACTCGAAAGCTAATAGTAGGTCATTTCTAGTGTGTTCAAATAAAATGGTAAAACCTGTGTTTATATCGAAATCATGTAAGTTATCTTTTAGGTGATTAGCAAAATGCGACTGTCTATTATCCACTTTATTTAAATTAGAAAGATGTTTCTTGATCCTTGTTTTGAAATTTCTATAGGTTTTTTCAACATAGTAAGGATTACAATCTTTACATTTTAGTGAGTAAACCCCTGATCTATCTAGTTTGTCTTTTTTGTCTTTATTATTTAGAAGTTTTTTATTTAAGGTATTATTGGTATTAAATGAAATTATATAATCTTCATTAATTCTTTTTATTATTTTGGCAATAATCAAAGATGGGTTACCAATAAAAGGTACGCTAACATATTTTTTGTTGTTTTGTTGAACTATATTTTGGGGGTAAATAGAATTTCTAATTTTTTGTTTTTCCTTTTTATTAATTAACTTTTTTATCATACCCATTGGTTGTTGCAATATCTAAAATAATTTGTTTTTCTTTTTCGTATTCTATTTTATCTAAGGGAAAATTAATAAGTCTATGTATGTAACAATTGAATGCTGCTAATTTGTGTTCTATAGGATGATTTGAATAATTATGTATCACACATCCGGTGTTGGTGTTTTTGTGAAAAACCCCAAAATTGTGTTTGTTTTTTTTAATTGTAATTGTAAGGTCAAGAAAATTTAATTGATAGTTGTTATTTTGTAATTCCATAGAAAATTCCAAGTTTTGATCTATAGTGTTGAATAAATTTAAAAAGTTTGTTTTTCCTTTTTATTAATTAACTTTTTTATCATACCCATTGGTTGTTGCAATATCTAAAATAATTTGTTTTTCTTTTTCGTATTCTATTTTATCTAAGGGGAAATTAATAAGTCTATGTATGTAACAATTGAATGCTGCTAATTTGTGTTCTATAGGATGATTTGAATAATTATGTATCACACATCCGGTGTTGGTGTTTTTGTGAAAAACCCCAAAATTGTGTTTGTTTTTTTTAATTGTAATTGTAAGGTCAAGAAAATTTAATTGATAGTTGTTATTTTGTAATTCCATAGAAAATTCCAAGTTTTGATCTATAGTGTTGAATAAATTTAAAAAGTTTGTTTTTCCTTTTTATTAATTAACTTTTTTATCATACCCATTGGTTGTTGCAATATCTAAAATAATTTGTTTTTCTTTTTCGTATTCTATTTTATCTAAGGGAAAATTAATAAGTCTATGAATGTAACAATTGAATGCTGCTAATTTGTGTTCTATAGGATGATTTGAATAATTATGTATCACACATCCGGTGTTGGTGTTTTTGTGAAAAACCCCAAAATTGTGTTTGTTTTTTTTAATTGTAATTGTAAGGTCAAGAAAATTTAATTGATAGTTGTTATTTTGTAATTCCATAGAAAATTCCAAGTTTTGATCTATAGTATTGAATAAATTTAAAAAGTTTGTTTTTCCTTTTTATTAATTAACTTTTTTATCATACCCATTGGTTGTTGCAATATCTAAAATAATTTGTTTTTCTTTTTCGTATTCTATTTTATCTAAGGGAAAATTAATAAGTCTATGTATGTAACAATTGAATGCTGCTAATTTGTATTCTATAGGATGATTTGAATAATTATGTATCACACATCCGGTGTTGGTGTTTTTGTGAAAAACCCCAAAATTGTGTTTGTTTTTTTTAATTGTAATTGTAAGGTCAAGAAAATTTAATTGATAGTTGTTATTTTGTAATTCCATAGAAAATTCCAAGTTTTGATCTATAGTGTTGAATAAATTTAAAAAGTTTGTTTTTCCTTTTTATTAATTAACTTTTTTATCATACCCATTGGTTGTTGCAATATCTAAAATAATTTGTTTTTCTTTTTCGTATTCTATTTTATCTAAGGGAAAATTAATAAGTCTATGTATGTAACAATTGAATGCTGCTAATTTGTGTTCTATAGGATGATTTGAATAATTATGTTTCACACATCCGGTGTTGGTGTTTTTGTGAAAAACCCCAAAATTGTGTTTGTTTTTTTTAATTGTAATTGTAAGGTCAAGAAAATTTAATTGATAGTTGTTATTTTGTAATTCCATAGAAAATTCCAAGTTTTGATTTATAGTGTTGAATAAATTTAAAAAGTTTGTTTTTCCTTTTTATTAATTAACTTTTTTATCATACCCATTGGTTGTTGCAATATCTAAAATAATTTGTTTTTCTTTTTCGTATTCTATTTTATCTAAGGGAAAATTAATAAGTCTATGTATGTAACAATTGAATGCTGCTAATTTGTGTTCTATAGGATGATTTGAATAATTATGTATCACACATCCGGTGTTGGTGTTTTTGTGAAAAACCCCAAAATTGTGTTTGTTTTTTTTAATTGTAATTGTAAGGTCAAGAAAATTTAATTGATAGTTGTTATTTTGTAATTCCATAGAAAATTCCAAGTTTTGATCTATAGTGTTGAATAAATTTAAAAAGTTTTGTTGGGGTGTCGTTCCATAAAAGTATGATGTCATCTACGTATCTATAGTAATATATAATATGTTGAGTGTAATTTTTGTATTTAACCTCTTTAAGTAAAGCACATTCAAAATCATCCAGGATAGGAGATAAAGGGGATCCCATTGCTAAACCATCATTTTGTGACCAAATTTTGTCATTAAATTTGCAAATATTTTGTTTGAGACAAAGTTGTAATAGTTTTTCAAACTCATTTATATAATCTGTATCTAAGTTTAACGATTCTAATTTTTGTTTGAACTTTTGTTGTAGGTATATTCGAAAATAAATTCTTTACATCTAGTGAAGCTAGAATAAAATTATTGGGACAAGAAATTGATTTGATTTTGTCAATTAAACAGGTCTAATAGGGACTTTTGACAGATCAGGTGTTTTATGAATTTTCATTAGGCCATATAATCTAAGTGTACTAGGGCTTTTTAGTGTTAAATTGTTTCCTACCTCTAGTGGAATGACCTTATTGCAGTTCTTAATTGTCCTTTTGACTAGGTTTAAGAAGGTGGTGAGATTGAACTTTTTCAAAGTGTTGAAATTGTTGTTTTGGAGAAATTCTCCTAGTCGGGTGGTGTAATCTGTCTTTTCGATAATGACTGTACATTTTCCTTTGTCTGCTTTTGTCACCACTAAGTTGTTTTCATGGATTTTCTTCATGATGCATTTTATGGTTGTTTGTTCCTTATCTTGTTGTTCCAGATATTTTCCGTAGATTTTTCTTTAGCTTGTATGCACAATGGTCTTTAATCAGTTGTTTGTCTTCTGTGTCCAGTTTGTTGATGGTGACTTCAGTGTTAATGAGTAAATTTTCAAAGTTCTCTTTGTTGTTAGTGTGGCAATTATATTGTAGTCCCTTGTTCAAAATACTTTGTTCCTTTTCATCAAATGTTATTTTTGTCATGTTGATGGTCCTTCGATGGAAATTAGTTTTTCCCTGTTCAAGTTGTTGTTTAGTTTTTTCTTTTTGTAATAAATTCATCCAATTGTTAAGTTTTCGTGTTAGTAGACCTTTCTTGGTTTTTCTTATATAATTACAGGTGTCTTCTATATCGTTCAAAAAGTTAGTTAGGTTGTCATAGTTGTTGGTTTCTACCATTTTGTCGTAGACTTCTTTTCTTCTAAGGTATGTCCAGTCTAGTTTAGCGTAGAGTCTTCTGATTTCTTTCTTTATTAGGTTACTTCTGAGTTTGGTCATACGGTATAAAGTAAAGGGGCGAATAGATTTTGTTTGGTGAATTATGTATTTTGGTGTAACTTTTCACTTGATGCATTGATGGTTGAACCAAATCGTACAGTTTAGTATTGAAAGTTTCTTATAGAATTGGATCGCTTTTGTCGGACTAACATTGTTGATTAGATTGTTCGGATCCATGTGAGAGGTTAATTATGTAATTGTAGTAAAGTTATGTAAAGTTAATTAATAAAAAGGAAAAACAAAAAATTAGAAATTCTTTTTACCCCCAAAATATAGTTCAACGAAACAACAAAAAATATGTTAGCTTACCTTTTATTGGTAACCCATCTTTGATTATTGCCAAAATAATAAAAAGAATTAATAAAGATTATATAATTTCATTTAATACCAATAATACCTTAAATAAAAAACTTCTAAATAATAAAGACAAAAAAGACAAACTAGATAGATCAGGGGTTTACTCATTAAAATGTAAATTGTAATGCTTACTATGTTGGAAAAACCTATAGAAATTTTAAAACAAGGATCAAGGAACATCTTTCTAATTTAAATAAAGTGGATAATAGACAGTCGCATTTTGCTAATCACCTAAAAGATAACTTACATGATTTCGATATAAACACAGGTTTTACCATTTTATTTGAACACACTAGAAATGACCTACTATTAGCTTTCGAGTCCCTAGAAATTTACAAATTAAACAGTAACAAAAATAAAGTCGCACTAAATCATCAAAATAATTTCGAAGTATCAAGTTTAATTAAAAGTTTTAATTAAGTAAGTAATAGAAATTTCCCTGTTTAAACCCATCCAATACTACCTTTCAGTTAGGCTTGTTGTTTGTCCTTTAATAATTTTAATTTGTACATCGGTTAATGTTTGTTAATTTTATAATATTGTTAGATTGTCTTAAAAAAATTATTTGTTTCATTGTTTATTTATTTATTTCTTTGTTGACGATGGCCATCTTCAGGCCTAAATTTAAATTACATTTCGCTCAAACAAATTAAAAATCTTCACAAAATGGTGAATTAAAAATTTGGTGTAACTTTTCTCGATAGTAAGTATTAAATTAAGCTTACAAACACCTTTATTGTTTTCTTATAAGCCTGAAGATGACCACGAATGTGTGTCGAAACATGTTAATAAATACAATTTTGAGAGAGAAGGATCGTTTATTTCTTAAAAATTACATATTTTTTTTACTGTGTTATTACTTATTAGTTTTACCCAAGTAACAATTTAAATCTGTACCTGAGAGCGGTTACAACATTGAAATAAACATTTAACACACTTTCTATTTGAAACAATGGGCCGTATGAATAAAATTGAGCAAATGCTTTTCACGGTTGGTTTGAAGATGTCTTCTGTTAAAAAAAAAATCCAAGTCTAATCTCAGTTTTTAATTATACCTGATACCTTTCTCTTTACAACAGAATATAAAAGAAAATATTTGATGGGCGTTTTTCGAAAAAAATTGAAACCTAGATTGATTCCATTTTAAATCGAAAAAATAGCAGTTTTAGTACATTGAATGGGAAAAAACGCAATAATAGAACGAAAACAGTTTGGAAATGTGTGCTATTATAAATTTTAGCAGATTAGATACATGTAGATATTTAAAACCCGAAAACTGGCCGAAACAGGTTTTAATAAAGAAATTTACCTTTTTTCGGAAAAAACCGTCTGGACAATTTGAAACAAATAAATAAAAAAGTAAAAAAACAAATACGGCAAAGCGGTTTAAATATCCTATGTCAAAATATTCAGTGCTTATCTAATAAGACAGCTAAGCTAGATATTTTTCTTAATGAAGTAGATGTAGATGTTTTATTGTTCTCTGAGCATTGGCAGTGTGCTGATGATATTAATAGAATTACTTTGAACGGATATCAACACTGTTCATCTGTAAATCAAATACTAATAATTATAAGTGTTTAAATGTGATTAATGATTTATCAGTTTTAAATGTATTTGAATGTTGTGGTATCGAAGTAGACAATCTAATAATTATATCGGTATATTGGCCTCCTTCTAGTGCCACAGAGGAGACAAAAACTTTCCTAGAAGTTTTTGATAAGATGTGCGAATATCTGTCACAAGTAGCAAAGATTATAATATTGATTTTAATTCTAAATCAAATATCTGTCGTGATTTTGTAGATATATTACAACTTTATAACTTAAATTTGACTTTTCGTGATGCAACTCGTGGCAATAAATGCATAGACAATATTATTACTAATAACTATGTTCAGGTATTAAATACAAACGTTGTTGATAACTATATGTCCGCCCAAGTAGCACAAAACATCTTTTTGGTTGTGGCAGCTAAAAAGTTGTTGCAGTAACGTTATGGCAACCTGATCTTAGTCATAATTTGGTTATTTCATTAGGTTTTTAAAATGAAGTTGTTTTTTAGTTAGATTAATATTTAAAAAAGCTATAATATGCTCATTTGGCTTTATATTAGACTCCTAATAGTTGCCCCACAATTTAGCTTTAATTTGGTATCTACGTAACTAAATAGTTATTTTTTAGGTTGCCATAATGCTTTTATGTCCATCGTAAACCCAAAAAATAACCTTTTCACAGCTATTTAAAGTTGATATATTATAGCTATCACACACATTTTAATGACAAAATAATGTCTAAAATATTACTATTTCATGACCATTTGGCTATTCTGCCATATAGTTGTGAATAATCTATCTTATAACTATATGGCAAATTTCCAAAGTTGCCGCAACGTTTTCTTAAAAGTAAAAAAGCTAAAATATAACAAAAATCTATCTGCAGAATGTGGCAATTTGGTAGCAAAATTTTAGTTGTCATTACCAAGTAATGTCTATAACTCTACCCTTTCATAGCTACACAATAATTTTCCCATCATTTTAACTGTCAAATTTTATTTGTCGTATACCACATCTACGTTTCCTATATCAACAAAAGTGTATTTTCTGTAGTGTGGAGTGTGAATTATGCCTAAAGTTGACATTAAACAAACTGCTTTTTCCTTAAAAAGATTTAGGAAAAGCAGTACATATTACAGAAAATTAAAACTTCGAACGACTGACTCAACTTATTTAGTTTGTTTCGATTTAGTCATTATTTAGCCAGAAAAGCCCCTTCAAACGTAAAAAATAACTAAATACCATTTGGTTTTAACTTAGTCAATATTAGGTTTCTGAGTCAGCACGGCAACCATTTCCTAACAATCAGAGAAGACATACAAAAATGGCGATTTTTTTGACAAGTACGACAGCGCAGACAGCGGCCATGTTAAATTTTTCTTATATGTGTCAATTTTACAACTATTTTATAACCATTTAATAACTTTGTCGTTGTCAGAATCATAATTACTGCTATTTTATAAAATTTAATAAATAAAAGTGATACATATAACTGAAATTAATTTAAAAGAAAAACTCTTAATTTTTTGAAAAAAAAAATTAGTATGTTTAATAAATTATTGCTTTTTTTAAGGCGCGTCGATTTTTTCGAAGCATCGTATTCATATTTGTCAGAAAAGTAATTTTTTGCTTGGTTAACGAGTATTTGGAATTTGTGTATGCATTACAGTGATATATAATATGTTTATCGCCATCCATGATGTCTACAAGGATTGAATAAAATAACAATTTCTTCGTGACTCTTCAGTGACCACTAAATTACCATATTGTTATATTTTGATCTTGATGTCCCACAATTTTTCCTAAATTACAACCAAAGATAAAATGTTATTTTGTAGTTGCTGTTGGGTTGTACTTTGGAAACGATAGCCAATTAACAACAAATCGGTGGTTATGTAGTAAATAGTTGTCATTTAGTCATAAAATAGCAACAGCTTCCAGAGCATAACTTCGTTAGAGCTTTAAAACAACCAAATTGTTGGCAACTATTTGGTAATATTACCGTTATATAACCCAAAAATAAATGCCCATTTTTGGCACGGTGACGTTATGACAAGTTTGGTGAAACGTTTTCCTCGATTGTTGCGGTGACCAAATAGTTGTTGCCAAAACGTTTTTACAACCGCTAAATAACAATCTGTGCTACTTGGGTTTAAAAAGGTTCTGTAGAGAACTTTTTTGTTTTACCTAAATACTTTTAGTTTTTATTACGTTTTATCTTTAGTTTAAGGCGTATTATAGCGGTTTTTATAAAAATCAATTGTACTTACCTAAAATTTATCGACTTTTATTGGGAGTTGTTAGCTGTTTCAAAACTATAAAAACGCCAACGTCGCATTTTACCAAATTATTTTTTAAATAATAAGGTTGATAAAAATGTAAAATAGTTATTAAGTGCAGCTAATAATAATATTGTAAATAATTTTAAATAGAATAGCCATATTTTACTGCTGTTTGACTTAAAATTAAAAATATGCACTTTTTAAACATTAAAGAAATGGTGTTAATTTTTGTTTTTTTAATTATCACATAGAATTTGAACGTAGACTTTTTATGGCTAGAAAATAAAAAAAGTACTTAAATTGTTACTTGGGTATATGTGTTATTGTGTTTACGTTCTTAAATTTCTCGTATTTGTTTGTTCAATAAATCATGTTGTTTCGTCTCCAAGTCATAAAACGAGTCCTAAAGCGCCAAAAATCAACAACATAACTCATTTATTACCCAATTATCCTCTAAAACGTATCAATTTATTGTAGAATAAGTTAAACATGCTCTAATTGTAAATTCAGTCAAGGAATCACCAGTTTTCACAATTAACTTGCTGTTGTTGCTACAATAATAATAATTACTATGTTTGAGATCTATCAACACTGAACATGCATGTAAGCATTCAATTGTCCATTCAAACAATCAACCGTTTCGTTATTTCCCTCCAATATCTCGAGTCATGTGCAAGATGTTCGTGCAGAATAAATTGAAGAAAATGACATAAAAACTCACCAAACTGTGCAAAAGCTCCACATACCAGTTGGTTGTTCAGAACAATTGGTTTGGTTGTCCGTCCTTGCCACATTGTAATTATTATTATTGTTTCAACAAGCAATTCAATCAGTGTTGTGGACAAGGCCGGACTGGTTTTTTTATTTATTGCTTCTGAATTTTATTAAAATTTTGAAATCATGAAGGAATTTTTCAATTACTGAACAAAATTAAAATTGCTTCAACCGTCTGTTAAGTAATAACTTTTCGAAAGACCTTTGGTGAGTTTTTTTTAAGAAGAAATAATTGCGTGTTATTAGTTTGGTAATTTGTTGGTTAATGTGTTATACAGGCTGTTCCGTCTAAACACCACATTAGAAGTATTGAAAGTTCTAATAAAGATGTTTATCTGAAAGTTGTTATTCAGGCATAATCCGTTGAGTTCTGCTCAATGAAAATATTTCTAAGATGGCAGCACTTCCGGTTATACCGGAAGTCGCTATTAACTTTCTTATTTTAAATGGAAAGCTACGGTTTTTACTGCGTTTTTGAATTAGTTGAGTTATTTTAAGGGAGTTTTTATCAGCTTTCCCTATACCCAAGTTTAACCGTTTTCAAGATATTTCGGATTTTTTAAAATTTTTGAATTTGCACCTGTCCCTTAAAAAATCGGTAACTCGCTTAGTTTTAGAGATTTCGAAATCATATTTGGAGAATTGAAAGAGAAAGCCTATATCTGTTGTTCAGTGTGATCAAAACTGGAATTGAAGTTAATAAACCCAAAAATTTTAAGGTTAAGTTTGGACAACTTCAAGTACCCAAAACTTAATTTTTTCAAAAGGGAAGTCCCAATTTTTATTCTACTAGATGGAGGAGAATTTTTTCTGCGTCTATCTGTATTAGCATTCCCTATACCTATCTGTGATAATTTTCAAGTTATGTTGGTTTTTTTGTTGTTGTAGGAAATTTCTTACTAACCACAACTATTTTTGCATAGTTTGCCATAAAAACATTTCTGATTAAACTTAAACGACAAACTCTGTTCAAAATTGTGTTATCAGACTGTGAAAACAAAATAAATTCATTGGGTGTTGGTTTGAAAAACTTTAATTTCTCACCTTTTTTCATTCGTTTCCATGGCAACCTATGAGAAAAGGCCTATGGCTAATGAATTTCTCAATCCCAACAAAAAGTTATTGTAACTTGAAAACTATTAAACATAAGTATAGGGAATGTTAACACAGATCGAAGCAGAATTAAATTCTCTACCATCTAGTGAAATAAAACTTTCGGCATTTCATTTGAAAAAAATGAGTTATGGATGCTTAAAGTTCTGCAAACTTAACTTTAAAAATTTGGAGTTTGTTATTCTTTTTTAGAAATTTGAAAACACCAAAGGAAAGATCTAGGCTTCCTCTTTCAAATGAGCTCAAAAATATTTCCAAGTTTTTAAAAATGGCAGAGTTATCGATTTTTGAACTGGAAGGTGCAAATCCAAAGAAATTTTAATTTCTAAGTTCTTTAGATTTTTCACTATTTCAGTTCTTAAATTTTTCAGTTTTTTAATTTCTTATTTTGTTTCTAGTTTCATAATTTTTCAACCTTCACGAATTTTTTTAGTAGCAATTTTAGTCTTCTAGTCATTCACTTTCTCATAGTTTTAGCCAAAGTTTTTTACTCTACTGTTAAAAACCAGTTTTTAAAAGCTTTTATTTGACTCACAATGTTATCTGTCTGTCGGTTATCTTTTCGGAGCCAGATTTGAAAGGGTTCCCGTTGTCCCACTGAATTGAAATTTTGCATACTTACTTAATCTGCGTGACAATGCAATCCTATGGAGTTAAATACCCCCTAAAGGGGTTAAATGGGGTTTTGAAGTTTTAGGTTACGTTCACAAAAGGGTTCTCGATTTGTAAATTTAAGAGGACTCCTGTAGTCGCAATGAAATGAAATTTAACATGCTTACGTAATCTGCGTGACAATGCAATTCTATATTATAGTTAATTACCCCTTAAAGGTGTTAAATGGGGTTTTAAAATTTTAGGTTATGTTTACCAAAGGGGTTCTCGATTTGTACATACCGTAACTTATACCGACATAGACGGTATGTTGGTCATTTGGACGTCACAGTAGATGCACAGTGTAATAACAATAAATCTATGCAATAAATAGACTAAAAAGCAAAAAATGCAAATTCAGCGTGACCCAGGGGTGTGTAATCGGTCCATAACTTTTTTGCTATTTGAAATATTGCCATGCCGTTTTTACTATCCGATAGATCGACTTAAAGTTCACAAACTAAAAATATTTTTATTATATACAGGGTGTTGTATACAGGGTGGTGAACCAAAGTTATATTTTTTTAAACGGAACACCCTATATATTTTTATATAATTGGATTCTACGCAAAAAACAATGTAACTTTATATAAAATATTATTGGTCTATCTCCTTTCGTTTCGGA
The DNA here is from genome assembly GCA_939628115.1 of Tribolium freemani. Lineage (NCBI taxonomy): Eukaryota > Metazoa > Arthropoda > Insecta > Coleoptera > Tenebrionidae > Tribolium > Tribolium freemani. The sequence goes on along the minus strand of OW626786.1, from coordinate 14,477,816 downwards.
ATTATTCAATTTTTCGTTATAAAAAAGACCAACATTTTAAAAATCAGTACGAAGTCGTTTATGACTTATTTTCAACAGAAAACCTTAGATTACCTTATAATTTTAGCAAATTGTCGACTTTTAGTTAAAGCACGCAGAAAATATACAGAGTGTGTCAAAACGCAAAAAGTTGAATAACTCATTTTTTTCAAATGGAGCATTTTTTTTCATGTATTGATAGCATTTTTGATCAGCTTTCTACTGGTACAGGGTTTGCATAGCAAATTTAAAATATTTTTCAAGATTTTCCTCTTTCAAATGAGCTCAAAAATATTTCCAAATTTTTAAAAATCGCAGAGTTATCGATTTTTGAACTGGGAGGTGCAAATCCAAAAAAAATTTAAAAACCATAAATATTTCGTAAACGGTTAAATTTAGGTGAAAACTACCTTAAAATAACTCTAGTAATTCAAAAACGAATTAAAAAATATAGCATTCCATTTAAAATAAGGAAGTTAATAGCAACTTCCGGTATAACCGGAAGTGCTGCCATCTGGAGAATATTTTCATTGAGCAGGACGTAACAGATTATGGTTGTATACAAATTTTCAGATGACTATGATTATTAGAACTCCCAATACTTCTAATGTGGGGTTTAGACAAGACAGCCTGTAAGTACAACAACAGTCACTCAAAAATAATTGAATTTGCTAGAGCAAATTAGTTTTTAGTTTTGTGATTAGTTATAAAGACATAAACGGACAGGGCCAGTCCGGCCCTGCTTGCAAAACACAAAGACTTACATATTTTTACTTGATAATCTCTTGACCAGCTTCATGTTAATCAAACGCGACCTCTTTTCCGAAAAATCGCCCGATTTCTGTGACTGCAGTGTCATTTTCTTCTTTTCGTGTTTCTTCCTCAAATTCTCCAACTTCTTATCCAGCTCCAGTTTCTTCTCCTTAACTAGTTTATTGTCAAGAATCTTGTCCAACGGTTCGGCCACAAGCTCCTCAAACTTTTCCTCTTTCATTTCAACATTTTTCGGTAACGAGTTGGAATCATGTTGTGGATTTTTTGTGTCTACACTGGTTGCAATTACGGGGCCTTCATTATCGGAGGTGGCGTCCACTGAAGCCGCCCCTGTTGCTATCAAGGGCCTTTGGATTGGGCTTCCATTGGTGGCTTGTTCTTTGGCTAGATTGGTCATAGTTATAAACTTTTAACTTAATTCATATTAGTTTAATTATTAATGTATTAATTCAGTGTTCAGTTAAATTTAGTTGCAATTTTTGGTAATTTTTTTGGGGCTAGTGCCAATTTTTTTAAAGTAATTTTTAGCACAAAACATTAACTTTAATAATAACTACTATAATAGATCTAGCAGGCTTGGTTTACAGAAAGCGAAATTAAAATTTAATTCATAATTAAACTAATTCGTAATAACTTGCCGGTTATTTTGTCAAGTTAACCGCGAATTAAAATTTAATTGCGATTAAACTTTTAGTTTCTCACTGCTTTCGTGTTCGTCATCAAAAGAGGAAAAGCTTTCAGTTAATATTTCCCTTCCACTTTCGCTTCATGTTCTGTTTCATTATCTTTAACTTTTAATTTAAAAAATTTAATTTAATTTCCGTTTCTAAAGTTTTCAGCCTGTCAATTTATTAGTCTTTAAGTTTCTTGTTTTTTTTTTCAATATTTCAGATTTTCAGTACCTAAGTTGGTTTTTAAGTTTTTCTTTCTAGTACGTATTAAATTTTTTTTCTAGTTTCATAGTAATTTAGCCTTCAGTCATTCAATTTCTGATAATTTAGGATTTAAGTTTCTAAGGACCGGTTTATAGAAGCGTCATTAATTTAATTCGCAATTAAATGTGTGGTTAACTGCTCACGTGCCAAATTGAAGCAATTTGATTGGTCCATTTGTGTTGGTAACTTTTAACAACGAATTAAATTTTAACAGAGCTTTCTATAAACCGGTCACAGATTTTTTTAGACTTTTAGTTTCTAAAGTTTTCAGTATTTCAATATCTACCTATTAGTAAATCAGTTTTTAAATTTCTCTTTTTTTCTAGTTTTGTAGTTTCATACTTAATTAACCTTCACTAAGTTTTTTACATGTTCAGATTTTTCTTTCTATTAGAAATTCAGTTCTTTGATTTCCTAATTTTTTCTAGTTTTGTAGTTTTATAGTTTTTCAACTTTCAGTTATTTAATTTCTTATAGTTTTCGGTGTTTCAGATTTTCAGTTTTTAAGTTCTTTACTCATTAAAAATTCATATGATGTTATAGTTTTTTAGCCTTTCAATCATTCATGTCTTCAAAGTTTTAATTTCCAAGTTCTTTAGATTTTTCACTATTTCAGTTCTTAAATTTTTCGGTTTTTTAATTTCTTATTTTGTTTCTAGTTTCATAGTTTTCCAAACCTTCACAAATTTTTTTAGTAGCAATTTTAGTCTTCTAGTCATTCACTTTCTCATAGTTTTAGCCAAAGTTTTTTACTCTACTGTTAAAAATAAATTTTTAAAAGCTTTTATTTGACTCACAATGTTATCTGTCTGTCGGTTATTTTTTCAGAGCCAAATTTGAAAGGGTTCCCGTTGTCCCATTGAATTGAAATTTTGCATACTTACTTAATCTGCGTGACAATGCAATCCTATGTAGTTAAAAACCCCCTAAGGAGTTAAATGGGGTTTTGAAGTTTTAGGTTATGTTTACAAATGGGTTCTCGATTTGTAAATTTGAGAGGGTTCCTGTAGTCGCAATGAAATGAAATTTAACATGCTTACGTAATCTGGGTGACAATGCAATTCTATATAGTTAATTACCCCCTAAAGGTATTAAATGGGGTTTTAAAATTTTAGGTTATGTTCACAAAGGTGTTCTCGATTTGTACATACCGTAACTTATACCGACATAGACGGTATGTTGGTCATTTGGACGTTACGGTAGATGCACAGTGTAATAACAATCAATCTATGCAATAAATAAAAACTAAAAAGCAAAAAATAAAAATATATAAAAAATGTTTTTTAAAAAAGCTTTTATTTAAAAGATGCACTAAAAATTAAAAAATAATGTATTTCAATCACAGAATATTTTTTCTTACAGGTTAAAATTCTAAAATTTATAAAAGCTTTGGGAGTTATAAAACTACGGCATTACAGAATTACTTTGTTCAATTAAACTCCCAAAGCTTGAAATTCTAAGAAAAAATATTCTCCTGTGATTGAAATCCATTATTTTTTACTTTTCAGTGCATCTTTTAAATAAAAGCTTTTTTAAAAAACATTTTTTTATATATTTTTATTTAAAATCTTATTGATTTTTCTAGTTTTATTGTTAATTATTTTTTTAATGTTTTAGAATTTTTTTTATTATTATCTAAGTTTTTCAGTTTCACTCTACTAGAAAATCAGTTTTTCAATGTCTTTTTTTTTTAGTTTTGTTGAGCTTTTCAGACTAATTTCTTAGAAATCGGTTTTAAAACCTAAAATATACGAAAGGGTCTGTATTAAACCATCAAAATTCTGCTTGTAATTGTATTGTCTTCTTTTTTTGGCTTTATCTAAAGGTTATGATGTCAAGTATTTTCTAGTAATGTCGTGTATTTTTAAGCATTGATTGTTTCGTATAATATGACCCCTTCATTAAAAATGTTACTTAAAATTACTTACTTATACAGGGTGAGTCATTGATATGGGCGTGCTTGATTGCACCTACACCGTCAATGATACCGAAATAAGTCAAAGGGCACTGCAAATGGGAGGCCAAAGTGCATTTTCTAAAATTATTTTGCTCTATACAGGGTGTTCCATTTTTACAGTGCAGCCTATAACATAGTTTTTTTAAATGGCACCCCCTGTATATTTGAACATATTTCAATTTGTATTTCTTTAAGCTTTAAAAAACCGTTTAGTTTTTTAAATTTGCTTTAACCGTTCACAAGTTATTTAATTTTTTCTACAATTTAGTGCGTTTGCAGGCACATTATTAAAAAATCGCAATACCCTTGGTTTTCGCGATATCAAATTGGGACTTTGTCCATATGGAAACAACTGTTTGAGGTATCTTTTGGTGGCAAAATCGTCCATTTTCATTGTAGCATCTCCTTACTGTGACACATTCATTTTAGGAAACTTTGAAGGACTATAACTTAATTATTTTAAATAGCACCCCCTGTATTTTATTATTAGGTCCGATTCAGTGTCTCATCTTACATCTTTTTTACCTCTTAAGTTTTTTCCTAAAAGTTGATAGTTTGGGAGATAATTCGGTTTTTCTGAAAAATACACACAAAATCTCTTGGATACTAATGAAGCGTGCTATGAAAAACAATACATTCTGGCATACCAATGTCAAAATGGCATTTATAGTATGTCACGTTTTGATTTTCTTGTGAAAATGATTTTTTCGCGTAAAATGCAAATCTACAAATCTCATCGAGATATAAACTTTGACAAGAAATTATTAAATAAAAATGAAAGAAATTTACAATGGAGAAATAAGGAAATAAAAAAATATTTACTGAGGTATAAAAATCAATAGCGATAACATTTTACTTGCAATTACAAAACTGTTTAAAATGACGGCTTTCTTAAGCAATAAAGCACAACATTCGTCAATTGTTTTTAAAAATTCACCCCTTCTAATGTGGCATGATCTATTCTATGAAAAGCCTTTATAATTCTTTCTTGCATATTTTCTCTGGTAGAGCCGTCGTTTCTTTCATTTTTGTTTAATAATTTCTTTTCAAAATTAGAGTTTATATCTCGATGAGATTGTATGCATTTAACACGAAAAAATCATTTTCACAACAAAATTAAAAAAGTGACGTACAATAAATGCCAGTTTGATGTTAATATGTCATAAGTTATTGTTTTTAATGACACGCTACATTAATATTCAAGATATTTTGTGTGCATTTTTCAGAAAAACCGAATTATCTCCCAATCTATCAACTTTTAGGAAAAAACTTAAGAGGTAAAAAAGATTTAAAATGAGACACTGAATCGGACCTAATAATAAAATACAGGAGTGCTATTTAAAACAATCAAGTTATGGTCCTTCAAATTGTCCTAAAATGAATGTGTCACAGCAAGGAGATCCTACAATAAAAATGAACGATCTTGCCACCGAAAGATACCTCAAACAGTTGTTTACATATGGACACAGTCCCAACTTGATATCCCAAAAACCAAGGGTACTGCGATTTTTTAATAATGTGCCTGCAAAGGCACTAAATTGTAGAAAAAATTAAATAACTTCCAAACGGTTAAAGCAAATTAAAAAAATTAAACGGATTTTTAAAGCTTAAAGAAAAGCAAATTGAAATATGTACAAATATACAAGAGGTGCCATTTAAAAAAACTATGTTACAGGCTGCACTGTAAAAATGGAACTGTGACATTTGACTCATTTCAATATCATTGACGGTGTAGGTGTAATCGAGCATGCCCATATCAGTGACTCACCCTGTATTTGTAAAAAAGTTTCAAGCGGTAAATAAACTTTTTTTAAAATCTTACCACTCAAACTGTTTTTTTTCTGCTCTTCGGTGCCTTCAGCCGGTTCCATATCATCAGTGAGAACAGCTAATTGTTGTGCGCGTTTTTCCAAATCACTTTGATACTTGATTGGGTTTGCTAAAGCCTCTGCAAAGTCAGAAAGGCCGTCCGGGACGTAGTCTTTGACCACTATATGGAGGAAGAGAGTAGCCAGAGGTAACGGTTGACCGATTTCAGTCCGTAAATTAACGTGTCTATAACCGGGACATAAACCAACAACTGGAAGGACTCTATGTCCAATAAAACGCCCAGATTCTTCATAGGCAGCTATGCGAATTGAAGCCAAATCAGGCAGAACAACTTTTTTGAAAACGAACGGTTCCTCATCATAGACTGGATTAATTCCATTGTTGGGCACAGTTTTCGTCCGGAAGCGTTTCCGCACTGTATCGGCTGGTAGGCCGTACATTTCCACTTCCACATAAGTCCCTACTCTCTTATCAGTCAAAAATTGTCCAGATATCACAGTTATTTTGACCGTGCCTGCGATTATTCCATCGACTGTTGATTCAGCAAAAGGATAAAACCGCCGATCAGTTCGTCTCATAAACTCGGGCTTGAGCAAATAACCACAACGAAAATTGTACTCAAAAATGCCCAAATTCAGTTGCATTGCCAAGTCGAGTGTTTGGAAATTTAACGCAACAAGTTGACAGCCGGCATTCCAAAACACCTGAGGCATGAAATTAGACGAGTCGAAACGAGTTCCGGCTGGGTAAACACGACTCAGTTGATGTTTGTTGTAGTTGACGAACTGAACGGGATATTCTTTCAGTAGAGATGTTGCTTGCTTTTCGTCGAATGAAGACATTTCATAACTGCGGTTTTTTTCTGCAAGAATTGGACCAAATTATTGGTTTAGCCAAATATGGGGGACTATAGATTAGGATACTAAATCGCTCCTTAAAATATAGATCACATTTCATATTTTTTTACGCTTTTTTATTTTTATAATGTATTTTTTTTCAAAACACACAAGTCAGTTTATATTATTTAATGTATTTTGCGCCAAAAGTTTTTTATTGTAGATTTAAATTTTGTGAATAGCTAGTATAATACGTAGAATGAGCCGCCAAATTCACTGGAGCAAACCGTTTTGCTCTACGACTTTTAGTTTTTGAGTTATGAATTTTTAATAAATAACCCGGCGCATCCACCATTTTTCAAGTTAAAATAATTTTTTAAATATCTTCTCAAATACGTGAGTGTTGTAAAATAGTTGGTATAATATGTAAAATGAGCCGAAGATTTCACTGGAACAAACCGTTTTGCTCTACGACTTTTAGTTTTTGAGTTATGAATTTTTTTAGTGTCAAACTTTAGATGCGTCTGTACCCGGAACCGGTGCCCGGAGCCGCTCCGGGTTTAATCGAGACAATAGATAATTTTAAGCGCTATCTGATGCATTCTTAAAATTTGCTCTAAATCTTATAGTTTCCGAGAAAAACGCAAAAAAAGAGACTGTTAACAATTTTTTTAATTTTTTTATTTTCTCAATTACGGCAAAACTATTCGAAAATGTGGAACTATTTTGGTCCAGTCTTATGTAAAATGATCCGGGGAATCGATTGGCGTTGAGAAAATCGCCAAATTCCTAATAGTTAGTTATGAATTTTTTAAAATTTTACCAACTTTTGCTTTTTTTCGAAATTTTCTCGAAAACTATAAGTTGGAGAACAATAATCTTTTTTGAAACAGATAGATAATTAAAAGAGCTTTCCAACGATAATAAACTTCATAGGGTTATCTGTAATAGTTTCGAAGTTATAACTCGATAAATATTCCGGGTACCGAAAATCGACCAAAATCGCGACAAAATTGCAAAAACCAAAATTTTTAAAAGTGAACATATTATAACTACTTTTAACAACTCCGGAGGGTTGTAAAAGCGTAGAAAAGTCCATAAAACTTTGCTAGAATGAGTTAAAAAAAATTTTTTTTTTCATTTTGATGAAGGTAAGTGCCTTGACCATTAAAATTTTAAGCAAAAAAAAATCAATATTTTAAATTTCGTGAAAAGCTGGTATAATACGGAAAATGAGTCGCAGAATTCACTGGAATAAACCGTTTTGCTCTACGACTTTTAGTTTTTGAGTTATGATTTTTTTTAGTCAAAAGACATTAAAATGCTGTTAACAAATTTTTCATTCTTTTTTATTTTCTCAATTACGTCAAAACTATGCGAAAATGTGGAACTATTTTGACTCTAACCTATGTACAATGATCCGGGGAATTGATTGGCGTCGAGAAAATCGCCAAATTCCCAATAGTTTTTTAGTTATGAATTTTTTTAAATTTTACCTATTTTTCCTTTTATTCGCAATTTTCTCGAAAACTATTAGTCGGAGAACAATAATCTTTTTTGAAAAAGATAGACAATTAAAAGAGCATCCCAACGATAATAAACTTTATAAAGTTATCTCTAATAGTTCCGGAGTTATTGCTCGGTAAATGTTCCGGGTACTGGAAATCGACCTAAATCTCAACGAAAATTGGAAAAACCAAATTTTAAAATTGAACCTATTGACTTTTTTTGTACTTTTAACAACTTCAGAGGGGTTGTTAGGGCAAAGAAAACTTCATAAAACTTTGCTAGTTAAAAAATTTCTTTTTTCGTTTTTATGGATTAAAATTTTAAACAAAAAAAATTAAAAATTTTAATCTCGAGAAAAGCTGGTATAATACGGAAGATGAGCCGCAGAATTCACTGAAACAAACCGTTTTGCTCTAGGACTTTTAATTATTAAGTTATGAATTTTTTAATAAATAACCCGGCGCATCCACCATTTTCCAAATTAAAATAAATTTTAAAATACGTTCTCAAATAAGTGAGTGTTGTAAAATAGTTGGTATAATATGTAAAATGAGCCGCAGATTTCACTGGAACAAACCATTTTGCTCTACGACTTTTAGTTTTTGAGTTATGATTTTTTTTAGTGTAAATCTTTAAATGGCTCTGTACCCGGAACCATTGACCGGAGCCGCTCCGGATTTTGACAAGAAAATAGACAATTTCAAGCTCTATCTGATGCTTTTTTGATTTTTGTTCTAGGTCTTATAGTTTCTGAGAAAAATGCAAAAAGTTTGAATTTTCACTTGAAACTATTGGAGTTAGCAAAAAACGGCAAAATCCATTAGGACCGGTTTAAAAAGCTCCACAAAATGGCATAGGTTATATTCACTTAATTGAGCTTGTAAAAGCTGTAAAATAAAATGTTTATTTATTTATGTGTCTCCTATTCTCCAAAATTAAAGCTTTTCCAATAAACCTGCTTGTTAATAAGTGCTCAAACAATAAGTATATTAATTTGCTCATTGGCCATATAACTTTAACCTGATAACAGAAATCTTCATTTTTGCCAAAAGGTTATTAACGTATCCATTTTCCAGTTTTGTTAAATATTGTTACAACAAAAGAATAAGTAACTAGAGCACTCCTCGAAGACATTAATTTATTGTCAAATCTTTAGTGGGAGTTTAACTGAAGCACCAATTAGGTTTTTCTTTTAAATTGATTGATTATGTAAAAAACAAAGAAAAAAACTAAAGTTACAAAAAGAATAAAATTTTTAGATTTAATGAAAAATATAGTTTTAAAATGTGATTGCTTACCTTTAACTGTTTTACTTTTTTTGGGACAAATGCGACCAATTTAATAAAATATTTACTACTATTTTTATGTTTAAAATAATAATAATAATTAAAATACTATTGTGACACATATATAGCTATATGGCTATAATTTTTGGCTACAAAGCGATTCACGGCAAATTGGATTGTCCTAATATTATAAATTTATTTACTTTTAGAGTTCCCTCGTATACCATCCGTTGTCACCGGACAAACTATGGGTTTAACTCACCATACAGTCGTACAGCTAGGTACATCAACTCACTTTCAAATGAGATTGACCTTTTTTGTTGAGGCGACTTAATTCTTAAACGTTTTTTACTTTCTTTATAACTTTTTATTATTCCTTAAATCGTGTGTTTTCTCCTATCTTAAGAATGCTATGTTACTTTTTTTTTTCTTGTTATTATTATTTGTTAACAAACGCTCTGTACTAAGTCTTAAGTTTTCAATTTTTCGAATTTGCCTTTTTTTGTGCATTTGTATTTTGGCAATAAAGTTATTATTATTATTATTATTATTATTATTATTATTATTATTATTAATACGAGAAAATAATAGTAAATAATTTGATTTTTTTCATATATAGATTATTTTCGATAAAAAAACTAGATGACAACGAAAACAATTATTATAAACTTTTATTTACTAATTCAAGCAAAAATGCTATTTTTCTGGCACTCCTCGTAGATTAAGATCATATCTATAACCTCTCTTGAATCGAATAACTTCAAATAACTGGCCATTTTTTAATCAAATTTCAACCGACTGACAAGCCGCGATATTTTTTTGACACCTTAAGTAACGAAATAATTTTTGCATTATTTTTATATTAACCGTTATTTAAATTATTTTTTTAAACTGCGCCATCTAGTGACACTAACGTAGCACAAAATATCTTTTTGGTTGTGGCAGCTAAAAAGTTGTTGCAGTAACGTGATGGCAACCTGATCTTAGTCATAATTTGGTTATTTCATTAGGTTTTTAAAATGAAGTTGTCTTTTAGTTAGATTAATATTTAAGAAAGCTATAATATGCTCATTTGGCTTTATATTAGACTCCTAATAGTTGCCCTACAATTTAGCTTTAATTTGGTATCTACGTAACTAAATAGTTATTTTTTAGGTTGCCATAATGCTTTTATGTCCATCGTAAACCCAAAAAATAACCTTTTCACAGCTATTTAAAGTTGATATATTATAGCTATCACACATATTTTAATGACAAAATAATGTCTAAAATATTACTATTTCATGACCATTTGGCTATTCTGCCATATAGTTGTGAATAATCTATTTTATAACTATATGGCAAATTTCCAAAGTTGCCGCAACGTTTTCTTAAAAATAAAAAAGCTAAAATATAACGAAAATCTATCTGCAGAATGTGGCAATTTGGTAGCAAAATTTTAGTTGTCATTACCAAGTAATGACTATAACTCTACCCTTTCGTAGCTACACAATAATTTTCCCATCATTTTAACTGTCAAATTTTATTTGTCGTATACCACATCTACGTTTCCTATACCAACAAAAGTGTATTTTCTGTAGTGTGGAGTGTGAATTATGCCTAAAGTTGACATTAAACAAACTGATTTTTCCTTAAAAAGATTTAGGAAAAGCAGTACATATTACAGAAAATTAAAACTTCGAACGACTGACTCAACTTATTTAGTTTGTTTCGATTTAGTCATTATTTAGCCAGAAAAGCCCCTTCAAACGTAAAAAATAACTAAGTACCATTTGGTTTTAACTTAGTCAATATTAAATTTCTGAGTCAGCACGGCAACCATTTCCTAACAATCAGAGAAGACATACAAAAATGGCGATTTTTTTGACAAATACGACAGCGCAGACAGCGGCCATGTTAAATTTTTCTTATGTGTGTCAATTTTACAACTATTTTATAACCATTTAATAACTTTGTCGTTGTCAGAATCATAATTACTGCTATTTTATAAAATTTAATAAATAAGTTATACATTTTTATAACTGAAATTAATTTAAAAGAAAAACTCTCTTAATTTTTTGAAAGAAAAATTAGTATGTTTAATAAATTATTGCTTTTTTTTAGAGAGCGTCGATTTTTTCGAAGCATCGTATTCATATTTGTCAGAAAAGTAATGTCGCCAAACAAATTTTTTGCTTGGTTAACCAGTATTTGGAATTTGTGTATGCATTACAGTAATATATAATATGTTTATGGCCATCCATGATGTCTACAAGGATTGAATAATATAACAATTTCTTCGTGACTCTTCAGTGACCACTAAATTACCATATTGTTATATTTTGATCTTGATGTCCCACAATTTTTCCTAAATTACAACCAAAGATAAAATGTTATTTTGTAGTTGCTGTTAGGTTGTACTTTGGAAACGATAGCCAATTAACAACAAATCGGTGGTTATGTAGTAAATAGTTGTCATTTAGTCATAAAATAGCAACAGCTTCCAGAGCATAACTTCGTTAGAGCTTTGAAACAACCAAATTGTTGTCAACTATTTGGTAATATTACCGTTATATAACCGAAAAATAAATGCCCATTTTTGGCACGGTGACGTTATGACAAGTTTGGTGAAACGTTTTCCTCGATTGCTGCGGTGACCAAATAGTTGTTGCCAAAACGTTTTTACAACCGCTAAATAACAATCTGTGCAACTTGATTAGGGACGTTTCTTATGTCTCGTTTCGCATCCTAATCTATAGTAAACCCTAGACAAACTAACTTTTCGCATTTTCGAAGCTGGTGAAATGAACCGGTTGTACGTAATTCACTAGAGCCGATATCTCGGCTCCTGCCTCGGTTTCGCCCGCTGTTGCCGCTTTGTGATCGCTTCCTTCATTCGCCGGTTCTGTCGAATTGTCCGTTTCGAGCGTTTCGCCATCTTCGTCACTTGACGATTCTTCGTCTTCTGTCCCAGTTGAGTCTTTAGAACCCTTGAAAAAATCAATCTCAGGAAAAAACTAGATTTGATTTGTCAGTTTACTTGTCTGCAATTGGCCTGCAATGGAGGGGCGTGGTGGGGAACGTCACCGTTTCCGGTGGGTTCCGATGGTGGTGCTTCCGGTTGGGTCGATGTGCTTTTTTTATGGTGGTGGTGATGGTGGTGGTGGTGGTGATGTTTTTTTTTATTCTTTATTATTATCTTGCGTTTCAGAACTGATGGGGGAGGCAAAGGCTGGCCTTCAAACAGAATTTAACATTCATTTGTGGAAAAAAATAATCAAGCAAACTTATTCCAAAGGGAAAAAACTCACTTTTTTCAAATAGAAAGGAATAAAGTGCTTTTATTAAGTAACCCAAAAATTTTGTAAGAAAAAATCAAGAATTTAAAATTTGTGATCCGTCCTATATTTAAAGCAATTTAAAGATGAACGTATGAAAATAGAGTTACTTCTAGTAAAACTTTGTTTATTTTTTTAAATATATTATAATTTTTGATGATTTTAAATGCTCTATCTGCTAGTCATGTTTTGTTTTTTATTTCAATGCTCTTAAAATTTAGAAACAACTGCGCCATCTGGCGACACTAATGGAATTAACGAAAACGGGGACATTTTATTGAATGTCGTGTCGCATCCTAGTATTTAGTTATCCGTATATTCGACTAAATATGGAAATTTTACTGATCGTAAAAGAAAAACAGAAAATGCTAGTATTAATATTTAAAATCGTTAAAAAATGAATTTTTTGTACCTAAAAATGATCAAAGTTGAATTTTCATTTCCTGGCGAAAAGTTGTATCTGCTATTTATTGGTTTTTAATTGTAATCAATAAGAATAAATTTAAAAAAGGAGTAAATTTTCTCACTACATTTTTCTAAAAACTCATTGACTTTATCTTTAAAAAATTTAATTGTTCAATCATAACAAGATAAACAGTACTATTTTCTGTAAACGCTTATTTTTCTTGACTATCTTTTGCCACCAATAATCATATTGTTATTATAAATTCAAATTTTTCAAAATCGAGTGAAAAAATTGAGTTTGACTATAAATTGAAGACTGTTCACTGGAGAATATTTCAAAGTTTGTAATCAATAGAAAAAAATAATAGAAGTCTAAATTAATGAAGCTTTCTCAAAAATTCACTGACTATTTTAAAAAATTGTTTTAATTGTTCAATGACGAAAAATAAAATTGTAATCAGAGTAGAAAGAAATATGAAAAAAGTTTAAATTAATCAAGAATATGTTTTAGTTCCCTCACTACATTTTTCTCAAAAATTCACTGATTTTACCTTTAAAAACCGTTCAATCAGAATAAGATAAACAGCATCTATATTCTGTTTTATGTTTTCTTGATTTATGTATGAAATGTATATTTTTGCTATTTTTCAAAATCGACGAAAAAAAGTTGAATTTGACTAAGAAACTGTTCACAGGAGAATTTTTCAAAATTTGTAATCAATAGAAAAAAATATGAAAATTAATGAAGCTTTAAAAATTAAATTTTTTTAAAACTAAAAAATTTAGTTAAAATTATATTTAGTAAAATTAGTATCTGGGGTTTTGATTAAGGATAAAAACGCATATGGTGGCATTTTTGGAAATTTCACCCCTAAGGGGGTGTAAAATAAATATCCGTTATTTTTAAAGTTATGCCATAAAAATTGATGTTTAAGCTTTCGTCAAAAAATGAAGAAACGTGTGATTGATGCTTTTCAAAAATTCCACCCCCAAGGGGGTTAAACAGGGATTAAAAATTGCATAAAAACTTGTAATTGTTTTAAATTAAGTAATAAAAATTGGTATCAAAGGTTTCGGTTAAATATAAAAAACGTGTTTTGGTTCTTTTGGAAATTCCACCCCTAAGAGTGTGCAAAATAAAAATTAATAATTTTTTAAGTTAGATCCATGAAAATTGGTGTCTAGGCCTTCGTCAAAAAATGATGAAATGTGTGATTAATGCTCTTCAAAAATTCCACCCCCCAAGGGGGTTAAAATATAAATATCCGTCATTTTTAAGGTTACACCATAAAAACTGGTATTTGGGCCTTTGCTGAAAAATAAAGAAGCAATTAAAAAATTAGTTTTTATTTAAAAAAAAACTGAAACACGTGCTTCATTATTTTTCAGCAAAGGTCCAAATACCAATTTTCATAGTGTAACTTTAAATTTTAAATATTTTAAAAAGCATAAAAAACATGTTTCTTATTATCTCCTGAAAGCCTAGATACCAATTTTCATGGTATAACTTTAAAAATTACGGATATTTAATTTACACCCTCTTAGGGGTGGAATTTCCAAAAATCCCACCATTTGCGTTTTTACCCTTAACCGAGACCCCAGATACCAATTTTTATAAATACATATAATTGAAAAAAATTAGTTCTAAAAAATTTTTAACCCCTGTTTAACCACCCTCCTCTTCTTTGAGGGTGAAATTTTTAAAAAACCTAAAACACTTGTTTCTTCATTTTTCAGCAAAAGTCTCAATACCAATTTTATGGTAAATGCATATTAAACGGATTTTCTGTAATTCAAACTTTAATACCCCATTTTAACCTCCTTAAGGGATGATTTTCTAAAATAATCTGTTATAATGTAATTAATTACAAAGTAATCGATTACTTTTCAATTGAATTAATATGTAATTTGTTACAACTAATATAAAAGTAATTGCAATTACAATGTAATTGAATACAATGTAATCTGTAATTGAATTGAATTATTAATTTAATTACATTGTAATCTGATTACGCCCAACTCTGACTGGAAGTAATATGAAAGAAGTTTACTCACAAATTAATCAAGAAAATGTTTTAGGTTTCTTTTTTTTTTAATTTAGCGTTAAAGATTTTAATTATTCAATCCCAAGTAGCACACAGTTTTTATTTGGTCACCAAAACATTTTCGCAGCAAAATGAACAGCCATTTAATTTTTACAGCTATCCACAGAAGCGCTTTGGTAAGGTTTCTGCGACGTTGTACTGACCGATTTTTCGGACCATTTTTTGGCATTTACAGCTTTAAAACAGCCATCCATATTTGCTGAAATACAGCCGTTTGACTGTGAGAATTGCAAAGTAGCAGCTTTTAAGCATTTAAAGCTAACAAGCTAAAATGTAGGAAAAAAAAGCTAAATAGCCATAAAAACATCTTTTCAACCTAATTTGCTCTTATGGCCAAATGGTCAAAATATTTGCTTTTTTGGAGAAAATGGTTATATTGTAAATAAAGAAGAGCAAAAACCTGTAAATGCTGCTATACATCCATCCAGAAAATTAAATAACTATAACCTGGCTATACCAGATGTAAGACTCTTATATAGGAATGACGGATGATGTTACTTTTTTGTGTTCTTGATAAATAATATTGGACTTGATATTCAGTCCCAGTAACATAAAAGTTTGTGCGAACTGAGGTTTATTGACAAATACGCATAAAAAAGATCCTAAAAAGTAATGCGCCTTCAAAATAACAGAAAATACAATAAATCTTTCATTGTTGCAATTTTTTAATACATCTTTAAAAAAAACATTTAATTTGAAAAAAAATGTTTACATCTTTAATAACGTTATACTTGTATATTACGACGGTAAATTGAATAAATCTGCTAGAAATTTATTATTTGCTATTTTTTTTAAATTTTAAAACAACATGGAAGATCTTTCGCTTTCATCCAATATGTCTCCCTTGTAACGCCATTTAAAACTATAAGGCTGTGATGTAGAATAATATGTTAGTTTGCAGCTTAATTTTCCCTAAAATGTATTTTACAGCTATTTGGCTAAAATGTGGCCGGCAGACCAAGAATGGTACCTGCAGTTATCTCTTTCTAACTTTCTAATGTCTTACACTTTCTCTTTCTGTCTGTGAGGGGTTTGCGCCTTTGGTTGTAAATTCCTCTAAAATAGCGGGAAAGATCTGTGACAATGAGATGAGGCAGATGGCGCAAAAATTTAGGTATCGAAAGTACCGCATTGTACCGTTGTGTTAGAAAGAGATAACAATAAAACCACCCCAATGTGGCTGAATGACATGAAAAGTTACCAGATTTTATCGACTTTCTTACTAACTCGATTTTGTTCTAATCCGCATTTTTTTTTTGTCCTTTGCCTTCCAATGAACCACGAAACGATAGAAATCAAATTTTCTACTTTCTTACTGCCCAAAATAGGGGACAATAGCGGTGGTTTCCACATTTAGTAACTTTAAGCGCGTGTTGAAGTATGACTGAAATTATGTAAAAGTCGAAATAAAAAATAAAATAGCTAAAATGTTTCCACAGATCCGTAACGGTATATCACAGCGTATTGGCTTTTATTGCTTACTAGCAGCTAACATAACGAAAATAAGGTTGTAATAAGATCCTAAGCAAGATTTTGGTCAACAGACTTTTTAGCTAAAATTAAGTATAAACAGCCATTTTGTTTACTAATTCCAAAATTTGGCTAAAATGCTGCAACACTGATAATGCAGCGTATAGGCTTTCATGACTTATTAACAGCCAAAAAGTTTTCACAGCTATAGAACTGTAATATGGTTGCAATAAGGTTTAGGAAATCTAAGCAAATATCTCAAAATCAGCTATTTGGCTGTAGCTGTATATTGGCATTTTTTTGCTGGAACCGATATTTTCTGGCTTTACTAAATGGATCATTAGGCTTTTGCTGTTAACTGGCTTTTAACATATTCCTTTGATGACACTATCCAACTTAAAAATGGAAGATAATGCTGTGGCTGTATTTTGGCTTAGACATGAGTTGAAATTGTATGATTTAAAGCTGACTGAAAAGCAATAAGGTAATTCGCAGCAAAGAAAGACATTTGATTCGGTTTTGATGACGTTTTCATGACTGTCTTTTGGCTGCAATTGCCAAATGGTTGAAGCTGTGCTGCTTGGGATCTTAAACGACTATTAACTGAGAAAAAAAATTTCGAGGATAGAAGATTTTAACTATAAAAATAATAAAAAAAAATTACTTTTGGACGAATTACAATAAATACCGAGATTGTAACTATAACAAGGTTAGGCCGGTTTTGAAGCAATCAAATGTCGGATACGTGATCACGTGATCAAATTAAACCAATCAGACGCCGATTCAGGAATTAATGGTATATTTATTTTTAACAGCGAATTAAATTTTAATTAATTTTAAATAACACAGTTATATTTCTGTAATATGCAAAAATGTGACTGAAACAGAAAGAAATACAGGCTGATTCTTTTAGGGCCTACATTAGAAACTTTTTAACTTCTAGTATAGCTAGAGATTTAGAATTTTGTATACTATCCAAATCGACCATTCTGAGTTCAACTAAATTATTTTCAAAATGGCTGAACTTCCGGAACGATGAGAAATTGGCGCCAACTTTGAAATTTTAAATAGTAACCACCTATTTTTATTGCATTTTTGAATTCACCTTTTGAAAGTGACTAAAATATATCCTAGTTGTTAATTCTTATCTGTCATAGTTTTTGAAGTATGTCAATTTTTTTCTGCAAATTTTCATTTGCGAAGGTTTACTTAAAATAGCACAGCTTTTGAACCCTTTACAGTAATTGAATAATTTTTTTTGCATTTGATAGACAAAAGTTCGAAGGGTCTTCTAAAATCTTCAGAATTTTGAACTGTCAAATTACAAGGCTACTATGATTTTTTTAAAATGATAATCAATAAGTGATTATAACACAATTTTTTCAAATGGAATGACCCTATTTTTTTCAATGGCAATCAAAAGAACATCGATTTTTATGGAGACTTTTATCAACAATTTCTATACCTATCTCTTACAGTTTTCGAAATAATCGCAAAAAACGAAATTTTAGCTCATTATTTTCATTTTTAATCGAGTAAACTTTCGAAAAATACGATAAAGTTGTACTATTACCCAAAAGAAATGTTCGATTTGTCCACCATTTTCATTTAAAAAGTTCAAAATTAGATGGCAGACTGATTGAGTTATTTTACATAATTCACTAAGTTATAATAAACCATAATTAAATATTATTGTTTTACTGTTTATTCCACAATCAACCAGCTAAAAACTAAATAAAATGTTAAAGTTTGACAATTGTTGACCATTTTGCAAGGCCTACTTGATTAACGATGAAAATTACAAAGTAAAATCCGTTTTTTGTGATTTTTTCAAAAACTGTACGAGATAGGTATAGGACATGTACATAAAAGTCACCATAAATGTAGATGTTCTTTCGATTGCCGTTAAGAAAATAGGGTCGTTCCATTTGAAAAAACTGAGTTATAACCGTTTTTTGATAACAATTTAAAAAAAATCATACTAGCCTTGAATTTTGACAGTTAATAATTTTGAAAATTCCGGAAGGTTCTTCAAATCTTTGGTTATCGAATGCAAAAAAAATATTTACTTATCGCAAAGGGTTCAAGGGCTGTGACATTTTAAATAAACCCCTGCAAATGAAAATTTTAGTAAAAAAATTGACATATGTCAAAAACTATGACAGATAAGTACCAACAACTTGGGTAAATTTTACTCAGTATGAGAAGGTGAATTCAAAAATGCAATAAAAATGTGAGATTACTATTCAAAATTTCAAACTTGGCGCCAATTTCTTGTAGTTCCGGAAGTTCAGCCATTTTGAAAATAATTTAGTTAAACTCAGAATGGTCGATTTGGATCGTATGCAAAATTTTAAAAACTGTTAAAGATCTTTTAATTTCTCCTTATACAAAAATATTTAATGCATGCGTTCAAAATAACGTTTTTCCTGATTGTTTAAAGGTATCAATTATAACCCCATTTTTAAAAAAGGCAATGTGCAAGATGTTAATAACTACAGGCCGATTTCTCTACTACCCATACTGTCAAAAATTTTTGAAAAATTATTGCTACGGCAAATTGTTAATTTCTTGCATAAACATAATCTACTTTCCTCCCAACAGTTTGGTTTTCGCAAAGGTATGTCAACATCAGATGCAGTTATGTCTTTACTACAAAATATTATTCTATGCTTTGAAGAGAGAGGTGTAGACGTAAGTTCTTTTTTGGATCTTAGTAAAGCGTTTGACTGTGTATCACATGATATCCTAATACGTAAACTCTTTTTTTATAACTTTCATCCAAATAGTACGAAACTGATATCCTCTTACTTATCGAAACGATCTCAATGTGTCTCTGTAAATGGTGCTTTTTCTGAAAGTCGTAGTGTGGTTAATGGAGTACCTCAAGGTTCAATTCTAGGACCAATACTTTTTCTTTTATATATAAATGATCTTCCATACTACTTTATATGCAGACGACACTGCTATTGGGGTGACTGGAACTACAAAAGAAATCGCTAGTGTAAAACAACAAAATTCTATGGACTTAGCTGAAAAATGGTTCCTTAGTAATAAACTAACATTAAACAAAGAAAAAACTATAATAATGCAATTTTCACTAAAAAAAAGTGCTGAGATAATAAATTATTCCAAAACTACAAACTACCTTGGATTTTGTATAGATGCAGAACTAACATGGAACCAAAATATGTAAAGCAATTTATCTACTTCGAAATTTGTCTAATAATCTACCCTTACATATTACAAGAATGGCATACTTTGCTCTTATAAATTCGCACCTTGAATACGGTATTCTTATATGGGGTCACAGTCCAACACCTACTAGACTTTTTAAACTTCAGCGAAGAGCTATTAGGATTATTTCTTCTCTAGGATATCGTGAAGACTGCAGAAATAATTTTAGTAATCTAAAGATTCTTACGTTACCTTCTCTGTATATCTTCAAATGCTTGCAATTTATAGTAAACAACGAATCTCATTACCATAAACTAAATTCTTTTCATACCTACGAAACTAGAAGCCATATAATATCATTCGAAAAACTAAGACTATCTAAATCCCAAAATTTTTACAACTATTACTGTATAAGATTTTTCAATGTTCTCCCTAAAGATTTTAAATGTCTTCCCCCAAAAATTCTACTCAATAAAATAAAGACCTATCTAATTAAAAAAACTTTTTATAGTATTGAGGAATATCTGAGCAATAACTTTTGTGAAATTTAGAATTTAATTAATTTATGTTTTGAATTCATCTTTATGTGGTTTAAATTTCATTTAAGTTTAGGTCTGTATTTACAGTTAGTGTATAATAGAAAAGATACTGTGTTTGACATGTGCAAAAGTACTTTGTATTTATAGCACGAATAAAGAATTATTATTATTATTATTATTATTATTTAAAGCTCTAGCTATATTAGAAGTTAAAAAGTTTCTAATGTAGGCCCTAAAAGAATCACCCTGTATATATAAAAAAAAGTCAGGCTTCGCCCTCGATTTTTTTCAAAAACTCATTGATAATAATCGTTGAAGTGTTAAATACCTGGCTCCAACTTGTACGCCTCCAGAGGTGCCTCTAGCAGCATTTCCCCGAAAATCTCTCGACAATAATTGGCGATTTTCGCCTGTTGTCTGGGATTACAGTGATTTTCGAAGGACAAAACCACCGGAAAATCGGACGTTTTGAATGCACTTTCAGCAATTGCTTCAAGCACTTCTCTCGCTGAAATTTCAGGAACAAACGTATAACCGTGCACAATGATCGGTTCCTCTCTCCCATTCCAAAAATCCAGCTCCACACAACTAAAAATCTCAGTTAAATCCAACAAGAGGTGAAGAAATAGAGCAACAAACCGACATCCAGCTAATAAACACTGTCTGTACATCTCAGTGCTGGATTTTCCCGTTAGTTGGTGTCCGGTTAAATACGTATTATGCGATGAATTAATGAAATAGTGTGCTAGAGGATGATCCATTTCGTCGCAAAGTTCGTATTTACTGGGTGCTATTATATTGTTATCTTCCGACATGAGGTAGCGGAGAAAACCGTCGAAGGATAACTGGCCTTTTTGTGCATTGTATTTGTTGGGTTCGTATTGTGCGATGATGTCTTTAGCTCGTGCTGTGTTTGCGTACGGATGCAAGATTTCGTTCAAACGAGGATCTCGTTGCGTTTTGTTCAAAAAATCGACGAATTGTGCGGCTGTCATGTGCTTTTTTGAACCAACACTGAAACATTATCTCAAGCTTTTTAATCAAAATGTGGAGTGGTTGCGTTTAGTTACAAATTGGTAAAAGCTGGGAAAAAGTTGGAAAGCAGAAAGGGATTTTCATATGGAGTTTAACTGGAAGCCCAAATAAATACCAATTTTCATATATGGAAATAAATTTTAAAAAACCGTTCAAATTTAAATGTCGTTAATCGTTGTTGCTATAGCAATAACCAATAAAATTCCTAGATTTCCGATTTTAACCAGTGTTAAATTTTAACAGCCCGTTAAAAAGTTAGAGAATACCCGCTATAGTCAGTCATAACTCTTTGTAGGTAGAGATTTTGCTTCATATTTAGCAAAGTACAAAACATATCAATTATGTACGATACGTTTAATTTAAATCTCTTCGTCTTTATAGAAAATTTTCTCAAAAAAGTACAGGACCTGTATTTAATTAACAAACTTGATTAACACCTTCCGTGAATATTTTCTTTGTAAAAATAAATAACTTTGGAGGTAAAATGTCAGTACAAGGATGAGTATTTGTTTTCTATCTATTTCCAATTTTTTTGCAAAATCTAAAAAAAATTCAAAGGTCTTTTGATTTAAGGCGTTTTTTATGTTGAATAGGTAAGTCTCAGTTTTGCCATTTGAAAAAATTAAGTTATGGGTCCAAGACTGAAACGAAAATAAAAGTCCAGTCAAGTAAGATTTTGAATCAAAATGTTAGGGAAAAGTTTGCATTTTAATATAATTTACGTTAGCCAAAGACTTTTTTTGTTTCATTTCAACCCCTGCGAAGGATTCTTTAAAGATTATAAAAAAAAAGGTAATAATAATAATAGTAATAATAATAATAATAATAATAATAATAATAATAATAATAATAATAATAATAATAATAATAATAATAATAATAATAATAGCAATAATAATAATAATAATAATAATAATAATAATAATAATAATAATATAATATCACCTACTTTACAGCAAAATTTTCTCAGAAAATTACAGGACTAATTAACAAACTTCAAATTTTAATATCATATTTACAACACCTTAAACTAATTTCCTTGAATATTTTCTTTGTAAAAATAAATAACTTTGAAGGTAAAATGTCATTACAAAAATGAGCATTTTTTTTTCTATTTCCAATTTTTTTTAGCAAAATCCAAAAAAAATTCAGAGGTCTTTCGGTTTAAGGCTTTTTAATAGTACTAAGTTGTATCACGTATTTTTTTTATGTTGAATAGGTAAGTCAGTTTTCTCATTTGAAAAAATTAAGTTATGGGTCCAAGACAAACGAAAATAAAAGTCCAGTCAAATAAGATTTTGAATCAAAATGTTAGGAAAAAGTTTGAATTTTAATATAATTTACGTTAGCCAAAGATTTTTTTGTTTCATTTGAGAAGGATTCTTTAAAGATTATCCAAAAAAAAAAGGTAATAATAATATAATAATAATAATATCATCTTCTTTACAGCAAAATTTTCTCAGAAAAGTACAGGACTTGTAACTAATTAACAAACTTCAAATTTTAATATCATATTTACAACACCTTAAACTAATTTCCTTGAATATTTTCTTTGTAAAAATAAATAACTATGAAAGTAAAATGTCATTACAAAGATGAGCATTCTTTTTTTCTATTTCCAATTTTTTTTAGTAAAATCTAAAAAAAAATTCAAAGATCTTTTGCTTTAAGGCGTTTTAATCGTACTAAGTTGTATCACGTATTTTTTTTTTTATGTTGAATAGGTAGTCTCAGTTTTCCCATTTGAAAAAATTAAGTTATGGGTCCAAGACTGAAACGAAAATAAAAGTCCAGTCAAGTTAGATTTTGAATCAAAATGTTAGGGAAAAGCTTGCATTTTACTCTAATTTACGTTAGTCAAAGATTTTTTTGTTTCATTTCAACCCCTGAGAAGGATTCTTTAAAGATTATCCAAAAAAAAGGTAATAATAATATAATAATAATAATATCACCTTCTTTACAGCAAAATTTTCTCAGAAAATTACAGGACTTGTAACTAATTGACAAACATCAAATTTTAATATCATATTTACAACACCTTAAACTAATTTCCTTGAATATTTTCTTTGTAAAAATAAATAACTTTGAAAGTAAAATGTCATTACACAAATGAGCATTTTTTCTCTATTTCCAATTTTTTTTTAGCAAAATCTAAAAAAAATCAAAGGTCTTTTGGTTTAAGGCGTTTTAATCGTACTAAGTTGTATCACGTATTTTTTTTTTATGTTGAATAGATAAGTCTCAGTTTTCCCATTTGAAAAAATTAAGTTATGGGTCCAAGACTGAAACGAAAATAAAAGTCCAGTCAAGTAAGATTTTGAATCAAAATGTTAGAGAAAAGTTTGCATTTTAATATAATTTACGTTCGTCAAAGATTTTTTTGTTTCATTTCAACCCCTGAGAAGGATTCTTTAAAGATTATCCAAAAAAAAGGTAATAATAATATAATAATAATAATATCATCTTCTTTACAGCAAAATTTTTTCAGAAAAGTACAGGACTTGTAACTAATCAACAAACTTCAAATTTTAATATCATATTTACAACACCTTAAACTAATTTCCTTGAATATTTCCTTTGTAAAAATAAATAACTTTGAAGGTAAAATGTCATTACAAAGATGAGCATTTTTTTTCTATTTCCAATTTTTTTTAGTAAAATCAAAAAAAAATCAAAGGTCTTTTGCTTTAAGGCGTTTTAATCTTACTAAGTTGTATCACGTATTTTTTTTTATGTTGAATAGGTAAGTCTCAGTTTTCCCATTTGAAAAAATTAAGTTATGGGTCCAAGACTGAAACGAAAATAAAAGTCCAGTCAAGTAAGATTTTGAATAAAAATGTTAGAGAAAAGTTTGCATTTTAATATAATTTACGTTCGTCAAAGATTTTTTTGTTTCATTTCAACCCCTGAGAAGGATTCTTTAAAGATTATCCAAAAAAAAGGTAATAATAATATAATAATAATAATATCATCTTCTTTACAGCAAAATTTTTTCAGAAAAGTACAGGACTTGTAACTAATTAACAAACTTCAAATTTTAATATCATATTTACACCTTAAACTAATTTCCTTGAATATTTTCTTTGTAAAAATAAATAACTTTGAAATTAAAATGTCATTACAAAGATGAGCATTTTTTTTTCTATTTCCAATTTTTTTAGCAAAATCTAAAAAAAATTCAAAGGTTTTTTGCTTTAAGGCGTTTTAATCGTACTAAGTTGTATCACGTATTTTTTTATGTTGAATAGGTAAGTCTCAGTTTTCCCATTTGAAAAAATTAAGTCATGGGTCCAAGACTGAAACGAAAATAAAAGTCCAGTCAAGTAAAATTTTGAATCAAAATGTTAGGGAAAAATTTGCATTTTAATATAATTTACGTTAGCCAAAGATTTTTTTTTTCATTTCAACCCCTGAGAAGGATTCTTTAAAGATTATCCAAAAAAAAGTAATAATAATATAATAATAATAATATCACCTTCTTTACAGCAAAATTTTCTCAGAAAAGTACAGGACTTGTAACTAATCAACAAACTTCAAATTTTAATATCATATTTACAACACCTTAAACTAATTTCCTTGAATATTTCCTTTGTAAAAATAAATAACTTTGAAGGTAAAATGTCATTACAAAGATGAGCATTTTTTTTCTATTTCCAATTTTTTTTAGTAAAATCAAAAAAAAATCAAAGGTCTTTTGCTTTAAGGCGTTTTAATCTTACTAAGTTGTATCACGTATTTTTTTTTATGTTGAATAGGTAAGTCTCAGTTTTCCCATTTGAAAAAATTAAGTTATGGGTCCAAGACTGAAACGAAAATAAAAGTCCAGTCAAGTAAGATTTTGAATAAAAATGTTAGAGAAAAGTTTGCATTTTAATATAATTTACGTTAGCCAAAGATTTTTTGTTTCATTTCAACCCCTGAGAAGGATTCTTTAAAAATTATCCAAAAAAAAGGTAATAATAATAATATAATAATAATAATATCACCTTCTTTACATAAAAATTTTCTAAGAAAATTACAGCACTTGTAACTAATTGACAAACATCAAATTTTAATATCATATTTACAACACCTTAAACTAATTTCCTTGAATATTTTCTTTGTAAAAATAAATAACTTTGAAATTAAAATGTCATTACAAATATGAGCATTTTTTTCTATTTCCATTTTTTTTAGTAAAATCTAAAAAAAAAATTCAAAGGTCTTTTGCTTTAAGGCGTTTTAATCGTACTAAGTTGTATCACGTATTTTTTTTTATGTTGAATAGATAAGCCTCAGTTTTCCCATTTGAAAAAATTAAGTTATGGGTCCAAGACTGAAACGAAAATAAAAGTTCAGTCAAATAAGATTTTGTATCAAAATGTTAGGGAAAAGTTTGTATTTTAATATAATTTACGTTAGCCAAAGATTTTTTTGTTTCATTTCAATCCCTGAGAAGGATTCTTTAAAGATTATCCAAAAAAAAAGTAATAATAATAATATAATAATAATAATATCACCTACTTTACAGCAAAATTTTCTCAGAAAATTACAGGACTAATTAACAAACTTCAAATTTTAATATCATATTTACAACACCTTAAACTAATTTCCTTGAATATTTTCTTTGTAAAAATAAATAACTATGAAAGTAAAATGTCATTACAAAGATGAGCATTCTTTTTTTCTATTTCAAATTTTTTTTAGTAAAATCTAAAAAAAAATTCAAAGATCTTTTGCTTTAAGGCGTTTTAATCGTACTAAGTTGTATCACGTATTTTTTTTATGTTGAATAGGTAAGTCTCAGTTTTCCCATTTGAAAAAATTAAGTTATGGGTCCAAGACTGAAACGAAAATAAAAGTCCAGTCAAGTTAGATTTTGAATCAAAATGTTAGGGAAAAGCTTGCATTTTACTCTAATTTACGTTAGTCAAAGATTTTTTTGTTTCATTTCAACCCCTGAGAAGGATTCTTTAAAGATTATCCAAAAAAAAAAGGTAATAATAATAATATAATAATAATAAATCACCTTCTTTACAGCAAAATTTTCTCAGAAAAATATAGGACTTGTAACTAATTAACAAACTTCAAATTTTAATATCACATTTACAACAACTTAAACTAATTTCCTTGAATATTTTCTTTGTAAAAATAAATAACTTTGAAAGTAAAATGTCATTACACAAATGAGCATTTTTTCTCTATTTCCAATTTTTTTTTAGCAAAATCTAAAAAAAATCAAAGGTCTTTTGGTTTAAGGCGTTTTAATCGTACTAAGTTGTATCACGTTTTTTTTTATGTTGAATAGGTAAGTCTCAGTTTTCCCATTTGAAAAAATTAAGTTATGGGTCCAAGACTGAAACAAAAATAAAAGTCCAGTCAAGTAAGATTTTGAATCAAAATTATAAGGAAAAGCTTGCATTTTAATATAATTTACGTTCGTCAAAGATTTTTTTGTTTCATTTCAACCCCTGAGAAGGATTCTTTAAAGATTATCCAAAAAAAAGGTAATAATAATAATATAATAATATTGTGAAAATAAATAACTTTAAAAGTAAAATGTCATTACAAAAATGAACATTTTTGATTCTATTTCCAATTTTTTTTAGTAAAATCTAAAAAAAAATTCAAAGGTCTTTTGCTTTAAGGCGTTTTAATCTTACTAAGTTGTATCAGGTATTTTTTTTATGTTGAATAGGAAAGTCTCAGTTTTCCCACTTGAAAAAATTAAGTTATGGGTCCAAGATTGAAACGAAAATAAAAGTCCAGTCAAGTAAGATTTTGAATCAAAATGTTAGGGAAAAGTTTGCATTTTAATATATTTACGTTAGCCAAAGATTTTTTTGTTTCATTTCAACCCCTGAGAGGGATTCTTTAAAGATTATCCAAAAAAAGTAATAATAATAATAATAATAATATAATATCACCTTCTTTACAGCAAATTTTAATATCATATTTACAAGACCTTAAGCTAATTTCCTTGAATATTTTCTTTGTAAAAATAAATAACTTTGAAAGTAAAATGTCATTACAAAGATGAGCATTTTTTTTCTATTTCCAATTTTTTTTAGTAAAATCAAAAAAAAATCAAAGGTCTTTTGCTTTAAGGCGTTTTAATCTTACTAAGTTGTATCACGTATTTTTTTTTATGTTGAATAGGTAAGTCTAAGTTTTCCCATTTGAAAAAATTAAGTTATAGGTCCAAGACTGAAACGAAAATAAAAGTCCAGTCAAGTAAGATTTTGAATCAAAATGTTAGGGAAAAGCTTGCATTTTAATATAATTTACGTTAGCCAAAGATTTTTTGTTTCATTTCAATCCCTGAGAAGGATTCTTTAAAGATTATCCAAAAAAAAAAGGTAATAATAATAATATAATAATAATAAATCACCTTCTTTACAGCAAAATTTTCTCAGAAAAATACAGGACTTGTAAATAATTAACAAACTTCATATTTTAATATCATATTTACACCTTAAACTAGTTTCCTTGAATATTTCCTTTGTAAAAATAAATAACTTTGAAGGTAAAATGTAATTACACAAATGAGCATTTTTTCTCTATTTCCAATTTTTTTTTAGTAAAATCTAAAAAAAATTCAAAGGTCTTTTGCTTTAAGGCGTTTTAATCTTACTAAGTTGTATCACGTATTTTTTTTATGTTGAATAGGTAAGTCTCAGTTTTCCCATTTGAAAAAATTAAGTTATGGGTCCAAGACTGAAACGAAAATAAAAGTCCAGTCAAGTAAGATTTTAAATCAAAATGTTAGGGAAAAGTTTGCATTTTAATATAATTTACTTAGCCAAAGAATTTTTTGTTTCATTTCAACCCCTGAGAAGGATTCTTTAAAGATTATCCAAAAAAAAGGTAATAATATAATAATAATAATAATAATAATAATAATAATAATAATATCACCTTCTTTACAGCAAAATTTTCTCAGAAAAATACAGGACTTGTAACTACATAACAAACTTCAAATTTTAATATCATATTTACACCTTAAACTAATTTCCTTGAATATTTTCTTTGTAAAAATAAATAACTTTGAAAGTAAAATGTCATTACAAAGATGAGCATTTTTTTTCTCTATTTCCAATTTTTTTTAGTAAAATCTCAAAAAAATTCAAAGATCTTTTGGTTTAAGGCGTTTTAATCGTACTAAGTTGTATCACGTATTTTTTTTTATGTTGAATAGGTAGTCTCAGTTTTCCCATTTGAAAAAATTAAGTTATGGGTCCAAGACTGAAACGAAAATAAAAGTCCAGTCAAGTAAGATTTTAAATCAAAATGTTAGGGAAAAGTTTGCATTTTAATATAAGTTACGTTAGCCAAAGATTTTTTGTTTCATTTCAACCCCTGAGAAGGATTCTTTAAAAATTATCCAAAAAAAAAGGTAATAATAATAATATAATAATAATAATATCACCTTCTTTAGAACAAAATTTTCTCAGAAAAGTACAGGACTTGTAACTAATTAACAAACTTCAAATTTTAATATCATATTTACAACACCTTAAACTAATTTCCTTGAATATTTCCTTTGTAAAAATAAATAACTCTGAAAGTAAAATGTCATTACAAAGATGAGCATTCTTTTTTTCTATTTCCAATTTTTTTTAGCAAAATCAAAAAAAAATTCAAAGGTCTTTTGCTTTAAGGCGTTTTAATCTTACTAAGTTGTATCACGTATTTTTTTTATGTTGAATAGGTAAGTCTCAGTTTTCCCATTTGAAAAAATTAAGTCATGGGTCCAAGACTGAAACGAAAATAAAAGTCCAGTCAAGTAAGATTTTGAATCAAAATGTTAGGGAAAGGCTTCCATTTTAATATAATTTACGTTAGTCAAAGATTTTTTTGTTTCATTTCAACCCCTGAGAAGGATTCTTTGAAGATTAATATCATATTCACAACACCTTTAACTAATTTCCTTGAATATTTTCTGTGTAAAAATAAATAACTTTGAAGGTAAAATGTCATTACAAAGATGAGCATTTTTTTCTCTATTTACAATTTTTTTAGCAAAATCTAAAAAAAAAAGTTCTTTTTATTCAAGGGGTTTTAATCGTAATGAGTTGTATCACGTGTATTTTTTTCATAAAAATATATTGAATAGGTTAGCCTCACTTTATCAGTTATCATCACTTTATTTATAACAGCCCTAACTCTATTATTGTTTTAATCTCCTGTACTGTACTGTACTGCAATTTCAACTGGAGCGTATTTTGCACCAAAAACTATCTGAAACTTCATTTCATTTCGATTATGTATCTCGAAAATATATTTCATTACAAAAACATGCACCGTTACAAGAAAATGCAATTTTCTCGGTTTTCTTTTACCAAAACTCCGTCTTGTTTAACTACGTAAAAATCTGCATTCATTAAGGAATCAATCTATTGCAACAAAAATGAAGTTTCCAGCTTTATCCAGAAGTAAGATACGATTTTTAGACTGAAGCCAACTTCAAATCCAAAAACACCTTCGAATTCGGATTCAGCTGAAAAATTTTCACATGGAGTTTTTTTAGAATTGTACACATCATCCCTTTACATCTAACCACTCTAATTAACTCTATTAATTTGAATAATACCAAAAAAGTCAAGAGAACATTTTTATGTAAAATTGTAGGCTTTACAATTTTTATTGAATTGTAGCTCTCACCAATTTTGAGTAACTCGTTGGTTTAAACGTTTTTAAAAACTTGACTAGACTATCAAGTGGTGCTTACATGTCGTTAAAAACCTTCTCGATTTCGCTCCGTTGCGTCAAGTTTTTGTAAAAATTAAAAAAGTCTTCAAATTGGAATTTTTCGGGACTTAGTGTATCATTCTTGCCATAAGGTAGTCCGGTTGACTGCAAAACCGTCTCAATCCGTCTCTTGTCGTCTCTGCTTTGAGCAAACATTTTTATTATGCTGGAACAAATCAAAATCAAATAACTCCAGTTTTGGGCACAATTAAGTGGCTACTTTTTAATTGGTATTTTCCCCGTCTTGTCCGTGACCAAAATCAATTTCGTGTACGCCTTCAAAAGGTACAAATTAGCTGTGCCGTTGATTTGGTTGAGATTGTAGGCAAGACTCATCAATGCGTCCGTCCACAATCTCGCGATTTCTTTTCTCGTACAACAGAAATTTATAAAATTCATATTCACAAAGTCATTGGCACAACAAACAGTCACTGTCTTCTCTTCGAGCGTGTCTTGAGAGCCCATTGTCACGATTTGTCTTAGTTTGGGGTCCTGAAAGCAACACTTGAACGATCAAACGTAAAAAAATTGGTAATAAAACCTTTGGGATTTTTGCATAGCGACCTGTTCGTGTATCTCTGATAGTGGCTATGTCCAGAAGGTCCATTTCGTGGTTTTGGTCCACCCAGTGCAGGTAGAAACCGTATTTGTCCACACGCAGGGTGACAGGGGTGCCCACCCCAGAGTCCTGGAATTAACAAAAAATATTCAAAAAAAAAAAACTAACAAAAAAATATTTTTTCCATTGTCAAGGATCCTTGTTTACTTCATCGTCTAAGAAATAAAGGTCACACATTGATGAGTTTTTTTCGTTTATAATTGTCTATCAAAATAACTCAGTTCAATTATCCAATTGAAATACTGGAGGGTGGAACGATAAAATTCACCTTTATCTTCTCAAGTGTTTAAAACCGCCATCGAAGATAAAATAGAATTTTATCGTCTTGTATAAGTTACTATTACTTTGTATTTTCTACCCAAGTAGCACAAAATATGTTTTTGGTTGTGGCAGCTAAAAAGTTGTTGCAATAACGTTATGGCAACCTGATCTTAGTCATAATTTGGTTATTTCATTAGGTTTTTAAAATGAAGTTGTTTTTTAGTTAGATTTATATTTAAAAAAGCTATAATATGCTCATTTGGCTTTATATTAGACTCCTAATAGTTTCCCCACAATTTAGCTTTAATTTGGTATCTACGTAACTAAATAGTTATTTTTTAGGTTGCCATAATGCTTTTATGTCCATCGTAAGCCCAAAAAATAACCTTTTCGCAGCTATTTAAAGTTGATATATTATAGCTATCACACATATTTTAATGACAAAATAATGTCTAAAATATTACTATTTCATGACCATTTGGCTATTCTGCCATATAGTTGTGAATAATCTATCTTATAACTATATGGCAAATTTCCAAAGTTGCCGCAACGTTTTCTTAAAAATAAAAAAGCTAAAATATAACGAAAATCTACCTGCAGAATGTGGCAATTTGGTAGCAAAATTTTAGTTGTCAATACCAAGTAATGTCTATAACTCTACCCTTTCGTAGCTACACAATAATTTTCCCATCATTTTAACTGTCAAATTTTATTTGTCGTATACCACATCTACGTTTCCTATACCAACAAAAGTGTATTTTCTGTAGTGTGGAGTGTGAATTATGCCTAAAGTTGACATTAAACAAACTGCTTTTTCCTTAAAAATATTTAGGAAAAGCACTACATATTACAGAAAATTAAAACTTCGAACGACTGACTCAACTTATTTAGTTTGTTTCGATTTAGTCATTATTTAGCCAGAAAAGCCCCCTCAAACGTAAAAAATAACTAAATACCATTTGGTTTTAACTTAGTCAATATTAGGTTTCTGAGTCAGTTTTCTAACAATTAGAGAAGAAATACAAAAATGGCGATTTTTTTGACAAGTACGACAGCGCAGACAGCGGCCATGTTAAATTTTTCTTATGTGTGTCAATTTTACAACTATTTTATAACCATTTAATAACTTTGTCGTTGTCAGAATCATAATTACTGCTATTTTATAAAATTTAATAAATAAAAGTGATACATTTTTATAACTGAAATTAATTTAAAAGAAAAACTCTCTTAATTGTTTGAAAAAAAAATAGTATGTTTAATAAATTATTGCTTGTTTTAAGGGGCGTCGATGTTTTCGAAGCATCGTATTCATATTTGTCAGAAAAGTAATTTTTTGCTTGGTTAAACAGTATTTGGAATTTGTGTATGCATTACAGTGATATATAATATGTTTATCGCCATCCATGATGTCTACAAGGATTGAATAATATAACAATTTCTTCGTGACTCTTCAGTGACCACTAAATTACAATATTGTTATATTTTGATCTTGATGTCCCAAAATTTTTCCTAAATTACAACCAAAGATAAAATGTTATTTTGTAGTTGCTGTTGGGTTGTACTTTGGAAACGATAGCCAATTAACAACAAATCGGTGGTTATGTAGTAAATAGTTGTCATTTAGTCATAAAATAGCAACAGCTTCCAGAGCATAACTTCGTTAGAGCTTTGAAACAACCAAATTGTTGGCAACTATTTGGTAATATTACCGTTATATAACCCAAAAATAAATGCCCATTTTTGGCACGGTGACGTTATGACAAGTTTGGTGAAACGTTTTCCTCGATTGTTGCAGTGACCAAATAGTTGTTGCCAAAACGTTTTTACAACCGCTAAATAACAATCTGTGCTACTTGGGTACAAATCTACAATATGGGCCTAAAGTCGTTAAATAGAAGAAATAAAAGTGATCAGAAAAGATATGGTTGGCATAAAACAGTTAGAAGAATCATCGCTTATGGTTCAATAAAAGAAGATTTATACAAATACTGAACATCTCACAGAAAATTTGAAGAAAGGTTGTTCAGGTTGTGTTCATTTATGGCAAGAAAAAATGAAGAACAAATACAGATAATACACCAGGTAGGAAGAGATATGTTTTAAATTTAATTGATTACTTTAGTCGATAAATCCAAAAATTGATCTACTAGAAGCAAACAATGAAATTGCTAAATTCATAAAATATTAATCACGTAGAAAAAATGATGAACACATGTTTGGAAGAAAGCCAAAAATAATTCGTTCATTCAACATTTTAAAGAAAGAAGAGTTAGAGCTTAGGTATACAGGGTGTCTCAACGATTTGAAAAAGTCCCTTATTGACCTGTAAATGTTTGAAAATTAATTTTTTTTCAGGTATACAAGTCCAAAATTCTGTTTTTTTTTAAATGGAACACCCTATATTTTTTGCATTTTTACATCTAGTCGATTTGGCTTAGTTTTTAAAATAATTAGTTTTTGACAAAAACACGCTATTTAAAAAAATATTACATAAAAGGTAACCACTTTAAAGAAGAAAGTTCAAAATTTAAAAAGATATAATTTTCTTTAGCTCAGTGCAGTCAAGAAGATGAAAAAATTAAGAAGTTTGTTGCAAGTTAAATTGTTTCTCTAAAAATATTAAGTTAAGGGTCATTCTGATTAATGGAAGAATTTTTAACTTCAAACATTAAAAAAATTATTAGTTGTTGGTTCAGTCTAAAAGTGAAATTTTCAGCTAATAATACTTTAATATTAGCCTTAGGCCATTATTTGTCATTTATTACTATCAAATAACTAAAACTTTAGGCATTTGAAACTATGTTTTTGGATAGACCATTTAATAATCTTTGAGAAGCAAAAACAAAAAAAAGCTTTTATTTAAAAGATGCACTAAAAAGTAAAAAATAATGTATTTCAATCACAGGCGAATAATTTTTCTTACAAGTTAAAATTCTAAAATTTATAAAAGCTTTGGGAGTTGTCAACTGAACAAAGTAATTCTGTAATGCCGTAGTTTTATAACTCCCAAAGCTTTTATAAATTTTAGAATTTTAACCTGTAAGAAAAAATAATCTCCTGTGATTGAAATACATTATTTTTTGCTTTTTAGTGCATCTTTTAAATAAAAGCTTTTTTTAAAAAACATTTTTTATATATTTTTATTTTTTGCTTTTTAGTCTTTATTTATTGCATAGATTTATTGTTATTACACTGTGCATCTACCGTGACGTCCAAATGACCAATGTCGGTATAAGTTACGGTATGTACAAATCGAGAACCCCTTTGTAAACATAACCTAAAATTTTAAAACCCCATTTAACACCTTTAGGGGGTAATTAACTATATAGAATTGCATTTTCACGCAGATTACGTAAGCATGTTAAATTTCATTTCATTGCGACTACAGGAACCCTCTCAAATTTACAAATCGAGAACCCCTTTATAAACATAACCTAAAACCTCAAAACCCCATTTAACCTCTTTAGGGGGTATTTAACTACATAGGATTGCATTGTCACGCAGATTGAGTAAGTATGCAAAATTTCAATTCAGTGGGACAACGGGAACCCTTTCAAATTTGGCTCCGATAAATAACCGACAGACAGACAACATTGTGAGTTAAATAAAAGCTTTTAAAAAAGGCGAGTTTTCATCAAAAAAATCCAAAACTAAGCAGAATCGATCAAAACAAGTTGAGATCAAAATAATCCGTATTAAGAGCTACGTCCAAAAATGCAATAAAACCTAAAAAAACATGAGTTTGTATTGTAGTTCATTTCTGAAACAATCTGTAAATTGGAAAATAATTTTACAGCTTTTGTGGAAAAAATATTTGTTTTTCAATTATTTAAAGGTCAATAATGGACATTTTCAACTCACTGGGACAGCCTGTATGTGACAAAAATTGAATGAAAAAGCATTAATATTAGTATTTGTTAAAAAATATAAAAATGTCAAAAAGAAAGTTTCCTCTAATTCACCAATTGAAGAAATTAATGGTGAAGGGGAAAATAGAAATAATTTCTTCACCCAAGAATAGCAAATAATAGCAGGAGAAAAAAAAATGGATGTAAAGACATACATAAAGGCTGCACTTTTAAATGGACAATTACTACATGAAACATCCAGGGTTTATTAACGAAGAGAAGAAAAATTTGGTTTGGAAATAATTGAAGAAAAGTTTATTATAGTGAAGACAAAACAGATAAAAAAATTTAACTTGAAGAAAGCTACTCATAGATTTTAACACAAAAACGTTTGAATTGACAATGTTTGAAGATAATCAGCAAAACGTATGAAATGTGTATATTGTTGCTGAAAAAATAAGTCATTAAATACTTTGACTTTGTATGTTCTACTCAACATAAGATCGGTTGAAAATTAATTAATCCGGATCCGTCTCTGCTCATAAAAGTATAAATATTGAATGTTTGGGTGACGTCAAAACTGATTGATGTAAAGCGTTGTGTTACACCTACCAAAATTTGGTAGGTGCCATTTATTATTCAAGTGGGCGTTTTTTATTCCAAAATGTTAAAAATAGTTTTCTTACAATACAGTGTGTAATCGATTTGTGGGCTAATTTTTGTGTCCCGAATTATTCGGGAAATTTGGTGTAATTCCGTTACAATATGAAGAATTAAAAATAAATATTATCCGAAGGTTATCTCCAACAACAAATTACCTAATCTATTATCATCTGGTAATCTTGTTCAATGAATTAGCATATGGCAAAAGTCATCCAGGTCTGGGCAAATTTATTTTAAAAATAAATGCATTGTGAACTTATTCTAATTCTATTGTTAAACGTCCAGTCAGTCCTTCAAAACTGTGTCATACCAAGTATGTTACTGAATGGTGTGTGATTCGATAACTAATGTCAACTTAAGCTTGGTTTTGTTGTTTACTCAGGCAAAAAACTGGACGTAAATTGTGTACAATTACATGCACTTGGAAAACTAGTTAATTGTTTAATTTAGAAAACAACAAACAAAAGTTTTATTAAAAATGCTAGTCAACTGAAGTTTATCTCGTTTTATCTGTTATCACAATCGTTGACCTCTTTCGGTTACAGAACTATTTAACGGAAACCGCAATGTCCTAATTAAGAGCTTAATCGACTTGTTAACTGACAATCTTTGCTACCTTACGATTTGTGCTAAAATTTAAGAATTTTTCAATACCATTTCTGGGCAATAAATAAACACATCATCAACTGTTGCTTTTAGCTTTGTTTTCACATTGTTACTTTTTAATGGGCACAATTTTTGGCTTTATTATCATCCCAATGAGTTTCTTTCCAATATAATAGGGGAGAAAACAGCCCCAAAGAAGTTTATTAAGTTCCTATCAGAGAGTGTCATAAAACGGCCGGTTTGTTTAGCTCTGGGGGTTGGAATATATATTGTATTGTGAACTTATAGTGTCATAAACGTAAATAACTGGCCGACTTTTACTACAATCAGGTGAAATTATTTTTCTTTGGTGGTTCAAAACTGGGTTAAACAAAATTTGCAAAGAAAGTTTTTTGTTTGTGGCTGGCTGTTCTATTTTTAACGTCACTATTTGAGTTATCAAAAATATGTTTTTCTACTGAAACGCACAAACACGAGAATTAAAGCGAAAATGGGCCGAAAAATTACGTATTATGTCGGGAATTACTTATTTTGATACATTATGTGATTTTTCGGCGTCTTTTTTTCAGAAAAAAATCACTTATTTCGCGTAAAAATGCAATATTTTCAACTTTTTAAATAGAATTATTGTGATTTTGATGAATTTAAAAAATGTGGAAACGTTTATAAAATAGTTTTGACTATAGTTCTTAGTGAAACAATTCTCTGGGAAAATTCAACGAAACTTTAAAACATTTTTGAAAATCTGCTGGTGAAAGATCTTGTGGTTATAAAATAATTTTGAATAGTCTAGAAAATAAATGTGCATATCTAAATATAAAAAACCAGATTTCAGATCAAAAGACGACTAAAAGCCTCAGAAAAGAATTTCAAGAAAATCTGTAAAACTTTTAAAGGAACGGCAGTTCCAAACGATCTAAAATATCTAAATCCAAAACAGAATTTGGGTGTTTATTAAAAAAAAGTTATAAAGAAGAACGAATTTAAAGAGGATTTGTATAATAATTTCAAGAAAAATCTAGAGGAGACTACAGAAACAACGCTAAAAAATAATTTAAAAGAATTTTGAAAATAAGCACAGTATAAAATCTGAGAGAATTAGGAGAATGTTTCTGTGGGTATTTTATTTACGTTGTTTTTTGTTACTAATCTCGTGCAATAACTAAATCATCAGTAAAGAAAGGTAAGTAATTATTATTGCTTTTTAAGCACATTTTTAAGAAGTGAAACAACAAAAAACTGAAAATTTTTGGAAATGAATAAGAAATATATGGGAAATTAAGAAACTATAAGATTGAAAAACTAGAAGCCTGACGTAAAAAAATGTTTTTTAAAAAAAGCTTTATTTAAAAAGTAAAAAATAATGTATTTCAATCACAGGAGAATATTTTTTCTTACAGGTTAAAATTCTAAAATTTATAAAAGCTTTGGGAGTTATAAAACTACGTCATTACAGAATTAATTTGTTCAATTAAACTCCCAAAGCTTTTATTAATTTTAGAATTTTAATCTGTACGAAAAATATTCTCCTGTGATTGAAAATACATTATTTTTTACTTTTTAGTGCATCTTTTAAATATTAAAAAACATTTTTTTATATATTTTTATTTTTTGCTTTTTAGTCTTTATTTTTAGCATAGATTTATTGTTATGACACTGTGACGTCCAAATGACCAACATACCGTCTATGTCGGTATAAGTTGCGGTATGTACAAATCGAGAACCCCTTTGTAAACATAACCTAAAATTCTAAAACCCCATTTAACACCTTTAGGGGGTAATTAACTATATAGAATTGCATTGTCATGCAGATTACGTAAGCATGTTAAATTTCATTTCATTGCGACTACAGGAACCCTCTCAAATTTACAAATCGAGAACCCCTTTCTTGACATAACCTAAAACTTCAAAACCCCATTTAATTTCTTTAGGGGGTATTTAACTACATGGGATTGCATTGTCACGCAGATTATGTAAGTATGCCAAATTTCACTTCAGTGGGACAACAGGAACCCTTTCAAATTTAGCTCCGAAAAAATAGCAGACAGAAAGATAACATTGTGAGCTAAATAAAAGCTTTTAAAAAGATTCAGAAGTTAGTTAAATG
This sequence comes from Tribolium freemani, assembly GCA_939628115.1. Taxonomy (NCBI): domain Eukaryota; kingdom Metazoa; phylum Arthropoda; class Insecta; order Coleoptera; family Tenebrionidae; genus Tribolium; species Tribolium freemani. Next base: position 14,439,789 of record OW626786.1, on the reverse strand, counting down.
TTGAATAACTTGATAAAGTTAAATGAAATACTCCATTTTTTATTTTTCCTTCTCAAAGATTATTAAATTGTCTATATAAAAACATAACTCATAAGTTTCAAATGCCCAAGTTAATAACTAAAAAATATAAAGATTTTTAACCTAATTTGGTACATTTTTGAGTTTTGTCAGAGAATCTTGCGAAACAATTGAGTTTGTGCTGAAAAACGTGCGAAATGTTTGAGTTTGAACTCGAAATAATTCCGAGAATCAATTTTTATCAAAAACAAATCGATCCACAATTTATCCACGATTTGTAAACCCAAGTGTAATAGAAAACTTGAAATTTTCGTAGAAAACAGCGAAATTCCAGTTGGTTTGGCCGACATTTACAAAATAATCAAACAACAGTTTTTTGCTCAGTTTTGAACGCTTTATGATTGGTCTGTTTTACAGTTGGGAGTGCAATCTCCTACCCATATCCAATAAGAAACGCTTCAATCGTCTTGCAATTTTTTGTGCACCAGATAAACAAGTAGGAGGTGATTTTTATATTTTTATTGGTCAAATTACTAACTCCAGGAACAAATAAGACACTTGTAAACAGGTTTTAGGGCCGGTCTTTCTCACAGAACGGGATTGCTTTAGATGCGAATAAAATGGTTGATTCTGCTTAGTTTTGAAATAATTTGATTTTTTTTAAATTTATTACACAAAAACTAAGAATCCTAGAAAAGTAGGACTTTCACACAACTAATCAAAATCTACACTGTCGTTTTGGAAAAATTAATAATTACAATTATAATAATTAAAATTAATAAATTTTTAAAACACTGATTTGGACACTTCTATGTAAATTATTTTTTTATTCCAAAACCAAGCCTAATAAAAACTTGTGTAAGATACAAAAATTGTTTAAAATTAAAAAAAAATTAATATACAAATGATATATAAAGGAACATTAACGATAAAAATAATAAGCGACCGAAAAACTGAAAAAAATATAGAACTGGAAAAGAAAAACACTAATAAAGTAAATCATACGACATTCTGAATAAAAAACGAATTCACTATAAAGATTGAAAAGCTAAAAAACTTAAAAAATGAAACAAAAATAAACAGTGAGATTAAAATTGTGTAGATCAAAGAGACTGAAGGAGTGATAATGAAAAAAAACTACAGAATTGCAAAGTAAGAACATCAATGAGATAAGATTAAGAATTTAGGAAAAATAAATCCATTATTTTAACAAAACAAATTTATATTAGTTTCCTAAAATTCGATTAACAGTCTATTTTTGTTTATTTTACTGGAAAATAAAATCAATTCCCGGCCAAAAACCGTCCGGAAATGCAGGAAAATCCGTCATTGATCCATAAATAGCCCTTCAGTGGAGGGATTTTTTCAATATTTGCGTGCTATTTGTTTTGATTAGATGCGTTCCATCGTCGTAAACAAAGCGTGGTGAACTTCTTCAGCAAGGGTGTGGTGTTTAGGGTTGTCAGATATCAAAATGTCGAAAATAGGAGAATTCACTTGAAAATATAGAAGTTTCACAAAATATATAGAAGATTCAAATAAATCATTTGTTACTAATTAAGTAATTACATTAAGTGATTAAAAAAAGTTACTTATGGACAGACAGCCATTTCGAATTTTGCATTTAATGTGTTATGGCGTTGGTTCGTTTCGTAATTGTAATTTAGAGCTGATGGTGGCATTTTTATGCCGAAACGTCCTCAAATCTGTATTGTATTGTGAAATTGTTTTTTAATAAAAGAACCTGATAGTCAAAAGCTTCATTTTTTAATAATTACCCTAAGTAGATAACGTGAGATCGAAAATAAACTCAATTAGAGCAAGCTGTGCCTGCAGAACTTTAGCCATATTTTAGCTGTTTATTTACACTTTAGCCACATTTTAGCCGTTTATTTACGACCGCACTTTTGAAGTTATGTTGGTTTTACACAGCATATGATGTGGCTGAAGTTACACTTCACTTTCAAGGCTTGCTCTAATTGAGTTTATTTTCGATCTCATGTTATAATTACTATAATACATTAAAAGTTAACATTGAGATAAATGAAAACTAAGAAATTAGATAAGAACAATTAATCATCAATTTAAATCCATTCCAACAAACATAAAATATATAATAAAAAATTATAAGACATCGTTTTAAAATGAGCATTGCAACTTTTCCGCTTTTCATTACTTTACTTATATAGAGTGAGTTTAAAGTAACCCTGGCCTACTTAATTTTGCCGCCCCTGACTATGACAACGTTTCTTCAAAAAAAAAACCTATTGGTTAATTCAGAAAATAAGAAAAAATTTACAAAACCCTGAAAAAAGCCAATTTTTATTGACAGGAGGACATTTTTTGTCGAACTTCAAATACAAATAACCCTTCAAAATTTTAAATGATATCTACACTCCTTTTGTGCACCTCAAATGAACTGCTAAACTTCATAACTGCTCGAAAAATGTTAGGGATATTGACGTTTTAATATACACTACTCTACAACAGTTAAAGAAGTATAACATCAAACAAATTCTATCAATTTTCGAGCATTAGATTCTGATAAAAACAAATCCGTAATCAGTAAATATGTATCTGCTTTTAATTTAATTTTTTTATCACTTGATTTTTTCTAAACTTCAGTAATATCCTTAACTTTATTTAAATGAAACAGCAAATCCATCAGTTTTAGCACAAGTTTTCAAAAAATGCAAGATAATTCTGAAAATTAAATTAAACCTCAAAAAGTTCTTTGTAATGTCACCAAACGTGCACTAGATTTATAACCATCTCCTTTATTTTCTAAATGATATTAATATTATAAAAAAATCAGCCTATATTTATTTAAAAAGTTTTTGTTTTTTCTATAATATTACATTGCCGTTGACTTTTTTCAAAGACATTTTACTGTATTGTTTACTACTCAGGCTTTTTCTACCATTATTCATCGTGAATTTTCTACAATATGAATTGAAACTATTAAAAGCTTCTTAAAACTTATTAATCAAACAATTAAGAACTTAAGAAGTAAAAAAATACGACGAAAACTAAAAATCGGATCAATTAATTTAAAAAAAATGCAACCCGTCTTTTAAGTATTTTTTTTAAATCAAAATAAAGAAAAAGATAATAAAAATAAAGATAATAGCCCATTTAGCCCATATGCAAATATGCCACTGTTTTTTTTGCAAAATGATTGCAATCTAAGAACGTTTGAAAGTGCCAATCATGAAATATAGAAGATTTAGCTTCTATATTTTAGGGACATAGAAGATAGAAGATTTTAGTTAAATATAGTAGACTTCTATTAAATATAGAAGGTCTAGTAACCGTAGTGGTGTTATCTAGCAACCCTGCACACTTTCTGGTGTCTCACCTCATCCCATTTGATGAATTTTTCACCGTTCTGCAGGGCCTGGGGCACCTCGATAGATTTGAGGGAGACAGCGTTGGAAGGGGTGGCCGCCGATCCGGTCCTGCCTCCCGGAGTCGCCGACATCGCTCCTAACTCCTTCAGCACCACATCTCACCACCAAGTACCAACACACGAAGGGCGAACGCGCTTTCAGACCCGCTCTTGTTTGTTCATATTTGTGCAAATAATCTTTGTCAAGCACCAAACAGTTAAGTTAGTTTTATTCGAGCACAACAACTTGACTCCGGTTAAGTCCACAAAGGGAGCCAACGATGCACTCGCTGGCTCACCATTTTTTCGACTGGATTATTTTTTATTTTCTTGCTTGATGACAATTTACTTTGACTTGCACAATCTACAGCTCTTCTGCTGTTGCTACTGCTGCTGTTTGCCTGTTACCAGGTCCCGCGGCAGCAGCGCATGACTAAAATATACCGTTCGAGAGCTGAACCTAGAGGACTACAACTGCTGGTCAATAAAGCAAGAAAGACTGGTCTACCGACCTCCAGAGAGCGCAACAGTGGAAAAACCACGAGAAGTAGAGCTATTTAAGAATGCTTTTCCATGAAACAATTTATAACTCAAAAAATTAAAGTCGTAGAGCACAACGCTTTGTTTCAGTGAATTTTGCGGCTCATTTTACATATTACATTAGTTTTTCACGCGATTTAAAATTTTGAATTTTTTGCTTAAAATTTTAATGGTCTCTAGCAAAGTTTTATGGACTTTTCTATGCTTTTGTACAAAAGTTGTAACACTCTGGAGTTGTTAAAAGTAGAAAAAAAGTTAATAAGTTTATTTTTGCAATTTTTGTCGCGATATTGGTCGATTTCCGGTACCCGGAACATTCATCGAGTAATAACTCCGGAACTATTAGAGATAACCCTATGAAGTTTATTATCGTTGGAAAGCTCTTTTAATTGTCTATCTTTTTCAAAAAAGATTATTGTTCTCCGACTTATAGTTTTCGAGAAAATTTCGAAAAAAAACAAAAGTAGGTCAAATTTTAAAAAAATCATAACTAAAAAACTATTGAGAATTTGGCGATTTTCTCGACGCCAATCGATTCCCCGGATCATTTTGCATCGGTAAGGATAAAAATAGTTCCACATTTTCGAATAGTTTTGCCGTAATTGAGAAAATAATAAAATAAAAAAAATTGTAAACAAAATGGTCAATTTTTAAAGTGTCCCCATCTTATCTTATAGATTTTGATGTGCTCTTTACGATGGAAAAAAGAGTTTTCTCCTAGCGCTTTTAGTTTGGCCATAATCGGCGTTTGAAAATTAAATTTTTTTCGCGAGATATCGGCTTGAAACCTAAAAATAGGTAAAATTTTAAAAAATTTATAACTAAAAAACTATTGGGAATTTGGCGATTTTCTCGACGCCAATCGATTCCCTGGATCATTTTACATGGGTTAGAGTCAAAATAGTTCCACATTTTCGAATAGTTTTGACGTAATTGAGAAAATAAAAAAGAATGAAAAATTTGTTAACAGCATTTTAATGTCTTTTGACTAAAAAAAATCATAACTCAAAAACTAAAAGTCGTAGAGCAAAACGGTTTATTCCAGTGAATTCTGCGACTCATTTTCCGTATTATACCAGCTTTTCACGAAATTTAAAATTTTGATTTTTTTTTGCTTAAAATTTTAATGGTCAAGGCACTTACCTTCATCAAAATGAAAAAAAACATTTTTTTAAACTCATTCTAGCAAAGTTTTATGGACTTTTCTACGCTTTTACAACCCTCCGGAGTTGTTAAAAGTAGAAAAACAGTTATAATATGTTCACTTTTAAAAATTTTGGTTTTTGCAATTTTGTCGCGATTTTGGTCGATTTTCGGTACCCGGAATATTTATCGAGTAATAACTTCGAAACTATTAGAGATAACCCTATGAAGTTTATTATCGTTGGAAAGCTCTTTTAATTATTTATCTGTTTCAAAAAAGATTATTGTTCTTCAACTTATAGTTTTCGAGAAAATTTCGAAAAAAAGCAAAAGTAGGTAAAATTTTAAAAAATTCATAATTAAAAAACTATTGGGATTTTGGCGATTTTCTCAAAGCCAATGGATTCCCCGGATGAATTTACATAAGTTAGAGTCAAAATAGTTCTACATCTTCGATTATTTTTGCCGTAATTGAGAAAATAAAAAAATTAAAAAATGGTCAATTTTTAATGTGTCTCAAAATCAATTTAAACCCATCTTATCTTATAGATTTTAATGTGCTCTTTACGGAAAAAAGCGTTTTCTCCTAGCTCTTTTAGTTTGGCCGTAATCGGCGTTTGAAAATTGAAATTTTTTTGCGAGATATTGCCTTGAAACCTATGCCATTTTGTAGGGCTTTTTATACCGGTTCTAATCGATTTTGCAGTTTTTTTCTTACTCTAATAGTTTCGCCGTAATCGGCGTTTAAAAATTCAAATAAAGTTAAAATGGCAACATTTTTTTGCGCTTTTCTTGGAAACTATAAGACTTAGAGCATATTTTAATAATGCATCAGATAGCGCTTAAAATTGTCTATTTTCTCGATTAAACCCGGAGCCGCTCCGGGCACCAGTTCCGGGTACAGGGACATTTAAAGTTTGAAACTAAAAAAATTCATAATTAAAAAACTAAAAGTCGTAGAGCAAAACGGTTTGTTCTAGTGAATTCTACGGCTCGTTTTACATATTATATTGGTTTTTTACACGATTTAAAAATTTGAAATTTTTTGCTTAACATTAGGGTTGCCATTTCAAGTGGTACTTTATTCTTCAATAAAAAAAAATCGTAACTGAAAAACTAAAAGTCGTAGAGCAAAACGGTTTGTTCCAATAAATTCTGCGGCTCATTTTGCGTATTATACCAGCGATTTAAAATTTTGAATTTTTTTGCTTATAATTTTATTGGTCAAGCCACTTACCTTCACAAAAATTTTAAAAAATAATTTTTTTTTAAACTCACTAGCAAAGTTTTATGGACTTTTGTATGCTCTTACAACCCTCTGGAGTTGTTAAAAGTAGAAAAAAAATTTAATATGTTCGATTTTAAGAATTTTGATTTTTGCAGTTTTGTCGCGATTTTGGTCGATTTCCGGTACCCGGAACATTCATCGAGTAATAACTCAGGAACTATTACAGATAACCCTATGAAGTTTATTATCGTTGGAAAGGTCTTTTAATTGTCTATCTTTTTCAAAAAAGATTATTGTTCTCCGACTTATAGTTTTCGAGAAAATTTCGAAAAAAAGCAAAAGTAGGTCAAATTAAAAAAAAATCATAACTAAAAAACTATTGGGAATTTGGCGATTTTCTCGACGCCAATCGATTCCCCGGATCATTTTGCATCGGTAAGAATAAAAATAGTTCCACATTTTCGAATAGTTTTGCCGTAATTGAGAAAATAAAAAAAATAAAAAATTTGTAAACACCCCCCTTCAAAATGTTCAATTTTTAAAGTGTCTCAAAATCAATTTAAACCCATCTTATCTTATAGATTTTGATGTGCTCTTTACGATGGAAAAAAGAGTTTTCTCCTAGCGCTTTTAGTTTGGCCGTAATCGGCGTTTGAAAATTGAAATTTTTTGCGAGATATCGCCTTGAAACCTATGCCATTTTGTAGCGCTTTTTATACCGGTTCTAATCGATTTTGCAGTTTTTTTCTAACTCTAATGGTTTCGCCGTAATCGGCGTTTAAAAATTCAAAAAAAGTCAAAATGGCAACATTTTTTTGCGTTTTTCTCGGAAACTATAAGACTTAGAGCAAATTTTAAAAAAGCATCAGATAGCGCTTAAAATTGTCTATTTTCTCGATTAAATCCGGAGCCGCTCCGGGCACCAGTTCCGGGTACAGGGGCATTTAAAGTTTGAAACTAAAAAAATTCATAATTAAAAAACTAAAAGTCGTAGAGCAAAACGGTTTGTTCTAGTGAATTCTACGGCTCGTTTTACATATTATATTGGTTTTTTACACGATTAAATTTTGAAATTTGAAATTTTTTGCTTAACATTAGGGTTGCCATTTCAAGTGGTATTTTATTCTTCAATAAAAAAAAATCGTAACTGAAAAACTAAAAGTCGTAGAGCAAAACGGTTTGTTCCAATAAATTCTGCGGCTCATTTTGCGTATTATACCAGCGATTTAAAATTTTGAATTTTTTTGCTTATAATTTTATTGGTCAAGCCACTTACCTTCACAAAAATTTTAAAAAATAATTTTTTTTTAAACTCACTAGCAAAGTTTTATGGACTTTTGTATGCTCTTACAACCCTCTGGAGTTGTTAAAAGTAGAAAAAAAATTTAATATGTTCGATTTTAAGAATTCTGATTTTTGCAATTTTGTCGCGATTTTGGTCGATTTCCGGTACCCGGAACATTTATCGAGTAATAACTCCGGAACTATTAGAGATAACCCTATGAAGTTTATTATTGTTGGAAAGCTCTTTTAATTGTCTATCTTTTTCAAAAAAGATTATTGTTCTCCGACTTATAGTTTTCGAGAAAATTTTGAAAAAATGCAAAAGTAGGTCAAATTTTGAAAAATTCATAACTAAAAAACTATTGGGAATTTGGCGATTTTCTCGACGCCAATCGATTCCCCGGATCATTTTGCATCGGTAAGGGTAAAAATAGTTCCACATTTTCGAATAGTTTTGCCGTAATTGAGAAAATAAAAAAATTAAAAAATTTGTAACTCTGAAAATCAATTCAAACCCATCTTATCTTATAGATTTTGATGTGCTCTTTACGATGGAAAAAAGAGTTTTCTCCTAGCTCTTTTAGTTTGGCCGTAATCGGCGTTTGAAAATTGAAATTTTTTTGCGAGATATCGTCTTGAAACTTATGCCATTTTGTAGCGTTTTTTATACCGGTTCTTATCGATTTTACCGTTTTTCTCTAACTCTAACAGTTTCGCCGTAATCGGCGTTTAAATTTAAAAAAAAAGTCAAAATGGCAACCTTTTTTTGCGTTTTTCTCGGAAACTATAAGACTTAGAGCAAATTTTAAGAATGCATCAGATAGCGCTTAAAATTATCTATTTTCTCGTCAAAACCTGGAGTCCCTCCGGGCACCGGTTCCAAGTACAGAGGCATTTAAAATTTGACACTAAAAAAATTCATAATTAAAAAACTAAAAGTCGTAGAGCAAAATGGTTTGCTCCATTGAATTCTACGGCTCATTTTACATATATATTGGTTTTTTACACGATTTAAAAATTTGAAATTTTTTGCTTAAAATTTTATTGGTCAAGACACACCTTCACAAAAATGAAAAAAAATTTTTTTTTACTCACTCTAGTAAAATTTTATGGACTATTGTATGCTCTTACAACCCTCTGGAGTTGTTAAAAGTAGAAAAAAAGTTAATATGTTTTAAAAATTTTGATTTTTGTAATTTTGTCGGAAATATTAGAAATAATCCCATAAAGTTTATTATCGTTGGAGAGCTGTTTTAATGATCTATCTTTTTAAAAAGAGATCATTGTTCTCGGACTAATACTTTTCGAGAAAATTGCAAACAAATAAAAGAAATCATAACTTAAAAACTATTGGGAATTTGGAAATTTTTGCCAATAAAACAACATAATACAACACAAACATTTATTTGTCTAAAAAACCGAAATCGCTTGCCCAAACTCAGTTTCCAAATTCTTCTCATCTCGGATTTTCGACTGGAGCAAAATACACTCCAGAATCCCAATCCTCACATCCATTTCCACAATCTCAGACTTGACTTTGCCCAACTGTTTCTTAATATTAACCAAAGGGGCTGAAAAAAAATATTTATTACTTCAAACATACACAGTAAAAAAAAAGTAAAGGTAAAAAACATTTTGGCAAGTGGTTAATTTTTCTAGTGTTAATTTTGACATTAGATTATGTTTAAAATGACTGTTAACATAATACATCTTTTACAAAATAACTTATAATTGAAAAACATTTTCTCTCAGTGTCGAAATACATAAAAACATAAATTTTACCTTTTAGAATGCATTTTTTTACACTCTCAAATGATGTTTGCTGCTAAAATATAACTGCACAGTGTTCAATAGTCACTATACTATTAGATGATTGAAAATCGAAAAATATCGTACCTCCTATCACAGTGGTTTTAAATAAGGCAGTTCATGATTTCAGATCTTTTACAAACATATTTTTGTTAAATAGGTATGTACTCATAGTTTGAATTTATTCTTTATTTTGTTTATTGTGCATTTGAATTTTTTTAATAAACGTTTGAAAATACAGGCTGTTTTGTCTAAACTCCACATTAGAAGTATTGGGAGTTCTAATAATCATAGTCATCTGAAAATTTGTGTACAACCATAATCTTTTAGGTCCTGCTCAATGAAAATATTCTCAAGATAGCAGCACTTCCGGTTATACCGGAAGTCGCTATCAACTTCTTTATTTTAAATGGAATGCTATATTTTTAATGCGTTTTTGAATTACTGAAGTTATTTCAAGGTAGTTTTTATAAGCTGTTCCTATACCTAAATTTAGCCGTTTACGAAATATTTATGGTTTTTAATTTTTTTTTGGATTTGTACCTTCCAGTTCAAAAATCGATAACTCTGCGATTTTTAAAAATTTGGAAATATTTTTGAGCTCATTTGAAAGAGGAAGCCTAGATCTTTCCTTTGGTGTTTTCAAATTTCTAAAAAAGAATAACAAACTCCAAATTTTTAAAATTAAGTTTGCAAAACTTTAAGCACCCATAACTCATTTTTTTCAAATGAAATGACAAATGTTTTATTTCACTAGATGGTCGAGAATTTAATTCTGTTTCGATTTGTGTTAACATTCCCTATACTTATGTTTAATAGTTTTCAAGTTACAATACCTTTTTGTTGGGATTGAAAAATTCATTAGCCATAAGCCTTTTCTCATAGGCTGCCATGAAAACGAATGAAAAAAGGTGAGAAATTAAAGTTTTTCAAACCAACACCCAATGAATTTATTTTGTTTTCACAGTCTGATAACACAATTTTGAACAGAGTTTGTCGTTTAAGTTTAATCAGAAATGTTTTTATGGCAAACTATGCAAAAATACCTGTGGTTAGTAAGAAATTTCCTACAATAACAAAAAAAACAACATAACTTGAAAATTATCACAGATAGGTATAGGAAATGCTAATACAGATAGATGCAGAAATAAATTCTCCTACACCTAGTAGAATAAAAATTGGGACATCCCATTTGAAAAAATTAAGTTTTGGGTACTTGAATTTGCCCAAACTTAACCTTAAAATTTTTGGGTTTATTAACTTCAATTCCAATTTTGTTCACACTGAACAACAGATATAGGCTTTCTCTTTCAATTCTCCAAACATGATTTCGAAATCTCTAAAACTAAGCGAGTTACCGATTTTTTAAGGAACAGGTGCAAATTAAAAAATTTTCAAAAATCCTAAATATCTCGAAAACGGTTAAATTTAGATATAAGGAAATCTAATAAAAACTCCCTTAAAATAACTCTACTAATCCAAAAACGCAGTGAAAAATATAGCTTTCCATTTAAAATAAGAAAGGTAATAGCGACTTCCGGTATTACCGGAAGTGCTGCCATCTTGAAAATATTTTCATTGAGCATAACTCAACGGATTATGCCTGAGTACCAACTCTCAGATAAATATCTTTATTAGAACTTTCAATACTTCTAATGTGGGGTTTAGACGGAACACCCTGTATATACCTATACATGCCTTTATGTTATTCACACTGTAACCACACTACACCTTTTTCAATTGTAATTCAGAAACCGTTAATTGTAATCCAGATTGGTCAATTGTATTTCAGAATGTGTTAATTGTAATTCAGAATAGTAAACTGAATTTCAGAAATCATCACATGTAATTCAGATTATTCAATTTAATTTCAGAAAACGTTAACTCTAATTCAGATTAGTAACTTTTATTTGAGAAAGCGTTAATTGTAATTCAGAATACGTCATTTGTAATTGAGAATTCGTCAATTGTAATTCAGAATTCGATATTTTCATTTAAACATTAAATTATTAAAATACCTACCTTTGGAAACAATGTTAGGGCGCTAAATATTTATGCTGTTCTTGTTAATGTTTATGTAATTTAATTTTGAAAATAAAATATTTTTGGTTATGTATACATAGTATCATGCAAGTAAGTTACTGGATCTGAATTACAATTAACACTTTCTGAAATACAGTTCACTAATCTGAATTACAATTAACGTTTTCTGAAATTAAATTGACTAATCTGAAATACATGTGATATTTTCTGAAATTCAGTTTACTATTCTGAATTACAATTAACACATTCTGAAATACAATTGACTAATCTGAATTACAATTAACGGTTTCTGAAATATATCTTACGGTTTCTGAATTACAATTGAAAAAGGTGTAGAAAATATTAAACTCTACACCTTTTTTAAGTGTAATTCAGAAACCGTAAGATATATTTCAGAAATCGTTATTTGTAATTCAGATTAGTAACTTTTATTTGAAAGCGTTAATTGTAATTCAGAACAGTAAACTGAATTTCAGAAAATATCACATGTAATTCAGATTAGTCAATTTAATTTCAGAAAATGTTAATTGTAATTAAGATTAGTAACTTTTATTTGAGAAAGCGTTAATTGTAATTGAGAATACGTCATTTGTAATTGAGAATTCGTCAATTGTAAATCAGAATTCGATATTTTCATTTAAACATTAAATTATTAAAATACCTACCTTTGGAAACAATGTTAGGGCGCTAAATATTTATGCTGTTCTTGTTAATGTTTATGTAATTTAATTTTGAAAATAAAATATTTTTGATTATGTAAGTATACATTAGTATCATGCACGTAAGTTACTACACCTTTTTCAATTGTAATTCAGAAACCGTAAGATATATTTCAGAAACCGTTAATTGTAATTCAGATTAGTCAATTGTATTTCAGAATGTGTTAATTGTAATTCAGAATAGTAAACTGAATTTCAGACAACATCACATGTAATTCAGATTACTCAATTTAATTTCAGAAAACGTTAACTGTAATTCAGATTAGTAACTTTTATTTGAGAAAGCGTTAATTGTAATTCAGAATACGTCATTTGTAATTGAGAATTCTTCAATTGTAATTCAGAATTCAATATTTTCATTTAAACATTAAACTATTAAAATACCTACCTTTGGAAACAATGTTAGGGCGCTAAATATTTATGCTGTTCTTGTTAATGTTTATGTAATTTAATTTTGAAAATAAAATATTTTTGGTTATGTATACATAGTATCATGCAAGTAAGTTACTGGATCTGAATTACATGTGATGGTTTCTGAATTACAATTAACACTCTCTGAAATACAGTTGACTAATCTGAATTACAATTAACGTTTTCTGAAATTAAATTGACTAATCTGAAATACATGTGATATTTTCTGAAATTCAGTTTACTATTCTGAATTACAAATAACACTTTCTGAAATACAGTTGACTAATCTGAATTACAATTAACGGTTTCTGAAATTAAATTGACTATACTGAATTACATGTGATGATTTCTGAATTACACTTGAAAAATGTGTATATCTGAATTACATGTGATGGTTTATAAATTACAATTAACACTTTCTGAAATACAGTTGACTAATCTGAATTACAATTAACGTTTTCTGAAATTAAATTGACTAATCTGAAATACATGTGATATTTTCTGAAATTCAGTTTACTATTCTGAATTACAAATAACACTTTCTGAAATACAGTTGACTAATCTGAATTACAATTAACGGTTTCTGAAATTAAATTGACTATACTGAATTACATGTGATGATTTCTGAATTACACTTGAAAAATGTGTATATCTGAATTACATGTGATGGTTTATAAATTACAATTAACACTTTCTGAAATACAGTTGACTAATCTGAATTACAATTAACGTTTTCTGAAATTAAATTGACTAACCTGAAATACATGAGTTATTTTCTGAAATTCAGTTTACTATTCTGAATTACAAATAACACTTTCTGAAATACAGTTGACTAATCTGAATTACAATTAACGGTTTCTGAAATTGAATTGACTATACTGAATTACATGTGATGATTTCTGAATTACCCTTGAAAAAGGTGTAGAGTGTGGTCCTCTGGGGACCACTCTTAGTGTTATTTTAGTGTAAATAACACCAGAATTTTTTTTATTGTGACAAACACAAACATACTTCCATCCGTCATCGAGCTCCCTCTCTCCTCCATTTGCTGTTTGACTGTCTCCAATCGATCGGTTAGCCTGAACAGCTCGCGATTCCGCTCAGCAACCCCCTCACTGATCCCCTTATAAGCATCTCTGATTTTCGAGAGCTGATCTTGCAGCATTCTATATTCATCCAAATTATTCTCCAGCTCCCGATTGAGAAACTTCTCCCGACTTGCGATTTTATCAAGTGTTTGACTTATCTCCTTGTGCAATTTCTCCAACTGCGTTTTAACAACACCAAGTGACAAATCAACACTACTTTTGTATTGTTTCATTTGCTCCAAATGCGAACGCCAATCGCGATTTTCATTTTTAACTGTGATTTTTAAATGAGGGAGAACTCGCTCCAGTTCCAATTTCCACGCCTCTTCATTTACGTTATTCATTTTGATTTCGGCCATTTGGGGCTCTTTCCGGGCCACTTTCACGCTATCAAGCAGGAAAAGGTTTTCCTCATCGGAATCGTCGGTGTAAGCTGCTAACATTTCCTCCTCCACACGGTCAAGATTTATCTCGGATTCGTCGTTTATCAGCTCGCTTTCTTCCGCTTTTTCCTCCGGAAGTAAGGGCCTGACAGAATTTTTAAATTGACCAAAAGGTGATTTACTCACTTTTGAAATATGAAATTTTTTTCCAAAGCCTTGGTGGCCAGACTGTCCAAAATGTAAACCACTTGCTCGCCCACACCTTGCATCAGTTTATTGGCATGGAAGTTAACAGCAATTTCCTGGAATTTAGATTTTTTCTACTAGGCTAACATTATTATTTGATGTATATTTTATTTTTTGTTGTGTAAAGATTCGCTTAAGCCGACTAATTGATTACTTAAAAAATTTAGCACTAAAAAAATTCCCAAGCTATTTATAAAAAAAATAGTTAAGTAATAGTTGAGTTTTTATTATTAGATATACAGCCGAACCTATGTTGCCCATATACAGGGCTTTCATTTCAAAAGGAGCCAGTCTCAATAACTTTTGACATTGAGCAAATCTATTTTTAAGCAAAAACAGGTCGATTAGGATCGCGAGGGGGAAGTTCAAAACCAACATTTGTTACATTTTAGGTTTCATCCCTTAATCGCTAGCTACCCCTACTTTAAAATTTTAAATGGCACCCCCTTCTTTTTCAAACATTTTTGGAAAGGGAAAAAATTTGCGGATCGAACTGTCAAGGGAAAAATTTTTTTTTTCTGTTCGTTTCTTAGTTAAGGGTGGTTTTATTTTTGAAACTTTTAATCCTAGTAGCCTTTGACTGGAAGCCAAGTTAATTTAAATAAAAAATTCGTCGATTAGAGATGCAATGAAAGAGTTCCAACATTAGTTACATTTTAGGTTTCATCCCTTAGTCGCTAGCCACCCCTAATTTAAAATTTTAAATGGCACTTCCTACTTTTTGAAACATTTTCGGAAAAGGAACAAATTAGCGTATCTAACTATAAAAAAATATTTTTCTATTTGTTTTTTAGTTAGAGGTGGTTTTATATTCGAAATTTTTAGTTATAGTGGCTTTTGATTTGAAGCCAATTTTATTTAAATAAAAAGTAAGTATGTTGTTTTGGATTGCACTGGGAGAGCTCTACACCAACATAAAATACGTTTTAAATTCCATCCCTTAGTCGCTACCACCCTTACTTTAAAATTTGTAATAGCACCCCCAACATTTTGAAACATTTTATGTTGGTTTTGAACTCAAAAACGAATAAAAAAAATTTCTGCTTTTACAGTTAGATAAGCTTTTTATCCCCTTTCCAAAAATATTTCAAAAGTTGGGGGTGCTATTTACAATTTTAAAGTAAGGATGATTTGAAATTTGGGGATGAAATGTAAAATGTAATCTTGAATTTGAACTATTTCATTGTACCTCTTATTGACAAATTTCTTATTTAAATTAAATTGGCTTCAAATCAAAGGCTACTAAGACTATAAATTTCAAAAATAAAACCGCCCCTAACTAAAAAACGAATCAATAAAAATTTTTTTTTGACAGTTAGAAACACTCATTTGTTCCCTTCCCGATAATGTTTCAAAAAATAAGGGGTGCCATTTAAAATTTTAAAGTAGGGGTAGCTAGCGATTAAGGGATGAAACCTAAAATGTAACTAATGTTGGTTTTGAACTTCCCCCTCGCGATTCTAATCGACCTGTTTTTGCTTACAAATAGATTTGCTCAATGTATATATTGTTTTATTTGACAATTATATAAAATTAACAAACTAAATAAAATCGATTCATTCCCATAAGTTTGTAGTATATTAGTATATGTTCAAGTTCGTATTTTTTCTTGAAACTTTGGTAAAATATTGTAAAAAGACAGAAATTTGCTAATAACTTGTATTGCTACGATCTAAAAAATAAGTTTTCCTTTTCCAGTTGAAATCAGTTTTTTCTCGAAATGAAATAGTAAAGTCATTTTTGACTTTGGCTCCAAATATTTTTTAATTCAAGAAGAAAGTTAACGTTTTGAGCTCTTACTTGCTCATATTTTAACACAATTTTTTTAATAAAATCAACATTACAAACTATAATTACCCTAAAACGCAAATATTTTGCACAAATCGGCACATTAGGTTGAAAAAATTATTTTCAATTTCAAATAATTTTTCACCAAATTTCGTCAAAAAACACCAAATTAAGGTAAAGGAGATAATGTTTTGGAATTTTCCAAGCGTGTAAGTTGATTTTTCAATTCAAAAATATCATATTTCGAGAAATTCTAAATCAAAAAACTTTAATTTTAAATGACATTTTGTTTTGACCCTTTTTATGATTTTCTGCACGTTTTCGACCTCGAAAATGGAAATTTTTACTGTATTTCAACATAAATCTCCTAAAAAATTAACAAATTTGTGTATTTTTTATATTTTTGAGTCAAAAATAATAGAAAATATGCAAATATCGCCAAATTTTTTTAACTTTTTTAAGGTTTCAGTGCATTTTTAGTCAAAATTTTGATTGATTTAAGACAAATTCGATATAATAATAATAATAATAATAATAATAATAATAATAATAATAATAATAATAATAATAATAATAATAATAATAATAATAATAATAATAATAATAAATGCCAATTTTATAAAATACAACATTTATGATTATGACAAACATAAAATACTTGCAACAAAAAGAAATGAAAAAAGATTTAGAACTCGATTGGATATTGAATTAATTTATAGATTTGTTAAAAAAAAAAGTGACCAAATTCTGATAAAAAATTCCACTCTAAATTTTCGTTCAGAAAATAGAATAAAAGTTTTTTATTAAAGAAATCAAAGGAAGATAAACCCATCAACGCTTCAAAAAATAGGTAGGTAGCTATTTTTTTTTATTAGGTTACTTGTAAAAACTAACCCAGGAAGCATTTTTTTATTACTTTTATTTTGGCTTGGGGTTATTATTAGTTATTTTTGCATCAGATATTATTATCCAAAAAATACAAAATACTTGTTGCAGGTTTGTGTTCAACCTAAAAAAATATTGACACATTTTTTCTAAACTGTCTGAACTTTTAAAAAATTACTTATTTATAGATTAAATTTTAATCAAACTTAAGACTTTTTAATTCATTGTCTTTACCACATTTTCATTCAGTTTTGGTTTATAATGCAATTTCTATTAACAATAAATTAAATGCGCATTTCAGATCACTTCCTTTTACAGTTTTCGCAGAAAAGTTGAAAGCTTTTTTCTTCTAACATACTCTTAAGTAAACACATAAACATCAACTAAATAAAGAAAAACATTCCAAATTTTTTTTTTACTTTTTTGTTTATTTTTCTTTTTTTCTTTTCTTGTTTTCTTTATTTTCATTTTTATTGTTATTTATTCACATAAGTTTGTAGTATATTAGTACATGTTCAAGTTCGTATTTTTTCTTGAAAATTTGGTAAAATATTGTAAAAAGACAGAAATTTGCTAATAACTTGTATTGCTACGATCTAAAAAATAAAAGTTTTCCTTTTTCAGTTTTTTCTCGAAATGAAATGGTAAAGTCATTTTTGACTTTGGCTCCAAATATTTTTTAATTCAAGAAGCAAGTTAACGTTTTGAGCTCTTATTTGTTCATATTGTAACACAATTTTTTTAATAAAAACAACATTACAATCTATAATTACCCCAAAACGCAAATATTTTACACAAATAGGCAAATTAGGTTGAAAAAATTATTTTCAATTTCAAACTTTAATTTTTCACCAAATTTCGTCAAAAAACACCAAATTAAGGTAAAGGAGATAATGTTTTGGAATTTTCCAAGCGTGTAAGTTGATTTTTCAATTCAAAAATATCATATTTCGGGAAATTCTAAATCAAAAAACTTCAATTTTAAATGACATTTTGTTTTGACCCTTTTTATGATTTTCTGCACGTTTTCGACCTCGAAAATGGAAATTTTTACTGTATTGCAACATAAATCTCCTAAAAAATTAACAAATTTGTGTATTTTTTTATATTCTTGAGTCAAAAATAATAGAAATTATGTAAATATCGCCAATTTTTTTTTAACTTTTTTAAGGTTTCAGTGCATTTTTAGTCAAAATTTTGATTGATTTAAGACAAATTCGATATAATAATAATAATAATAATAATAATAATAATAATAATAATAATGATAATAATAATAATAATAATAATAATAATAATAATAATAATAATAAATGCCAATTTTATAAAATACAACATTTATGATTATGACAAACATAAAATACTTGCAACAAAAAGAAATGAAAAAAGATTTAGAACTCGATTGGATATTGAATTAATTTATAGATTTGTTGAAAAAAAAGTGATCAAATTCTGATTATAAAAAATTCCACTCTAAATTTTCGTTTAGAAAATAAAATAAAAGTTTTTTATTAAAGAAATCAAAGGAAGATAAACCCATCAATGCTTCAAAAAATAGGTAGGTAGCTATTTTTTTTTTATTAGGTTACTTGTAAAAACTAACCCAGGAAGCTTTTTTTTATTACTTTAACATCCGATTTATTTTGGCTTGGGGTTATTATTAGTTATTTTTGCATCAGATATTATCCAAAAAATACAAAATACTTGTTGCAGGTTTGTGTTCAACCTAAAAAAATATTGACACATTTTTTCTAAACTGTCTGAACTTTTAAAAAATTACTTAATTATAGATTAAATTTTAATCAAACTTAAGACTTTTTAATTCATTGTCTTTACCACATTTTCATTCAGTTTTGGTTTATAAAGCAATTTTTATTAACAATAAATTAAATGCGCATTTCAGATCACTTTCTTTTACAGTTTTCGCAGAAAAGTTGAAAGCTTTTTTCTTCTAACATACTCTTAAGTAAACACATAAACATCAACTAAATAAAGAAAAACATTCCAAATTTTTTTTTACTTTTTTGTTTACATTTCTTTTTTTCTTTTCTTGTTTTCTTTATTTTCATTTTTATTGTTATTCATTCACATAAGATTGTAGTATATTAGTACATGTTCAAGTTCGTATTTTTTCTTGAAAATTTGATAAAATATTGTAAAAAGACAGAAATTTGCTAATAACTTGTACTGCTACGATCTAAAAAATAAAAGTTTTCCTTTTCCAGTTGAAATCAGTTTATTCTATAAATGAAATGGTAAAGTCATTTTTGACTATGGCTCCAAATATTTTTTCATTTAAGAAGAAAGTTAACGTTTTGTGCTCTTATTTGCTCATATTTGAACACAATTTTTTTAACAAAATTAACATTAGAAACTATAACTACCCTAAAACGCAAATATTTTGCACAAATCGGCACATTAGGTTGAAAAAATTATTTTTAATTTCAAATAATTTTTCACCAAATTTCGTCAAAAAACACCAAATTAAGGTAAAGGAGAAAATGTTTTGGAATTTTCAAAGCGTGTAAGTTGATTTTTCAATTCAAAAATATCATATTTCGAGAAATTCTAAATCAAAAAACTTTAATTTTAAATGACATTTTGTTTTGACCCTTTTTATGATTTTCTGCACGTTTTCGACCTCGAAAATGGAAATTTTTACTGTATTTCAACATAAATCTCCTAAAAAATTAACAAATTTGTGTATTTTTTTATATATTTGAGTCAAAAATAATAGAAAATATGCAAATATCGCCAATTTTTTTTTAACTTTTTTAAGGTTTCAGTGCATTTTTAGTCAAAATTTTGATTGATTTAAGACAAATTCGATATAATAATAATAATAATAATAATAATAATAATAATAATAATAATAATAATGAATGCCAATTTTATAAAATACAACATTTATGATTATGACAAACATAAAATACTTGCAACAAAAAGAAATGAAAAAAGATTTAGAACTCGATTGGATATTGAATTAATTTATAGATTTGTTGAAAAAAAAGTGATCAAATTCTGATTATAAAAAATTCCACTCTAAATTTTCGTTCGGAAAATAAAATAAAAGTTTTTTATTAAAGAAATCAAAGGAAGATAAACCCATCAACGCTTCAAAAAATAGGTAGGTAGCTATTTTTTTTTATTAGGTTACTTGTAAAAACTAACCCAGGAAGCTTTTTTTTTATTACTTTAACATCCGATTTATTTTGGCTTGGGGTTATTATTAGTTATTTTTGCATCAGATATTATTATCCAAAAAATACAAAATACTTGTTGCAGGTTTGTGTTCAACCTAAAAAAATATTGACACATTTTTTCTAAACTGTCTGAACTTTCAAAAAACTACTTATTATATTTTTTTAATTCATTGTCTTTACCACATTTTCATTCAGTTTTGGTTTATAATGCAATTTCTATTAACAATAAATTAAATGCGCATTTCGGATCACTTTTACAGTTTTCGCAGAAAAGTTGAAAGCTTTTTTCTTCTAACATACTCTTAAGTAAACAGCAGCTAAATAAAGAAAAACATTCCAAATTCCGAATTTATTTTTTTTACTTTTTTGTTTACTTTTCTTGTTTGATTTATATTCATTTTTATTGTTAATTACATTTTTTTTCAAGTATTATTATTATTATTATTATTATATTGTATTTATTTTTGAGTTGCCTCGTCTAAATAAACAAAGACTAAATAAATAAATAAATAAATAAATAATTGCAAATCAAGCGTAAACATTTGTGTGATTGGTGATTTGAGCCATTTTCAAGCGATTTTTATCGTTTTTTTTTAATAAACCCTTCAAAATTCACTTCATTTAATTTGGTATTGGCTACGCTGATATTCCAACATTTGAAGTAATTTTTTCTTTTAGTCGAATTTTTTTTATATTCTTGTGCTAACTTTTCTACGTCTATCTTTAAAATGCCATTTATGGTTGAAATGTTTTTAAGACGCTAACTGATTTTTTAAACATTTTGTGTATTTTATTATTATTATTAATACACTTATTACACTTATTATAATAAAATAATTTACACATTTTTTTCGTTCTAGGAAAAAATAGTAAGCAATTCGTTTTATAAACTTGTTAAATGGCCTCCAATGTATAATGGGTTGCATTTAAAGTTCGTCAGGGTCGTAAAGTTAGATGAATCACCCTGTATTTTTATGTAAAAGTTACAAATAAAATTATTGATCGTTTAAAATGTATCAATTTGAAAAGTATTCTTAAGCAATTTTGGTCGTTTGTAAGAGGTATTTTTTGAAAAAAAAGTAAGTTTTTAGTTAGAAAACAAATCAAACAAATAATCCCCTTTAAGATAGTTATTACACATAGTGAATCAACACCTGTACCACTTCTTAAAACAGTCTTGAAGTACATAACTTTTGCTTTCATTCGAATTAAACTATTTTTTCACGTTTCTTCAATTTACATATTATTTCCGTGCTCTTTTTAGTGGATATTTCGAAAATTGTTTGATATAAGAGAAAATTAAAAATACCATACATTTTTTCGCACCACATCCAGTATTTTTTCTATGGTCACATTCGGGTCATCATCCTCTTGTGGCGTTTGAAAACTGATTCCAATTTTCTGTATCAAATATGCCGCCAATAAGGCAAACAAATAAAATTGTTCGCCTGGATTTTTGGTAACAACAAAATAATACCTGTAATTAATTGATCAATTATTACTTGAATAAATAAATAGGGGACTTTCCTATGAATGGGCTTTAGTTTCGTTTCCTTGAAAAACTCAGTTTCGTAATTCAACAATTTCAACTTATCTAGAAGCCCTTCCATTTTACTAAAAGCCGAATTTTCTTCTGACATTTCTGGCGTAAAAAACAATTTGTATTCACATTGTCATGGCAACGTCCGGCTCCGCCCACTTAGAGGGCGCCACGTTTGACAAAAACAGTAATGGCGGCCGTTTGCTAAAGGTGGGCACAGTCGTCTCAACCGAAATCGAAAAAAGCCAAAATGTAACCAAATTTTTGTAAAATTGTATTATGAAGCGTTGTGCCAAACTATTCGCTGTTGTATTTTTGGTTTTTGTTAGTGTGGCTAGTGTTATTCGGGTGTGTTTTTGTTTTTGGTCTGGTTTATTTGAATCGGACAATAAACCGGATAAAGTCGATGAATGGCTAGAGCGGAACAATTTGTCACCGTTCAAGGAGTGTTTTGTTGACAAAGGTGAGTCAAATGGCTTGATGATGGCGTTAAAAAAGCCGAAACGCGCTTGATTAAGGGTGCGAGGGCGCAGTATCGGGATCCCAGGGTTACAAACAAAGCCAGGCACTGCAGTTGCTTTCGAGCACCCATCGACCCAGCTGCTACCAAATATTGTACCATGAAAGCCCTAAATGTAACATATCTGGGTTTGTTTTGTTGGTTGTTTTGGCTGTGAGTGCGCTTTTAAAATGTTGTGGGATGACGATACTGAAATTTGCTCAATTGGCATGACCATGCAGCCGTCCGCTAGTGCCTCCTCTGGTAAGAATTTATTCATAATCCCAGGACATTTTTTGGGGGCGATAATTATATTGAACGCCAAATGGTGGATGCGCCGGTTCTAAAACACGCAACTCTTTTTTTTCCTAAAAAAATTCTACATGACTTTGCGTGTGCTTGAACAAATGCAAAACCTTTTATTTTGATTAACTTTGGGAATTTGGAATTTTTTTAAGTGATGTCATCTCACAGAAGGAAATACTTAAATGTAGAATTTGTTGGACAAATAAATAATAAAAAATGGTATGCGGTTAAAATTTCTACCATAAACTCCAGTCGTAAAAGTAGCTCATTAAGGTCGCGTGTTATCGTTTATCAAAGGATATGTTCGAGGTAGTTTGGCGTGTTCAAATGCTGCCAACTACTGAACGTGAACGCATTTAGTGTTAGAAAGATTTTGGGAGATTTTTTCTAAACTCATATTTTGAAAATTTATTTTGTTAACTTCATCCCTGACACAATGATGAATAAAAAAATAAAAATAAAATTAAAAACTAAAAAAAAATATTCTTTGACACTGTCAAAATTTACGGTTTTTCTCCTGTGTAAGGAAGTTTTGACAACTGTCAATACGTAACGTCAGATTATTTTTAGCAGATTTGAAGCAATTTTAAGCCTTGTTGAGTCTAATTCGAAGAATAAAATGTTGTATCTAACTCGTTTTCGTGTAAATCGGTTCATTCATTTCACCTCGTGGATGTTAAACGTCTCGTTAACACTCGACGTTTAAAAATAAAAATTTGTAGATGTGTCAACACTGATGGGGACTATTTTCTAGGAAACCGTTTCAAAAATAATTCATTTTTAGTGTTGATCAGTGGATTGTTAGAGAACACTGCCACATATCATTTATTTAAAATTCGTTATTTATCTATATACAGTGCTTTCATTTCAAAAGGAGCCAGTCTCAATAACTTTTGACATTGAGCAAATCTGTTTTCAAGCAAAAACAGGTCGATTAGGATCGCGAGGGGGAAGTTCAAAACCAACATTTGTTTCATTTTAGGTTTCATCCCTGAATCGCTAGCTACCCTTACTTTAAAATTTTAAATGGCACCCCCTACTTTTTCAAACATTTTTGGAAAGAGAAAAAATTTGCGTATCTAACTGTCAAAGAAAAAATTTTTTTTGTTGATTCGTTTTTTAGTTAAGGGTGGATTTATTTTTGAAATTTTTAATCCTAGTAGCCTTTGATTTGAAGCCAATTTAATTTAAATAAAAAAATTGTCGATTATAGATGCGATGAGAGAGTTAATACTAACATTACTTACATTTTAGGTTTCATCCCCTAGTCGCTAGCCACCACTACTTTAAAATTTTAAATAGCACTTCTTATTTTTTGAAACATTTTCGGAAAGGGAACAAATGAGTGTTTCTAACTGTCAAAAAAAAATTATTTATTGATTCGTTTTTAGTTAGGGGCGGTTTTATTTTTGAAATTTATAGTCCTAGTAGCCTTTGATTTGAAGCCAATTTAATTTAAATAAGAAATTTAACAATAAGAGGTATAATGAAATAGTTCAAATTCAAGATAAAGTACATTTTACATTTCATCCCCAAATTTCAAATCATCCTTACTTTAGAATTTGAAATAGCACCCCCAACTTTTTAAATATTTTTGGAAAGGGGATAAAAACTTATCTAACTGTAAAAGCAGAAATTTTTTTTCGATTCGTTTTTGGGTTCAAAACCAACATAAAATGTTTCAAAATGTTGGGGGTGCTATTACAAATTTTAAAGTAAGGGTGGTTGGCGACTAAGGGATGGAATTTAAAACGTATTTTATGTTGGTGTAGAGCTCTCCCAGTGCAATCCAATACAACATACCTACTTTTTATTTAAATAAAATTGGCTTCAAATCAAAAACCACTATAACTAAAAATTTCGAATATAAAACCACCCCTAACTAAAAAACAAATAGAAAAATATTTTTTTTATAGTTAGATACGCTAATTTGTTCCTTTTCCGAAAATGTTCCAAAAAGTAGGAAGTGCCATTTAAAATTTTAAATTAGGGGTGGCTAACAACTAAGGGATGAAACCTAAAATTTAACTAATGTTGGATTTAAACTCTCTCATTGCATCTCTAATCGACAAATTTTTTATTTAAATTAAATTGGCCTCCAATCAAAGACTACTAGGATTCAGAATTTCAAAAATAAAACCACCCTTAACTAAGAAACGAATAGACAACAAAATTTTTTTTCTTGACAGTTCGATTCGCAAATTTTTTCCCTTTCCGAAAATGCTTGAAAAAGTAAGGGGTGCCAATTAAAATTTTAAAGTAGGGGTAGCTAGCGATTAAGGGATGAAACCTAAAATGTAACAAATGTTGGTTTTGAACTACCCCCTCGCGATCCTAATCGATCTGTTTTTGCTTGAAAACAGATTTGCTCATTGTCAAAAGTTATTGAGACTGGCTCCTTTTGAAATGAAAGCCCTGTATATAAAATTGCTTGGCCTGACTGACCAATCAACGCACAGCCTAGACGGCTAAGGATAGAAACTTGAAATTTTTATAGTAGATAGCTTTTGTAACGTAGGGGTGTACTAAGAAAGGATTTTTCGAAAATCACCCCCTAAGAGGGTTAAATAGGGTGTTAAAATTTGAATAAAAATCCGTCATTTTTTAAGTTATATCTTTGAAAATTAGTATTTGGGTTTTCGGTTAAAAATAAAGAAAGACGTGTTTCAGGATTTTTGGAAAATCAACCCCTAAAGGGGTTAAATAGAGAGTTGAATTTAGAATTAGAATTTAGAAAATGCGTCATTTTTAAAGTTACATTGAACTTACATCCTTGAAAATTTGTATTTAGGCTTTTGGTTAAAAATGAAGAAACACGTGTTTCCGTATTTTCGAAAAATCAACCCCTAAGAGGGTTAAATGGCGTAATAAAATTTGTATAAATATTCGTAACTTTTGAATTTACATTAATTGAAGCTGGTATTTGGGCTTTCAGTGAAAAGTGAAGAAACACGTGTTTTAGTTGGAAATACCAACCCCAAGGGGGTTGAACAAGGGTTAGAATTTGTATAAAAATCCGTAATTTTTAATTTGTATCCATGCAAATGGTACTTGAGCTTTCGGTTAAAGATGAAAAACGTGTGTTTAAGAACATTTGGAATTTCCACCCCTAAGGGGGTTAAATATAAAAATCCGTAATTTTTGAACTTATATTTATAAAAATTGGTATTTGGGCATTCGGTGAAAAATAAAGAAACAGGTATTTTATTATTTTTAGAAATTCCACCCCCAAAGAGGGTTAAACATAAAAAATCGTCATTTTTGAAGCTATATTAATGATCTTTCGGTTAAAAATGAAAAAAGACGTGTTTCTGGATTTTGAAAGTTCCACCCCCAAGAGGGTTGAATATAAAAATATGTCATTTTCGAAGTTATAACCAAGAGAATTGGTATTTGGGCATTCGTCTAAATATAAAAAACGCGTGTTTCAGGTTTGTTGAAAACTCCACTCCAAGGGGGTTAAACAAAAAATCCTTCATTGTTGAAGTTATACATATAAAAAATTCTTTATTGTTGAAGTTATCAATTGATATCTTAGACATTCGGTTAAAAAGGAAGAGGCGTATATTTCAGGATTTTTAGAAATTCCACCCCCAAAAGAGTTCAACGCAAAACTCCTGCATTTTTGAAGTCATATCCAAGAAAATTGGCATTTGGACTTCCGGTTAAAAATAAAGAAAATCTGTTTCAGGATTCACAAGAGGGTTAAACAGGGAATGAGTTGAGAACAAGCATTGGGTCACGGTTTCAAAGTTCACAATAAAATTTTGTGTTTCTACTTTTTGTTATACTAAGTTTTGCATTGTTTTTCTGTGTTTCAAAGTCGTTGTGGACATGTTTGCGAAGCCGTGGACAACTGCTAGTCAATAAATAAATTTATCAAAGATTTTTTTACTATTTTTATCTTTTTATGTAAGTACTTTTTTCTACCACATAATAATGAGTTGGTGCGTTGGTTTTTGAGCATCCTGTATTACCATGTAACAAATCTCATCAGGTGCAACAACTTTATTGAAAAATGACATATAGAAAAATTTTTCTATTTGTTAAACTTAATGTTAACAACTTGTTAACATTAAGACACGTATTTCTGATACACCCTGTATATCTCAAAAACTAATTATTATTGCACAGAATTCAGCGTTTGCTTGTAATATGAGAATAGGTATAATATTTAATTTTATTTATTTAATTTATTCTAAAACAACGAGGATTGAATGATGTTTTCGACCAAATTCTTATAAAAAGTTCCTAACACCACTACATTCATTTGAGTTTTTAATTTTTACTTAATGAATTATTTTTTGCTGAAACACTGGTTGCACTCACAAAAACAGTAAATATAATGAAAAATGACAATGAATGGAGAGTGTTTTTGTAAGGAAACTATGAATAAAACGATTTGTTTTGAATGCTGAACTGTTTTTTAGTAGAAAAAAAGTTATCAGCTCTCATTCATTATTTCCTGTAAGTAAATATTCAATAATTGTGTCCGAAAACAGTTTTATTTGAGCTTGAATGGAAAATTTTGATTAAAAAAAATTGCGTGTTTCAAATAAACAAAATTAAAACCGAATTTCTTTCTAAACTCTAAATTGGCTTTGTGTTTGTAATTTAAAGTTTCGCGCAAAAATGTTTCAGTAATAATAGTAAAAAATGCATTTATTTTTATGCATGCAGATTTAAAATCAGGAATATTAAGTGCAGAAACACATGCATAAAGTGCATGATTTGATTATTTGGAATTTCAATGACCATACAACTCAGGTTGTAGTTGCAGTTGCTAAAATAAAGTGATAAGAAAACAAAATTGGTGTATTTTTGTGGTGATTTATCGATTTATCTATCCGCTTTGATGATGTCCTTGAACATTTGCCAAAAGTGAAATTGAATGTAGGTACGGTCTAGGTAGGTATTTAGATTACAATTTTTAAGACAATTAGTTGAATGTAACATCTAAAACTTTGCCTAATTAATTTTTGATTAAAGTAATTTATAGCGTTAAATTAAAATCTAATTCAATTAGGTAAAATGTCTGAATATTCACATTAATTATTCTCGGCTGTAATTCTAAAATTTGAATATGTATGATCCCAACTTACAGAACGAGTAATGTCTTAAATTAATTTATAGACGTAATTACAATAATTCTTTCAAGGAAAAAGAAAACACAAAATTCAGATTTTATTTGTGAATTCAATCGATTTGTTGGCGTTGTAGTACCTAAGTTATTTCTTTTCTGAAAAACACCAAAACATGTTTATATTAGTTCTTTGTTTATTTTCTTTCATAGAACAAGACAAGTGTAAAAACAGATGTTTTCCATTAGTGGCTATCTCACAAACGTCACGAGGTTTGGATTTTTTAGCATGTGTGGAAAATTTTTAAACCCTTCATAAACGATTCAAACACATGTTCGCTTAATAATACTTTAACTTTACTGAGTTTACATCTTAATGTAATGACTGAACCAAAAGTAACGCACAAAATTTATATTTTTGTTAATGGTCACTTTTCAAAAAAATCCTCGAACAGGTCGATTTTATTTATAAATTATAATTAATATTTTAATGACAACCGAACTGTTTTAAATACTATGCATCTTTATCTTTCTGATAATAAGAAAAAAATTAATAAAATAAAAAAAATATTGACAATTAAACACAGAAGGCTTTATCTTTTTGTTCTTGCCTTATTTTATAAAAGGCAATTGTTTTTGTATGTTTTTTTTAATAATTAGCATGATAACACTTAATCTGAAACCTAAACACAAAAAATAAACAAAAAACAATCACTCCTTATAAAATAAAGCAAGAACAAAAAGATAAGGCTTTTTGTGTAAAACTTTCAATAACTTATTTACTTTATTTATTTTATTTTGTTCTTTTTTTGAATTTTTTTTTATTTATTTTTTGGAATTTTTTTATACTTACCAGAAAGATAACGATGTGTACTATCTAAGACGGTAATCAAAAATGACGTTATTATTCTATAAAAATATATAAAAAAACGTTTTTTAAAAAAAGCTTTTATTTAAAAGATGCACTAAAAAGTAAAAAATAATGGATTTCAATCACAGGAGAATATTTTTTCTTACAGTTAAAAATTCTAAAATTTATAGAAGCTTTGGGAGTTGTCAACTGAACAAATGCCGTAACTCCCAAAGCTTTTATGAATTTTAGAATTTTAGTGCACTTTTTAGTGCATTTTTTAAATTAAAGCTTTTTTAAAAAACATTTTTTTATATATTTTAATTTTTTGCTTTTTAGTCTATATTTAGATTTATTGTTATTACACTGTGCATCTACCGTGACGTCCAAATGACCAACATACCGTCTATATCGGTATAAGTTACGGTATGTACAAATCGAGAACACCTTTGTGAACATAACCTAAAATTTTAAAACCCCATTTAACACCCTTAGGGGGTAATTAACTATATAGAACTGCATTGTCACGCAGATTACGTAAGCGTGTTAAATTTCATTTCATTGCGACTACAGGAACCCTCTCAAATTTACAAATCGAGAACTCCTTTGTAAACATAACCTAAAATTTCAAAACCCTATTTAACCCCCTTTAGGGGGTATTTAACTACATAGGATTGCATTGTCACGCAGATTAAGTAAGTATGCAAAATTTCAATTCAGTGGAACAACGGGAACCCTTTCAAATTTGGTTCCGAAAAAATAACCGACAGACAGACAACATTGTGAATTAAATAAAAGCTTTTAAAAACAAATGACATTATAAATATCAGTATGGTGTCCAAATGTAGCATAAAAAAAAATAAAATCGAACTGTTTGAGGATTTTTTTGAAAAATGACTAATAAAAATAAGTTAATAACAAAGATATGAATTTTGTGCGTTATTTTTGGTTCAGTCTGTATTTGAATTTCGAACTGAAAAATTAACTTACACGCTTGGAAATTTTCAAAATATTATCTTCTGTACTTTAATTTTGTGCTTCTTGGGTTAATTAAAACAGTTACAGTTTGTAATGTGAAAAAAATGTATTAAAATATCTGCAAAAGACAGTCACTAGCTAGGGCCTGGTGGTCCAGTGGTAAAAGCGCCACTTTTAAAGGCCCCTGTTCCTCGTCATCACCGGGAAGTACGAGACGCTCAACAGCATCTCAAAGAAATGCCAGGCACTAAGCCACATTCGTGTGAGCTTCCACCGGTATGTCAAGAAAACTCGCATCACGCAGTGCCACAGATGCCAAGAATGGGGCCATGCGACAAGCAACTGTCGCGTGAAACCAAAATGCCTGAAATGTGCCGCTGGACATTGGACAAGAGATTGCGAAATCGGCGAAGACGCCACTCCAAAATGTGCAAATTGCGGAGGCCCCCACACCGCAAACAATCTCAATTGCCCCGTTTATCAAAAGCGGGTGCAATACATCAATGAGAGAGTTGCACACGAAGACGACAAAGCGGGCCGCAAACCCACCCGCTACATTCCAGCCCCGGCCCCCAAAACCAACGCCTGGACGAGGGCCCCCACAATGCAACCGCAGCCTGTGCCCCCCATGGCTGCATCACACTGGCCAGCGTTGAGCCAGCGCCACCCCCAACAAAATCAGGAGCCCCCAATGGTATCACAGCCCCAGGTGCCCCCCAAACTTCAACCCCAACCCCAAGGAACTATGACAACAGCCGAGACCCTCATGCAGCTCTCACAGGCGTGCAAAAGGTTAGACCAGTTAGTTGACTTATCTAAAATGCTCAAGGCGGTAGTTGATCTCACCACCCTGCTGGAAGGGTGCACAGATCCTACCTCCAAATTTATGACAGTCTTCGAATTCACCCAAAACCTCCACACTTATGGATTTTAAAGCCATTTGTGTAATTTGGAATGCTAATAGTGTCAAACAAAAAATTGACGAATTAATTGCTTTTTTACATTCTAACAACGTAGACATTTTGGCCATCAGCGAAACTAAATTAACACGTAACGATAGATTTTATATTCAAAATTACAACATAATAAGGCAGGACCGAGTAGACGGTACTAATGCGGCGGGTGGTGTCGCGATTTTAGTTAAAAAAGGTATTTCATTTTCAAAATTAACGTTACCACGAACCACAATAGAAGCCGTCGGAATTAAATTAACTAATCAAATTCATTTTATTGCAATTTATAACCGCCCTTGTTATAACATTTCACAACGCGATTTAGAAAACCTAAATAATATCGGTAATAAAGTAATTATAGCTGGGGATTTCAATGCGACTCACAATACCTGGGGATGCCATCGAAATAATACAAGCGGAAATACCATATATAATCTTAGCATTAGTAACAATATCATCATAAACCACCCGCGGTCACCTACTCACTTTCCGTCGAACAATTCTACCCCGACAGTAATAGACTTAATCCTTACAAAGAATTTCTTATTGGAAAACGACCCTCAGTCTCTTTCACAACTAAATTCCGACCATAATCCGGTAATTTTCGAAATTTCTAATCTCCCTGAAGATAATGATAACCGACAAATAACTTCATTTAAACATACCAACTGGCATAACTTTCGTAAAGATTTAGATAATGAAATCCAAATTAATCATAATATTTTAACCATCGAACAATTAGAACACGAAATTAATAAGTTTACAAAATCAATTCAAAAAATTAGGAAAAAACATTCAACCACGCGAATAGTCACTTCCTTAAGGAAAGACAAAATTCCGGATAACATTGTTAATGTAATTAAAACTCGTAATCGCGTCAAGAAACGAATGCAAGTCACCGGTGACATTACACTCAAACCCCAAATTTCGGCATTAAATAGTGAAATCAAAAATCTAATACGCGAACATAAAAATAACGTTTGGCAAACAAAATTAGCTTCACTTAACCCTAACGATAATTCACTTTGGAAAATGACAAAATTATTGAAACGGAAATCATATGATATACCATCACTGATTGCGAACGGTATTACAGCAGAAACGGTAGAACAAAAGGCGGAGACACTAGCGACACAATACGAATCAGTACATAGAGCAGATCAAAATTTCAATAACGAACAAAATGATATTAAAGGGCAAGTTGAAGAATTCATAAATCAAAATCGCGAGCAGATAAATTCACAACACTATCTATCACGAATTGCAACAAACCCAACCGAAATTGCAGAAATAATTAAAAAATTCCCCAATAACAAAGCCCCGGGGCTAGACGAAATAGAAAATAAAGTAATTAAAAATTTCTCACGTAAAGCTTTAGTACAATTGACAAATTTAGTTAATGTAATGTTCAAATTAAATCATTATCCCCAATCATTTAAAATCGCAAAAGTAGTACCCATTTTCAAACCAGGTAAAAACGCGCAATTACCGAGTAGTTACAGACCGATTAGTTTACTTTCTTGTATCTCCAAAATTTTCGAAAAGGTAATTCATTTTAGACTCAGCAAAATTCTTCAGAAAAATAAAACAATTAATAATTGCCAGTTTGGATTTAGACCGAAACACAATACCACACAACAACTTGCCAGAATCGTTAATGATATACAGATTAATTACAATAAAGATAAAGTTACCACAATGGCTTTACTTGATATTGAAAAAGCATTTGATCGCGTTTGGATCGACGGTTTAATATACAAAATGATCCATTACAAAATTCCGAAAAGTTTAATCTTATTAATTCATTCATATTTAACAAATCGGGAACTCCTAGTACAATTAAAAAACATCCAATCGACGAGGAAATTAATTGGAGCGGGGGTCCCGCAAGGTTCAGTTCTAGGTCCAACTCTTTTTAATATCTTTATAAATGACATACCAATATTCGCGAAAACAAATACGGCGCTTTACGCAGACGACACGGCAATATACGCGAGCTCCTTTTCGGCTCAGATAGCGAGCAAGCAAATTCAAATTCATATTAATTTATTGGAGAAATTTTATGACAAGTGGAAAATCAAAATTAACGCGGAAAAAACACAACAAATCATATTTACACGAAAATTCACCGACCATAAAATTTGGGATAAATTACGGGTATACGATAGAAAAATTACAGACGAACCGCACGTTAAATATCTCGGGACGTACATTGACACACGTTTAAATTTTTTCAAAAACACTAAATATTTAATTAGTAAAGCCTCCGCCGCCCTTAAAAACATGTACTCGCTTATGAAAAGAAACAGTAAACTCACGCCACAAAATAAAGTGTTAATGTACAAAACCATAATTCGACCAATCTTGACATACGCCGCCCCCGTATGGTGTCACCTCTCGGACACTGCCTTCAAACCGCTGGAAGTTTTTCAAAATAAATGTTTAAGATTAGCTTTGAATGAAAGTCACTATGCTAGAATTGTCGATCTGCAAGAAAGATCGGCGACCACTAGCCTACGAGCATTTGTTAATAAACTTAGTAACAATTTTTATAGTCATCAATTAAATTTCAATAAATTAACTCGTAGAATCACTAAATTTAGAAGTTACAACACGCCCTTCAGGCTAAAACATAAATTATCGTATCAACATTTGAGCATCTACGATAAATAAACTTCCAGCAGGGCCTCAGATCCCTTAGACAGATCCATGGAATTTTATTCTCGTGTGATCTGTCAAAGCCTAACTGAATAAATGAATCAGCCACCAATCCAGTTGATTTAACGTCGGAAATCAAGGATCGACCTCTAGTTCACTATGTGGTCCACGAATTTCCAAATTGCACTTTTTGTATATATGTAAATATCTTATTGTACATAAGTAGGCTAAGTTTGTTAAATTAGTAAAAATTTCACAAAATAAACATTTTCAAAAAGTACAAAACTACAGGGCTGGGGAGACCACTGGTCCACAGTCGCGCACTTCGGTGCATAACTTAAATTAATTTAGGTAGGACGCGTAATTCATGGCTCGGCGGGGTCAACAGAAAAAGGGTTTTTGTATTTCTTTCCCTTAGTTATAATGATAATTTGTTATGCATGTTAGTTATAAGGAAATCTCATATAGGATCAATTAGCATAAGGCGCCTTCAGCGCACCAATAATTGTTTGCACTACAGGATAAGCATGGAGTTGCATGAACCTGTAAATTATAATTTGTAAATTAGGTTAAGATTTCTGTCTTTGTAGGATTTCTGATCCTCTATCATTTTTGTAATTACTGAATAAACGTTGTTGAAAAAAAAAAAAAAAAAAAAAAAAAACTTTTAAAGCGGGAAGTCGGGAGTTCGAACCCGGATCAGGTCTGACAATTTTTCTTTAAAAAAAAAGTAGAAATAGGTAAGTAATAATAATAACTTAAAAAAGTACATAATGACCTTAAACGCAAACGTCACAAAAGTTGGGGAACGTAAAAGCGGAGAAAAGAAAAGAAATATCAGATATAAGAAAATAATGCAGGAATCAGTAAGCACTTAATCATAAAGGCGCTAAATTGTAAACGTAATCACAACTTAATAGAAGTAACGTATAAACACTGTATACGTATAACTAAGGTACTGGGTGCTGTCATAGACAGTGGTACTGCCAACATTTGATTTTGACAATGACAGCGGCTTTTTGACCTTGAAAATTTTCCTTGTCAAATTGACTGTATTGTCAAAAATGGATATTTTAGGTTAATTTTTGTGTGACTGACACTAAGGATCGGTTTATAGTAAACTTCGCCAAAATTTAATTCGTTGTTAATAGTTAACAACGCGAATGGACTTCAATTTGGTCACGTGAGCAGTTAATCACTCATTTAATTGTGAATTAAATTAATGACGCTTTTATGAACCGGTCCTAAAATTTTCAAATCTTGACATTTTTTTGGTATTTTTTCAAGGTCAAAAAGCTGCTGTCATTGTCAAAATCATATGATGGCAGTACCTCTGTCCATGACAACATCCAGTAGCTTAGAGTACATGAAATGACAGATCGTCCACGGTGGTAGGAGTGCGCAGAGACGAAAACTGGTCGCGGACGAGTCCATTCGTAAATTTAGGGGTGTTAGCACAGAACAGTGGCGTGACGTGTATTTTTACATGTGTAGGGAATTCATCTTTAAGTTTAATATTTCAACATTAACAGTTATTAGTAAAGATACCAGTAGAAACCTTTTTTGTAAGAAACGCGTTTTTACTCGTTACTCATTGTGTATTTTGTATTTATTCGACATCTCTGCTTTGTGTTTCTATGAAATCAACGTGTAGTAGCATAAGATGTGATTTTTATTATTTCATCTTGCTATTATTGAATACAGGAAAAAGTTAATAATGAAAATTATAAATCTTAAACCCCTCTTTATCATAGAATAGTTTTTTGCTACGCCACTGCTCAATCTCCCCGCTCAACGAAGTACAGTCATCCAAAATGAAAATGACGCCTCCATAAACGAACGCCTACCGTGCAACCCCGATCCCTTGACCGCAACCAACCCCTGCTATAAATCATTAGAGATCGTAAACTAGTTTTGAGTCATTTATCGGCTTTTGAAATATTTAAGGATTTCTTGATGGAAATTGTTGGTTATCCCAAATGTGAAATAATACACAAAAATAAAATTGTTAGTTGGTTTGCAAATTTAATTTATTATTTGGTTGATGCAAAATAAGTTTTAGTGTGTAATTAAAATCTGCCAAATAAAAAACACGGCAAAACATGGATTCTTATTTCATTTTGTTTAAATTATCGTTAAATTAAATTAAATTAATTATTAATTGCACAATCGTTTTTGTGAACATTTTAGTTCACTAGTGCCGGTTTATAGAAAGCTCCATTAAATTTTAGTTGGTTGTGAACAACGTGTTAAATTTTAGCGGAGCTTTTTATAAGCCTGCCCTTAATGTTTTAAAAAATTAGAATCGCCAGAATAAAAGTTATTATCAATGAATGTTACGGCAATTCATTCATGGGAATACCCGGATTAAAATTCCGACTATTACCGCCAATAAGATTCATTGGAAAATAATTAACAAACCCGTAACACCACAGGGGATAACTTAAGCCCAAAACTGCAACCAAAGAATTTTCAAATTCTTCTCCGAATTGATAAACATTTATTAATTTTCTTGGAAGACAAATGAGAAGTAAAAAAAGTTTCATGTTCGTCACCACGTTTCGACACTTTGAGAGGTCAATGAAAATAAATTTGTTTTTTTGCAAATTTAATTTACTATTTAGTTGATGCAAAATAAGTTAAACTAAGTTTATTGTAATAAATAATCACTCCAAGTCTTATTTGATTTTATTTAGAATACCATTTCGAAATAATGAATAAAATTAAATATTATAAGTGGTTTTTAAATTTTTATTGTTTTCTGCATTTGTTTAAATTTTAGAAGGACCCACAAAAAGATCACTATAAATGTTTCCCTTTTTAAAATTGAATTACCACTAATTTTTGTTAATTATAACTTCTTTATTTTAAGATTTTCGTAGTCAATCGTGTCTTAATTAAATATTTACTATTAAAATTAAAATGTCTTAATGCAATTGTATTTCAAATTTTAAACAAAGACGTTTCAAAAAATTGGAATAATCAGAATAAAAGTTATCAATGACGTTACGGCAATTCATTCATGGAAATACCCGAATGAAATTCTGACCATTACTGCAAATAAGGTTCACAGGAAATGACAAACAAACTCTTACCGCAGGGGATAACTAAAGGCCAAAATTTCAAGGAAAGAATTTTCAAATTCTTCATAACATAAACATTTATTAATTTTCTTAGAAGACAAATGAGAAATAAAAAAATTTTCATCTTCGTCGCCACATTTCGTCACTTTGAGAGGTCAAAAAAATGTATTTTTTTTTAAATTTAATTTATTATATTTTAGTTGGTGCAAAAAAACAATGTTATAATACTATTTCCAATTCATGAATAAAATTAAATACTTATTATAAGTAGTTTAGTTATTTATTATACAACACGATAAAATTAGATTTTATTTTTGAGAGCGGTTTCAATTTTTGGAATTTTAAGATTACAACTTATTTTCGTACTCAATCTTGTCTTAATTAAGTATTTACTATTAAAGCAAAAATTGTAATCCAATTGTTTTTCAAATATCAAACAAAGACGTTTAAAAAAATTGGAATATTCAGAATAAAAGTTATCAATGATCGTTAGCTCTAACAAGGAATTAAAATTTAATGGAACTTTCTATAAACCGGCACTAGTAAACCAAAATGTTCACAAAAACGATTGTACAATTAATAATTAAAACCATTAAGAGTGTAGACGTCTTTGCTTGAAATTTAAAATAACAATTGGATTTCGATATTTTTATTTTATCTTGTTTTATGCACAACTATTATTGCAATAAGTTTTATATTCTTAAGAAATAAACTATAAAGACGATCAAATTTTTAGTTACAGTTTGTGACAATCAGATTTTAAGTATAATAATTATTTTGAATTGAAATAATTTTTGGACAATGGATGATCGTTTCGTGATCTCATCACAATCCGCGAAATTTAACTTAATGATCATTTAAACAAAATGAAATAAGAATCCATGTTTTGCCGTGTTTTTTATTCGACAGATTTTAATTGCACACTAAAACTTATTTTGCATCAACCAAATAATAAATTAAATTTGCAAACCAACTAACAATTTTATTTTTGTGACCTTCTCTCAATAATATATAAAAATTGTATTATTTCACATTTGGGATAACCAACAATTTCCATCAAGAAATCCTTAAACATTTCAAAAGCCGATAAATGACTCAAAACTGCGTCATTTTCATTTTGGGTGACTGTATACATTTTGTGCGTTAGTTTTGGTTCAGTCTGTATAATAATTTTGTCACCACGAAATGGCACGAACGAAGTGAGTGCCATGAGAATGAAGTGTCAGCTATTGCGACCACCAATTTGCAAATTTTTAGTGCCGAAAGATATTGTTAAAAAAATCCAATATTGACATTTAAATAATTTTAGGCATATCCCAGCTGGCCCAATGCGGCCAATTGGGCGATTTGCCAGAGCTTCCCGCCTCCGACGAACAACGTCTCCAAAAGGCAGCCGCCTTGTTACAGCAACGTCTCGTCCTCCGTCAATGGCTAACAAAATACAACCTCCAACACTACTATCCTCGACTCCTTAACCTCGAAGTTACAAGCTTGGAGGACGTCTATTGGCTGGAAGACACCAAAGCCAAATCAATCTTGCAGAAAGACTTCGCCAAGTGGTCAACTGCCAGACAATCCTTACCCACACGAAAACCACACTTGGAAACACTCAAAGCCGATCTTTGGTCCGAAGTTGTCAAGTCAAGCAGCCACCAAGACGCCTGGACATGGGGTCAATTGACTTGATTTCAACCATCGCCTACTCCATTATACTCTAAAGAGTAAGGCCTTGCCAATTTGCAAAAAATGTGGGACCGAGAAAGCATGCTGGGAAGCTCTCATTGGTAACATAGTACAGGGTGTTTCAAGTTTTAGGTCCAGTCAAAAAATAAATACTTCTAGTATTCCAAAATAAAAAATATATATCGCAAACGATAGAGTTTCTAACACGCTTCAATTTGATGCTTTGCTGATATCCCAAATTTTCATGATATAAGCGTAAAACGCAAAAAACTACATTAAAAAAATTTTTTTTTCAAATTATTCCAATATTTTTTTTATAATAAAATTCCTCCTATTTTTTAAGTAAGTAAAAAACCCAAGGCGTATTGAGGAATTGCAATTTCAATTTGCAAAAAAAAGGGCATTTTTTAATTGACAAGTAAAATTTTTGTCTGACAGTTAATGACGTTTCAATTTTTTGTGAATCAAGCAAAGACACGAGCTCTGTTTTTTCAAACAGACTAAGATAAAACATTTATTGGATCTTTTGCAAATTGGAATTTCAATTGCTCAATACGCCTTGGGTTTTTTACTGTTTCAGTTTCGGAAGTCTCACTTAAAAAATAGGAGGAATTTTATTATGAGAAAACGATTGCAATAATTTGGAAACAAAAAATTTTTTATCTAGTTTTTCACAATTCACGCTCATACCATGATAATTTCGTATAACATTAAAGCATCAAATTGAAGCGTTTTAGAAACTCTATCGTTTGAGATATATTTTTTTTCTTTTGGACAACTAGAAGTATTTATTTTTTGACTGGACCTAAAACTTGAAACACCCTGTACGTATAGAATGCAAACTCCCTATAAATCTTTGGTTGTTGAAAACAGCGCCATCTGTTGGCTTGTGGACGGTGTTAATCCTTGGCCTGCTAGATTTATTGGCTATAATGTAGCTGCTCATTTTCTTTTATTTATTATTGAAATCATTATAAAAGCTTGTTATCATTTATAAACATTTATTTTTAACCTTTTTTTATACATTTCGACTGCATTGATAAATATTTTGTTTCTATAAATTACATTTCTAGTGTCCTTACCACTTAAAATTAAATTGATTCCTTTAATAAAAGTAAATATGGTTAATGTTACTACCTTGTTAATTATTTCATGTTCAAGTTCAAATTTGTGTTCACAATCGAAAGGAAATTTAACATGCTGTGAAACTACGACAAGAATTTTCTTTTTAATGTTATTAACTGAACTAATATTGCTAAAACTATTTTCGAAATATTATAAATTTTGTTGATATTTTTAACGAAATTTATGTTACAGTAATTCAGTCTTCTACTATTGTGATCATATTCTCTCTCATTAGTTAAACCGTAACAAATTTCATTATTTGGATCCATGTTTAAAATGTGTGACTTACACTGTTCACATTTCAATTTTTTTAAGGTTCTACTGACCCAACCCGAAACGTAGCCAATCACAGATTGATGTAGTTTTTTTTTAGTGCAAGTTCTGGAAGTGTAGTAATATACTTGTTGTAATTAAATATTTCATAGTCTTCTTCATTTCTGATCTCGTCACTCTTTTGCATTTTGACAATCAATCCTTTCAGATTAAATAAATCAACAGCATTTGTCTTTTCGCAATTTGTCCCAACAGATTTCACTCCAGAAAAATCTCGAACTAACAAAGATTTAAAACTTTCCATGAATTGAATAGCTGTTGGGTTATTCGCTCTAAATCTTTGACTTCGAATTCTACCAAAGTAATTTTCAATTACATCTTGATTTAAAGAGCGTGGTAAGAAAAATTTAACTTTGGACGAATTGACTAACACTTCATATAAATCCAATAAACCTTCTAATGTTCTTATCCAATTTTTCAATGAAGGAGGCACGACTTTTTTACCAACCGCATCAATAAAATACATATTCGTTAAATTTTGAATTGCTTCTTTCCAAAATTCTGTGTGCCCAGAGTTTTTATATAATTTTTTTACAAAATGAGATCGAAGCATTCCCCCATTAACGCTGTCAAAAAGCGTATCAAAAAAATTTATAATTTTTGCCGTCTGCAGTGCGCTTTCATCCAAGGTATTATCACCTATCAAAATACATATATGAAATATTTAATAATAATTTTTTTTAACTTACCACATTTAACTAAATAAGCTATTGTTGAAGCCATAGAGTGACTTAAAACTTGACTCGCATAACAAACTTTCATTTTTTTTATTTTATTTGGAATGACATGATAATCGGTAATTTTTTGCAAAGCTCTCAGTTCGCCACAAGCTTCATCACTTTTATATTGGAAACAAAAAAATACAAATCATAAATGTCACATAATTTAATCGACTTCAATTTAATTTGAATTGTATTACCATGAAGCTTTGCAGCATAAAAAAGTGTTAAGTGTTAAAAAAGCATTAAGCACCACAGATTCCCAAATCCACTAAAATATGGGGACCGCTTCAATGAATGGCTAAAGCGAACTTCTAATGAAGCTGGATCCAATCAAAATTTATAATAACCACACGGTTTGTGATTTGCATTTTTAAAAATCTGACTATGGTAGCAATAAAAGACTTTTAACGACCGCTGTACCCAGTTTGCTATCAGCTAATGGTAAATATCAGATATTATGTTAAACAAAATTTAAACCTTAAAGGTTTTTAGAAATTTGTACGTCCGAAGATCTGCATGCTTTGGAAGGAACATCTGAGGGAACATCCAAATTTTATAAAAATACTAATTTCGTTTGTGGTGCAGCTCATGGTAAAATTAGACTTTTTTGTTTTTCTAAAATAAATTTTGCAAAAATTGTAGAAAGTGGAATAGCAGATCCTTTTCTTGTTGACCCTGAACAACGTACGTCCTCCCCAAAATCTTCCCGTAAGAATCTGAAATTATTTTATCGTTTAACAATTAAACTTAATTTAACGTTTTAAGGTAAAGCTGTTGAAAAAAGATATAAAATTGACTCTGGTGAATGTTCTAAGGTTAAAAAGCTTATGCGCAACGTGCGGAGGAGTAAAATCAGGACAGCTTCTTATCGCAAACGCTTGAAGCTGTATGAAAAACTTGAAATAAAATTGACCAGTAACGTTTTGAGGAAAGATGCAATAAATTATCCCAGTTAAGAAAAAGAAATTTTAAACCTAAAGGTCGCAGATACACGGAAGATGAAAAAATTTTCGCAATGATGTTGTACAAACAGTCTGGAAGATGTTATTCTAAATTAAGAAATATTTTTGCCTTATCATCTCGTCAAACAATTATGGAAATGTTGAATAAAATTCCGAACAATCCTGGTATAAATAAAGTAGTGTTTGAAAATTTAAAAGAAGCAGCTGCAAAATTAAATGAGAGGGATAAATTTTGTACTTTGATTTTCGATGAAATGTCTATTGCGCCTCATGTGGATTATGACAAGTCGTCCGACAAATTTTATGGTTTTGAGAATTTTGGAAGAGTGCAAAGTTTGCAAATCGCAGACCATGTCTTGGTGTTTTATCTGCGAGGATTGTTCAAAAAATGGCAATTTTGCCTACTCATTTTCCAGTACCAAATCCGCAATATTAATTGAAATAATCAAGTCTCTTGTAAGAGAAGTTTACAAGTGCGGTCTGAAAATTGTTGCAACAATTTGTGATCAGGGTCAACCAAATCAATCAGCTGTAAATTTGTTGTTAAAGGAATCGAATAAAATTTATATTGAAAATGGACTAGAAGTAAAAAAAAGAATTATAATTGACGATCAAGAAATCATTCCGTTGTATGACCCTCCAAATCTGTTAAAAGGCATAAGGAATAATATGTTAAATAAAAATTTGGTTTGGGCAAAAAAC
The DNA here is from genome assembly GCA_939628115.1 of Tribolium freemani. Classification (NCBI taxonomy): domain Eukaryota; kingdom Metazoa; phylum Arthropoda; class Insecta; order Coleoptera; family Tenebrionidae; genus Tribolium; species Tribolium freemani. The sequence goes on along the minus strand of OW626786.1, from coordinate 14,398,139 downwards.
GAAGAAATTCTAGTTGCTAAATGGGATCATATTGTTGACGTTTATAAAAGCGATGAAGCTTGTGGCGAACTGAGAGCTTTGCAAAAAATTACCGATTATCATGTCATTCCAAATAAAATAAAAAAAATGAAAGTTTGTTATGCGAGTCAAGTTTTAAGTCACTCTATGGCTTCAACAATAGCTTATTTAGTTAAATGTGGTAAGTTAAAAAAAAATTATTATTAAATATTTCATATATGTATTTTGATAGATGATAATACCTTGGATGAGAGCGCACTGCAGACGGCAAAAATTATAAATTTTTTTGATACACTTTTTGACAGCGTTAATGGGGGAATGCTTCGATCTCATTTTGTAAAAAAATTATATAAAAACTCTGGGCATACAGAATTTTGGAAAGAAGCAATTCAAAATTTAACGAATATGTATTTTATTGATGCGGTTGGTAAAAAAGTCGTGCCTCCTTCATTGAAAAATTGGATAAGAACATTAGAAGGTTTATTGGATTTATATGAAGTGTTAGTCAATTCGTCCAAAGTTAAATTTTTCTTACCACGCTCTTTAAATCAAGATGTAATTGAAAATTACTTTGGTAGAATTCGAAGTCAAAGATTTAGAGCAAATAACCCAACAGCTATTCAATTCATGGAAAGTTTTAAATCTTTGTTAGTTCGAGAATTTTCTGGAGTGAAATCTGTTGGGACAAATTGCGAAAAGACAAATGCTGTTGATTTATTTAATCTGAAAGGATTGATTGTCAAAATGCAAAAGAGTGACGAGATCAGAAATGAAGAAGACTATGAAATATTTAATTACAACAAGTATATTACTACACTTCTAGAACTTGCACTAAAAAAAAACTACATCAATCTGTGATTGGCTACGTTTCGGGTTGGGTCAGTAGAACCTTAAAAAAATTGAAATGTGAACAGTGTAAGTCACACATTTTAAACATGGACCCAAATAATGAAATTTGTTACGGTTTAACTAATGAGAGAGAATATGATCACAATAGTAGAAGACTGAATTACTGTAACATAAATTTCGTTAAAAATATCAACAAAATTTATAATATTTCGAAAATAGTTTTAAGCAATATTAGTTCAGTTAATAACATTAAAAAGAAAATTCTTGTCCTAGTTTCACAGCACGTTAAATTTCCTTTCGATTGTGAACACAAATTTGAACTTGAACGTGAAATAATTAACAAGGTAGTAACATTAACCATATTTACTTTTATTAAAGGAATCAATTTAATTTTAAGTGGTAAGGACACTAGAAATGTAATTTATAGAAACAAAATATTTATCAATGCAGTCGAAATGTATAAAAAAAGGTTAAAAATAAATGTTTATAAATGATAACAATCTTTTATAATGATTTCGATAATAAATAAAAGAAAATGAGCAGCTACATTATAGCCAATAAATCTAGCAGGCCAAGGATTAGCACCGTCCACAAGCCAACAGATGGCGCTGTTTTCAACAACCAAAGATTTATAGGGAGTTTGCATTCTATACGTACTATGTTACCTATGACTTTCGGCAAATTGGCAACGCCTTACTCTTTAAGAGTATAATGGAGTAGGCGATGTTTCAACCAAGAAAATATTGTTTTTTTTTTATTCCAGGCGGTATGTTGGTCGTTTCTGTATCAGTTGCCGGTTTGGTAACTCTAGCTGCAATGACCCAACCGTCATTGGCTCCCGAAGCTAAACATTCGCTCCTCCAATACGTAACCGGGAAATATTTACTACCATCAAATTGCAAAGTGATTTTTCATTGGTCTGACCCCCACCCTGTAGGTCATACGGTTTGTTTCACTGTCCAGTTTTATCAACGCAATGGCCAGCCTTATCCGATCTGTGATACAGACAATTTTGTTGTTGATGTTTGCGAAGGTTCACGTAAAATGGTCGTTATAACAGAACTTGGATCACCGACTGATCCAAACAGTGCTAACATTGCCAAAGTTAAGTTTATGGTTAGACATGCAGGCCAGTATCGAATCACAATTATGGTGAGCAATCAACATGTGGCAGGAAGTCCTTTTATGAGGACTTTCATTGCTGGACCAGCTTATGCCCAAAGAACGGTTGTAGTGAGGCATTGTAGCACTGTTGTGTGTACGGCAAATGTCGCACATTTGTTGTACATTGAACCACGAGATGAATACGGAAATGTTTGTAGCTATCCTTCAGACGATGATCCGACACAGGTTTGCAGAAAAATTATTGATTAGGAGGCGAAACGATATACAAAATAATAATAATAATAATAATAATAATAATAGAAGCTTTAAAAAAAGTCTTAAATAAATACAGACTGAACCAAAAGTAACGCACAAAATTCATATCTTTGTAAATGACAGGTCGATTTTATTTTTTTAAATAATACATTTTGACATCATAGTGACGTTTGTAATGTCATACGTTTTTGAGTCATTTATAATTTTTTGAAATGTTTTTTTTTGTTTACTGTTTTAAATACCACACATCTTTATTTTTCTGCTAATACCCAAGTTTAAAACAGCAATATTTGAAAAATCACTTTCTTACAATACAATACAATAAAGTACAGTTCCTGTCATTTGTTTCAAGAAAAACTCTCAATGAACAATTTTCGCAATAAAGTAAAATCATATTTTTCTAATCTTTAATTTTTTTTCCAGAATTCCTTTTGCTTTTTGTTATTTTCTTCTTGTTTTATTTTCTGTTATTTTTATTTAGGTTTTTTTAGTTTTAGTACAGTCAATTTTTTAAAATTCCATTTCTTTTATTTATTTATTTATTTATTTTTCTGTTCATTTAGTTCTTAGTTGTTAAGGGAGTTAAGTTTGAATAGCAACTGATAGCTTCGCCTCCCGAGTTGTATTTACAATTCTATGAAGACAGGTAATTATTATTATTATTATTATCATTATTAAAAAATTAAAAATCAAATTTAAAATTAAAAAAATATTGACAATTAAACACTAAAAGCTTTATCTTTTTGTTCTTGCCTTATTTTATAAAAGGCAATTGTTTGTTATACAGGATGATTCACATAACTTTACGACCTTGACGAATTTTCAATGCAAATAGTAATACATTACTCATTTATAACGTGATTCAAAAACACTAATAATTATAAATTTGTTTGTGATTTGGATATCCCTGACAAACCTTAAAAAATTAGGTTCTTGGTCCATTTTATCCTTCGTAAGGTAACAACAGAAAACTCGCTTTCATAATCAGCTTCCTTTAACGCTTGGACCAATGTAACATGGTAATTTTAGAATCTGGTTGACGGACGATTGATTAATCTCAGTTTGTCTCCAAATTTATCTCTAGCTGGTATGTGAGTTATTGTCCACAGCTTTCCTAACTTTTACTTCATTATGGGGATTTATTACAGTCTCTGGCGTTTTTGTTTTGACCAATTTAGGCGCAGTTCAACCTCCAATTGTCTAAAAACATTAATTGTCAAATGCTAGGATTCGAATACCGGCACCGGTACAAATTTTCGGCTGCTACTTACTGCATTCCTCTAACACTCACCATAAATCAATATCATGTTAACTCTTTCGTCATTAGAACATATAACAAACATCTTTAAAAAAGAATTGTCAAGTATAATTGTCAATTATGTCAGGAGTGTCCGGATTTCATAATAATTAAACATAACTAAAGATATCAAGTTATAAATGAATAATGTATAATGGGTTGCATTTAAAGTTCGTCAGGGTCGTAAAGTTATGTGAATCACCCTGTATGTTTTATTTAATAATTATTAGCATGAAAACAACTAATATGAATCCTAAACACAAAAAAATAAACAAAAAACAATTACTTCTTATAAAATAAAGCAAGAACAAAAAGATAAGACTTTTTGTATAAAACTTTCAATAACTTTTTTAATATATTTATTTTATTTTCTTCTTTTTTTAATTTTTGTTTGCTTTATTTTTGGAGTTTATTTATACCTACCAGAAAGATAACGATGTTATCTTATTGTGTACTACCTAAAACGTTAATCACAAATGTCATTAAAAAAAATAAAAATGACGTCATTACTCGAAAATTAATGACGTCATAAATGTCGCAATAAAAAAAATTGACCTGTTCGAGGATTTTTTTGGAAAATGACTAATAACACAGATATGAATTTTGTGCTTTACTTTTGGTTCAGTCTGTATAAACCCAAAAATAACTAAAACTAGAATAATGACAAGAATAAACTGAAAATAATATTTTTTAAAGTAATATGATAAGAAAAGAATGTATTCTTAATAATATTGAAGAAAAGTATAAAGTAATAATACAAAATGAAAAACAAACAGCGGTCAACAATTGTGTTTGACTTTATCTGTTTTTTGAATAAATTTACTGGCTTGCAATAATAATAATAAAGTGTTTCTTCATGAAGAGAAAAAACATATCAAAAGTAATCATTGATTGTATCAACATCATTTTAAACCAAGTTTTTTAAATGTTTTTTACATTTTATTATTGTTATTAATCTGATTTAGAGAAGCCATTTTTCCTTTTTTAACTTTCGAAACACAAGTTTCGAAGCTGGCGATTTGGTGCCAATTAACATGAAGTTTAGTTTGTTTAAATTTTGTTTCTTTTTTTCATAAATTTCTTAATGTTATCTGCTAACCAAGGTGAGTATTTTTTGTGATTTTTTTAAGGGACGAGTTTGTCAAATAATTTGATAATGTTGTAATTAGACTCCATAAATTTAAATTTTCTAAATCCTGAAGAAAGCCGGAGTATAAAAAATATTTGTAGTTTCTGTAAGTAACATAAAAAGACTTTTTAAAGTGATTTTTATTTAATTCGGTGATTGGAAAAAATGTCTGCATTAAAGTTCCACAAGCAATAATCATGCTGTATGTGGCAAAAATATCTATCATGTTATATTATCAAAAATAGGGCCAATATTTATACAGGCTGTTTTGTCTAAACCCCACATTAGAAGTATTGGGAGTTCTAATAATCATAGTCATCTGAAAATTTGTGTACAACTATAATCTTTTAGGTCCTGCTCAATGAAAATATTCTCAAGATGGCAGCACTTCCGGTTATACCGGAAGTCGCTATCAACTTCCTTATTTTAAATGGAATGCTATATTTTTTAATGCGTTTTTGAATTACTAGAGTTATTTTAAGGTAGTTTTCATAAGCTGTTCCTAAACCTAAATTTAGCCGTTTACGAAATATTTATGGTTTTTAAAATTTTTTTGGATTTGCACCTTCCAGTTCAAAAATCGATAACTCTGCGATTTTTAAAAATTTGGAAATATTTTTGAGCTCATTTGAAAGAGGAAGCCTAGATCTTTCCATTGGTGTTTTCAAATTTCTAAAAAAGAATAACAAACTCCAAATTTTTAAAATTAAGTTTGCAAAACTTTAAGCACCCATAACTCATTTTTTTCAAATGAAATGACAAAAGTTTTATTTCACTAGATGGTAGAGAATTTAATTCTGCTTCGATCTGTGTTAACATTCCCTATACTTATGTTTAATAGTTTTCAAGTTACAATACCTTTTTGTTGGGATTGAGAATTTCATTAGCCATAGGCCTTTTCTCATAGATTGCCATGAAAACGAATGAAAAAAGGTGAGAAATTAAAGTTTTTCAAACCAACACCCAAGAATTTATTTTGTTTTCACAGTCTGATAACACAATTTTGAACAGAGTTTGTCGTTTCAGTTTAATCAGAAATGTTTTTATGGCAAACTATGCAAAAATAGCTGTGGTTAGTAAGGTTAGTAAGAAATTTCCTACAATAACAAAAAAACCAACAAAAAAAACAACTTGAAAATTATCACAGATGGGTATAGGGAATGCTAATACAGATTGATGCAGAAAAAAATTCTCCTCCATCTAGTAGAATAAAAATTGAGACTTAGGTAACCTTAAAATTTTTTGGGTTTATTAACTTCAATTCCAATTTTGATCACACTGAACTACAGATATAGGCTTTCTCTTTCAATTCTCCAAACATGATTTCGAAATCTCTAAAACTAAGCGAGTTACCGATTTTTTAAGGGACAGGTGCAAATTCAAAAATCCTAAATATCTCGAAAACGGTTAAACTTGGGTATAGGGAAAGCTGATAAAAACTCCCTTAAAATAACTCAACTAATCCAAAAACGCAGTGAAAAATATAGCTTTCCATTTAAAATAAGAAAGTTAATAGCGACTTCCGGTATAAGCGGAAGTGCTACCATCTTGAAAATGTTTTCATTGAGCATAACTCAACGGATTATGCCTGAGTACCAACTCTCAGATAAATATCTCTATTAGAACTTTCAATACTTTTAATGTGGGGTTTAGGCGGAACACCCTGTATATGACCTAGAAAATTATTTTTTCATAATTAAGAAGTAAAGTAGGTAATAATTCGTCAAAAACTCTGAATAAATTAATATTACTTGAAGGACTGCGATAGAGGGACTTTCCAAAAAAAAAAAAAAAGGATCTAGTTTTTTTTGTTACTTTGTTCATAACTTTTTTTTTGTATCTGTAACTGTATTTGCAGCGTTTGATTTTTTCTTAATATGCTCCATGTACCTGTATTTTTTTGTTTGTCTTGTGCTAACCGTTATTTAAATACAGTAATTTTTTTAAATTAAATTTTAACTTAGACGTTTAATTTGTACGTCGTTTCGTTTCCTATTCTATACGAAAAACTTGGAAAAACACAATCATGTGCGATTGTAGGATTACACAGTCCATATTACACAGTTAGGAACCTATTCTAAAGAATCAAACTTGGACAATGACGACAATAATTTTACCACGGCATTAGATTACGACTGGCAAAGTCAACGAGTGAGTCTTCAACTGAAGTTTCTCTATGAAGGTTGTTACCATACCACAATTAAATACAAAGGAATCGAGCTACACAATGGCGATTTTGACATTATTGTTTTAAACAGTGAGCTTAAAAAAAATAATTTTGAAACATTCTCTCATAAAATATTTAGGCATTGATTCAACTCTAGTCCACAAAAATGTGGCCTCGAAAAATCACAATATTTGCTACGAAGCTAAATTAATTGGTGTCAATAATGAGCGACTGCAAAAAGCGAAAAAAGTCCTGTGTTACGTTTCGCCCAAACAGCTCATCATCAAGGAACTCATCCTGAAATTTATCCCCAAACGGTTGTACACTTTCAGGTTGTGTCCCTCAACCAAGGTAATCATAATAAATAAAGTCTGTTTTTTATTTAATCGAAATTTGTCTCAATTACGAGGAAAAAATTTGGCTTTTTTTAATTTTGAGCGAAAAACTTACTTTTGACCTGACCTGACCTGACCGAATTTTTTGTTAAAACACTTGGAAGAATTACCAAATTGAGTAAAAAATTTCATTTATTTGGTAATTTTGCGAAAAATAGGCTGATCTGACCTGACCTGACCTGCTTTTTTGTTAACACTTGGATGAATTACCAAATTGCGAAAAAATTCATTTATTTGGTAATTTTGGGAAAAATAGGCTGACTTGCCCTGACCTGCTTTTTTGTTAAAACACTTGGAAGAATTACCAAATTGAGCAAAAATTTCATTTATTTGGTAATTTGCGAAAAATAGGCTGACTTGACCTGCTTTTTGTTAAAACACTTGGAAGAATTACCAAATTGTAAAAAAAATTTCAATTATTTGGTCATTTTGCGAAAAATAGGCTTACCTGATCTGACCTGACCTGACCTGCTTTTTGTTAAAACACTTGGAAGAATTACCAAATTGAGAAAAAAAAAATCATTTACTTAGTAATTTTGCGAAAAATAGGCTGACCTGACCTGACCTGCTTTTTTGTTAAAACACTTGGAAGAATTACCAAATTGAGCAAAAATTTCATTTATTTGGTAATTTTGGGAAAAATAGGCTGACCTGAACTGACCTGACCTGCTTTTTTGTTAAAACACTTGGAAGAATTACCAAATTGAGAAAAAAATTTCATTTATTTGGTAATTTTGCGAAAAATAGGCTTACCTGACCTGACCTGACCTGACCTGCTTTTTATTAAAACACTTGGATGAATTACCAAATTGCGAAAAAATTAATTTATTTGGTAATTTTGGGAAAAATAGGCTGACCTGACCTGACCTGCTTTTTTGTTAAAACACTTGGAAGAATTACCAAATTGAGCATAAATTTCATTTATTTGGTAATTTTGGGAAAAATAGGCTGACCTGAACTGACCTGACCTGCTTTTTTGTTAAAACACTTGGAAGAATTACCAAATTGAGAAAAAAATTTCATTTATTTGGTAATTTTGCGAAAAATAGGCTTACCTGACCTGACCTGACCTGACCTGCTTTTTATTAAAACACTTGGATGAATTACCAAATTGCGAAAAAATTAATTTATTTGGTAATTTTGGGAAAAATAGGCTGACCTGACCTGACCTGCTTTTTTGTTAAAACACTTGGAAGAATTACCAAATTGAGCATAAATTTCATTTATTTGGTAATTTTGGGAAAAATAGGCTGACCTGAACTGACCTGACCTGCTTTTTTGTTAAAACACTTGGAAGAATTACCAAATTGAGAAAAAAATTTCATTTATTTGGTAATTTTGCGAAAAATAGGCTTACCTGACCTGTCATGACCTGACCTACTTTTTGTTAAAACACTTGGAAGAATTACCAAATTGAGACAATAATTTCATTTATTTGGTAATTTTGCGAAAAATAGGCTGACCAGACCTGACCTGACCTGACCTGCTTTTTGTTAAAACACTTGGAAGAATTAACAAATTGAGAAAAAAAATTCATTTACTTAGTAATTTTGCGAAAAATAGGCTGACCTGACCGGACCTGACCTGCTTTTTGTTAAAACATTTGGAAGAATTACCAAATTGTGAAAAAATTCCATTTATTTGGTAATTTTGCGAAAAATAGGCTTACCTGACCTGACCTGCTTTTTGTTAAAACACTTGGAAGAATTACCAAATTGTGAAAAAATTTCATTTATTTGATAATTTTGCGAAAAATAGGCTGACCTGACCTGACCTGACCTGACCTGACTTGCTTTTTGCTAAAACACTTGGAGGAATTACCAAATTGAGAAAAAAATTTCATTTAGTTGATAATTTTCCGAAAAATAGGCTTACCTGACCTGACCTGACCTGACCTGTTTTTTCTTAAAACACTTGGACGAATTACCAAATTGAGAAAAATTTTTATTTATTTGGTAATTTTGGCAAAAATAGGCTGACCAGACCTGACCTGACCTGACCTGCTTTTTGTTAAAACACTTGGAAGAATTACCAAATTGAGAAAAAAAAATCATTTACTTAGTAATTTTGCGAAAAATAGGCTGACCTGACCTGACCTGACCTGACCTGCTTTTTGTTAAAACACTTGGAAGAATTACCAAATTGTGAAAAAAATTCCATTTATTTGGTAATTTTGCGAAAAATAGGCTTACCTAACCTGACCTGCTTTTTGTTAAAACACTTGGACGAATTACCAAATTGAGAAAAAAATTCCATTTATTTGGTAATTTTGCGAAAAATAGGCTTACCTAACTTAACCTGACCTGACCTGCTTTTTGTTAGAACACTTGGACGAATTACCAAATTGAGAAAAAAATTTCATTTATTTGGTAATTTTGCGAAAAATAGGCTTACCTGACCTGACCTGACCTGACCTGCTTTTTATTAAAACACTTGGAAGAATTACCAAATTGTGAAAAAATTTCATTTTTATTTGATAATTTTGCGAAAAATAGGCTGACCTGACCTGACCTGACTTGCTTTTTGCTAAAACACTTAGAAGAATTACCAAATTGAGACAATAATTTCATTTATTTGGTAATTTTGCGAAAAATAGGCTGACCAGACTTGACCTGACCTGACCTGCTTTTTGTTAAAACACTTGGAAGAATTACCAAATTGAGAAAAAAAATTCATTTACTTAGTAATTTCGCGAAAAATAGGCTGACCTGACCTGACCTGCTTTTTGTTAAAACACTTGGAAGAATTACCAAATTGTGAAAAAAATTCCATTTATTTGGTAATTTTGCGAAAAATAGGCTTACCTAACTTGACCTGACCTGACCTGCTTTTTGTTAAAACACTTGGACGAATTACCAAATTGAGAAAAAAATTTATTTATTTGGTAATTTTGGCAAAAATAGGCTGACCTGACCTGACCTGACCTGACCTGCTTTTTGTTAAAACACTTGGAAAAATTACCAAATTGAGAAAAAAATTTCATTTATTTGGTAATTTTGCGAAAAATAGGCTCACCTGACCTGACCTGACCTGACCTGACCTGACCTGACCTGCTTTTTGCTAAAACACTTGGAAGAATTACCAAATTATGAAAAAAATTTCAATTATTTGTTTTTTTGCGAAAAATTGGCTTACCTGACCTGACCTGACCTGACCTGACCTGCTTTTTGTTAAAACACTTGGAAGAATTACCAAATTGACACAAAAATTTCATTTGGTTACAAATTTTGGAAAAATAGGCTGACAAGATTAGAATAAAGTTGAAACGTGTTTTGCAGTTCAGTTTCCAAACTGAAGCCAAAACGATGGAACACCCAACTGGTTATTTTACTGTAGACGATGGTTGCCAACCTAAAATCGAGTTAATTTCAAAAGAACGTAACGTTATAGCAGCTACTTTTGCCCAATTCCTTCTCAAAAACATGGGCGGTTCGGAAACTTTTAAAGATAAACAGGATTTCTTCTACCATGAGGTACGCAAATACCACCAGAAACACTACCATGAGAAGCTCTCGATGAAAGTCAATCGAGAGAAATTGCTAGAATCGAGCATGAAAGCGACGAAGAGTTTTTCAGTGAGTGAGTGGTGCCGAAATTTCGAAATCACATTCCAAGGAGAACAAGGTAATTTTTTCATAATTAATAAACTTTCAGTTGTTAGTGATTTTTACATTTCGGTTTATCTAGTTTCAATATTACACAGTTGACTCACTTTGTATACAGGGTGTTCCGTCTAAACCCCACATTAGAAGTATTGAAAATCTAATAAAGATATTTATCTGAGAGTTGGTACTCAGGCATAATCCGTTGAGTTATGCTCAATGAAAATATTCTCAAGATGGCAGCACTTCCGGTTATACCGGAAGTCGCTATTAACTTTCTTATTTTAAATGGAAAGCTATATTTTTCACTGCGTTTTTGGATTAGTTGAGTTATTTAAAGGGAGTTTTTATTAGCTTTTCCTATACCCAAGTTTAACCGTTTTCGAGATATTTAGGATTTTTGAAAATTTTTGAATTTGCACCTGTCCCTTAAAAAATCGGTAACTCGCTTAGTTTTAGAGATTTCGAAATCATGTTTGGAGAATTGAAAGAGAAAGCCTATATCTGTTGTTCAGTGTGATCAAAATTGGAATTGAAGTTAATAAACCCAAAAATTTTAAGGTTAAGTTTGGACAACTTCAAGTACCCAAAACTTAATTTTTTCAAATGGGATGTCCCAATTTTTATTCTACTAGGTGGAGGAGAATTTTTTTCTGCATCAATCTGTATTAGCATTCCCTATACCCATCTGTGATAATTTTCAAGTTATGTTGTTTTTTTTTGTTATTGTAGGAAATTTCTTACTAACCACAGCTATTTTTGCATAGTTTGCCATAAAAACATTTCTGATTAAACTTAAACGACAAACTCTGTTCAAAATTGTGTTATCAGACTGTGAAAACAAAATAAATTCATCGGGTGTTGGTTTGAAAAACTTTAATTTCTTACCTTTTTTCATTTGTTTCCATGGAAACCTATGAGAAAAGGCCTATGGCTAATAAATTTCTCAATCCCAACAAAAAGGTATTGTAACTTGAAAACTATTAAACATAAGTATAGGGAATGTTAACATAGATCGAAGCAGAATTAAATTCTCTACCATCCAGTGAAATAAAACTTTTGTCATTTCATTTGAAAAAAATGAGTTATGGGTGCTTAAAGTTTTGCAAACTTAATTTTAAAAATTTAGAGTTTGTTATTCTTTTTTAGAAATTTGAAAACACCAAAGGAAAGATCTCGGCTTCCTCTTTCAAATGAGCTCAAAAATATTTCCAAACTTTTAAATATGGCAGAGTTATCGATTTTTGAACTGGAAGGTGAAAATCCAAAAAAAAAAAATTAAAAGCCATAAATATTTCGTAAACGGCTAAATTTAGGTATAGGAACAGCTTATGAAAACTACCTTAAAATAACTCTAGTAATTCAAAAACGCATTAAAAAATATAGCATTCCATTTAAAATAAGGAAGTTGATAGCGGTTTCCGGTATAACCGGAAGTGCTGCTATATTGAGAATATTTTCATTGAGCAGGACCTAAAAGATTATGATTGTACACAAATTTTCAGATGACTATGATTATTAGAACTCCCAATACTTCTAATATGAAGTTTAGAACAAAACAGCCTGTATACGGGGTGAGTCTGCTAAAATCATTTTTCAGTTTATATTTAGAAAAATAATGCACCGAATTCAGCGTTCGTTTAAATACTTAAAATGTTTTTTTCAATGTCCCAGCGAGTTGATAAAGTCTATTGTTGATCTGTAAATAATTGAAAAATATTTTTTTACAAAATCTCGCTGTATCACATAAATTATTTTCAAATGTACATGATGGCTACAATGGAACACTAAATTTTATTGCATTTTTGCAATATTTTTGCTTGTATTGATCGATTTTGCTTAGTTTTTGAAATAATTTAATTTTTTATACACAAAAATTAAGAAATCTAGACAAGTAGGACTTTAAAGAATGTTAAAAGTTGAATAACTTGAAAAAGTTAATTGGAACACCCTATTTTTATTTTATTTCTTAAAGATTTTTAAATTGTTTAGGTATATAAAAACATAACAAATAAGTTCCAAATGCCCAAGTTAATAACTAGAAATATATAAAGATTTTTGACCTAATTTGGTGCATTTTTTATTTTTGTGAGGGAATCTTGCCAAATAATTGAGTTTGTGCTGAAAAACGTGCGAAATGTTTGAGTTTGAACATAAACTAATTACGAGAATCAATTTTTATCAAAAACAAATCGATCCACAATTTATTCAAGATTTTTGAACCCAAGTGTAATAAAAAACTTGTAATTTTTTTAGAAAATAGCGAAATTCTAGTTGGTTTAGCCGACATTTACAAAATAATCAAACAACAGTTTTTTGCTCAGTTTTGAACGCTTTATGATTGGTCTGTTTTACAGTTGGGAGTGCAATCTCCCACCCATATCCAATAAGAAACACTTCAATCGTCTTGCAATTTTTTGTGCACCAGATAAACAAGTAGGTGATTTTTATATTTTTATTGGTCAAATTACTAATTCCAGGAATAAATAAGCCACTAGTAAACAGGTTTTAGGGCCGGTCTTTCTCACAGAACTGGATCTCGCCTTAGGTGCGAATAAAATGGTTGATTCTGCTTAGTTTTGAAATAATTTGATTTTTTTGAGGAAAACACGTTTTTTTAAAATTTATTACACAAAAACTAAGAAAACTAAGAATCATGTCCTTATTAAAGTTTGAACTTTCATCTTTAAAGTGGTGAAAGTCTCACTTTTCAAGGATTCTTAATTTTTATGTAATATTTTTTTTTAAAAAGCCTGATTTCTAAAAATAAACAAAATCGACCAGTAACAATTTGGTAGAAGCTACATTCAAAAATGCAAACGAATATAAGCAGGTTGTTCCTATATCTATTTTTGTAAAAAGAAATTTATCATTTAAAGGTCAGTAATGGACTTTTCTAACTCGGTGGGACACTCTGTATATGAATTTTTTCAGAATTTTTCCACCCTTTCTTACAATTTAAATTAATTAATTAATTAAGAATATTAATAACAATAAAGTGAAGAATATGAAAATATTAATTAATTGAAATTTGATTATTTTTAGTTTTTTATTTTAAAGCAACGTTTTATGTTTTTTTTATCACCAGATGACACAAGAAGTAATTTTTTTTTGCACCGAAGTGTGAAAAAAATCACAGGCAAAGAGAAAAATACAAAGTATTTAATAACAAATGCTGAATTTTGTGCGATTAGTTTTTGAGGTTTACAAGTAAAAATATACTTTTAGTAGACTCTCCCTGTTGATAATCACTTTTTAATCCACTTTACGACCTAACTGCACCGGTGTGGCTTAAAATATAAGTCTTGCTTAAGTGTGTCATTTGAACTGCACCGTAAATAAGTGCAGCTTAAAATTGTCTAAAGCTTGGTTTAAACTAAACCGTGCCTTGGGTTATTTTTGATTTGTATAATGACAAAATTAGTTCGTTTGCCTCAAAAAACATTTTTAACGAAATAAAATTCAATACACCTTCGGTACAGTGAAAAGATGTATCGTTCTTACTGAGGTGAGATAAAGACAAAAAATAGATAAATTTCTGCAGTGCCACATAAGTCATTAATCTTCGAAATAATAATTATTCATGCTAAATTATGAAAATCTAATCGCTTAATCATTTTTAATTTTATTATTAAATAGCATTATATCAATTACTAAATGAGCGTCCGTAGCAGCACTGAACTGATTTTTTAATTCTACTCAACTTAACAATTTCAATTGTATGTCTAATTCCAAAAACTTTTCATCAACATTAGCTCGAATTCTGTTTTTTTTTTGTTCTCGAATTCTAAATATGTAATAGTTTTTTTAATGTTGTAATTATTATAATAGTAAAAACTTGTTGGTTTCTTAGACTCAATATTGATATTTATAACCTCTTCATATATTATATTAGTATTTTTGTATTAATTTTTTTTATTGAAAACTGAGGTGTTTTTTTTTCTTTTTGGTGTGAAATTTTATTACGTTTGCACCTCCGTCCAAATATAGACTTTTGGTTGGTACATTATAATATCTAAACTAGAAAGTTTACATTTATAGCTCTTTTTTTATTAAAAGCTTTTATTTAACTCACAATGTTATCTGTCTGTCGGTTATTTTTTCGGAGCCAAATTTGAAAGGGTTCCCGTTGTCACACTGAATTGAAATTTTGCATATACTTACTTAATCTGAGTGACAATGCAATCCTATGTAGTTAAATACTCCCTAAAGGGGTTAAATGGGGTTTTGAAGTTTTAGGTTATGTATATAAAGGGGTTCTCGATTTGCACAGGGTGCTGCATTTTGGATATCCGAATAGGAGATCTCCGAAACTAAGAGGTTTAGAGAAAAACGAGTGACACATTTTCGGGTCCGTTTTTTGAGAAAATAACTTTGGTCCAAACCGCATCCCGCTATCATCTTTTGTTTTCGACTTATAAATAAAAGTTGACATTTCAACGAAATCTTAAAAAAATCATATCTTCCTTATTATAAAAGATATACATTTGAAACAAAAACATTAAACAGGCACTTTTTTACAGAGAATCTGATAATGTTATCAGCGATTTTTTTTTAATCATTAGTTTAGCTGTAATAACATAAAGTTGTATTTTTTTAAATAGGAATCATAGGCGGCTGTGATATTTTTGAAAAGCTTATTTTTTTCTGATTTGATATGTCTATTTGCGTAATACATTATTTTTAAATATTTAAAAAAAACATAACATTTCGCTTTTTCTTTATAGTAGGCCATGAAAAAATTTGGATTTTCAATTAAAACTATGAAAAATATATTACCCAACAAGTATTTATAATTTAATAATTTTTTAAACACTAATTAATTCAAAGCAGCATAATAAATTATTATTAGATCAAATTTTTGCAATTAATAAATATTATTTGTTTTTAGATTTAAAATGGCAAGCTTACTTGTTGCTATTCTATTTTCTAATTAAACATGCAATGTCGGAAAAAGAAAAATCTTATTAATTGTGTGATTGCTTGTCAATGAAATTTTATTTTACAAAAAAATGTCAATCCAAACACCAATATCAAATCCCATCTGCGGTAAAAAAATACATAACATTATCATTGCACTTCACTAAATCATAAAAAAGTGTTATCAAATGGTAGTGACACATCGTTTTGAATTTTCTGCACATTTTTTATGTAATTAAAATCTGCGATAGATAAATTAAAAATAACTTTAACATAGCTATTTTTATAATTTCACATTTTTTACTTTAATAACCGTTCACAAAATTTCTAATTATTCACACCTTTTATGTGAAATAATTTTTCCATGGCCAACTACTTTCAAATATTTTAAATATATTTTTTATTAAAAGTATAAACTGTATTTATATTGTTTTTAGTTCAAAAAAAAATAAGCTTTTCGAAAATGTAATAGCCAACTATGATTCCTATTTAAAAAATACAACTTTATGTTATTACAGCTATACGAATGATTAAAAAAAATCGCTGATAACATTATTAAATTCTCTGTAAAAAAGTGCCTGTATAATGTCTTCATTTCAAATGTGTATGTTTTATAATAAGGAAGATATAAATTTTTATGATTTCACTAAAATGTCAACTTTTCTTTATAAGTCGAAAACAGAAGACGATAGCGGAATGCGGTTTTGATCAAAATTATTTTCTCAAAAAACGGACCCGAAAATGTGTCACTCGTTTTTCTCTAAACCTCTTAGTTTGGGAGATCCCCTATTCGGACATCCAAAATGCACCACCCTGTACATACCGTAACTTATACCGACATAGACAGTGTGTTGGTCATTTGGACGTCACGGTAGATGCACAGTGTAATAACAATAAATATGCAATAAATAAAGACTAAAAAGCAAAAAATAAAAATATATAAAAAAAAGCTTTTATTTAAAAGATGAACTAAAAAGTAAAAAATAATGTATTTCAATCACAGGAGAATATTTTTTCTTACAAGTTAAAATTCTAAAATTTATAAAAGCTTTGGGAGTTATAAAACTACGCCATTACAGAATTACTTTGTTCAGTTGACAACTCCCAAAGGTTTTACAATTTTAACCTGTAAGAAAAAATATTCGTCTGTAATTGAAATACATTATTTTTTACTTTTTAGTGCATCCTTTAAATAAAAGCTTTTCTTAAAAAAAAACATTTTTTTTATTCTTAAATAGACCGACAAAATTTTACCCATGGTAGTCTGAAATGAGTACATGCTGGGAAAAATAGTAAAAAAATTCCTTTCATAACCATTTTTGGAATAAAAATTTTCAAAGTTATGTTAGAGATAAAGCGTACGCCACTGATGTGTTCGTAAGTAGTGTTAACACAGTTAGTGGAAAGCATAATAATCATCTGATGATGATGTACTTGATCAATGCAACAATGATCACTGTGTATTATCGATATTCATGATGAAAACGAGCACATTTTTTTCAATACAATTGATTTGAACTCATGAGCGTCGTAAGTGGTACGGATTAAGGAGTTTCTACCCCTACGAAATAAAAACGTAAATAGGGTACAGATCGTTTCTGCTTATCCTTGGAAAGCTGTGATAAAATTTTGTCGGTCTATTTAAGAATCACCCTGTATTTTTTCTGGTTTCAGTCATCCTTGCAGCAATTTTTTTAAGTAAAATTGTCTCAAAATTAATAATTTAAGCAAGCATTCATTAATTTTAATTTCGTTGAATTATTTTACTCTCGATAACAACAGAAATTAAAAAAACGCAACGGTGCAGTGAGGCCTAAAAGGAGAAACAACGCCTTAATTTTTTAAATGTAAAACAATCTATAAAAAATTTTTTGCTTTTCATAGGCATTGACTGGGGCGGTTTACGGCGTGAATGGTTCGAGCTAATTTGCTCGCAACTATTCGATGCAAAAAACGCCCTATTTACCAGTTTTCACGAAGGCCAACAATCTCTCGTTCACCCAAACCCAAACCGGCCTTCACATCTTAAACTACGCCACTACGAATTCGCTGGAAAAGTGGTCGGGAAATGTTTGTATGAGAGTGCTTTAGGCGGCTCCTACCGGCAGTTAGTTCGTGCCAGATTCACCCGTTCCTTCCTGGCTCAAGTAATAGGCCTTAGAGTCCACTACAAGTATTTCGAACAAGACGATCCTGACTTGTACTTGTCCAAGATCAAGTATTTGTTAGAAAACGATATCGACCAGATCGATACCGAACTCTACTTTGTGGAGGAACAGTATGACACTGCAGGCCAGTTGCTCAAAACTGTAGAGTTGATTCCAAATGGTTCAAAAATTCGCGTGAGAAACGCAACGAAATTGCAATATTTGGACGCTTTAGCTCAGTATCGTCTAGCCACAAGTATCAAAGACGAAATGGAGGCGTTTCTCAAAGGTTTAAACGAGCTTATTCCTGACAATCTCTTGAGCATTTTTGATGAAAACGAACTGGAAGTAAGCACTTGACATGTCTCTACTTTAATGTTAATAATATTTGTTTGAATGGGCCTTCCAGTTACTTCTCTGTGGGACGGGTCAGTACAGTATTGCCGATTTTAAACAGCATCATGTTATTAATGGTAATTCGGCCGAATTTCGACGTATTGTGGGTTGGTTTTGGGCTGCTGTTGGTAATTTTACGCAAGAGGAGATGGCAAGGTTACTGCAATTCACCACAGGGTGTTCGCAGTTGCCTCCAGGTGGTTTTAAAGAATTGACTCCCAAATTTCAAATTACTGCAGCTCCCACTTTTGGGAATCTTCCAACAGCGCATACTTGGTGAGTTAGAATTGTTGGTAGAAAGTCGGGTGAAATTTTCAATTACCAAATAAGTCAATCATTCAGTCAGTATTAAAGTACACGATTTGATTTGTATTTTGGGTATTTTGCGACAAAAATGACAGTGGTGCAATACAGGGTGAGTTATTAGTGGGTTATTTCTGATTTTTTTTAAGTATGCAACCAATAATACGATTCCAGCTGACCAGAGCGGTAATCGTTAAAAAATTAAAATTAATCCACGATTACATTGTTTTGGGTATTGTCAAGTTTGTCTTGATAGTTTTGCTAAAATTTCATTATGGACTATTATTATTTAAAAGCTAAAAAACCAAACGAAGTATCCAGTGGTAAGTGCAATTAGTATTTTTGGTTGCATCTTATGACATGTCAGAAGTAACCCACTATTGACTTATCTTCTTTAATCACAAAAATATTTAATGTTATTGAACCATGGGTTTAAACAGAAAACAGTTTTTTAAATTTTAAATGGAAATATTATTATTGGAATTAACTTTGTTTCAAATTTATTGTTTTAGTTTGTAAGGAAATTACAAGGAAAAATTACTTCACCTTAAGAGTATAAATAAACCAAAATAAAGTAAAAAATGTGGAATTATGAAAATAAACATTCATCGCAAATCAAAATTATGTATTTAGAAAGGTGTAAAAAAATTAAGTGTTACCACCTTTACATAACACAATGTTTTGATGGTTTAGTGGAATACTGGAGGTGGCATTAATATTGCTGATATTTTGACCATAGATGAAATTTGGGTGTTTGTTAGTAATTTTTTTTTTCATGAAATAAAATTTTATTATTTTTCTAGCAATTTTTATTAATCGCAAAGAATCTAATTATTATTTTGCTGATTTTACATTAATTAGTGTTTAGAAAACAATTAAATTATTAATTTTATTTATTATTAAATAATGATAAATAAATTTAATAAATGTTAATGAAAAAATATTGAGGTTAAAGTAATCTCGTTACAAGCAAACTCTTTCTTTGAAACGAATGATTTATAATCACTTATCAGACATGTTGCAAGTATTTTTGAAAAAATATTTTTTTATTTGCTGTTTTTTGACATAATAATAATAGCAGTGTCTTATTTGTACCATACATCAACTTTTATTAATTTTTTTCAATTTTGTATTTTTTTAAACAGTATTTTTTAGTACAAGTAGAACATTTTTATTAATAATAATAAATAGTCTTTATTATGGACGAAGTTTAGCCGAAGCCTAACCTAAATACAAGAAAAATAAAATAATATTAATAATGCTTAAATATAGGAAAAAAAGAATAAGTGTGATAAACAAAACTAGACAAGAAAATAAAAAGACGAAAATAAATAATAGTAAAAAAGCAAAATAATAATACACTTTTTTTGTCTGCTTACTTAAATTTTTTTTAACTTTTTTGCGAAAACTGTTTAAAGGAAGCGATTTGAATTGCGCATTTAATTTATTATAAACGGAAACTACTTAAGTAAACAAACGTTGAAACGTTGAATGAAAATGTGGTAAGGTTTGTATCAAAAAAGTACAATCTTACAAATTATAAAAAGAAAAATATACGTTATAATTTAAAATAAGAAAATTGAATCGCAAATCAAAATTATGTATTTAAAAAGATGTAAAAATTTAAGTGTTACCACCATTACATAACACAATGTTTTGATGGTTTAGTGGAATTCTGGAGGTGGCATTAATATTGCTGATATTTTGACCATAGATGAAATTTGGGTGTTTGTTAGTAATTTTGTTTTTCATTAAATAAAATTTTATTATTTTTCTAGCAATTTTTATTAATCGCAAAGAATCTAATTATTATTTTGCTGATTTTACATTAATTAGTGTTTAGAAAACAATTAAATTATTAATTTTATTTATTATTAAATAATGATAAATAAATTTAATAAATGTTAATGAAAAAATATTGAGGTTAAAGTAATCTCGTTACAAGCAAACTCTTTCTTTGAAACGAATGATTTATAATCACTTATCAGACATATTGCAAGTATTTTTGAAAAAATATTTTTTTATTTGCTGTTTTTTGACATAATAATAATAGCACTGTCTTATTTGTACCGTACATTAACTTTTATTAATTTTTTTCAATTTTGTATTTTTTAAACAGTATTTTTTAGTACAAGTAGAACATATTGCACATTTTTATTAATAATAATAAATAGTCTTTATTATGGACGAAGTTTAGCCGAAGCCTAACTTAAATACAAGAAAAATAAAATAATATTAATAATGCTTAAATATAGGAAAAAAAGAATAAGTGTGATAAACAAAACTAGACAAGAAAATAAAAAGACGAAAATAAATAATAGTAAAAAAGCAAAATAATAATACACTTTTTTTGTCTGCTTACTTAATTTTTTTTAACTTTTTTGCGAAAACTATTTAAAGGAAGCGATTTGAAATGCGCATTTAATTTATTATAAACGGAAACTACATTAAGTAAACAAACGTTGAAACGTTGAATGAAAATGTGGTAAGGTTTGTATCAAAAAAGTACAATCTTACAAATTATAAAAAGAAAAATATAGGTTATAATTTAAAATAAGAAAATTGAATCGCAAATCAAAATTATGTATTTAAAAAGATGTAAAAATTTAAGTGTTACCACCATTACATAACACAATGTTTTGATGGTTTAGTGGAATTCTGGAGGTGGCATTAATATTGCTGATATTTTGACCATAGATGAAATTTGGGTGTTTGTTAGTAATTTTTTTTTTTCATTAAATAAAATTTTATTATTTTTCTAGCAATTTTTATTAATCGCAAAGAATCTAATTATTATTTTGCTCATTTTACATTAATTAGTGTTTAGAAAACAATTAAATTATTAATTTTATTTATTATTAAATAATGATAAATAAATTTAATAAATGTTAATGAAAAAATATTGAGGTTAAAGTAATCTCGTTACAAGCAAACTCTTTCTTTGAAACGAATGATTTATAATCACTTATCAGACATGTTGCAAGTATTTTTGAAAAAATATTTTTTTATTTGCTGTTTTTTGACATAATAATAATAGCACTGTCTTATTTGTACCGTACATTAACTTTTATTAATTTTTTTCAATTTTGTATTTTTTTAAACAGTATTTTTTAGTACAAGTAGAACATATTGCACATTTTTATTAATAATAATAAATAGTCTTTATTATGGACGAAGTTTAGCCGAAGCCTAACTTAAATACAAGAAAAATAAAATAATATTAATAATGCTTAAATATAGGAAAAAAAGAATAAGTGTGATAAACAAAACTAGACAAGAAAATAAAAAGACGAAAATAAATAATAGTGAAAAAGCAAAATAATAATACACTTTTTTTGTCTGCTTACTTATTTTTTTTTAACTTTTTTGCGAAAACTGTTTAAAGGAAGCGATTTGAAATGCGCATTTAATTTATTATAAACAGAAACATTAAGTAAACAAACGTTGAAACGTTGAATGAAAATGTGGTAAGGTTTGTATCAAAAAAGTAAAAAAAATTTAAAATAAGAAAATTGAATATAGCCCAAAAGTTGTTATGACATTTAGATAAATTTTAAAAGCATCAGCTTTTACTACATTAAAAGCCATTTAATTATCTTTTTGAATTTTTAAAATTGGTCCATAACCAGGGCCTGCCGTTTTTTTTTAAATTACCCTGTATATTTAATTAAAAACGCAGTGGAATTCATTTAAAACAATTCCAACCAATATTTTTTACTACTGTTATGAATTTGTACAGAATTGTAGAAGTTTTCCAAATTATTACAAATTACGAATATACATATTTTGATAACTAAATTGTTTGTAATAATTAATTTACGGGAAATAATTTAAAAATTTCAAGACGGAATGAGGAAAAATTTTGTACGTGATGCGTTATGAAAGGCTTATTATTGTTTAACCCGCATAATTTGCTGCGCTCACTCGTTTTGGCAAACATTATGCTTGTTAAACAAAATTGGTCTTTTCATAGCTATTTACTTAATTTGTGTTTTTTTTGTTTTTTTGCAGTTTTAATCAGCTTTGTTTGCCGGATTACGACTGTTATGAGCATTTTGAAAAGTCGCTTCTGCTGGCTATAAGTGAAGGGACGGAAGGATTTGGCATGGTTTGAACACAGTATTGTTTTCTTGCACAGTTAAGTATATTGTTTGTGATATTTATTCACGGTACAAAAATTTATTAATCAAAGTATAGGCGAGCATAGTGTACAGATTGTGATAAAGTAATGTAAAACAGTGTTCATTAAATTATTGATTAGGATAGGTTTATTTATGCAGCCATATTGCTTCTAGCTGATAGAGCTTTTAATAAAAAAGAGTTGTGCTAAACGGACAAATATTTGACTTTGTTTCAGATCTCTATGTACTTAAACTGTTTTTGCATTTATGTAATTTTTTTAACATTAAAAGTTTTTAGCGAGTAATTGTTATATACTATCTACTATTGTGTTTTTTCTTGGGACCAGTGAGTTTCAAACTAAAGCTTACACAAAATTAGAAATCATGAATGAGACGACAATAGCATTTAAAACGCCTTTTAGACTTAGTTATTTGCTGTTAGAATCAAATTTGAATGACATTGTCTAGAATCGTATACGATGTAATGAAGAAAACGAGCAAAATATAATAAATTGAATCCATTATTACGTTACCTGATCCTTTGGTACTTTACCTCCAAAAACCTTCACACCTTAAGAAATCATAAAATTTCGATTAACTGATGATTTTCCCGCTTTTATTTTCACAAAGTCTCCCACATTTTGTGAGATTTTCATTGAGAAACTCTTCTAAAATCATGGAAAAGGACACAATTCAAATTTAATCTTTTGAAAAAATCAAATGAATGATCAAAAATTAACAAATTATGAAAGCAAACGTAGTTCTAATATTTAGTCATTTTTCTATTTTTATTTGGGGAAAAACTTTCAATCTACCTATTTTTCACTAAAAAACGCTTCAATAAAATCAAGGAAAAAATGTAATTAGTGATTTATCTTGTAAATTTTTTAACTTCAGTTTAATTACATGAATCTAAATTATTCTTTGGATTATAAACTCATTAGATTCTTTTATATAGTAGAAGCCGAGGTTATTATTATTATTATTATTATTATTATTATTATTATTATTATTATTATTATTATTATTATTATTATTATTATTATTATTATTATTATTATAGGTTATTGTTATTTATTAGGCCCAATTTAGCAATTTTTTACATTGCTTTAAGAAAATTTTTCACATTTAGAGTTTCTCAATTTCTAAATTCATAAATAAAAAAAAGAAAAAAAAAACATTCTTGCCTTTAAATTTTTCAATTTTTTGCTCTGTTTAGGCAAATACGAATAAGCAAAAATTATGCAATTCAGATTTATTTCAGTGATTTTTTGGCTTTTAGATATCTTAACAAAATCTACGAGTTTTTCATTGAAAAACTCTCCACAAATCAGGGAAAATGAAAAAATTCAAATTTAATTTAGTGATTTTTTTAAATTTTTTTTGACCTTACTGATACTGTCACTGAAAAAAATCAACAAAATAAAGAAGCAAAAGTATTTCTAATCTCTTGGATTTCGATTATTTTTTATATTTTTATAAAAACAGTCAAAAGCAAACGTATTTTTAATATTCTACTTTTATTTGGGAAAAAACTTTCAATCTTTGCCTATTTTTCACTGAAAAACGCTTCAATAACATCAAGAAAAAAAATGTAATTAGTGATTTTTCTTGTAAATTTTTTAACTTCAGTTTAATTACATGAATCTAAATTATTCTTTGGATTATAAACTCATTAGATTCTTTTATATAATAATAGAAGCCGAGGTTATTCGTTTTAGGCCCAATTTAGCAATTTTTTACATTGCTTTAAGAAAATTTCTCGCATTTAATGAGTTTCTCAATTTCTAAATTCATAAATACATACGAAAAAAAAACATTCTGGCCTTTAAATTTTTTGCTCTGTTTAGGCAAATACGAATAAACAAAAATTATGCAATTCAGATTTATTTCAATGATTTTTCTGCTTTCAGATATCTTAACAAATTCTACGAGTTTTTCATTGAAAAACTCCACAAATCACAGAAAATGAAAAAATTCAAAGTTAATTTAGTGATTTTTCTTAGGTTTTTTTTGACTTTACTGAGACTCACTGAAAAAAAATCAACAAAATAAAGAAGCAAAAGTATTTCTAATCTCTCGTATTTAGATTATTTTTATATTTTTATAAAAACAGTCGAAAGCAAATGTATTTCTAATATTCTACTTTTATTTGGGAAAAAACTTTCAATCTTTGCCTATTTTTCACTGAAAAACGCTTCAATAAAATCAAGGAAAAAAATTTAATTAGTGATTTTTCTTGTAAATTTTTTAACTTCAATTTAGCAATTTTTTACATTGCTTTAAGAAAATTTCTCGCATTTAGAGAGTTTCTCAATTTCTAAATTCATAAATACATACGAAAAAAAAACATTCTTGCCTTTAAATTTTTCAATTTTTTGCTCTGTTTAGGCAAATACAAATAAGCAAAAATTATGCAATTCAGATTTATTTCAGTGATTTTTCTGCTTTCAGATATCTTAACAAAATCTACGAGTCTTTCATTGAAAAACTCCACAAATCACAGAAAATGAAAAAATTCAAAGTTAATTTAGTGATTTTTCTTAGTTTTTTTTTTGACCTTACTGATACTGTCACTGAAAAAAATCAACAAAACAAAGAAGCAAAAGTATTTCTAATCTCTCGGATTTAGATTATTTTTTATATTTTTATAAAAACAGTCGAAAGCAAACGTATTTCTAATATTCTACTTTTATTTGGGAAAAAACTTTCAATCTTTGCCTATTTTTCACTGAAAAACGCTTCAATAAAATGAAGGAAAAAAATGTAAGTGATTTTTCTTGTAAATTTTTTAACTTTAGTTTAATTACATGAATCTAAATTATTCTTTGGATTATAAACTCATTAGATTCTCTATAATAATATAATAATAGAAGCCGAGGTTATTCGTTTTAGGCCCAATTTAGCAATTTTTTACATTGCTTTAAGAAAATTTCTCGCATTTAGAGAGTTTCGCAATTTCTAAATTCATAAATACATACGAGAAAAAAACATTCTTGCCTTTAAATTTTTCAATTTTTTGCTCTGTTTAGGCAAATACGAATAAGCAAAAATTATGCAATTCAGATTTATTTCAGTGATTTTTCTGCTTTCAGATATCTTAACAAATTCTACGAGT
The DNA here is from genome assembly GCA_939628115.1 of Tribolium freemani. NCBI lineage: Eukaryota > Metazoa > Arthropoda > Insecta > Coleoptera > Tenebrionidae > Tribolium > Tribolium freemani. Next base: position 14,372,297 of record OW626786.1, on the reverse strand, counting down.
TTTTCATTGAAAAACTCCACAAATCACAGAAAATGAAAAAATTCAAAGTTAATTTAGTGATTTTTCTTAGTTTTTTTTTTGACTTTACTGAGACTGTCACTGAAAAAAAAATCAACAAAATAAAGAAGCAATTTCTAATTTCTCGGATTTACATTATTTTTTATAATTTTATAAAAACAGTCGAAAATAAAGTATTTCTGGACCTTCTCGTAGTTTGCAATTTTTTTATGCTTTTGCCAAACACATTAACACTTTTCAGACCTATCAGTGATTTCTCTAGTTTTATTTTGGAAAAAACTTTCAATCTTTACATATTTTTCACTGAAAAACGCTTCAATAAAATCAAGGAAAAAAATGTAATTAGTGATTTTTCTTGTAAATTTTTTAACTTCAATTTAGCAATTTTTTACATTGCTTTAAGAAAATTTCTCGCATTTAGAGAGTTTCGCAATTTCTAAATTCATAAATACATACGAGAAAAAAACATTCTTGCCTTTAAATTTTTCAATTTTTTGCTCTGTTTAGGCAAATACGAATAAGCAAAAATTATGCAATTCAGATTTATGTCAGTGATTTTTTTGCTTTTAGATATCTTAACAAAATCTACGAGTTTTTCATTGAAAAACTCCACAAATCACAGAAAATGAAAAAATTCAAAGTTAATTTAGTGATTTTTCTTAGTTTTTTTTGACTTTACTGACTATCACTGAAAAAAATTCAACAAAATAAAGAAGCAATTTCTAATTTCTCGGATTTAGATTATTTTTTATAATTTTATAAAAACAGTCGAAAATAACGTATTTCTGGACTTTCTCGTAGTTTGCAATTTTTCTATGCTTTTGCCAATCACATTAACACTTTTCAGACCTATCAGTGATTTCTCTAGTTTTGTTTTGGAAAAAACTTTCAATCTTTACCTATTTTTCACTGAAAAACGCTTCAATAAAATCAAGGAAAAAAATGTAATTAGTGATTTTTCTTGTAAATTTTTTAACTTCAGTTTAATTACATGAATCTAAATTATTCTTTGGATTATAAACTCATTAGATTCTTTTATATAATAATAGAAGCAGAGGTTATTCGTTTTAGGCCCAATTTAGCAATTTTTTACATTGCTTTAAGAAAATTTCTCGCATTTAGAAAGTTTCGCAATTTCTAAATTCATAAATACATACGAAAAAAAAACATTCCGGCCTTTAAATTTTTTGCTCTGTTTAGGCAAATACGAATAAACAAAAATTATGCAATTCAGATTTATTTCAGTGATTTTTCTGCTTTCAGATATCTTAACAAAATCTACGAGTTTTTCATTGAAAAACTCCACAAATCACAGAAAATGAAAAAAATTCAAAGTTAATTTAGTGATTTTTCTTAGTTTTTTTTTGACTTTACTGAGACTGTCACTGAAAAAAAATTCAACAAAATAAAGAAGCAATTTCTAATTTCTCGGATTTAGATTATTTTTTATAATTTCTCGTAGTTTGCAATTTTTTTATGTTTTTGCCAAACACTAGTTTTATTTTTAAAAAAACTTTCAATCTTTGCCTGTTTTTCACTGAAAAACGCTTTGGGTTTTTTGTATTTTTTTTAAATTCAGTTAATTAAATTCGTTCTGAATCACAAGTATTTTTAGGTTTAAATTCAACCAATTCAAACAAATCCGTAAAAAATAGTCTTTATTTCAATAAAGTGGAGATAACAAAATAACAAGATCAACAAAATCGAATTGTATAACAATAAATAATTCATTATAGGAAACAGTTTGAGGCTCAACCAATGTAAAAAAAATATGTTTTTTGTACATGACATAACACAGCCTAACACATTGTGAAGTACCCAATTACTCAACAGTCATCATCAAATCTTCAGCTTCCAGTTTCATCCCCATATTAACATCCAACGTTTTAATAACACCAGCAATCGGACTCTGAACTACAGTTTCCATCTTCATAGCCGATAAAATAACCAAGGGAGTTCCTTTCTCAACTTTTTCCCCAACTTTGACCCGAATATCAATAACAGTTCCGGGCATTGGAGCTCCAACTTGTTTCTTATTGGCTTTATCGGCTTTAGGATGGACGTGGATTTCTTTCCCTGCATCTTTATCTCTGATTAGGACTGAACGAAGTGTTCCGTTCAGTTCAAAGAACACTTCACGTTCTCCATTTTCTGTCAAATCCTCGGCCATTGCTAGGGTTTTAATGCCCAAAGTTTTGCCCTTTTCGATTGTCACTTCAAACTCTTCGCCTACTTTTGGTCCAACGAGGAAAATCCTAGTATCGAGTTTATCAACAGGACCGTATTGCTCTTTAAAAGCTAAATATTCGTTGGTGACTTGCGGGTATAAAGCTGCCGACATGACATCACGATCGGTTGCATGAGGGAAAGTTTCTTTAAGATCAGTCTTGAGTTTGTCGAATTCTAAGGGTGGAAGGGACGCTCCAGGACGCCCTTCAATACGTGGCATGTCTCTAAGTACTTTCGAGCGTAAAGGTTCAGGGAAACCTCCATAGGGTTGGCCGATGTGCCCTTGCAAATACTCCACTACCGATTTAGGGAAAGATAATTCTTCAGCTTTGTTTAAAACGTCCTGAGGGCTTAGTTTGTTTTGGACCATGAATTGGGCAAGGTCACCTACGACTTTAGATGAAGGTGTCACCTTTATTATGTCACCCAGGAGAATGTTAGCCTCGGCATATGCTTTCTTAACGTCTTCGAAGAAGTCGCCAAGACCTAAACAAAACATTTGTTAAATAACTAAACAGTTCCGTTAGAAATAACTTAATCTGTGTTATTTGACGCAAATTTTCCTTATCAAGTCACAAATAGTTATGGACAAAAGTAGAAACCCCACATTAGAAGTATTGAAAGTTCTAATAAAGATATTTATCTGAGAGTTGGTACTCAGGCATAATCCGTTGAAAATATTTTCAAGATGGCAGCACTTTCGGTTATACCCTAAGTCGCTATTAACTTTCTTATTTTAAATGGAAAGCTATATTTTTTAATGCGTTTTTGAATTACTAGAGTTATTTTAAGGGAGTTTTTATCAGCTTTCCCTATACCCAAGTTTAACCGTTTTCGAGATATTTAGGATTTTTGAAAATTTTTGAATTTGCACCTGTCCCTTAAAAAATCGGTAACGCGCTTAGTTTTAGAGATTTCGAAATCATGTTTGGAGAATTGAAAGAGAAAGCCTATATCTGTTGTTCAGTGTGATCAAAATTGGAATTGAAGTTAATAAACCCACAAATTTTAAGGTTAAGTTTGGACAACTTCAAGTACCCAAAACTTAATTTTTTCAAATGGGATGTCCCAATTTTTATTCTACTAGATGGAGGAGAATTTTTTTCTGCATCTATCTGTGTTAGCATTCCCTATATCTATCTGTGATAATTTTCAAGTTATGTTGGTTTTTTTGTTATTGTAGGAAATTTCTTACTAACCACAGCTATTTTTGCATAGTTTGCCATAAAAACATTTCTGATTAAACTGAAACGACAAACTCTGTTCAAAATTGTGTTATCAGACTATGTAAACAAAATAAATTAATTGGGTGTTGGTTTGAAAAACTTTAATTTCTCACCTTTTTTCATTCGTTTCCATGGCAACCTATGATAAAAGGCCTATGGCTAATGAATTTCTCAATCCCAACAAAAAGGTATTGTAACATGAAAACTATTAAACATAAGTATAGGGAATGTTAACACAGATCGAAGCAGAATTAAATTCTCTACCATCTAGTGAAATAAAACTCTTGTCACTTCATTTGAAAAAAATGAGTTATGGGTGCTTAAAGTTTTGCAAACTTAATTTTAAAAATTTGGAGATTGTTATTCTTTTTTTGAAATTTGAAAACACCAAAGGAAAGATCTAGGCTTCCTCTTTCAAATGAGCTCAAAAATATTTCCAAATTTTTAAAAATCGCAGAGTTATCGATTTTTGAACAGGAAGGTGCAAATCCAAAAAAAATTTAAAAACCATAAATATTTCGTAAACGGCTAAATTTAGGTATAGGAACAGCTTATGAAAACTACCTTAAAATAACTCTAGTAATTCAAAAACGCATTAAAAAATATAGTATTCCATTTAAAATAAGCAAGTTGATAGCAACTTCCGGTATAACCGGAAGTGCTGCCATCTTGAGAATATTTTCATTGAGCAGGACCTAAAAGATTATGGTTGTACACAAATTTTCAGATGACTATGATTATTAGAACTCCCAATACTTCTAATGTGGGGTTTAGACAAAACAGCCTGTATAAAATATAAAAATAGTATGTAAGAAAAACCTAAAATTGAGGCTCTTTCCAACATCGTAAAGTGTGAACAAAATTTGAAAAGTCTTGGGAAAAGACAATATAATTTTCTAGAAGAGATTATTTTTTTATTTTTTATTCAATAAGAGCTGCGGAACTACAAAACATCAAACTTTTTGAAGGAAAATTCAAAAACTAGGTACATCAAAATTGTTACAGTCACAATCAAAAAGAATGTCACCCTTATAAACCAAACCGTTGTTGTTTGAAAATTCTATTAGCCGTTTCAAAACTATAAAAACGCCAACGTCGCATTTTACCAAATTATTTTTTTAAATAAGATTGATAAAATTGTAAAATAGTTATTAATGATTAGATCTCTCATTGAAACTATAAATTACATTAGCTATCAATTTTTTGAAGTGCATGAATAATTTACAACAGCTAATTTTGAGAGAAAATGCGACGTTGGCGTTTTAATAGTTTTGAAACAGCTAATACAAACATTTTTTATATAATTTTATAAATATGAATAGGCCCCCTCTAATCGGGTAAAGTAGGTAAGGAATAATTTAATGTTTTACAGTTTTAACTAAAATAAATTGTTTAATTTTAAAAATTATACTTTGGTAATTCTAAATGCGAGAAGGTTTCTTTATAACGAAGAAAAAAATACCTTATTTTTTCTTTACCAAATAAAAGAAAATTTAATTCTGCACCAATTCTGTATTTTAATACTTAGGTATAAGCTGTTTCAAAACTATAAAAACGCCAACGTCGCATTTTCTGTCCAAATTAGCTGTTATAATTTTTCATGCACTTCAAAAAATCATAGCTAATGTAATTTACACTTTCAATGGGAGATCTAATCATTAATAGCAATTTTACAATTTTATCAATCTTATTTAAAAAAATAATTCGGTAAAATGCGACGTTGGCGTTTTTATAGTTTTGAAACAGCTAATATACATATTCCCAGTATTTACTTGCTGTTTCAAAACTATAAGAAACAACAGGGCACTTATATTTTTTGGGGTTAAATAGTCACATAGTTTTGAAACAGATATTAGGTTTAATAGCTTTCAAACAATAATTTTTAATTTTTGATTTGTTTTAAAAGCTGCTCGATATTTTATTCGAAATCTGTGGTGGTAATTCATAAAGAACGCCAAAAAAAAACAATCACTGACGACTTTTACCATTTCTTAAATAATTGACGATATTGTTAATATGTGTTTCCAAAAAAACACTTTAGAACAGTATTAATGACGTTTATATTTTTATTTTTCAACACACTTTAATATCTTTATCTTCTTGAGTACTTTGAAGTTACGAAAAAATAATTTTTATAATTTGTATATTTAAATTTTATTTTCTTTAAAAAGATATACCTTAAATCAATTTATTCTTATCCATTTTACGAGATAAACTGATTTTTAATAAATTAAGGTGATTTACAGAACCTTTAATTACAATCAAATTTTAATTTGTTTTCGATTCTAATTATATTAATTATTATAGGATTTTAATATAATTGAACATTTGAATGCCCGTTAAAATTTACAACATTTATGACCTGGAAGATTTCATGCTCTGAGCAAGAGCTAGCTCACCTAGGTATATTATAAGTGACATTTTTTTTGACAGTGACTGTACATATTATTGTTTTCATTAAAAAAAAATATTGCGCACAAAATTAGAAAATGATGTAACCGAGCAAGGGAATAAACTATTGAGTACGAAATTGAGTATTAATTATTGTATAATATACAGGGTGAGTTTGCTAAAAGCATATATCTTTTACTATCTCCACCTATTTCTCAAAAACTAGTAGTCTGTGCTATTAAATACCTAATGTTTTTCTCTATGAATTGTTTTAAAATTTCTCTACCCCTGTAATTAAAATTAATTAATTAAGGGTCAATTTCTAGCATGAACTTAATTATTTTTTAGGGTTAGCAATATTTTTTAAGGATGTTTAGCACAAAACAACATTTAAGCATCGCTTCTTCTCAGATGACATAAGAAATAAAAAATATTTGCAGTTACTTAATAGTAATTAATTAATTAATTAATTTTAACTACAAGGATTTGCAGAAAAATTCTGAAAAATTCAAAGGCATAGAGAAAAATACAAACTATTAATATTTATTATTAATTAATTATTTAATATTAATATTAAGTAACTAATATAGTATTTATTTTTTGAGGGACAGTAAAAATGTACTTTTAGTAGAATCATCCTGTATATTTGTGGTCGCACAAAACTTCCATGCATCGGTTTTTCGTCCCGTTTTTATTTGAAAAAATGTGTTGCAAATACCATGCGATCATTTGAATTTATAATTAGAGTAGGCTTTAATATTTTTTAGAATTAAAGTTTTTTTAAGAGTTTGGAGTTAAATAATAACATTTCCAACATAAATATTTAATTAGAATGCAATTTTTTAATTCAGTTTACACTAGGTTATCAATCACAAAGACGAAAAACCGCCTACTCTAATTATAAATTCAAATGATCGCATACTATATTAATAACAAAGGGTTAAACACTAACAATTTAATGATGTAGTTGCTCTTAAGTCTCGGTCTTTATAAATTTACCTCAATACGGTTGCGCATAAAACAGTATACAGGGTGTTCCGTCTAAACCCCACATTAGAAGTATTGAAAGTTCTAATAAAGATATTTATTTGAGAGTTGGTACTCAGGCATAATCCGTTGAGTTATGTTCAACGAAAATATTTTCAAGATGGCAGCACTTCCGGTTATACCGGAAGTCGCTATTAACTTTCTTATTTTAAATGGAAAGCTATGTTTTTCACTGCGTTTTTGGATTAGTTGAGTTATTTTAAGGGAGTTTTTATCAGCTTTCCCTATATCTAAATTTAACCGTTTTCGAGATATTTAGGATTTTTGAAAATTTTTGAATTTGCACCTGTCCCTTAAAAAATCGGTAACTCGCTTAGTTTTAGAGATTTCGAAATCATGTTTGGAGAATTGAAAGAGAAAGCCTATATCTGTTGTTCAGTGTGATCAGAATTGGAATTGAAGTTAATAAACCCAAAAATTTTAAGATCAAGTTTGGACAACTTCAAGTATCCAAAACTTATTTTTTTCAAATGAGATGTCCCAATTTTTATTCTACTAGATGGAGGAGAATTTTTTTCTGCATCTATCTGTATTAGCATTCCCTATACCTATCTGTGATAATTTTCAAGTTATGTTGGTTTTTTTGTTATTGTAGGAAATTTCTTACTAACCACAGCTATTTTTGCATAGTTTGCCATAAAAACATTTCTGATTAAACTTAAACGACAAATTCTGTTCAAAATTTATCAGACTGTGAAAACAAAATAAATTCATCGGGTGTTGGTTTGAAAAACTTTAATTTCTCACCTTTTTTCATTCGTTTCCATGGCAACCTATGAGAAAAGGCCTATGGCTAATGAATTTCTCAATCCCAACAAAAAGGTATTGTAACTTGAAAACTATTAAACATAAGTATAGGGAATGTTAACACAGATCGAAGCAGAATTAAATTCTCTACCATCTAGTGAAATAAAACTTTTGTCATTTCATTTGAAAAAAATGAGTTATGGGTGCTTAAAGTTTTGCAAACTTAATTTTAAAAATTGGGAGTTTGTTATTCTTTTTTAGAAATTTGAAAACACCAAAGGAAAGATCTAGGCTTCCTCTTTCAAATGAGCTCAAAAATATTTCCAAATTTTTAAAAATCGCAGTTATCGATTTTTGAACTGGAAGGTGCAAATCCAAAAAAATTTTAAAAACCATAAATATTTCGTAAACGGTTAAATTTAGGTATAGGAACAGCTTATGAAAACTACCTTAAAATAACTCTAGTAATTCAAAAACGCATTAAAAAATATAGCATTCCATTTAAAATAAGGAAGTTGATAGCGACTTCCGGTATAACCGGAAGTGCTGCTATCTTGAGAATATTTTCATTGAGCAGGACCTAAAAGATTATTTGAGATGACTATGATTATTAGAACTCCCAATACTTCTAATGTGGGGTTTAGACAAAACAGCCTGTATAAGCATAAAGTATTACTTTTACGCCTAATGACATAATATAATATTATACTCGTTTTGTTTGTATTTTTCTTTAAAACAATTCAAAATCTTCGAAATTCCATAAGTTAATCGTATTAATTTTACAAAATATTTTTTTAATTTTTGCCAAGATCTCAGTAAAAGAATAAGTGATTCAACTTATCTGCCAAAAATGTTTAAGGAAATTATCTGGCATTTTTTTGTATTAATTATTTAAAAACAATTAAAAATTCTTTTAGAACTCACCGAGAGAATACGCTTGGAACTGTAGGTTTGTGTATTGCCCTCCTGGTATTTCATTAATATAAACATCGGCATTGCCTGATTTCATCGTTGTTGTGCATTCGAATGGTGCATACAAAGTCCTGGTTTGTTCCCAATAGGCTGAATATTCGGACACTTTCGAAAGATCAAGTTTTGTATCGAGTTGAGTGCCTTGAAGACTTGCAACAACTGCACCCATACTTGGCTGACTTGTTAATCCAGACATTGAATCAACAGCAACATCAACAACATCAGCTCCAGCTTCAGCACATGCCAACATTGCAGCAACTCCAGCACCACTTGTGTCATGTGTGTGAATGTGGATTGGAAGATCGGGGTATTTGTCACGTAATGCACTCACAAGCATCCTAAATATGGAATAAAAAGTGTGTTTTTTTTCTTTTTGAATTAACAAACCTTCCAGCTGCTGGTTTAAGTAAGCCAGCCATGTCTTTAATGGCCAAAACATGCGTTCCAGCCTTGACTAGTTCTTCAGCAATTTTTAGGTAGTATTTTAGGTCGTATTTCGTTTTGTTCGGATTGCTCACATCACCAGAGTATGAAATAGCGGCTTCGACAATTCCGCCAGCTTTACCTGCAGCCTCCATACCCACAATCAAGTTTGGAAGGTAATTCAAAGAGTCAAAGACTCGGAATACGTCCATACCAGTTTGCACCTTAAACAAAAAAAAAACACTTAGTTTTTTGCATTTCTCTCGGAAACTATCACACTTAGAGCAACAAATCAAAAAGCGTCGTAATGAGTTTGAAATTATCTATTTTTTGGTGAAAACCCGGAACCGCTCCGGGTAACGGTTCCGGGTACAGAGGCATTTAAAGTTTGACACTAAAAAAATTCATAATTAAGAAACTAAAAGTCGTAGAGCAAAACGGTTTGTTCCAGTGAATTCTACGACTCATTTTACATATTATATTGGTTTTTTACACGATTTAAAAATTTGAAATTTTTTGCTTAAAATTGGTGGTATTTTATTGTTCAATAAAAAAATCGTAACTCAAAAACTGAAAGCCGTAGAGTAAAACGGTTTGTTCCATTGAATTCTGCGGCTTATTTTCACGCGATTTCAAATTTTGAATTTTTTTGCTTAAAATTTTATTGGTCAAGACACTTACCTTCACAAAAATGAAAAAAAATTTTTTTTTTAAACTTACTCTGGCAAAGTTTTATGGACTTTTGTATGCTCTTACAACACTCTGGAGTTGTTAAAAGTAGAAAAAAAGTTAATATCTTCGATTTTAAAAATTTTGATTTTTGCAATTTTGTCGCGATTTTGGTCGATTTCCGGTACCCGGAACATTCATCGAGTAATACCTCCGGAACTATTACAGATAACCCTAGAAAGTTTATTAGCGCTGGAAAGCTCTTTTAATTGTCTATCTTTTTCAAAAAAGATTATTGTTCTCCGACTTATAGTTTTCGAGAAAATTTCGAAGAAATGCAAAAGTAGGTAAAATTTAAAAAAAATCATAACTAAAAAACTATTGGGAATTTGACGATTTTCTCAACGCCAATCGATTCCCCGGATCATTTTACATATTATATTGGTTTTTTACACGATTTAAAAATTTGAATTTTTTTGCTTAAAATTTTATTGGTAGACACAAAAATGAAAAAAAAATAATATTTTTTTAAACTCACTCTAGCAAAGTTTTATGGACTTTTGTATGCTCTTACAACCCTCTGGAGTTGTTAAAAGTAGAAAAAAAGTTAATATCTTCGATTTTAAAAATTTTGATTTTTGCAATTTTGTCGCGATTTTGGTCGATTTTTGGTACCCAGAACATTTATCAAGTAATAACTCCGGAACTATTAGAGATAACCCTATGAAGTTTATTATCGTTGGAAAGCTCTTTGAATTATCTATCTTTTTCAAAAAAGATTATTGTTCTCCGACTTATAGTTTTCGAGAAAATTTCGAAAAAAAGCAAAAGTAGGTAAAATTAAAAAAAAATCATAACTAAAAAACAACTGGGAATTTGGCGATTTTCTCGACGCCAAGCGATTCCCCGGATCATTTTACATAAGCTTGGAAAATAGTTCCACATTTAGTTTTGCCGTAATTGAGAAAATAAAAAAATTGAAAAATTTGTTAAACCCCCCCCCCCTTAAAAATGGTCAATTTTTAAAGTGTCTCAAAATCAATTTAAACCCATCTTATCTTATAGATTTTGATGTGCTCTTTACAATGGAACAAAGCGTTTTCCTCTAACTCTAATAGTTTTGCCGTAATCGGCGTTTAAAAATTCAAAAAAAGTGAAAATGGCAATCTTTTTTTGCGTTTTTCTCGGAAACTATAAGACTTAGAGCAAATTTTAAGAATGCATCAGATAGCGCTTAAAATTATCTATTTTCTCGATTAAACCCGGAGCCGCTCCGGGCACCGCTTCTGGGTAGAGAGGCATTTAAAGTTTGACACTAAAAAAATTCATAAGTAAAAAACTAAAAGTTGTAGAGCAAAACGGTTTGTTCCAGTGAATTCTACTGCTCATTTTACATATTATATTGATTTTTTACACGATTTAAAAATTTGAAATTTTTTGCATAAAAATAGTGGTAGGTATTTTATTTTTCAATAAAAAAAATCGTAACTCAAAAACTAAAAGCCGTAGAGCAAAACAGTTTGTTCCAATGAATTCTGCGGCTCATTTTGCGTATTATATCAGCTTTTCACGCGATTTAAAATTTTGAATTATTTTGCTTAAAATTTTATTTATTACCTTCACAAAAATGAAAAAAAAATTTTTTTTTAAACTCACTCTATCAAAGTTTCATGGACTTTTTTATGCCTTTACAACCCTCTGGAGTTGTTAAAAGTATAAAAAAAGTCAATAGGTTCAATTTTTAAAATTTTGATTTTTGCAATTTTTGATTTTGGTTGATTCCGGGTACCCGGAACATTTATCGAGCAATAACTCCGGAACTAGGGAGATAACCCCATTAAGTTTATTATCGTTGGAAAGCTCATTTAATTATCTATCATTTAAAGGAAATATCATTATTCTCGGACTAACAGTTTTTGAGAAAATCGCTAACAAAAGCAAAAATAGGTAAAATGAAAAAAAAAATTCATAACTTAAAAACTATTGGGAATTTGGCGATTTTCTCAACGCCAATCGATTCCCCAGATCATTTTACGTAGGTTTGCATCAAATCAGTTTCACTTTTTCGAATAGTTTAAAAATTAATTGCAATTTTTTTTGACATTGCATTTTTTATCCATGTTATCATAAAATTATTGTGCCCTTACCGCCAATTCGCAAAATTTGAAGACAACATTATCGGGATAATTCGTATAACCCACAGCGTTTGCTCCTCTGAGCAACATCTGGAAAGGAATATTCGGAATCAATTTTCTCATCTCCTCCAGACGTTCCCATGGACATTCGTGCAAAAACCTCAAAGCTACATCAAAAGTCGCACCACCCCAATTCTCCAGCGAATACAACTGATGAAAGTTGTGTGTTACAAATGGTGAAATTCTCAGTAGGTCGTGTGACCTAACTCTGGTAGCTAGAAGTGACTGATGGGCATCACGATATGTTGTATCCATCAAAAGAAGCCCTTTGTGGTTACGAACGGCTTTAGCAAAAGCTTCAGGACCTTGTTGTTTGTAAATATCGCGGAAGCCTTTCGGTGGTTGGGCGTCTGTTCAAATAAAGCGCAAAATAATCACTACTCGAATTTTTCGAAAAAATAAATAAAAATAAAACGAACATAAAAAATGAATTAATATAAAATTAAAAGATAATAATGAGAAAAAATACTTTACTTGGCTTTTGGTCGGGGGTATACGCCAGGTACTCTGTCAAACAAAAACAAAAGAGGCATGCTAATTAATAATGGAACTAAACAAACACAAATGGATTAAGAAAAATCAAAAAAACAAGGCGTAAAGTGAGTATGATATGTTGTGCTAAAATGGGCCGAATGTTTATGTTGCTGACTGGTTGGACTTTTGAATTTTTTTCCTCATACTCTCCTTTACTAGAGTATCGTTTTTCACCAACAACCCGCAGAAAAATTATTTTAGTTAATTTTTAAACGTGTTTAATTTGCTCAAAAAACGAGCTAAATCGAATGAAACAAATCAAATAAATAAACTGCCAGATTATTGCAAGACTTGACTTGCAATGGAAATACTAGCCCAAGTAGCACAGATTGTTATTTAGCGGTTGTAAAAACGTTTTAGCAACAACTATTTGACAAACGTTTGACCAAACTTGTCATAACGTCACCGTGCCAAAAATGGGCATTTATTTTTGGGTTATATAACGGTAATATTACCAAATAGTTGCCAACAATTTGGTTGTTTCAAAGCTCTAACGAAATTATGCTCTGGAAGCTGTTGCTATTTTATGACTAAATGGCAACTATTTACTACATAATCACCGATTTGTTGTTAATTGGCTATCGTTTCCAAAGTACAACCCAACAGCAACTACAAAATAACATTTTATTTTTGGTTGTAATTTAGGAAAACTTGTGGGACATCAAGATCAAAATATAACAATATGGTAATTTAGTGGTCACTGAAGAGTCACGAAGAAATTGTTATTTTATTGAATCCTTGTAGACATCATGGATGGCCATAAACATATTATATATCACTGTAATGCATACACAAATTCCAAATACTCGTTAACCAAGCAAAAAATTACTTTTCTGACAAATATGAATACGATGCTTCGAAAAAAACGACGCGCCTTAAAAAAAGCAATAATTTATTAAACATACTAATTTTTTTTCAAAAAATTAAGAGAGTTTTTCTTTTAAATTAATTTCAGTTATAAAAATGTATCACTTTTATTTATTAAATTTTATAAAATAGCAGTAATTATGATTCTAACAACGACAAAGTTATTAAATGGTTATAAAATAGTTGTAAAATTGACACACATAAGAAAAATTTAACATGGCCGCTGTCTGCGCTGTCGTACTTGTCAAAAAAATCGCCATTTTTGTATTTCTTCTCTAATTGTTAGAAAACTGACTCAGAAACCTAATATTGACTAAGTTAAAACCAAATGGTATTTAGTTATTTTTTACGTTTGAGGGGGCTTTTCTGGCTAAATAATGACTAAATCGAAACAAACTAAATAAGTTGAGTCAGTCGTTCGACATTTTAATTTTCTGTAATATGTACTGCTTTTCCTAAATCTTTTTAAGGAAAAAGCAGTTTGTTTAATGTCAACTTTAGGCATAATTCACACTCCACACTACAGAAAATACACTTTTGTTGGTATAGGAAACGTAGATGTGGTATACGACAAATAAAATTTGACAGTTAAAATGATGGGAAAATTATTGTGTAGCTATGAAAGGGTAGAGTTATAGACATCACTTGGTAATGACAACTAAAATTTTGCTACCAAATTGCCACATTCTGCAGATAGATTTTCGTTATATTTTAGCTTTTTTATTTTTAAGAAAACGTTGCGGCAACTTTGGAAATTTGCCATATAGTTATAAGATAGATTATTCACAACTATATGGCAGAATAGCCAAATGGTCATGAAATAGTAATATTTTAGACATTATTTTGTCATTAAAATGTGTGTGATAGCTATAATATATCAACTTTAAATAGCTGTGAAAAGGTTATTTTTTGGGTTTACGATGGACATAAAAGCATTATGGCAACCTAAAAAATAACTATTTAGTTACGTAGACACCAAATTAAAGCTAAATTGTGGGGCAACTATTAGGAGTCTAATATAAAGCCAAATGAGCATATTATAGCTTTTTTAAATATTAATCTAACTAAAAAACAACTTCATTTTAAAAACCTAATGAAATAACCAAATTATGACTAAGATCAGGTTGCCATAACGTTACTGCAACAACTTTTTAACTGTGACAACCAAAAAGATGTTTTGTGCTATTTGGGATATTTAGTCTTTACCTTGGTCTAAACTAAATTTTGTGAAATGTATGTACTAGCATGTGTTAGTAACTTTTTCTGCTGGTTGTAATAAAGTGAAACAGTGGCAAATGTAGGCTCTTTGATTACCTATAATATTTTTTTTACTTAATTGGTGCAGTCGGTAGTCTAAATTTGCCACAACAATTTTAAAACACTTTAAGACACATAAAATCATAATTTTCCAATTCCCTTACCTTGCGATACCTCTGGCAAATGCGGTTTAATATCCGATGGTTTACTTGACGTAGCGAGCGGAGTTTGTGGTCCATTAACAAGCACCTGTCCCAAATAATTGAGCAATTTTTGTGCCCGATTTTGTGTTTGTGGAAAATTAAAAAGTTGCGGATTTTCATCAATGAAATAAGTATCAACCGCTCCATTCAAAAATTTTTGATTCTCCAACACATTTAGCAGAAAGGGAACGTTAGTTTTGACACCTCGAACTCGAAATTCTCTCAAAGCGCGATTCATTTTAGCGCACGACGATTGCAAGTCCCTTGAATGTGCAATGACCTTGACTAGGAGCGAATCATAGTAGGGCGAAATAATGGCTCCTGCAAACGCCGAAGCGCCATCTAGACGTATTCCCATGCCTTCTCCAGAACGGAACACTTCGATTCTTCCAGTATCGGGCTGGAAATTTTTGGCAGGGTCTTCCGTGGTCACCCTGCATTGGATTGCAAAGCCCTAATAACAATAATAATAAATAGATAAATTTGTTTATGTATTTCAACTTATCGAAGTATTTCAACGACTTTGAAACACAGAAAAACTTAGTATAACAAAAAGTAGAAACACAAAATTTTATTGTGAACTTTAAAACCGTGACCAAATGCTTGTTCTCAACTCATTCCCTGTTTAACCCTCTTGTGGATGTAATTTTCAAAAATCCTGAAACACATTTTCTTTATTTTTAACCGAAAGTCCAAATGCCAATTTTCTTGGATATGACTTCAAAAATGCAGGAGTTTTGCGTTGAACTCTTTTGGGGGTGGAATTTCTAAAAATTCTGAAATATACGCCTCTTTCTTTTTAACCGAATGTCTAAGATATCAATTGATAACTTCAACAATAAAGAATTTTTTATATGTATAACTTCAACAATGAAGGATTTTTTGTATAACCCCCTTGGAGTGGAGTTTTCAACAAACTGAAACACGCGTTTTTTATATTTAGACGAATGCCCAAATACCAATTCTCTTGGTTATAACTTCGAAAATGACATATTTTTATATTCAACCCTCTTGGGGGGTGGAACTTTCAAAATCCAGAAACACGTCTTTTTTCATTTTTAACCGAAAGATCAAATACCATTTTTCATTAATATAGCTTCAAAAATGACGATTTTTTATGTTTAACCCTCTTTGGGGTGGAATTTTTAAAAATAATAAAATACCTGTTTCTTTATTTTTCACCGAATGCCCAAATACCAATTTTTATAAATATAAGTTCAAAAATTACGGATTTTTATATTTAACCCCCTTAGGGGTGGAAATTCCAAATGTTTTTAAACACACGTTTTTCATCTTTAACCGAAAGCTCAAGTACCATTTGCATGGATACAAATTAAAAATTACGGATTTTTATACAAATTCTAACCCGTGTTCAACCCCCTTGGGGTTGGTATTTCCAACTAAAACACGTGATTCTTCACTTTTCACTGAAAGCCCAAATACCAGCTTTAATTAATGTAAATTCAAAAGTTACGAATATTTATACAAATTTTATTACGCCATTTAACCCTCTTAGGGGTTGATTTTTCGAAAATCCGGAAATACGTGTTTCTTCATTTTTAACCAAAAGCCCAAATACTAATTTTCAAGGATGTAAGTTCAATGTAACTTTAAAAATGACAGATTTTCTAAACTCCAATTTTAAATTCAACTCTCCATTTAACCCCTTTAGGGGTTGATTTTCCAAAAATCCTGAAACACGTCTTTCTTTATTTTTAACCGAAAGCCCAAATACTAATTTTTAAAGATATAATTTAAAAAATTATTTTTATTCAAATTTTAACACCCTATTTAACCCTCTTAGGGGGCGATTTTTGAAAAATCCTTTCTTAGTACACCCCTACGTTACAAAAGCTATCTACTGTAAAAATTTCAAGTTTCTATCCTTTCCTTTCCTTTAACCGAAAGCCCAAATACTAATTTTTAAAGATATAACTTAAAAAATGACGGATTTTTATTCAAATTTTAACACCCGTTGATTTGTCAGTCAGGCCAAGCAATTTTATATATACAGGGTGTTCCGTCTAAACCCCACATTAGAAGTATTGAAAGTTCTAATAAAGATATTTATCTGAGAGTTGGTACTCAGGCATAATCCGTTGAGTTATGTTCAATGAAAATATTTTCAAGATGGCAGCACTTCCGGTTATATCGGAAGTCTCTATTAACTTTCTTATTTTAAATGGAAAGCTATGTTTTTCACTGCGTTTTTGGATTAGTTGAGTTATTTTAAAGGAGTTTTTATCAGCTTTCCCTATACCCAAGTTTAACCGTTTTCGAGATATTTAGGATTTTTGAAAATTTTTGAATTTGCACCTGTCCCTTAAAAAATCGGTAACTCGCTTAGTTTTAGAGATTTCGAAATCATGTTTGGAGAATTGAAAGAGAAAGCCTATGTCTGTTGTTCAGTGTGATCAAAATTGGAATTGAAGTTAATAAACCCAAAAATTTTAAGGTTAAGTTTGGACAACTTCAAGTACCCAAAACTTAATTTTTTCAAATGGGATGTCCCAATTTTTATTCTACTAGATGGAGGAGAATTTTTTTCTGCATCTATCTGTATTAGCATTCCCTATACTTATCTGTGATAATTTTCAAGTTATGTTGGTTTTTTTGTTATTGTAGGAAATTTCTTACTAACCACAGCTATTTTTGCATAGTTTGCCATAAAAACATTTCTGATTAAACTTAAACGACAAACTCTGTTCAAAATTGTGTTATCAGATTGTGAAAACAAAATAAATTCATTGGGTGTTGGTTTGAATAACTTTAATTTCTCACCTTTTTTCATTCGTTTCCATGTCAACCTATGAGAAAAGGCCTATGGCTAATGAATTTCTCAATCCCAACAAAAAGGTATTGCAACTTGAAAACTATTAAACATAAGTATAGGGAATGTTAACACAGATCGAAGCAGAATTAATTTCTCTACCATCTAGTGAAATAAAACTTTCGGCATTTCATTTGAAAAAAATGAGTTATGGGTGCTTAAAGTTTTGCAAACTTAATTTTAAAAATTTGGAGTTTGTTATTCTTTTTTTAGAAATTTGAAAACACCAAAAGAAAGATCTAGGCTTCCTCTTTCAAATGAGCTCAAAAATATTTCCAAATTTTTAAAAATCGCAGAGTTATCGATTTTTGAACTGGAAAGTGCAAATCCAAAAAATTTTAAAAACCATAAATATTTCGTAAACGGTTAAATTTAGGTATAGGAACAGCTTATGAAAACTACCTTAAAATAACTCTAGTAATTCAAAAACGCATTAAAAAATATAGCATTCTATTTAAAATAAGGAAGTTGATAGCGACTTCCGGTATAACCGGAAATGCTGCTATCTTGAGAATATTTTCAATGAGCAGGACCTAAAAGATTATGGTTGTACACAAATTTTCAGATGATTATTATTATTAGAACTCCCAATACTTCTAATGTGGGGTTTAGACAAAACAGTCTGTATATTAGCTGTTTGAAAACTATAAAAACGCCAACGTCGCATTTTACCGAATTATTTTTTTAAATAAGGTTGATAAAAATGTAAAATAGTTATTAATGATTAGATCTCTCATTGAAACTATAAGTTACATTAGCTATTCATTTTTTTGAAGTGCAGGAAAAATTTGTAACAACTAATTTTGAGAGAAAATGCGACGTTGGCGTTTTTATAGTTTTGAAACAGTTAATAGATTGTTTTTCATGTTATACACGGTGTTTACGGTCTTGGAGTTGAAACTTTAAGAAAATGATTTGCACGATATAAGAACAGTAATGCCGTAGATAAAACGAAAATTTACATTGTAAAGAAAAAACATTTATTTTACACAATTTGTTTGGGAACTGCTGTCAAAATAAATGTTCGAAGTTGGCTCCACTGCATTGAAGGCAAAGTCGGATGCTTCTTAGTAACAAGGAACATGGAAACAATCTGCTTATTTGTTACAACAATGAAATTTTGTTTCCTTCAAAATAATAATAACATTGATATAAATAACAATTTCCCGAGTTTTCTTTTTCGGTTACACTATTCTATTACCAGTTAACACCCTGTATAAACTTACGTTTGGTTTGATGTTTTCCTGTTCTATCCCCATCTCCGGAAGCGTCATCCCTTCAGCAACCCGGATTTGCGTTTGCACTAAATCAATTCCGGTGATTTCTTCCGTCACCGTGTGTTCGACTTGGAGTCGGGCGTTCACTTCAATGAAGTAGAAATTGCCTTTTTCATCGCATAAAAATTCAACAGTGCCTGCGTTTTCATACCCCACATGTTTGGCAAGTTTTACGGCCAAATCGGTCATTTTGTTGCGGACTTTAACGTCCAAATGGGGGGCTGGGGCCATTTCTACGACCTTCTGGTGCCTCCTTTGGACGGAACAATCACGTTCGTAAAGGTGCACTACATTACCGGCCTTATCACCCATTAGTTGGACTTCGATGTGTCTTGGACGTTCGATGAATTTTTCAATGAACATGGCACCGTTACCGAAGGCACTTAGGGCTTCGGATGATGCTCTCTGGAAGTTTTCTTCCACTTCTTCCATCTTGCGGACGACACGCATGCCACGGCCGCCGCCCCCATAAGCCGCCTAAAGGGGGCACAATGCAAAAATATTTTTTTTAGTTTTTACACAACACTAAACCATAAAAAAATGTTTAATGCGTGGTGTTGCTAGGCAAAAATAAATATTTCTAGTCGAGTAAAAAAATAAATTAATAATTATTAATAAATTAATATTGTTGTGAACATTTTGTGAAAAATTTGCGTATTCTATATGGCAAAATTCTTTCAATTTTTAGAGCCGTAATTGCTTAAATAGAATCATGCAAAAGTTAATAGCTTTTGGGTAATTAACGTTTTAATATTGAACATCCAAAAGCACTAATTTATGGCAGGCTTTGTGGTAATTGGTGGTGAGGTCAGAATTCCTTGACAATAGAAAAAGATTCGCTGTAATATTTACAACCTTTTCGGTTTAAAGCGATCTATTGTCAAGGAATTCTGACCCGATCACTAAATACTACAAAGCCTGCCATAAATTATTCGAAATTTTATATCTCCGTTATTAAAATGTTAACTACTCAAAAGCTATCAACTTTTCCGTAATTAGCAATTACGTTTCTAAAAATTAAAAAATTATAGCATATAAAAAATACACCAATACTTTAAAAAAACATTTCAAAAAAATTAGTTTTTAATGTCCCATAGCAACATCATAAAAATTTTGAACATTATTAAAGTATAAAATGGTAGCGTAATTAATTCCCTATCATTTAGACTATTTATTTATTTTTTCACTCCACTAGAAATATTTATTTTTTCCTCGGCCATAAAACTTAGAACACCCTGTACTATTCCCGCATTTGTCATATATTCAGGTTGTGTTAATAATTAATGCAATTAATTTATTTGAAGTGTTGACAACTATTTTCAGTTTGTATTTTTGTAAATAGTACTTGTTTTTGGATATTTGAAGACGTTAAGATGGACGGTATTCTCCGCTAAGTGCCCTCATTTTTAATTAATTATTAATAAGGGCCTAAATCTAAACATTTATTAGGTGTTTCAAAACTATAAAACGCCAACGTCGCATTTTACCAAATTATTTTTTTTTAATAAAATTGATAAATTTGTAAAATAGTTATTAATGATTAGATCTCACATTGAAAATATAAGTTACATTAGATATTATTTTTTTGAAGTGCATGAATAATTTATACAGCTAATTTTGAGAGAAAATGCGACGTTGGCGTTTTTATAGTTTTGAAACAGCTAATAGTGAAATAACACATTTTGAAGCAAAAATGCTAGAAAAGTACACTCACAGAACAGTGCATAGACAGAAACGCCCAAAAACAGATCCGGTCACTAAACATTAAAATCACTAGAGTATAACCATAAAAAACTGTGTAATGCGTGGTGTTGCTAGGCAAAAATAAATATTTCTAGTCGAGTAAAAAAATAAATTAATAATTATTAATAAATTAATATTGTTGTGAACATTTTGTGAAAAATTTGCGTATTCTATATGGCAAAATTCTTTCAATTTTTAGAGCCGTAATTGCTTAAATAGAATCATGCAAAAGTTAATAGCTTTTGGGTAATTAACGTTTTAATATTGAACATCCAAAAGCACTAATTTATGGCAGGCTTTGTGGTAATTGGTGGTGAGGTCAGAATTCCTTGACAATAGAAAAAGATTCGCTGTAATGTTTACAACCTTTTCGGTTTAAAGCGATCTATTGTCAAGGAATTCTGACCAGATCACTAAATACTACAAAGCCTGCCATAAATTATTCGAAATTTTATATCTCCGTTATTAAAATGTTAACTACTCAAAAGCTATCAACTTTTCCGTAATTAGCAATTACGTTTCTAAAAATTAAAAAATTATAGCATATAAAAAATACACCAATACTTTAAAAAAACATTTCAAAAAAATTAGTTTTTAATGTCCCATAGCAACATCATAAAAATTTTGAACATTATTAAAGTATAAAATGGTAGCGTAATTAATTCCCTATCATTTAGACTATTTATTTATTTTTTCACTCCACTAGAAATATTTATTTTTTCCTCGGCCATAAAACTTAGAACACCCTGTACTATTCCCGCATTTGTCATATATTCAGGTTGTGTTAATAATTAATGCAATTAATTTATTTGAAGTGTTGACAGTTGACAGTTTTCAGTTTGTATTTTTGTAAATAGTACTTGTTTTTGGATATTTGAAGACGTTAAGATGGACGGTATTCTCCGCTAAGTGCCCTCATTTTTAATTAATTATTAATAAGGGCCTAAATCTAAACATTTATTAGGTGTTTCAAAACTATAAAACGCCAACGTCGCATTTTACCAAATTATTTTTTTTTTAATAAAATTGATAAATTTGTAAAATAGTTATTAATGATTAGATCTCACATTGAAAATATAAGTTACATTAGATATTATTTTTTTGAAGTGCATGAATAATTTATGACAGCTAATTTTGAGAGAAAATGCGACGTTGGCGTTTTTATAGTTTTGAAACAGCTAATAGTGAAATAACACATTTTGAAGCAAAAATGCTAGAAAAGTACACTCACAGAACAGTGCATAGACAGAAACGCCCAAAAACAGATCCGGTCACTATCAGAAACTAGAAACGCGCAGTGGTACATGTTTTTATGGTTTTTAGCTACTTTACCATTAGCCAACAAAACCGACTATATTTTATAAATTTTTAATTCATGTTTATATCCAAAAAATATGGCAAATGACTGCATTAAAATAGTTTTGTCGTCCAAATTATACTGAAAGTATGCTTATTAAATATTTAATAATAAATATTATTTTGTCGCTAGTTTTAGTTATTACTCTACTGTAGTAGGGTTGACAAATATAAAAATTTTGTTATCTGAATTTTATTAAAATAGTGACTACACAACCATACTTCTGATCATAGTTAAAAAATTATCCATTTGGTTGCGTTTTATGGTTTAATTTTTTCTCGGTATATTAGAGATAAAGAAATAATGGCTTCTATTTAAAAAAGTGTTGAAGGTTTTTATTACTCAATTGTGTATTTTTTTAAAAAGAAAACGACTGTCCTGTTCGATGATTTTGGCTAAAATGTAATAATTGATACAATTGTGACTCACAAAAATTAAATTAATGAATATTGAACTTAAAATTAACTTTGTAGCGTTATATCGTTAGATAGATTACATATTAAAAAAGTATAATAATTTTACGTTGCCCTCTTGTGAACAGTAGTCAAAGTTTTTTGACACTTAAATAATAAGTAGTTATTAAAGAACTAGTTTGGTAGATGTTTTTGACTTTGTGTGAAGTTTTTCTGGTTTTTTCAATTTATGGGTTACATTTTTATTTTTCAATGCAGTTTTTTTATTTACATCAGTGTCTTAAAGATTTATATTTGTTCTTATGAAAAGCTGTCTAATAGATTCATCATTTTGCATTGTTATATGCGATTTTTTTGTTTATCTCTTAAATATTTGTAAATAAACGGTTATTATTTTATTTAGTTTATTCGTAAGTAAATAAATTCTGACAAAAAAAGTAAGATGTGCTACTAGTAATTTTCCCACTAAAATTTTTCATTGCTAATTTCTATTCCTATTTTTGGTAATTTTAGTAATCTCCACCTAAAATCGGAATATCCAGTAAAGCACTATAACATTCCTGTTATGAGATTTGATCCCCCGGCACTTTTCTGTTTTTGACTTTTTGTGCCTCTGACCCTTCTGCTGTTGAACATTTCTGATAATGAAAGGGTCTAGATTTGACTGATTATGCCAATGAATATTTTTATACAGGCTGATTCTTTTAGGGCCTACATTAGAAACTTTTTAACTTCTAATATAGCTAGAGCTTTAAAATTTTGTGTACGATCTAAATCGACCATTCTGAATTCAATTAAATTATTTTCAAAATGGCTGAACTTCCGGAACTACGAGAAATGGGCGCCAACTTTGAAATTTTAAATAGTAACCCCACATTTTTATTGCATTTTTGAATTCACCTTCTCAAACTGACTAAAATGTACTTTAGTTATTGGTACTTATCTGTCATAGTTTTTGACATTTGTCAATTTTTTTGTTAAAATTTTCACTTGCAGGAGTGTATTTAAAATGTGACAGCCCTTCAACCCTTTGCGATAAGTGAATAATTTTTTTTTGTATTCGATAACAGAAGGTTTGAAGAGCCTTCTAGAATTTTCAAAATTGTCATTTGTCAAAATTCAAGGATAGTGTGATTTTTTCAAAATGGTTATCAAAAAACGGCTATAACTCAGTTTTTTCAAATGGAACGACACTATTTTCTTAGGCAGTTGAAAGAACATCGACATTTATGGTGACTTTTATGTACATGTCCTATACCTATCTCGTACGGTTTTTGAAAAAATCACAAAAAACGAATTTTACTTTGTAATTTTCATCGTTAATCAAGTAGGTCTTGTAAAATGGTCAAAGTTGTCAAACTTCAACATTTTATTTAGTTATTAGATGGTTCATAATCGAATAAGCAGTAAAACAATAATATTTAATTATGGTTTATTATAACTTAGTGAATTATGTAAAGTAACTCAGTCAGTATGCCATCGAATTTTGAACTTCTTGAATGAAAATGGTAGAGAAATCAAACATTTCTTTTAATTAATAGCACAACTTTATCGCATTTTTTGAAAGTTTACTCGATTAAAAATGAAAATAATGATCTAAAAATCAGTTTTTTGCGATTATTTCAAAAACTGTAAGAGATAGATATAGAAGATGTTGATAAAAGTCTCCATATAAATCGATGTTCTTTTGATTGCCATTGAAAAAACAAGGTCATTCCATTTGAAAAAACTGAATTACAATTATTTCTTGATCATCATTTTCAAAAAATCATAGTAGCCTTGCAATTTGACAGTTCAAAATTCTGAAGATTTTAGAAGATCCCTCAAACCTTTGGTTATCAAATGCAAAAAGAATTATTCACTTACTGTAAAGGGTTCAAGAGTTGTGATATTTTAAATAAACCCCGGTAAATGAAAATTTGCAAAAAAAAATTGACATACGTCAAAAACTATGACAGATAAGTACTAACAACTAGGGTATATTTTAGTCAGTTTCAAAAGGCGAATTCAAAAATGTAATAAAAATAGGTGGTTACTATTTAAAATTTCAAAGTTGGCGCCAATTTCTCCACGTTCCGGAAGTTCAGCCATTTTGAAAATAATTTAGTTGAACTCAGAATGGTCGATTTGGATCGTATACTAAATTTTAAACTTCTATCTATACTAGAAGTTAAAAAGTTTCTAATGTAGGCCCTAAAAGAATCACCCCGTATATTTTTTTATTTTCTTGATGTGAACTTTTCTACAATTACTTAGCGGATAGACCACCAAAGATTATTATTTACGTCGCGTAATGAGTTTGCACATATGTATACAAGAAAGGTCATCCGGAACAATGTAATTTATGCAAATGACAAAGTTAAATATACCCACCTTAAAAATGACAGGTAATCCGTGTTTGACACAAAATTCCTTGGCTTCTTCCTTTGTGGTGACAGGTCCATCTGTCCCCGGAACAATAGGAACACCTAACCCAAAAAAAATGCAATAAAATTTTTTTTACTCGATTTTGAGTGCACCTGCAGCAATTGCCGCCTCTCTGGCAGCCACTTTATCCCCCATCTGGTGGACAACCTTTGGCGAAGGTCCGATAAATCGTATCCCAGCATCGATAACAGCTTGGGCAAAATCGGCCCTTTCTGACAGAAATCCATAGCCTGGATGGACCGCATCTATGCCGTTGTCTTTACAAATTTTGATTATTTCGGGTACGTTCAGGTAGGCTTGGACAGGTGCTAGACCTTCACCCACTAGATAACTTTCGTCAGCTTTGAGTCTGTGAATGTGGGCTCTGTCCTCTTTGGAGTAGATGGCCACCGATTTGATTCCTAGTTCGTTACAAGCTCGGAAAACTCGAACGGCGATTTCGCCACGGTTTGCCACCAGGACGCTTCTGATTGGTTTGTATTCGATTTTTGTGGAGAAGTTGCATGTTGCAGGGAGGAAGGAGATGTGCTGGGTCGAACGGAGGAGGGTTTTGGAGCTGATGAGGCGGACTAGCATTGCGGGAGGCCGTTGGATCTGCAAAAAATTACATATTTGTTATCATGAAATTTCAAATTTTTCGACGATTTTTGGCCCATTTTTGAGAAATAATTATTATTTTTCTGCATAAAAATTTTGATGTCTTAAACATTAATTTTTGATACTGTTTGTTTATTGTAGGTAACTTTTCTTTTCATTTGTCTTTTTTTATTTATTATGAATTTGACGAAATATGAAACACATTGACATTAGAAGTATTGAAAGTTCTTGTGGATGTAATTTTCAAAAATCCTGAAACACATTTTCTTTATTTTTAACCGGAAGTCCAAATGCCTATTTTCTCGTTGAACTCTTTTGGGGGTGAAATTTCTAAAAATCCTGAAATATACGCCTCTTTCTTTTTAACCGAATGTCTAAGATATCAATTGATAACTTCAACAATAAAGAATTTTTTATATGTATAACTTCAACAATGAAGGATTTTTTGTTTAACCCCCTTGGAGTGGAGTTTTCAACAAACCTGAAACACGCGTTTTTTATATTTAGACGAATGCCCAAATACCAATTCTCTTGGTTATAACTTCGAAAATGACATATTTTTATATTCAACCCTCTTGGGGGTGGAACTTTCAAAATCCAGAAACACGTCTTTTTTCATTTTTAACCGAAAGATCATTAATATAGCTTCAAAAATGACGATTTTTTATGTTTAACCCTCTTTGGGGGTGGAATTTCTAAAAATAATAAAATACCTGTTTCTTTATTTTTCACCGAATGCCCAAATACCAATTTTTATAAATATAAGTTCAAAAATTATGGATTTTTATATTTAACCCCCTTAGGGGTGGAAATTCCAAATGTTCTTAAACACACGTTTTTCATCTTTAACCGAAAGCTCAAGTACCATTTGCATGGATACAAATTAAAAATTACGGATTTTTATACAAATTCTAACCCGTGTTCAACCCCCTTGGGGTTGGTATTTCCAACTAAAACACGTGTTTCTTCACTTTTCACTGAAAGTCCAAATACCAGCTTCAATTAATGTAAGTTCAAAAGTTACGAATATTTATACAAATTTCATTACGTCATTTAACCCTCTTAGGGGTTGATTTTCCAAAAATCCTGAAACACGTCTTTCTTTATTTTTAACCGAAAGCCCAAATACTAATTTTCAAAGATATAATTTAAAAAATGACGGATTTTTATTCAAATTTTAACACCCTATTTAACCCTCTTAGGGGGTGATTTTCGAAAAATCCTTTCTTAGTACACCCCTATGTTACAAAAGCTATCTACTGTAAAAATTTCAAGTTTCTATCCTTAGCCGTCTAGGCTGTGCGTTTATTGGTCAGTCAAGCCAAGCAATTTTATACAGGGTGAGTCACTGATATGGGCATGCTCGATTACACCTACACCGTCAATGATATCGAAATGAGTCAAATGTCACAGCAAATGGGAGGCCAAAGTGCATTTTTTAAAATTATTTTGCTCTATACAGGGTGTTCCATTTTTACAGTGCAGCCTATAACATAGTTTTTTTAAATGGCACCCCCTGTATATTTGTACATATTTTAATTTGCATTTCTTTAAGCTTAAAAAATCCGTTTAATTTTTTTAATTTGCTTTAACCGTTTAGAAGAATTTTTTCTACAATTTAGTGCGTTTGCAGGCACATTATTAAAAAATCGCAGTACCCTTGGTTTTTGGGATATCAAGTTGGGACTTTGTCCATATGTAAACAATTGTTTGAGGTATCTTTCGGTGGCAAGATCGTTCATTTTTATTATAGGATCTCCTTGTTGTGACACATTCATTTTAGGACAATTTGAAGGACCAAAACTTGATTTTTTTAAATAGCACCCCCTGTATTTATTACTAGATCCTATTCAATGTCTCATTTTACATCTTTTCTACCTCTTAAGTTTTTTCCTAAAAGTTGATAGTTTGGGAGATAATTGGGTTTTTCTGAAAAATGCACACAAAATATCTTGAATATTAATGTAGCGTGTCATAAAAAACAATAACTTCTGGCATATTAACATCAAACTGGCATTTATTGTACGTCACTTTTTTAATTTTGTTGTGAAAATGATTTTTTCGTGTTAAATGCATACAATGTCATCGAGATATAAACTCTAAATTTGAAAAGAAATAATTAAACAAAAATGAAAGAAACGACGGCTCTACCAGAGAAAATATGTAAGAAAGAATTATAAAGGACTTTCATAGAATAGATCATGCCACATTAGAAGGGGTGAATTTTTAAAAAGAATTGACGAATGTTGTGCTTTATTGCTTAAGAAAGCCGTCATTTTAAACAGTTTTGTAATTGCAAGTAAAATGTTATCGCTATTGATTTTTATACCTCAGTAAATATTTTTTTATTTCCTTATTTCTCCATTGTAAATTTCTTTCATTTTTATTTAATAATTTCTTGTCAAAGTTTATATCTCGATGAGATTTGTAGATTTGCATTTTACGCGAAAAAATCATTTTCACAAGAAAATGAAAACGTGACATACTATAAATGCCATTTTGACATTGGTGTGCCAGAATGTATTGTTTTTCATGGCACGCTTCATTAGTATCCAAGAGATTTTGTATGTATTTTTCAGAAAAACCGATTTATCTCCCAAACTATCAACTTTTAGGAAAAAACTTAAGAGGTAAAAAAGATGTAAAATGAGACACTGAATCGGACCTAATAATAAAATACAGGGGGTGCTATTTAAAATAATTAAGTTATGGTCCTTCAAAGTTTCCTAAAATGAATGTGTCACAGTAAGGAGATGCTACAATGAAAATGGACGATTTTGCCACCAAAAGATACCTCAAACAGTTGTTTCCATATGGACAAAGTCCCAACTTGATATCGCGAAAACCAAGGGTATTGCGATTTTTTAATAATGTGCCTGCAGACGCACTAAATTGTAGAAAAAATTAAATAACTTGTGAACGGTTAAAGCAAATTAAAAAAACTAAACGGATTTTTAAAGCTTAAAGAAATACAAATTGAAATATGTTCAAATATACAGGGGGTGCCATTTAAAAAAACTATGTTATAGGCTGCACTGTAAAAATGGAACACCCTGTATAGAGCAAAATAATTTTAGAAAATGCAATTTGGCCTCTCATTTGCAGTGCCCTTTGACTTATTTCGATATCATTGACGGTGTAGGTGCAATCAAGCACGCCCATATCAATGACTCACCCTGTATATACCTATAGATTTAGGTTTTTTACTGCGTTTTTAGATTACTTGGGTAATTTTGAGGGAGTTTTTATCAGCTTTCCCTATACCTAAGTTTAGCCATTTTCCAGATATTTAGGATTTTTTGAAAATTTTTGGATTTGCACCTGTCCCTTAAAAAATCGTTAACTTTCTTAGTTTTAGAAATTCCGAAATCATTTTTGGACTATTAAAAGAGAAAGCCTATATCTGTTCTTCAATGTGTTCAAAATTGGAAAAGAAGTTAATAAACCCAAAAATTTTAAGGTTAAGTTTGGACAACTTCAAGTACCCATAACTTAATTTTTTCAAATGGGATGTCCCAATTTTTATTTTACTAGATGGAGGAGATTTTTTTTCTGCATCGATCTGTATTAGTATTCCCATACCTATCTGTGATAATTTTTAAGTTGTTGTTTTTTTTGACATTACCAACCACAGCTATTTCTGCATAGTTTGACATAAAAATATTTCTGATTAAACAAACGACAAACTCTCTTCAAAATTGTGTTAATTAATTCAATTTTGGTTTAAAAAACCTTAATTTCTCACATTTTATCTAATGATTAATGCATTTGCTCAATCCCAGCAAAAAATTATTGTAACTTGAAAACTATTAAATATAATAATAGAAAATGTTAATACAGACTGATGCAGAATTAAATTCTCTACCATTTAGTGAAATAAAACTTGTGGCATTTCATTTGAAAAAATTGAGTTATGGGTGCTTAAACTTCCGCAAACTTAACTTTAAAAATTTGGGGTTTGTTATTCTTTTTAAGAAATTTGAAAACACCAAAGGAAAGATTTAGGCTTTCTCTTTCAAATGAGCTGAAAAATATTTCCAAATTTTTAACTGGAACTGGAAGGTGCAAATCCAAAAAAAAAAATAATTTAAAAACCCTAAATATTTTGTAAACAGCTAAATTTAGATATAGGGTTTATGAAAACTACCTTAAAATAATTTAGTGATCCAAAAACTTTCCATTTGCAATAAGAAATTATGGATGATTATGGTTGTATAATAAGAATTTTCAGATGCCTCTCATTATTAGACGAAACTATAAACTTAAACTTAATTATGTGAACAAGGATTGTTTTGAATTTTTTTTGTACAAATCGAGCAAAATATAAATTAAATAAAGTTCGACCCAATTTCTGAGCCTGCAGGTTTGAAGAGATAAGGTTAACACCATTTTTTTCTGGTTTATTTAATTGGTAAAAATACCTCAAGATCGAGTCATGCCTCATTAGCTGATTTTATTTATACTATTGTTCAAAGTGCAACTACAACCAGTCATTAATTGTATTGATAATAATTCGGAAAATAGCTCCTTATTGTTTATTTATATTTCGAGTTTGATCATTAAATCAAACACGAATTGATGTATTATCTAATCGAAATAATAATTTTTGAACTATATATTTTCAGTACACGTGAAATAATGTAAACACAGCAAATCGAGATTAAATTGATAAATGTGTCTACATACTTTTCTAGTGTGTAAACAGAAAAGTCGTATTTTTTTAGC
Source organism: Tribolium freemani (assembly GCA_939628115.1). Classification (NCBI taxonomy): domain Eukaryota; kingdom Metazoa; phylum Arthropoda; class Insecta; order Coleoptera; family Tenebrionidae; genus Tribolium; species Tribolium freemani. Next base: position 14,342,150 of record OW626786.1, on the reverse strand, counting down.
GAAAAATATTTGAATTTAATTAACCTTATTACACGGAACATGTGATTCAAAATTGCTTTTCAAGGCCACACATTTTGCGACACGCTAGCTATAAAAACATTTAATGAGCGAAATTGACTTTATTTATTTAATAACTGTAATTAGCTTTTAAGTTAATTAAAGGAAAAAAGCTCAATTTATTTTACTTCATTTTTCAAGACGGTTTACTTAGCAAAAATAATGAATGGCCATTGCTAACTTTTTGTTTTTCTACGAAAAATTCAAGTTCAACATTAAGACAAAAAACTCACCATTCACACAAATCCATTCATTGTTTTCACTAATGTTTTCGTTAGTGCAAGGCTATTTATAACCGAAATTGGTACATTCATTTTTGACAGAATTTAGATTTGTTGACAGGATTACATTGCACACTCGGTTCAGATTGTTATTTTTATAATATGAAAAAATGTGCTGTGTTTTTTAGGAGGTTTTAGGTGTCAAGAACGGTTGTACAAAATTAGGTATTAAAATCTGGTAATTTAGGATACATTTTTTATTTATTTAATTAATTTGTATTGCAATAAATTCCATTACAAAAACAAAGAAAATAAAATACGTTTTGTAAAAAACTTAAGTCTAGTGCACAATAAAAATATATAAAAAATGTTTTTTAAAAAAAGCTTTTATTTAAAAAATGCATTAAAAAGTAAAAATAATGTATTTCAATCACAGGAGAATATTTTTTCTTACAGGTTAAAATTCTAAAATTTATAAAAGCTTTGGGAGTTGTCAACTGAACAAAGTAATTCTGTAATGCCGTAGTTTTATAACTCTTTTATAAGAAAAAATATTCTCCTGTGATTGAAATACATTATTTTTTACTTTTTAGTGCATTTTTTAAATAAAAGCTTTTTTTAAAAAACATTTTTTTATATATTTTTATTTTTTGCTCTTTAGTCTTTATTTATTGCATACAGGCTGTTTTGTCTAAACCCCACATTAGAAGTATTGGGAGTTCTAATAATCATAGTCATCTGAAAATTTGTGTACAACTATAATCTTTTAGGTCCTGCTCAATGAAAATATTCTCAAGATAGCAACACTTCCGGTTATACCGGAAGTTGCTATCAACTTCCTTATTTTAAATGGAATGCTATATTTTTTAATGCGTTTTTGAATTACTAAAGTTATTTTAAGGTAGTTTTCATAAGCTGTTCCTATACCTAAATTTAGCCGTTTATGAAATATTTATGGTTTTTAAAATTTTTTTGGATTTGCACCTTCCAGTTCAAAAATCGATAACTCTGTGATTTTTAAAAATTTGGAAATATTTTTGAGCTCATTTGAAAGAGGAAGCCGAGATCTTTCCTTTGGTGTTTTCAGATTTCTAAAAAAGAATAACAAACTCCAAATTTTTAAAATTAAGTTTGCAAAACTTTAAGCACCCATAACTTATTTTTTTCAAATGAAATGACAAAAGTTTTATTTCACTAGATGGTAGAGAATTTAATTCTGCTTCGATCTGTGTTAACATTCCCTATACTTATGTTTAATAGTTTTCATGTTACAATACCTTTTTGTTGGGATTGAGAAATTCATTAGCCATAGGCCTTTTCTCATAGTTTGCCATGGAAACGAATGAAAAAAGATGAGAAATTAAAGTTTTTCAAACCAACACCCAATGAATTTATTTTGTTTTCACAGTCTGATAACACAATTTTGAACAGAGTTTGTCGTTTAAGTTTAATCAGAAATGTTTTCATAGCAAACTATGCAAAAATATGTGGTTAGTAAGAAATTTCCTACAATAACAAAAAAAAACAACTTGAAAATTATCACAGATAGGTATAGGGAATGCTAATACAGATAGATGCAGAAAAAAATTCTCCTCCATCTAGTAGAATAAAAATTGGGACATTCCGTTTGAAAAAATTAAGTTTTAGGTACTTGAAGTTGTCCAAACTTAACCTTAAAATTTTTGGGTTTATTATCTTCAATTCCAATTTTGATCACACTGAACAACAGATATAGGCTTTCTCTTTCAATTCTCCAAACAGGATTTCGAAATCTCTAAAACTAAGCGAGTTACCGATTTTTTAAGGGACAGGTGCAAATTCAAAAATTTTCAAAAATCCTAAATATCTTGAAAACGGTTAAACTTGGGTATAGGGAAAGTTGATAAAAACTCCCTTAAAATAACTCAACTAATCTAAAAACGAAGTGAAAAACATAGCTTTCCATTTAAAATGAGAAAGTTAATAGCGACTTCCGGTATAACCGGAAGTGCTGCCATCTTGAAAATATTTGCATTGAACATAACTCAACGGATTATGCCTGAGTACCAACTCTCAGATAAATATCTTTATTAGAACTTTCAATACTTCTAATGTGAGGTTTAGACGGAACACCCTGTAGATTTATTGTTATTACACTGTGCATCTACCGTGACGTCCAAATGACCAACATACCGTCTATGTCGGTATAAGTTACGGTATGTACAAATCGAGAAACCCTTTGTAAACATAACCTAAAATTCTAAAATCCCATTTAACACCTTTAGGGGGTAATTAACTATATAGAATTGCATTGTCACGCAGATTACGTAAGCATGTAAAATTTCATTTCATTGCGACTACAGGAACCCTCTCAAATTTATAAATAGAGAACCCCTTTGTAAACATAACCTAAAACTTTAAAACCCCATTTAACCCCTTTAGGGAATATTTAACTACATAGGATTGCATTGTCACGCAGATTAAGCGAGTATGCAAAATTTCAATTCAGTGGAACAACGGGAACCCTTTCAAATTTGGCTCCGAAAAAATAACCGACAGACAGATAACATTGTGAATTAAATAAAAGCTTTTAAAAAAAGCTACAAAGAAGTTAATTTATCAAACATTAAGAAATGAATTTATAACTTTATAAGATCGTAAAGCAATGACAAACGGAAAAATTTAGGAAATGAATATGAAATATAGGGAAATTAAGAAACTAAAAAGCTGAAATATTAAGAATAAACTTAAAAACTGAGTGACTGAAACACTAAGAAACTATAAGATTGAACGACTGGAAGCCTGAGAACGTAAAAAAATAAGAAGTTTGTTCAAAGTTGAATAACTTGAAAAACTTAAATGGAACACTCTGTTGTTTTTGCTTCTCAAAGATTATTAAATTGTTTATATAAAAACATAACACAAGTTTCAAATGCCCAAGTTAATAACTAAAAAAATATAAAGATTTTTGAACTAATTTGGTACATTTTTGATGTTTAAGTTTAAACTCGAAATAATTACGAGAATCAATTTTTATCAAAAACAAATCGATCCACAATTTATCCACAATTTTTGAATCCAAGTGTAATAGAAAACTTGAAATTGTCTTAGAAAAGAGCGAAATTCCAAATTGTTTGGCCGACATTTACAAAATAAACAAACAACAGTTTTTTGCTCAGTTTTGAACGCCTTATGATTGGTCTGTTTTACAGTTGGGAGTGCAATCTCCCACCCATATCCAATAACAAACGCTTAATCGTCTTCCAATTTTTTGTGCACCAAACAAACAAGTAGGAAGTAATTTTTATATTTTTATTGGTCAAATTACTAACTGCAGGAACAAATAAGACACTAATAAACAGGTTTTAGGGCCGGTCTTTCTCACAAAACAGGATTTCGCCTTAGATGTGAATAAAATGGTCGAAATAATTGGATTTTTTTTTTGACAAAAACACATTTTTTTTAAATTTATTACACAAAAACTAAGAATCCTAGAAATGTAGGACTTTCACACAACTAATTAAAATTTTCACTATCGTTAATAATTACAATTATAATAATTATATAAATTTTTAAAACCAAAATTAATAATTAACGAACACCGCAATTTTGACACTTGTACGTAAATTATTTTTTTATTCCAAAACCAAGGGCGATACAAAAATTTTACACGATACAAAAATGGTTTAAAATTAATGGGTCTTTCGAATAAAAAAAGAAATCCGCCACTGGGATAACCCATAACAAAAATATGTCCCCAAACGTGTTGTCAGTACATTAGAATAAAAAAAACAAAAGATAATTTTTTATTCGAACCTGAAAATCTCTACCTAAATGAGAAAATTAAAAACTAGCAAAATGTATTTTGTTAAAACTAAACACAGTAATAAAAAAATTGAAAAAACATCCATTTTAAATTAGGAAAGTTAAACACAACTTTAGCAGGTTTAACACATATTTAGGATACAAGTCAATTTAGGAATTAAAAAAAAGTGTTAAATATTTACATTTTTATTAACAAAACAAATTTATTTCGAGTCTCAAGACAAGCCCTTAAGGATCCGGTCATTTAGATTAATTGTCTACACACGTTTTTATCACTTTTTTACAAGCACCTGAGCTGTGTACCTAAATTTATGTTTTCCTAAATATTTAGACGCTTTAAGTACGTTACATTGCACTCATTAACGATAATTATAAAATAAGTTAATGGGCTATAAATAGCTGCTGTTTTATTTACATTAATTCAAGCAAAAATATTGAACTTTAAAATTGATTGAAAATCGTTCCTTTGGACTTTGTACAAATCGGATTCATCCCATATCTCATTGCGTAATAAATCGGGCGAGAAAAACAATAATATTTCATGTTTGGAGGATTGTAAAATACGCGCCTCTCTAATTATTATTTTTAGCCCCGAGATCGACACGAGTCTGAGACAGTGACAATCATTTCAACTTGGTTATTTTTACCTGACTATAACGTGATTAGTAGAGCAAAACTATGATAATTTGCCGAGGAATTAATTGTAAATTATAATTAAGGCGACTGAACTTTGGAATAGTGTTTGGCAATCGTAATTCCCTCGCAAAAACGAGCACCTAAGAATTGATTGTTGTAAATGAATGAGTTTACGTAATAACCGATCAATGCAAACGAAGACTTACCTTAATTGAAGATTGGGGAAATCACTAAAATTCAGGCCGCAAAATGTCGCACTCCACCAAGACCGGTATAAGCGACCTGACCAATATTTTTAAATGAAGATAGAAAGCAAAGTCACCATCAAATGAACCCGAGGCGCATGCGAACTTTACTCCGGGTACATGATAAGAACGTAAATCAACGGATGATTCCGCTGAAAGATCACCGATTTTTCACTTGATAAAAATAGACCAACTTCCGAGTCCACTGTTTAGCAAACAAAACGTTATATTACCACAATTTTGCAACATGGTTCACGGTTCCGGAGGCCCCGGAGTTGTATTACTGGTTGCCTACCTTGAATATTTACAACCACGAAAATTATCAATTGTAAACATTTACTAATTCTTGTTAAAAAACGAGAATTTGATAAACTCTACTATTAATAGTTTCAAGTTCGGAACAAATAATTATGCTGACAGAGGTTACGAGATAAGTGGTTGTTAAATTATGTTTTTAGGTTTTTCTAAACGCATTTCGAGTGCATGTGGTAAATAATAATAACATTGAGACAAATATTTTGTTCTAATTTCTCCGAGTCCAAAGTATTTTCTGAACGAAAAAAAGTTTTGTTACCTTCTGTACTTGGAAACTGGACTAGAAAGTGGATCAAAACGCACGTGATGTTGAAAATGATTGTGACAAAATGACATCAGAAGGTCTCCGTGTCTTTCTTAGGTCAAACGACGAAATTAAGGTGATAACCCCCAATTTATTTAAGTCATCTAATTAAATATGTAAAAAATCTATTGTGAAATTAGAAAAAAATCTAATAAATCAAATCCTAGCCTATTAATAATTTGGCATGAAATAATTTGGCACACGTGTCATTTCATTTTGACAAAAAATTCCAATGTGGGTTCAAAGATCAAAAAAAGATAATGACAGGTAACCAAGGTTACATTTTGTTTGTTTTAAAACGTTGTAATCGACGTGGGCCGCGTTTCCAGATGTCCCTAGGCTTTAGACAAAAAAATCCCTAAAAAGATGTTTACACCCACTTAATTTTAATTATAAGCAACTGTACAAAAATGTGAAAAAATTCATATGCATAGGGGAACATATCAAATAAAGTTATGCTAACTAAACAAACGACTTTACTTTCTATCCCTTCCTTATCTTGTAAGTGGTGGTTGTTATGTTTTATTTTTTGTTATTTACGTTTTATATCAAAGAACGAGGATGGATGGAATGTGATTAGTGCCGCCATATTGGCCCTGGCATGGGCAGATACAACTTGTACTAAATTATGCAACCAGCAATGCGCTTTTTATTACACTTCTGTATAACAATACTTCGAGCAAAAAGCAAATGTCTACAATAAATTAAAAATAATAATTATGTACGTATATGGGATAAGTGCCTTAACAATTGGCATCATTCTTGCCTTGTGCCTTTTGAGTTTTTCGCTTCCTTTTATCGATTTGAGTTCGCAAAGTTTTTAAAAGCAGAACAGTCAAAACAGGATCACACACTGTGAGCTGAGCTCAGCTAAGCTGCAATATCTGCAACTATTGCTAATACTATGGAATAATATAATGAGTTACTCTGTATGCCTACCCAGATATAAAAATTAATTAAATAATTAGATACAATTACAGGTATTTCGTGAGCAAAAGCATCACTTAATCATTTGATTCTGTTAAAGGACCCTAATCGAGAAAACATGGACATTGTTGGGTATATTACAATTGTAATTATGCTAATAACAAATGAGTAACCCATGTCTGTATTTTTTTAAACTTGGCAATGATAGGCAACTTTTAATACAACGGAGAACACATTTTAGTTGGTTGCCTGCTTTTAGTACCAGTTGAAATCTACAGTACCGGAACATCAAATCTTACCCCCTCTACGCCAATTCGCCTTCCACTCTTATTTTTATATTTACACATTTTTAATTTTCTTGGGGAAACAATAAAATCCCTAGATCTAGTTGTGGCCAAAGGTTGTGGCTTGGCATCATAATTATACAACCAAATGTACTAGTAGCAATGTAGCTCAAAATAATAATGTATTTTTTGACGTAATTACAATTATTTTTGCTATTTTGTTTTTTTTTGACCAAACAAAAAAACCGATGTAGGGTCTTTTATGTTCAAGGTTGTCCACTGGAATGCCACCGGTTACCGCATACGTCATGGACTTGTCAATGTCAGGCATATTTCAAATCTTCAGTGAATAATTTATCCAGAATAAGATCAAAATTATTGTAATGTGGTACTTAAAATAGTCGTAGTGTAAGAATAAGAACATATGGATCGTTTGGGAAATTGTGAAATGAAATACAAGCGGTTTACGTATTGGTTTGTAGGTTTAGGTGTAATTGTTGTAATTTGGAAGCTGTCAGTGCTAGAATCAAGTATTTTGCTCCCTAGTGAATCGTCATTGCGTACTCATCTTTATTTTTAGACGTCGACAATTTAAAATCCCTTTCAGAGATCCTAGGCCTCCACAAAGACCAACTCGAGTTAACTCAGAGACAGTTAATGATATTCCAACAAATACACAAAAAGACCAACTATTTCCGAAATTATCCAACCATCTATGCCATAACCCCCACGTATTGGAGGCACGTCCAAAAGGCCGAACTCACTAGAATATCACAAACGTTACAGTTGGTGCCAAATGTGCACTGGATTGTGATTGAAGATTCCGATTCTAAAACCGATCTAGTGAGGAACTTGTTAACTGAATCGGACTTGGTTTATACTCATTTGAATGCAAAAACGCCACCTTTCGAGCAGTTGAAAGATAAGGTGGATTATTGTTGCAGTTTTTTACGTAAAAATCAACATTTTTTGTAGGATCCGAGATGGAAGCGCCACAGAGGCGTGGAACAAAGGAACACTGCTTTGAAATGGTTGCGGGAAAATTTGAAGCTTGGGAAAGATAAAGGAGTTGTGTATTTTATGGATGATGATAATACGTACAACGTCAGAGTTTTTCAAGAGGTGAAAACAATTGATAGATTATCGGTAGCTAGTACGCTAAAACAAACATCGGAATGCTTTTTCATTTATCTATCTCTGAGTGAAACACGATATTTATACTTTTTCATTAAAAAAATTCATAACTCAAAAATTAAAAGTCGTAGAGCAAAACGGTTTGTTCCAATGAATTCTGCGGCTCATTTTGCGTATTATACCAGCTTTTCATGTGATTTAAAATTTTGAATTTTTCACAAAAATAAAAAAAAATATTTTTTTTAAACTCACTCTAGCAAAGTTTTATGGACTTTTGTATGCTCTTACAACCCTCTGGAGTTGTTAAAAGTAGAAAAAAAGTTAATATGATCGATTTTAAAAATTTTGATTTTTGCAATTTTTGTCGCGATTTTGGTCGATTTCCGGTACCCGGAACATTCATCTAGTAATAACTCCGGAACTATTACAGATAACCCCATAAAGCTTATTATCGTTGGAAAGCTCTTTTAATTGTCTATCATTTTCAAGAAAGATTATTGTTCTCCGACTTATAGTTTTCGAGAAAATTTCGAAAAATAGCAAAAGTAGGTAAAATTTTAAAAAATTCATAACTAAAAAACTATTGGGAATTTGGCGATTTTCTCAACGCCAATCGATTCCCTGGATCATTTTGCATTGGTAAGGATAAAAAGAGTTTTACTTTTTCGAATAGTTTTGCCGTAATTGAGAAAATAAAAAAATTAAAAAAATTGTTAACACCCCCCCCCCCCCCCCCTACAAAATGGTCAATTTTTAAAATGTCTCAAAATCAATTTAAACCCATCTTATCTTATAGATTTTGATGTGCTCTTTACAATGGAACAAAGAGTTTTCTCCTAGCTCTTTTAGTTTGGCCGTAATCGGCGATTGAAAATTGAAATTTTTTTGCGAGATATCGCCTTGAAACCTATGCCATTTTGTAGCGCTTTTTATACCGGTTCTAATCGATTTTGCCGTTTTTCTCTAACTCTAATAGTTTCGCCGTAATCGGTGTTTAAAAATTCAAAAAAAGTGAAAACGGTAACCTTTTTTTGCGTTTTTCTCGGAAACTATGAGACTTAGAGCAAATTTTAAGAATGCATCAGATAGCGCTTAAAATTATCTATTTTCTCGATTAAACCCGGAGCCGCTCCGGGCACCGGTTCCGGGTACAGAGGCATTTAAAGTTTGACACTAAAAAAATTCATAATTAAAAAACTAAAAGTCGTAGAGCAAAACGGTTTGTTCCAGTGAATTCTACGGCTCATTTTACATATTATATCAGTTTTTCACGCGATTTAAAAATTTAAAATTTTTTGCTTAAAATTAGGGTTGCCATTTCATAGTGGTATTTTATTCTTTAATAAAAAAAATCGTAACTCTAAAACTAAAAGCCGTAGAGCAAAACGGTTTGTTCCAATGAATTCTGCGGCTCATTTTACGTATAATACCAGCTTTTCACGTGATTTAAAATTTAAAATTTTTTTGCTTAAAATTTTATTGGTCACTTACCTTCACAAAAATGAAAAAAAAAATTTTTTAAACTCACTCTAGCAAAGTTTTATGGACTTTTGTATGCCCTTACAACCCTCTGGAGTTGTTAAAAGAAAAAAAAAAATACGTTCGATTTTAAAAATTTTGATTTTTTCAATTTTGTCGCGATTTCCGGTACTAGGAACATTCATCGAGTAATAACTCCGGAACTGTTCGAGATAACCCAATGAAGTTTATTATCATTGGAAAGCTCTTTTAATTATCTATCTTTGTCAAAAAAGATTGTTCTCCGACTTATAATTTTCGAGAGAATTTTCAAATTAAAAGGAAAAGTAGGTAAAATTTAAATAAATTCATAACTATTGGGAATTTGGCGATTTTGTCGGCCTTAATCGATTTCCCGGATCATTTTACATGGATTGACATCAAAATAGTTCCACTTTTTCGAATATTTTTGCCGTAATTGAGAGAATATATTACTAAATAAATTTTTGTAATTTTTTAGATAAATAAAATAAAAACAGTTGGGGTATGGCCCGTTGGCCTTGTTGGCGGCTTAAACGCCGAGACACCAATCCTAGATAAAGAAACTGGTATTTCACTCACTGTGTTTTATTTCAATTGTTTTAATTGTTTGTTGTAGGGAAAGTCATAGGGTATAAAAGTGGTTGGAGGCCTGACCGGCCTTTTGCCATAGACATGGCAGGTTTTGCCATAAACTTAGATTTAATTTTGTCTAGAACCGATGCTGTCTTTTCGTACAAAATGGAAAAAGGTTACCAAGAAAGCGAGTTTCTTAGTTATTTCACGACCAAAGAACAGTTGGAACCTTTAGCCGATAATTGTACTAAAGTGTACGTATGGCATACACGCACGGAAAAACCAGTCGTAAATGGAATAGTGCCAGGTCTAGAAGTTTAAATAATTTATTACCTCTTTATACATTTGTTTAATATTTTATGCGCGATCGTAAATTTACAAATCTGTGATAGACAATTGTACTTCCTGTCAGTTTTTACAGCTTGAAGTAAACACAAAAAATAATACAACATTTTATGCCATGTCCAACAGTCGGTTCAATGATGTGGGAACCCAATTTGTGTTATTTTGTGACGAAAAAACCACATTCCGATCAATGTAACACTGCACTCCGTTCGACCCTATCCTATAAACTTGTTTCGCTTCGTAGTATTTGTTCGGAATTGGGACGAACAAAATCCCACGTTCTTCGCATCGTTTCGCAACTAAATCTTTGTAAAGTGGGGGAATTTTTGACGCAGTCCTTACAGTTTCAGCAAAACTCTGCAAAAAAAAATAAAAACACCAAAATTAAGTTCAATCATTACCTCAACTCGAGGTGGTGGCGGAGGTGGAGGTGCGTTATTTTCCATACTTAAGTAGGAAATCGATTCTTTGGCGCCTGGTTGTTGGCCAATGTTGACCGCTCTGTTCATAATCTCAAGAGCTGTGTGGAAATTTTCTGAAAAAAAAGTTGTTTTTTTTTTAATATTGAAGCCCGAAGCGAAGCTGAGAGCTTTAAAAAACTGAAACTAACACATGTGCAAAACTTTTTGGCCTTCTTCGAATAATTCAACTAAAAGTAACGCACGAAATTCATATCATTGTTATTAGTCATTTTCCAAAAAACCTCGAACAGGTCGATTTTATTTATTTATTATGGCATTTCTAACATCAAGATACGAATTTTGTGCGTTACTTTTGGTTCATCTCGATTTTATTTTATTAACCATTTGATTAAATTATATTTGTTGAAAGCAAGTGAGATTTCGCTATAAAAAATTTATGTTTAATAAATAGTTTCCTGTGTCAGGAATTAAAAAATTATGTAATATCATACTGCTTCAGGTTATTTGCTGAGGTATCGACTACAATTTTCCTTATTGTTTCCATTTTTTTTAAGAAATTTAAGAAATCACCCAAGTAGCACAAAATATCTTTTTGGTTGTAGCAGCTAAAAATTTGTTGCAATAACGTTACGGCAACCTGATCTTAGTCATAATTTGGTTATTTCATTAGATTTTTAAAATGAAGTTGTTTTTTAGTTAGATAAATATTTAAAAAAGCTATAATATGCTCATTTGGCTTTATATTAGGCTCCTAATAGTTGCCCCACAATTTAGCTTTAATTTGGTATCTACGTAACTAAATAGTTATTTTTTAGGTTGCCCTAATGCTTTTATGTCCATCGTAAACCCAAAAAATAACCTTTTTCACAGCTATTTAAAGTTGATATATTATAGCTACCACACATATTTTAATGACAAAATAATGTCTAAAATATTACTATTTCATGACCATTTAGCTATTCTGCCATATAGTTGTGAATAATCTAACTTATAACTATATGGCAAATTTCCGAAGTTGCCGCAACGTTTTCTTAAAAATAAAAAAGCTAAAATATAACGAAAATCTATCTGCAGAATGTGGCAATTTGGTAGCAAAATTTTAGTTGTCATTACCAAGTAATGTCTATAACTCTACCCTTTCGTAGCTACACAATAATTTTTCCATCATTTTAACTGTCAAATTTTATTTGTCATATACCACATCTACGTTTCGTATACCAACAAAAGTGTATTTTCTGTAGTGTGGAGTGTGAATTATGCCTAAAGTTGACATTAAACAAACTGCTTTTTCCTTAAAAAGATTTAGAAAAAGCAGTACATATAACAGAAAATTAAAACGTCGAACGACTGACTCAACTTATTTAGTTTGTTTCGATTTAGTCATTATTTAGCCAGAAAAGCCCCCTCAAACGTAAAAAATAACTAAATACCATTTGGTTTTAACTTAGTTAATATTAGGTTTCTGAGTCAGCACGGCAACCATTTCCTAACAATCAGAGAAGAAATATAAAAATGGCGATTTTTTTGACAAGTACGACAGCGCAGACAGCGGCCATATTAAATTTTTATGTGTGTCAATTTTACAACTATTTTATAACCATTTAATAACTTTGTCGTTGTCAGAATCATAATTACTGCTATTTTATAAAATATAATAAATAAAAGTGATACATTTTTATAACTGAAATTAATTTAAAAGAAAAACTCTTAATTTTTTGAAAAAAAATTAGTATGTTTAATAAATTATTGCTTTTTTTAAGGCGCGTCGATTTTTTCGAAGCATCGTATTTATATTTGTCAGAAAAGTAATGTCGCCAATAAAATTTTTTGCTTGGTTAACGAGTATTTGGAATTTGTGTATGTATTACAGTGATATATAATATGTTTATTGCCATCCATGATGTCTACAAGGACTGAATAATATAAAAATTTCTTCGAGACTCTTCAGAGACCACTAAATTACCATATTGTTATATTTTGATCTTGATGTCCCACAATTTTTCCTAAATTACAACCAAAGATAAAATGTTATTTTGTAGTTGCTGTTGGGTTGTACTTTGGAAACGATAGCCAATTAACAACAAATCGGTGGTTATGTAGTAAATAGTTGTCATTTAGTCATAAAATAGCAACAGCTTATTCCAGAGCATAACTTCGTTAGAGCTTTGAATCAACCAAATTGTTGGCAACTATTTGGTAATATTACCGTTATATAACCCAAAAATAAATGCCCATTTTTGGCAAGGTGACGTTATGACAAGTTTGGTGAAACGTTTTCCTCGATTGTTGCGGTGACCAAATAGTTATCATTTTTGTTGCTAAAATGTTTTTACAACCGCTAAATAACAATCTGTGCTACTTGGGCATGCAAAAAGCAGATACAGGGTGTTCCGTCTAAACCCCACATTAGAAGTATTGAAAGTTCTAATAAAGATATTTATCTGAGAGTTGGTACTTAGGCATAATCCGTTGAGTTATGTGCAATGAAAATATTTTTAAGATGGCAGCACTTCCGGTTATACCGGAAGTCGCTATTAACTTTCTTATTTTAAATGGAAAGCTATGTTTTTCACTGTTTTTGGATTAGTTGAGTTATTTTAAGGGAGTTTTCATTAGCTTTCCCTATACCCAAGTTTAACCGTTTTCGAGATATTTAGGATTTTTGAAAATTTTTGAATTTGCACCTGTCCCTTAAAAAATCGGTAACTCGCTTAGTTTTAAAAATTTCGAAATCATGTTTGGAGAATTGAAAGAGAAAGCCTATGTCTGTTGTTCAGTGTGATCAAAATTGGAATTGAAGTTAATAAACCCAAAAATTTTAAGGTTAAGTTTGGACAACTTCAAGTACCCAAAACTTAATTTTTTCAAATGGGATGTCCCAATTTTTATTCTACTTCTGCATCTATCTGTATTAGCATTCCCTATACCTATCTGTGATAATTTTCAAGTTATGTTGTTTTTTTTGTTACTGTAGGAAATTTCTTACTAACCACAGCTATTTTTGCATAGTTTGCCATAAAAACATTTCTGATTAAACTTAAACGACAAACTCTGTTCAAAATTGTGTTATCAGACTGTGAAAACAAAATAAATTCATTGGGTGTTGGTTTGAAAAACTTTAATTTCTCACCTTTTTTCATTCGTTTCCATGGCAACCTATAAAAAAAGGCCTATGGCTAATGAATTTCTCAATCCCAACAAAAAGGTATTGTAACTTGAAAACTATTAAACATAAGTATAGGGAATGTTAACACAGATCGAAGCAGAATTAATTTCTCTACCATCTAGTGAAATAAAACTTTTGTCATTTCATTTGAAAAAAATGAGTTATGGGTGCTTGCAAACTTAATTTTAAAAATTTTGAGTTTGTTATTATTCTTTTTTAGAAATTTGAAAACACCAAAGGAAAGATCTAGGCTTCCTCTTTCAAATGAGCTCAAAAATATTTCCAAATTTTTAAAAATCGCAGTGTTATCGATTTTTGAACTGGAAGGTGCGAATCCAAAAAAATTTTAAAAACCATAAATATTTCGTAAACGGCTAAATTTAGGTATAGGAACAGCTTATGAAAACTACCTTAAAATAACTCTAGTAATTCAAAAACGCATTAAAAAATATAGCATTCCATTTAAAATAAGGAAGTTGATAAGGACCTAAAAGATTATGGTTGTACACAAATTTTCAGATGACTATGATTATTAGAACTCCCAATACTTCTAATGTGGGGTTTAGACAAAACAGCCTGTATAATCACACTAACTTCGTTGCAGATAGTGTAATAAAATCGTAGAAAAAATATAGTATGCAATGATCGAACCTTTGATGGTGGGTTGTGCTAATAACTCATCCGACAGCATATTTTTCCATCCCGTATACCAATCAGTGACTTCGGCATAATTCGGGTTGTGGTTTAGCCACATAGCTAGAGTTTGCCGCCATCTGGGGAAGAAAAATTTATCTAAAATAAGTGTCATGTTCCCTACTGATAACATATCGCTCCAGTCCATAACCCAATACCATGCGTCTAAAATTAATTATTTAATGGTATAATAATTGGTAATAACACTACAGCATGTACCTAAATGTTGTTGATGTGGGTTTATAACTAGGTTTTGCATACAAAGTTGTAGTTTCGGTACAATATGTTTGAGTAGGAATGCGACGAAAACGCCATCTGGCAACACTCTCTGCCATGGTTTAAGCATAGGTTTGGCTGATTTATCAGAGGGGTGCCAGTTAGTTAAAGCCACTCCTAGTTTCTCCTGAATGATTGGATAAATAATAGCTTGAAGTCTGGTATCGAGTAACGGTATCCAGGGATGTATCCAGACATGAATTGGGATTGTGTCTGTCAGGGGATTCCAGATATTGACTTCGGCCTGGATTCGAGGCATGACAAGTTGGTCGTAAATGTTGTCCAATATCCACTGTGGCAATAACGGCATCCAGGTTTCAATCAGCGTTATCAAAGGATCACAATCTTTGGGATTCCAAGAGCTGTAACGAAATCGATCCGACTTAGATTTTTTCCCGATAAGTGTGTTTGTTGTTTTTTTTTTAATCAAAATATACAGCACACACGACCATAATACAAAATTCGTGTTATATCCTAAAGTGACAACGAGTGTCGGAAAACAATAAAGTAACTTACCTAACACAAATTCGCATTACAGGCATCCAAGTGTGCCATAAGAGACTATCATATGGCTGAATTCCCATATTATTACCTTCTAGTGTCCCACGTTGTCTGGGCTTCTCCAGAATGTCCTTCCAACGGCCAAAAATTTCCATGTATTGCTTGGGATTGGTCAAAGGTGACCAACTGGCGAGGGCCGATGTCAAAAGAGGACCAACCAAACCGGGCGCCAATTCACCCAATTCGTACCGAACAAACTCCTCGTAGTGGTTCTCCTGAAATTGCACCAAAAATTCAAAAATCGACCGCGAATAAATTAAATTAATGATTAAATATTGCCGAATTTTTTCTTCCAATTTTTGTGGTTTCGTTGTAATCGGCGTTTAAAAAATGTTTACAATTTGCTCTAGCTGTAAGAATAGTGTCGTTGTAATCGGCCTTCGAAAATTGCTAATTTCTCACTAACTATAAGATCCAGGACAAACGTTAAAAAAACTTCAGAATTGGCTTTTAATTTTCTATTGAACGGTGAAAATATGAAGCCTCTGCGTGTTGTGGTTTCGGATATACAGGGTGAGTCAATGATATCGAAATGAGTCAAATGTCACAGCAAATGGGAGGCCAAAGTGCATTTTTTTAAATTATTTTGCTCTATACAGGGTGTTCCATTTTTACAGTACAGCCTATAACATAGTTTTTTTAAATATTTTAATTTGCATTTCTTTAAGCTTAAAAAATCCGTTTAATTTTTTTAATTTGCTTTAGAAGTTATTTAATTTTTTCTACAATTTAGTGCGTTTGCAGACACATTATCAAAAAATCGCAGTACCCTTGGTTTTTGGGATATCAAGTTGGGACTTTGTCCGTATGTAAACAACTGTTTGAGGTATCTTTCGGTGGCAAAATCGTTCATTTTTATTGTAGGACCTCCTTGCTGTGACACATTCATTTTAGGACAATTTGAAGGACCATAACTTGATTTTTTTAAATAGCACCCCCTGTATTTTATTACTAGATCCTATTCAGTGTCTCATTTTACATCTTTTCTACCTCTTAAGTTTTTTCCTAAAAGTTGATAGTTTGGGAGATAATTGGGTTTTTCTGAAAAATGCACACAAAATATCTTGAATATTAATGTAGCGTGTCATAAAAAACAATAACTTATGACATATTAACATCAAACTGGCATTTATTGTACGTCACTTTTTTGATTTTGTTGTGAAAATGATTTTTTCGTGTTAAATGCATACAATCTCATCGAGATATAAACTCTAATTTTGAAAAGAAATAATTAAACAAAAATGAAAGAAACGACGGCTCTACCAGAGAAAATATGCAAGAAAGAATTATAAAGACTTTTCATAGAATAGATCATGCCACATTAGAAGCGGTGAATTTTTAAAAACAATTGACGAATGTTGTGCTTTATTGCTTAAGAAAGCCGTCATTTTAAATAGTTTTGTAATTGCAAGTAAAATGTTATCGCTATTGATTTTTATACCTCAGTAAATATTTTTTTATTTCCTTATTTCTCCATTCTAAATTTCTTTCATTTTTATTTAATAATTTCTTGTCAAAGTTTATATCTCGATGAGATTTGTAGATTTGCATTTTACGCGAAAAAATCATTTTCACAAGAAAATCAAAACGTGACATACTATAAATGCCATTTTGACATTGGTATGCCAGAATGTATTGTTTTTCATAGCACGCTTCATTAGTATCCAAGAGATTTTGTGTGTATTTTTCAGAAAAACCGATTTATCTCCCAAACTATCAACTTTTAGGAAAAAACTTAAGAGGTAAAAAAGATGTAAGATGAGACACTGAATCGGACCTAATAATAAAATACAGGGGGTGCTATTTAAAATAATTAAGTTATGGTCCTTCAAAATTTCCTAAAATGAATGTGTCACAGTAAGGAGATGCTACAATGAAAATGGACGATTTTGCCAACAAAAGATACCTCAAACAATTGTTTCCATATGGACAAAGTCCCAACTTGATATCGCGAAAACCAAGGGTATTGCGATTTTTTAATAATGTGACTGCAGACGCACTAAATTGTAGAAAAAATTAAATAACTTGTGAACGGTTAAATCAAATTAAAAAAAACTAAACGGTTTTTTTAAAGCTTAAAGAAATACAAATTGAAATATGTTCAAATATACAGGGGGTGCCATTTAAAAAAACTATGTTATAGGCTGCACTGTAAAAATGGAACACACTGTATAGAGCAAAATAATTTTAGAAAATGCACTTTGGCCTTCCATTAGCAGCGCCCTTTTACTTATTTCGATATCATTGACGGTGTAGGTGCAATCAAGCACGCCCATATCAATGACTCACCCTGTAGACATTTTTAGTTTTTTAATAAAAAAATCATAATCAATATTTCATGGTCACTTTACAGATGATTTCGGACAAAGTTTAACTACCCATTGTTTGTCAAAAAGACAAATGTTTATGGACAAAAGAAATAAATAACTATTCTGAAGTGAAAGAATCAGAAAATAAAAATGTGCTTCACTTGCAGCAAAGATTATCAAATATACAAACTTTTTTTGTTATACATCTTGGAATTTCGTTGTAATTGGTGTTTAAACTGTTTGTATTTGCGAGATATTGCTTTGAATTTGTCATTTTATAGCCTTTTAACGGTAATTACGGTAGTAGCTACCCCACTTTTTGCTCTACATATATAATAATAGTGTCGCTGTAATCGGTCTCTGAAAACTATAAAGCTCAGGAGAAAAGTTAAAACACCGTCAGAATCCATTTTTAATTATCTGTTGAACGGTGAAAATTTTAAAATATTGCAGGTTATAGTTTTGGGTACAGAGCATTTTTAGTTTTTTAATCAAAAAATTATAATACCTCATAAATTCTAAATTAAAAAAACTTAAAAATAGTGTGATTTGCAGCAAAAAACAGCCGAGATTCAAGGACTAAGGTTATTGTCCTACGAGTCATGGTTATAAAGAAAAACCTTAAATTAAGCGAAAAAACTTTGCCGATTACGTTGGTGCCACACTTTTTGTTCTAGTTATAATTTTGTTTCGTTGTAATCGGCGTTTAAAAATTGCTAATTTCTCGCAAACTATAAAATTCAGGACAAACGTTAAAAAACATCAGAATTGGCTTTTAATTTTCTATTGAACGGTGAAAATCTGAAGTCGCTGCGTGTTGTGGTTTCGGATACAGAAACATTTTTAGTTTTCCAATCAAAAAATCATAATCAATATTTCATGGACTATTTCGGTCACTTTACAAATGATTTCGGAATAAGTTTAACTACCCATTGTCAAAAAGACAAATTTTTATGGACAAAAGAAATAAATAACTATTTTGAAGTGAAAGAATCAGAAAATAAAAATGTGCTTCACTTGCAGCAAAGATTATCAAATATACAAACTTTTTTTGTTATACATCTTGGAATTTCGTTGTAATCGGTGTTTAAACTGTTTGTATTTGCGAGATATTGCTTTGAATTTGTCATTTGATAGCCTTTTTACGGTAATTACGGTAGTAGCTACCGCACTTTTTGCTCTAGATTATAATAATAGTGTCGCTGTAATCGGCCTCTGAAAACTAGCTCAGGAGAAAAGTTAAAACACCGTCAGAATCCATTTTTAATTATCTGTTGAACGGTGAAAATTTTAAAACGTTGCGGGTTATAGTTTTGGGTACAGAGCATTTTTAGTTTTTTAATCAAAAAATCATAATACCTCATAAATTCTAAATTAAAAAAACTTAAAAATAGTGACTTGCAGCAAAAACAGCCGAGATTCAAGGACTTAGGTTATTGTCCTACGAGTCATGGTTATAAAGAAAAACCTTAAATTAAGCGAAAAAACTTTGCCGATTACGTTGGTGCCACAATTTTTGTTCTAGTTATAATTTTGTTTCGTTGTAATCGGCGTTTAAAAATTGCAAATTTTTCGCAAACTATAAGATTCAGGACAAACGTTAAAAAAACATCAGAATTGGCTTTTAATTTTCTATTGAACGGTGAAAATCTGAAGTCGCTGCGTGTTGTGGTTTCGGATACAGAAACATTTTTAGTTTTCCAATCAAAAAATCATAATCAATATTTCATGGACTATTTTGGTCACTTTAGAAATGATTTCAGAAAAAGTTTAACTACCCATTGTCAAAGACAAATTTTTATGGACAAAAGAAATAAATAACTATTCTGAAGTGAAAGAATCAGAAAATAGCAGCAAAGATTATCAAATATCCAAACTTTTTTGTTCTAGATCTTGGAATTTCGTTGTAATCGGCGTTTAAAAACTGTTTGTATTTGCGAGATATTGCTTTGAATTTGTCATTTTATGGTAATTACGGTAGTAGGTACCGCACTTTTTGCTCTAGATGTATAATAATAGTGTCGCTGTAATCGGCCTCTGAATAGTGGAAATTGCTATTTTCTCCGAAACTATAAAGCTCAGGAGAAAAGTTAAAACACCGTCAGGATCCATTTTTAATTATCTGTTGAACGGTGAAAATTTTAAAATGTTGCAGGTTATAGTTTTGGGTACAGAGCATTTTTAGTTTTCTAATCAAAAAATCATAATCAATATTTCATGGACTATTTCGGTCACTTTACAGAT
The DNA here is from genome assembly GCA_939628115.1 of Tribolium freemani. Classification (NCBI taxonomy): domain Eukaryota; kingdom Metazoa; phylum Arthropoda; class Insecta; order Coleoptera; family Tenebrionidae; genus Tribolium; species Tribolium freemani. The sequence goes on along the minus strand of OW626786.1, from coordinate 14,322,134 downwards.
GATTTCGGACAAAGTTTAACTACCCATTGTTTGTCAAAAAGACAAATGTTTATGGACAAAAGAAATAAATAACTATTCTGAAGTGAAAGAATCAGAAAATAAAAATGTGCTTCACTTGCAGCAAAGATTATCAAATATACAAACTTTTTTTGTTATACATCTTGGAATTTCGTTGTAATTGGTGTTTAAACTGTTTGTATTTGCGAGATATTGCTTTGAATTTGTCATTTTATAGCCTTTTAACGGTAATTACGGTAGTAGCTACCCCACTTTTTGCTCTACATATATAATAATAGTGTCGCTGTAATCGGCCTCTGAAAACTATAAAGCTCAGGAGAAATGTTAAAACAACGTCAGAATCCATTTTTAATTATCTGTTGAACGGTGAAAATTTTAAAACGTTGCGGGTTATAGTTTTGGGTACAGAGCAATTTTAGTTTTTTAATCAAAAAATTATAATACCTCATAAATTCTAAATTAAAAAAACTTAAAAATAAGTTTAAGTAAAAATACTTAAACTTAAAAATAGTGTGATTTGCAGCAAAAAACAGCCGAGATTCAAGGACTAAGGTTATTGTCCTACGAGTCATGGTTATAAAGAAAAACCTTAAATTAAGCGAAAAAACTTTGCCGATTACACTTTTTGTTCTAGTTATAATTTTGTTTCGTTGTAATCGGCGTTTGAAAACTTGCGAGATATTGCCTTGGAATTGACATTGTTTTGTAGCTTTTTACGGTAACTATGATGGTACTGCACTTTATGCTATAGCTGTAATAATAGTGTCGTTGTAATCGGCCTTTAAAAAATAAAAATTGCCGTTTTCTTGCAATTACTCAGAATAAAAGTTAAAAAAAACACGGAATCTGCTTTTAATTATCAATTGAACGGCGAAAACATGAAAGAAGCATTTCCGATTTTATAATAAAAAAAATACTGAAGAAAAAACTATCATCCCTAGCTCAAAATAGTTGACACATTTTACACATTATGGCTGTTTTTCATAAGATTTGCTCCACTGGAATTACTTTTATCATCGTAGATCTATTATTATTTATACGATTTACTTACCTTCGAAACTTAATTTAATTTTTTTATCGAATAATAGAATGAACACAAAATTTTATAGACAAAAGGAATAAAAAACCTTACCAATAGATTCTTAAAAATTTGTGCGACCTGCAGCAAGGACAGCCCCAAATCGGGGTTCAACAACTTATCCACAATCTCAATCACATCTTTCAAACTATCAACAACTTCACTCTCCCTTTGTACTTGACTTTTCAAAGTTTCCTGTTCCTGTCTAAGCGCTACAATTTTATCCTGATTAAACCTCGTATTCCTATCTATTCTAATAATATCCTAGAAAAAAAATAATCACACAAAAATGCCTCACAGTCCAATAATTCTGCAAAAAACCTGTTCGCACATATCAACCAAAACATCGAGATTGTGTTGGATTTCAGGTAATGTAAAATTGGAACATTTTTTATGCACCACATCTTCGAAATGTTCGACTCCTGGGGGCGCTTTGAGCCCACTTAGGGCATGATAACCGCTCAGGACCCTCTGCTGGGGCCCCGTCATATCAATCACTTTGACTTTGCTCAATTCGCTTCCAATTGAGGTGCGGAAAGCCCCCGGTCTTTTGCCCTTTTCTATCACATCATCCACACTCCGGTAGTAATAACGCGTTTTTTTTTTAGACGACTCGTTTTTCTTCCACTTGTGGTCCGGCTCCTCTTCAATTTCCTCCTTGACTTCCTGTAAAAAAAATTATTTGTTTAGGTTTTTGTTTTCGTCCAATTTTATTTATTGTGTGAATTGTTTTTGAAACAGCTTGGACAGGTTTATGAATAAAAGTCTTGTGTTGTCAAAGCCCTTACCCACGGAATCTAAATATAACATCACCAATTTTTTCGAATTTGTCAAAAAGATCAAGAATTTTAAATTACCAGAAAACTACACAATCATATCATTAGATGTCAAGTCGTTATTCACTAACATTCCGAAAGAATTGGTCTACAAACTTATACAAGAAAAATGGCCTAAAACACAAAATGCGATTAACATTCACATAAATCAACTTAACCAAATTTTAGACTTATACAGGGTGTTTTGTCTAAACCCCACATTAGAAGTATTGGAGTTATAATAATCATAGTCTTCTGAAAATTTGTGTACAACCATAATCTTTTAGATCCTGCTCAATGAAAATATTCTCAAGATGGCAGCACTTCCGGTTATACCGGAAGTCGCTATCAATTTCCTTATTTTAAATGGAATGCTATATTTTTTAATGCGTTTTTGAATTACTAGAGTTATTTTAAGGTAGTTTTCATAAGCTGTCCCTATACCTAAATTTAGCCGTTTACGAAATATTTATGGTTTTCAAAAATTTTTTGGATTTGTACCTTCCAGTTCAAAAATCGATAACTCTGCGATTTTTAAAAATTTGGAAATATTTTTGAGCTCATTTGAAAGAGGAAGCCTAGATCTTTCCTTTGGTGTTTTCAAATTTCTAAAAAAGAATAACAAACTCCAAATTTTTAAAATTAAGTTTGCAAAACTTTAAGCACCCATAACTCATTTTTTTCAAATGAAATGACAAAAGTTTTATTTCACTAGATGGTAGAGAATTTAATTCTGCTTCGATCTTTATTAACATTCCCTATACTTATGTTTAATAGTTTTCAAGTTACAATAGCTTTTTGTTGGGATTGAGAAATTCATTAGGTATAGGCCTTTTCTCATAGGTTGCCATGGAAACAAATGAAAAAAGGTGAGAAATTAAAGTTTTTCAAACCAACACCCAATGAATTTATTTTGTTTTCACAGTCTGATAACACAATTTTGAACAGAGCTTGTCGTTTAAGTTTAATCAGAAATGTTTTTATGGCAAACTATGCAAAAATAGCTGTGGTTAGTAAGAAATTTCCTACAATGACAAAAAACCAACATAACTTGAAAATTATCACAGATAGGTATAGGGAATGCTAAAACCGATAGATGCAGAAAAAAATTCTCCTCCATCTAGTACAATAAAAATTGGGACATCCCATTTGAAAAAATTAAGTTTTGGGTACTTAAAGTTGTCCAGATTTAACCTTAAAATTTTTGGGTTTATTAACTTCAATTCCAATTTTGATCATACTGAACAACCGATATAGGCTTTCTCTTTCAATTCTCCAAACATGATTTCGAAATCTCTAAAACTAAGCGAGTTACCGATTTTTTAAGGGACAGGTGCAAATTCAAAAATTTTCAAAAATCCTAAATATCTCGAAAACGGTTAAATTTGGATATAGGGAAAGCTGATAAAAACTCCCTTAAAATAATTCAATTAATCCAAAAACGCAGTGAAAAACACAGCTTTCCATTTAAAACACGCTGTATAAGCAAAAAGAAGGAACTCCCATGGGCAGTCCAGCTAGCCCCATATTAGCATCAATTATAATGAACGATTTAGTAGAAAAGTGCCTACACAAAATTAACTTTATAATTCCTTTTCTTTACATTTATGTAGACGATACAATCTTAGCTTGCCCTGAAGAGCAAACTTATACCACCTTAAATATTTTCAAACAATATCATCCTAAATTACAATTCACGATTGAAATAGAAAAGAACAATCAAATTCCATTTTTAGACACTCTTGTAATTAAAAATAGTGACGGCAGTCGAAAAACTAATTGGTATCAGAAACCAACACAAAGTAACAGAATCTTAAATTATACATCACAACATGCCCAACAACAAAAAAAGAATATCATTCACAACTTATAAGTAATTTTAAGACAAAATAATTACCCTAACAATTTTATTGAAAAAAATATCAGAACATTTTTCACAAAAAATGTGATGCAAAAAACAACGTAAAATATGCAAAATTTCCATATGTACAACAACTATCCAATAAAATACAAAATATAGTAAGACCCCATAACATAAACTTAGCCTTTTACAACACAAATAAAGTATTTAACATTTATAGTAAACTTAAGGGCATTCTACCCAAAACCTAACGGTAAATTTGAAGAAGCGATGTCTCTTGTTGACGTAGAGAAAATTAAAGCGTCACCGTGGAGAAAACATTAAACGAGATACCATTTCGTAGTGCTGGGCGAGGGATGAGCAATAAAAGGCCCATAAAATGGAAATAGTTTGGTTTCCAGGTATTGAATAAAAGAGATAATCTGAGGAAAATCTGGTGTTTGGGCCTTTAGACTTTTACGAAATTGGTTTTGTTTTAATTCAGGCGTAATTTTTTACAAAGAAAGTAAGACAATAAACAACTATTTTTTGGTTAAACAACAAAAATTATTACAGTCAATGGTTTTATTCAGGCCTAAATTTTGATTCGATGATTTTGAATTTTCATGGCATCTTCGCGAATCATGAGTTTGACAAATGATGAACTCCATGCTATTATCGGCGATAAAAATTGCTTTGATTCAGATATGAACTCGTAACATGATATTTATTTGCAATAATTGCATTTTATTATTACGTAAATTTATATAAAACATTGTCACTTTGTTTTTTAATGTTTTTTAATACAAAAAAAAATACAAATGTAATAGATTATGTTGTCATAGTTTATGTAACAAAAAGCTCACTGGTTATTTACCCGAACACAATGAGGCAAATAGTTTAGCTGATCCATATAAATTCACATTTACTCCGAATAAAATACACTATTTTATCCGCAAATATATTGGTAAAAAGTAAAGAGCAACACTAATTAGCAAGTAAATGAATAAAACAATCCACGGAGCTTTGGTAAAGTATTGGCAAAAGTCTTGTTGACAGGTAAAATGAAAAAACACTGGTTCAAATATTTTTTTAACCCAATGGTTATTTTTATAAAAAATTGCATTGGGTTTGTACCGATACTTGAAGGAAACAAAGGTACCTAGATTGTCTTTCCAAAAGTTTTGAAGTGCACCGGAATTTCCAACACGATAAGAAGCTTCGGTAGGTGGTAAAATTTTTCTTATCTTATAACAAGAAGGTTGTTATAAGGCCCATTTTATGAAATTATAACTTGATAGTATTTGCTTGTATAATAATTATTTTTATGTTTTATTTTTGTAATCTAAGTAATTATTACATTTTTAATAATAATAACCGTATTTAATTTTTGACACTAATAAATTTTTTGCAACCTATGGTTTTTTCGTCTGTCACCGAATAGGCGATCACATTTTTGATAATTATTTTCAATTTTAATTGTTACCCTCAAAGGTACCAATTGACTCATTGATGAATAAATTTTGTAAAATGTCACCAATAAAGTAAATATCAGGATTATTTCGCAATTTTGGCATTTATTGTCAGTTGTGGTAAGCATTTATTACAATAGACCCTTTACGTCGGTCGATCCCTCCAGCAAACCCAACGCAGGTACTACAGTGGAAAAGAGATAAGTTATAGAGACGGAAATTTGATAAATTATTATTTCTACTCGCTGGCATTTCTACGTTTTTTAAAATTTTTAAGAGATATTTTGCAAATGACTTATTTAAATTATTTATTATGGGCTCAATTTTTGAAAAATTTAAAAAAACAATTTTTTTAATATTTAATTCGTTAAAAAATTAATAATAACATTTTTTGATAAAAACAAAAATTGAGCCCGTGCGTATACCATATATCTATTATTTAAAAAAAAAATTAAGCAAAAATTCCTATTAGTTATCGAGATATTTTAGATGAACTTTACATTGTGATTCGCATTAGAAGAATACGGGTTGAATCCCCTTAAAGATAAAACAGAAAAGGATTCACAATCAAACGTTGTCTATAACATACCATGTAACGACTGCCAACTATCATATGTAGGACAAACATCTCAATTATTAAAAAATAGAATTAAACAACACAAAAATGACTGCAATATAATACACATAAACAAAAAAGAAAAAACAGCATTAGCAACACATCACTTTGACACAGGCCATAAGTTCAATTTTAATAACACAAAAATCCTAGATAAAGAAATAAATAAACAAAGGCGACTTATTAGTGAAATGATACATATAAATAAAAACAAGACTGTAAATTACAAAAGTGACATCAAGAATCTAAGTAAAACTGACAATTTAATAATTTAAACTTTTTTCAGTGTAATTTAATATAATAATAGGTGTAACCTTAGACATAATTTGTCCAATTATCCAAGCAGTCCCAAAAACAATTCACACAAAAAATTAATTTATTTGCAACTTTAATTAATTATTCGGTTTAATTTAATTAAATTTTACGACGATTTTTTGGCTTATTCTTGCAATTTTTACGAAATAATTACATTTCTGCATTAAAAATGTGCGTATAAAACGTAAAGATTGAAAAATGATTTTTCGAGTTTTGACCCAATTATGTGAACTTTAGCTCAAAGCGTGTTTAGAACCTTGAAAAAAGTAACAAAAACACATTTTTCGACCAAAACTAACGTCATTTTCATTTTATTTTATTTATATCTTACATTTTATCTTATAAAATAAATATGAATTTCGATCCAATTTGGTGCTTTTTCAGCCAGTTTTGGCAAAATTTTTCGAGAGAGAAAATATGAGTGTGTTAACCACTCAAAAAATATATATTACAATTTATTTCGGCTTAATTTTGTTGATTCTTTGATTTGGTTTGAATAAAATTTTGCGAATATTTCCGTTTCTGGCTGCAATCGTAATTTTCGACTAAATATTTTTTCGATTTTCGACCAAATGTGGTTTTTCGGCTTATTTTGATGAAATTTCGCTCAAAAACGAGCTAAATTGGGAGAAACAAATCAAATAAACTTTTGGCATGATTTTGTGTTAGTGAAATTTTGCGAAATAATTAGGTTTTTGGTTGGAAAATGTGCTTAAACATTCTAAAAAAAAACAAGAATTATTTAGTGCTACGTTCTATCAGGTGTTCATTATTAAAAAAAACTCGCAGCATGCCCTGAGATTGTTACGGAAATCGTAGAACAATTTTTATCATTGTATTGTTGGTTGCCTACTAGACCATCTCACAAGAATTCATAACATAAGATTGATAAGTAGTGTTCAAAGGCAATGTGTTATGTGTGTTGAACAACAAGGAAGACATTTCCAACAGTTTTTATAAATAATAAATAATTATTTTTATGAAAATCTGTTGTCTTTTTAATTGTCAAAAAGTAAGGTTATGAGAGAACGAATTAATCACAGACATACAAAATAATTGTTTTTTAATTTCACAGCACTCTAGAGTTTTTTTGTAAATGAACACTTGTTACTTCATTTTCATTTATTTTGTGTGTTTTGACAAGTTCTTGCAAAATAAATCAGTCTTAACATAAAAAATAAGATAAGTGATTTTTCGTCCAATTTTTGGTAAATGCAGCATGCCCTGAGATTGTTACGGAAGTCGTAGAACAATTTTTATCATTGTATTGTTGGTTGCCTACTAGACCATCTCACAAGAATTCATAACATAAGATTGATAAGTAGTGTTCAAAGGCAATGTGTTATGTGTGTTGAACAACAAGGAAGACATTTCCAACAGTTTTTATAAATAATAAATAATTATTTTTATGAAAATCTGTTGTCTTTTTAATTGTCAAAAAGTAAGGTTATGAGAGAACGAATTAATCACAGACATACAAAATAATTGTTTTTTAATTTCACAGCACTCTAGAGTTTTTTTGTAAATGAACACTTGTTACTTCATTTTCATTTATTTTGTGTGTTTTGACAAGTTCTTGCAAAATAAATCAGTCTTAACATAAAAAATAAGATAAGTGATTTTTCGTCCAATTTTTGGTAAATGCAGCATGCCCTGAGATTGTTACGGAAGTCGTAGAACAATTTTTAACATTGTATTGTTGGTTGCCTACTAGACCATCTCACAAGAATTCATAACATAAGATTGATAAGTAGTGTTCAAAGGCAATGTGTTATGTGTGTTGAACAACAAGGAAGACATTTCCAACAGTTTTTATAAATAATAAATAATTATTTTTATGAAAATCTGTTGTATTTTTAATTGACAAAAAGTAAGGTTATGAGAGAACGAATTAATCACAGACATACAAAATAATTGTTTTTTAATTTCACAGCACTCTAGTTTTTTTTTAAATGAACACTTGTTACTTCATTTCCATTTATTTTGTGTGTTTTGACAAGTTCTTGCAAAATAAATCAGTCTTAACATAAAAAATAAGATAGGTGATTTTTCGTCCAATTTTTGGTAAATTTTTTGAAAACGAAAATTACAATTTTACCTCAACAAGACCCGGAAAAGGCTAAAATAACGCTCATTTTGGTATAACTGGGTGACTTTTTGGGCTATTTTTAACGAAATTTTGCGAAAAAAAAAAATCGTTTCTGGCTGAAAAACGTAAGGCAAAAAAAGGTAATTTTGGATTTAAATTGGTGATTTTTCGGTCTCTTCTAACAAAATCTTTACAAAAACTATAATTTTTTTGGTTTTTCAGCTCATTTTTCAAACATGTCACCCAAAAACGAGTTAAATCGAGTGAATCAAATTAACTAAAGCTTTGGCATGATCTTGCAAAATATAGTTCAAACTCGAAATAATTTAAAATGACATCAATTTGCATCAATTTCGTGATTTTCCAGTCAATGTTAGTGAAATTAATCGAAAAAGTTTTATTTGTTTGACCTCGAAAAATGTGATAAAACACTCGAAAAACCAAGAATTATATAGTGCTAGACCAAAATTAAATTAAATTAAACAAAACAAACAGTTTTTTTTATTCATACGGTTTTATTTGTTTAAAACTGTGTTTTAAACGTAACAATAAAAAACTTGTTTTAAACATTGTTTTTTTTTTTAAGAAAAAGGTGTTCAAATATAAAATTCGGTTATTTTTGTCAGAGAAATAGACTAGGAGTTGAGAAAGCATCAAAACTAGTTAATGACTAAATTTAATTTCCATCTATAATTAGTAAGTAATATGTATTAACATTTTGCTTGTCTTTTATTAATATGTTAATAAATAATAAATGTTTATATAAATAAAAATACGTCGTGTTCGTCTTTTGATTTGTCCTCATTTGACGTCAATTTTTCTTTTATTTTTTTTTTCAAATGCTTATATCTGATTGTAATTTGTAACAATAATTTGAAAATAAAAAACATGTTTTAAATGAAGTTTTAAACGTTTTAATCAAATAAGTTTTAAACATGGTCTGTTGTTTAACACAATGTTTTAAACAACGATGTTTTAAACATAACAACCCTGTGCTAGACTGATTTTAACAACACTTACTAACTTTTTAGTTCGAAATTTTTTTACTTCGAAAACGAACTAATTAATCGGGCAAAATAAAACAATTGCAATCCAATTTCGTGATTATTAAGCTACGAGGTTTGAAAAGTTAAAAATAACACACATGATTTTTTTACAATAATTTGCATATTTTTGGTTTATTTTTATGCAACTTGGCACAAAAATTAACTAAAGAGCGATTAAAATATCACCAATTACGACTGATTTTTGCAGATTTGAGACCTTTTTTGTGAAATAAATGAGTATCTGAGTCAAAAATTAATTAAAGCGAGTAAATTAAATTTGCAAATAAATTTATTTTTTGACCGTTTCAATCAAAGTAAAAAAATTAATGAATAAAGCCATTACACGATATAGGAATTTTTTAACCGATCAAGTACGAAATTGTTTGTCCTTTAATACATTTAGTGTGAAAATAAATAAATAAATAACACCTTGGGCAATTATTTTCACTTACCTTTTTCTTTGGAATGCTGGCGGCTTTTTCGGGGCCGTAGGCCCCAATGGCCCCCCGGCCCTTCCTCAAGTGGGCCTCAACGGGGGCTGAAATCCCTTGCAAGTCCTTCCCTAGCCCCTTCCCCGGCTGAAACCCCATCTGTAAGAGAAGCTTTGCCCCAATCCCCTTTGTGTGTTTCTCCCAATTTCCCACCCCTTGCATTGGCTGAGTGTGACTCTTGTTACGCAAACCTGCAATGTCCCCACTTTCCTGCACCCCACCGAACCCTAAAACATTGAAATTGGGCCAAGTTTGTGATTTTTTGCCCCCACCTGGCCTTGGACGTTCATCCTCTGAATCACTGGAACTATCCTTGAGTTGGAAACTCGTCGTTGGCTTTTCCTCGTCACTTTCTTCGTCTTTTTTTTCGGGTTTTTTACCCGCTTGTTGTACACCCCCAGCAACAAAACCAATGGGAGCGGAGTAATTTTTAGGTTTTCGTGATTTATTAAACGAAGTGCGTTCGTCTTCGTCATTATCACTGTCGTCAGCCCATATACCTATACGGAACTAGTCGTTAATTTGGATTGTTCCACCTAAATGCTAGTAGATAGTAGATGTGGAGTCAAGTTGTTACCATAAATCTGCTGGTGTTTGCTTAACTTTTTTCTACCACGGTAAAACTCATTGTTTAAATCGTAGTCCGTTATCTCGAACTTTTCCATCTCGTCGTCCGACATTTTCACACGTTTTTTGCACTTTTACAACAAATTAATCGATTTTAGGTGGCAAAAAAACAGAGGTTATGTTTTGCGTCAGTTCGCCATGTTCGCCAAAGCGCCATCTGACTGACTAAAGTAGGACTCTACCTTAATTTGCCTTATAATTTATTAAACACAAAAAATTACGTTATGTTGCGTTTGGAAATTTGTAGTGTTACGTTTATGCCCATTTTGAATGTATAAAACTGGGTTTTTATGCCGATTTTTAACTAAATTTTAGTCGGAAAGCAGCGCCATCTGTGTCTCCAAAGTGCTTCACAAGTAGGATTCTATTTTAGGAACCATTTTTTTTGAATTTTTTTTACAATGTATTAAACTGATTTAATCGAAAAATGGCTAATAAATGTAAGTTAGATTAGGTGTAGGAGTACTTTTTATGTTTCCTGTCACTGTTTTGTACTCTATTTTGTTGTTTTTTTGGCGAAAAATAAATATTTTTCCTCGAGTTAAGCGTGAAAACTTGTCTTAGCCCACAGTAAACTCATATTTTCAAGCTTTTTTTGTATTTTTTTTTGTATTGAATGATGCCTTCCTAGTCCTATAAATAGCGCTTTTTTTCGAATTTCGTTGTGTTATGTTGACTATTTAGCAAATCCAGTATACCTTCGGTGGTCACTTTGTCACACTCCTATGTATGTCACAGTTACACCAATTTGTTCATTAAAAAAAACATTTTTTTTTATATAAATTGCCCACCTTCCATTAGGGATTCCCCATCGATGTCCGTTGTTGAGAGGTTTTACTGTAATTTAAGAAAACTACAGATAAACATCAATTACAATTAGTTTAAAAAAGCACGAGTACAAGTGCAAAAATTATGGGCATTATATTTTTGATAATGCGGAAATATACAGTTGACGATGCAAAAAACTGTAAGAAACAAAGTTGTAGAGAAATAATTTTTCTACAAAAACGTGTGGACACCACATTTTCAACGGTTTAGGTTTAAACTAATTTTCCGAATTTTTTTTTGTTTGCCTTGTTCAAACTCACGTTGGTCTGAAGATGTCTTATGTTTAAAAAAATGTCCAAGTTTAATCTCAGTTTTTAATTATACAGAGTGATTCACATAACTTTACGATCCTGACAAACTTTAAATGCAACCCATTATACATTGAAGGTTGAATAGCGCCTAAATTGGCCAAAACAAAAACGCCAGAGACTGCAAAAAGAACCTAATTTTTTAAGGTTTGCAAGGAATATCTAAATCACAAACAAATTTAGAATTATTAGTGTTTTTGAATCAAATTATAATTGAGTAATGTATTACTGGTTGCATTTAAAGTTCGTCAGGGTCGTAAAGTTATATGAATTACCCTGTACCTGATATCTTTCTCTTTACAACAGAATATAAAAGAAAATATTTCATCGACGTTTTTCGAAAAAAATTGAGACCAAGATTGATTTAATTTTAAATCGAAAAAATAACAGTTTTAGTAAATTGAATGGGAAAAAAACGCAAAAAAAGTTTTTAATAGAACGAAAACAGTTTGGAAATGTGTGTTATTATAAAATTTTGCAGATTAGATAGTTGTAGATATTCAAATTCTTGCTGGTTGCAGCTTTCTAAACTAAGTAGATCAATTGTCTTACACATAACATAACATCGATGTAAACACACAATGTGTTCAATGTTTAAGTAGGTTCAAATCTGTTATCAGATAAGTTTTGTTTTAATAACAATTTAAATATCAATTTTGAAAAAGCTAATGAACAATTTAAGAAAAATTTTCTTTAACTGAAAATAAGCATAACTCCTAAAATTCATGCAGTATTTTATCATGTGTGTATCACGATTTTATTAATATGTGAATTCAGGTTTAGGAAATCTGAACATGCCAACTTAAAAAAAAGTTTAGAAGTATAAATTATAGCCGAAACAAATCCAGAATTTTTTCACAAATTCTTACAATATATTAAATTTGATAATAGAACAATAGGATAATAGTAAAATGTTAATGTCAAGAAAATTTGTCTAAATTTTTGAGATTTGGTTCAGAAATTTTTCATTAAATTTACAAAAATTCTGACCGAATTAATTTCGTTGGACTCATGGATAAAAATTTGGTAGACCTCTCAACACAAAAAATCAAATAAGAAAAAGTGAATGTTTGTTGATTATAAAATTCATAAATGAATGTTTCGTCTACTATATAATTCTATGATATCGATGCAGACAAAAATAAAAAATCGTAAAGCTCTCTGAAAAACCTGAATTTTTATTACTGAAGCACAAAACTAAAAATTTGACAAATTATCAAGGAATAATTTTTCTAATACGAGTTGAGACCAACCACTTTATATTCCTGATATAGCAGCTAGATTTTTTCCTAAAAGAGCCCTGAAAAATAAACTTTTTTAAAGAGACGTGATTTTTCAATAACTTTGGAATAAGTACAGTCTAAATGTGTGGGTAGAAACAATTTTGATGTAAATATGTAAACTGTTTTTGTTTCATTAAATACGTTTTTGGGTGTTTTTTTTTTCATTCACTTTACGTAAACTTCAATTTCGTCGTTTAAACTTAATTCAAACTAAAACTTCAATTTTTTTCGAAAAACGTTGATGAAATATTTTCTTTTATATTCTCTTGTAAAGAGTAAGGAATCAAGTATAATTAAAAACTGAGATTAGACTTGGACATTTTTTTCAAACATAACCCAAGTAGCACAAAATATCTTTTTGGTTGTGGCAGCTAAAAAGTTGTTGCAGTAACGTTATGGCAACCTGATCTTAGTCATAATTTGGTTATTTCATTAGGTTTTTAAAATGAAGTTGTTTTTTAGTTAGATTAATATTTAAAAAATATATAATTTGCTCATTTGGCTTTATATATTAGACTCCTAATAGTTGCCCCACAATTAAGCTTTAATTTGGTATCTACGTAACTAAATAGTTATTTTTTGGGTTGCCATAATGCTTTTATGTTCATCGTAAACCCAAAAAATAACCTTTTCACAGCTATTTAAAGTTGATATATTATAGCTATCACACATATTTTAATGACAAAATAATGTCTAAAATATTACTATTTCATGACCATTTGGCTATTCTGCCATATAGTTGTGAATACTCTATCTTATAACTATATGGCAAATTTCCGAAGTTGCCGCAACGTTTTCTTAAAAATAAAAAAGCTAAAATATAACGAAAATCTATCTGCAGAATGTGACAATTTGGTAGCAAAATTTTAGTTGTCATTACCAAGTAATGTCTATAACTCTACCCTTTCGTAGCTACACAATAATTTTCCCATCATTTTAACTGTGAAATTTTATTTGTCATATACCACATCTACGTTTCCTATACCAACAAGTGTATTTTCTGTAGTGTGGAGTGTGAATTATGCCTAAAGTTGACATTAAACAAACTGCTTTTTCCTTAAAAAGATTTAGGAAAAGCAGTACATATTACAGAAAATTAAAACGTCGAACGACTGACTCAACTTATTTAGTTTGTTTCGTTTAGTCATTATTTAGCCAGAAAAGCCCTCTCAAACTTAAAAAATAACTAAATACCATTTGGTTTTAACTTAGTCATTATTAGGTTTCTGAGTCAGCACGGCAACCATTTCCTAACAATCAGAGAAGAAATATAAAAATGGCGATTTTTTTGACAAGTACGACAGCGCAGACAGCGGCCATGTTAAATTTTTCTTATGTGTGTCAATTTTACAACTATTTTATAACCATTTAATAACCTTGTCGTTGTCAGAATCATAATTACTGCTATTTTATAAAATTTAATAAATAAAAGTGATACATTTTTATAACTGAAATGAATTTAAAAGAAAAACTCTTAATTTTTTGAACAAAAAAATTAGTATGTTTAATAAATTAATTAAGGCGCGTCGATTTTTTCGAAGCATCGTATTCATATTTGTCAGAAAAGTAATGTCACCAAACAAATTTTTTGCTTGGTTAACGAGTATTTTGAATTTGTTTATGCATTACAGTGATATATAATATGGTTATCGCCATCCATGATGTCTACAAGGATTGAATAATATAACAATTTCTTCGTGACTCTTCAGTGACCACTAAATTACCATATTGTTATATTTTGATCTTGATGTCCCACAATTTTTCCTAAATTACAACCAAAAATAAAATGTTATTTTGTAGTTGCTGTTGGGTTGTACTTTGAAAACGATAGCCAATTAACAACAAATCGGTGATTATGTAGTAAATAGTTGTCATTTAGTCATAAAATAGCAACAGCTTATTCCAGAGCATAACTTCGTTAGAGCTTTGAAACGACCAAATTGTTGACAACTATTTGGTAATATTACCGTTATATAACCCAAAAATAAATGCCCATTTTTGGCACGGTGACGTTATGACAAGTTTGGTAGTTATCATTTTTGTTGCCAAAACGTTTTTACAACCGCTTAATAACAATCTGTGCTACTTGGGAAGACATCTTCATACCAACCGTGAACCGTTATTTAAATACTTCTTGCTCTGAAAATTTGAACGGTAATGGAACACGTTTTATTAGCTATAGGCTATAATAATCCGTAATTTACGTTTTTGTCCCTTTTGAATGTTTAAAACTAGAGTTATGCAAATTTTTATCAGGATCTTTTTCTTGCTTTTTCTAGGAAAGCGGCGCCATCTGTGCACCAGTAGTGTTTCACAAGCAGGAATTTTTTTTTGTTCTGAAAAAAAATTGAAAATGCAGTTGATTCAGTTAATTTAACTAATATGTTAGTAGATTAAGTAGAGATTATATGTTGTTGTAATACGTAAGTTTAAAATTATGTACCTAGATATTTGGTATTGTATTTTGATAAATAGTTATTGGTATTGTTATTTTTGTTGACGAAAAATAAATAAATCTTTTCCCCCAGTCAAGCGTGTTTTATTTAAAACACCTGTACAAACGAGAGCAAAATATACAAATCTCACACTTGACAGTATCTCATAAATAAGAGCTTTAGAGAAGACGACTCGAAAGAAGCGTAATTAGTTACCCATGAAGGCTCCATCGGACGAAACAAAGACCGAAATGAATGTGTTCAGAAACAACCCTTTCTGCATAATTAAGTAGGATTGAACTAACACAAAACAAACAATAAATTTAAAATAAATTTCTAAATGTGGTAGTAATTTTAAGTGTATATCAAGTTTACTAACCGGACTGATGATCACTATGGAGAATGTTGTTGTTGATAATAAATTAGACATTATTGGTGCTATTCCCTAACTTCTGTTACTATGTTATTGCTCTATTACTGTAAAAATTACAGCTGTTATTTAAATTCGTATTCCGTAAACTCTGTCACCCTCTGTTAGCAACATTTCTACAGTAACATTCTCTGTTAAATAACAGCGGTAAAAATCTCGCCATAAACTAACAGTGACAGTGACAGATTGTGAATTTTTGCGATGTTTTACCAAATTAACAAGAAATTGTATTAAAAATGTGATAAGGGATAAAACTAGAAGCTTTGAATTACGCATACAATTCTACTTTTGGTTTTTGAAGTGTTAGAAAACGAAGAAAGAAAGATCGATCCTAGAAAAAAATCAATTGGTATAATCCGCATAATGTTGCAAAGGTAATCTGTGGCAATGAACGCCACTTACAAATCTCCAGAAACGCGAAATTTGTATAAATAAAGAATTTAACACTGAGTACCCTTTATTTTGGTTACAATATTCCGTAAAATAAAACAAAATTTTTTAAAGTTGAATTATTTATTTCAAATTTCATTTTTGGCTTTCAAGAATAATTTTCTTTCTTCCAACTTGTGTTTCTCTCTTTAATTTTGCGTATAAGTTCTCTCCAGCACAGAATAAAATAATTTCGATTCAATTCAGTTAGGAGATCCCACAGAAATTGTCCCAAAACAAAAAATGAAATTTTTCCCAATAAACAAAGATATTCTTTGCTTTGATCTAGACTCATCTTTTGCATTCGCTTTCTTTTCACATTTTAGTGCAACTTTTTGCTATACCAAGCTCGAAATGATAATAATTTTATGAAAAGTTCTTAACATTTTCGCAAAATATTTGAATCAGTCCTAATCAAGTAGTAAATCGACTTCCATTATCTCAAAAATTACATTTTCGAACAAATGGGAACACTGTTACCCTTATTTTAACAGAAGCAGTTAGAGAATCGCAAATTAGACAGCTCTGTTAAGCGGTGTCACAACAGAACACTGTTGCTAACATTCTAGAAACGAAACAGAATAACAGAGACATTTAGAGAATACCACCATCACAGATCAGAGAGAGGAAGATCGAAAACTTGGCAACTCTATCGAATGTGGCGCCATCTTACGTCTCAGGTGTTCATTACAGTTTTGCGTTAGCCACCAATTTGCAAAAAGTGCTATAATTTTAAATTTTTTTTAGTTTGGCAAAAAATTTGACATCTGACGATATAAATGTCTTTTCATATTTAAATAAATTTGTGTATTTATAATAAAAACTGAGTCACGGCAATTACTACATTGTCAAATCCTGTAGAACCGTGTCCTGCTGTAATAATAAATTAAATAATAGTTTACACTTCCCGAAGATTCGTCCTTGTAAATAAAAATTGTAAATATTGTGAGCATCATTTACGGGTATTCGCAATTTTACTAGAAGTAAATTATACCAAACAAAATTTTCGGGTTTGCATTGGACATCCAACGAAAAATATAGCAAATTCTAGTAAGATTTTCACATACTGTCGAAGAGTACTTTCCATCTATTGATTTTAGAACCAGAAAAAGAAACAGATGATGATTGTAAACTTATGTAATGAAGATTCGAGGATTTGTTTTTAAAAATGTTTTTAACAATGCGAAACCTGCGGGCGAGCAGATTCGAAAATGAAAATAAAAATAAAGCAGTTAAAGTTTCAAATGACAATCCAAAATTGAAAAACATTTTACACCAATGATTTGTTTATTATATTAAATCAATTTGTTTGGACAAAATGTGTATTTCTCACTGATAAATTTATTACAACAGAAAAATACAATTCAGTAACAAGCGATAAAACATTCCCCTCCTGTATTTTTGAATTTGGCGGGCTTTTATTCATTCAGCTGATTACTGCGCCTCTGGTGAGTCAGGTGTTTATTACATTTTAATTAGGGGTCGTTAGCAAGTCGCTATCAATTTCCTTATTTTAAATGGAATGCTATATTTTTTAATGCGTTTTTGAATTACTAGAGTTATTTTAAGGTAGTTTTCATAAGCTGTTCCTATATCTAAATTTAGCCGTTTACGAAATATTTATGGTTTTTAAATTTTTTTTGAATTTGCACCTTCCAGTTCAAAAATCGATAACTCTGCGATTTTTAAAAATTTGGAAATATTTTTGAGCTCATTTGAAAGAGGAAGCCTAGATCTTTCCTTTGGTGTTTTCAAATTTCTAAAAAAAAATAAACTCCAAATTTTTAAAATTAAGTTTGCAAAATTTTAAGACCTATAACTCATTTTTTTCAAATGAAATGACAAAAGTTTTATTTCACTAGATGGTAGAGAATTTAATTCTGCTTCGATCTGTGTTAACATTCCCTATACTTATATTTAATAGTTTTCAAGTTACAATACCTTTTTGCTGGGATTGAGAAATTCATTAGCCATAAGCCTTTTCTCATAGGTTGCCATGGAAACGAATGAAAAAAGGTGAGAAATTAAAGTTTTTCAAACCAACACCCAATGAATTTATTTTGTTTTCACAGTCTGATAACACAATTTTGAACAGAGTTTGTCGTTTAAGTTTAATCAGAAATGATTTTATGGCAAACTATGCAAAAATAGCTGTGGTTAGTAAGAAATTTCCTACAATAACAAAAAAACCAACATAACTTGAAAATTATCACAGATAGGTATAGGGAATGCTACAGATTGATGCAGAAAAAAATTCTCCTAAATCTAGTAGAATAAAAATTGGGACATCCCAATTGAAAAAATTAAGTTTTGGGTACTTGAAGTTGTCCAAACTTAACCTTAAAATTTTTGGGTTTATTAACTTCAATTCCAATTTTGATCACACTGAACAACAGATATAGGCTTTCTCTTTCAATTCTCCAAACATGATTTCGAAATCTCTAAAACTAAGCGAGTTACCGATTTTTTAAGGGACAGGTGCAAATTCAAAAATTTTCAAAAATCTTAAATATCTCAAAAACGGTTAAACTTGGGTATAGAGAAAGCTGATAAAAACTCCCTTAAAATAACTCAACTAATCCAAAAACGCAGTGAAAAACATAGCTTTCCATTTAAAATAAGGAAGTTAATAGCGACTTCCGGTATAACCGAAAGTGCTGCCATCTTGAAAAACAAAAGCAATGTGGAAAATGATTAATAAAAATAACACCAAAAAAACTATAAAACAAAATACTAACTGTGATATTACATGTGATACCTTTAATTCATACTTTACACATATTGCTATAAATCTAGTCAATAATTTACCGAAGGGCTGTGAAGATCCTATACGTTTATGTAACAGAAACTGTAGTACAAATAACAAAAACTATTTTAATTTCACTGAAGTATCTAGTGTTAAGGTACGTGAGGTAATCAACAGCTTAAAAAATAGCGGCTCGTTTGATACTTACGGTCTCAATGTCAAAATTATAAAATCAATTAAAGAATGTATTTTAAAGCCATTAACAAACTTAATAAATAAGTGCATAAATACATCACACTTTCTTGACTGCTTGAAAAAAGCTATTGTTGTTCCCATATACAGAAATTGACCCATGCAATTACAGACCCATAGCTTTGTTGCCAATTTTCTCTAAGATATTAGAAAAAATTCCAACTGCTCAATTAAGTAATTATTTTGAAATAAATAATCTGTTTTCAAGTAGTCAATTTGGGTTTAGGAGAAATCGAAATACTATAGGGGCGGTCTCAACATTAATTGAAGAATTAAATTCAACGTTTGAGAATGGCGTGCTCTTTTCTTGATCTTTCAGAAGCTTTTGACTGTGTATCCCACAATATTTTATTGAGAAAACTGTATACTTACAATCTTCATCCAAAAAGTTGCAAAATGCTTACTTCTTTTCTAACAAACAGAACTCAGAAAGTCAAAATTAATTCCACATTATCTAATAGTTTACCACTAGAGCACGGGGTTCCACAAGGATCGATCCTCGGACCTCTACTATTTTTAATCTACATTAATGACTTATCACCTTTTTTAGAAAATAAATGTATACAGGGTGATTCTTAAATAGACCGACAAAATTTTATCACAGCTTTCCAAGGATAAGCAGAAACGATCTGCACCATATTTACGTTTTTATTTCGTAGGGGTAGAAACCCCTTAATCCGTGCCACTTACGACGCTCATGAGTTCAAATTAATTGTATTGGAAAAAATGTGCTCGTTTTCATCATGAATATCAATAATAAACAGTGATCATTGTTGATGCATTGATCAAGTACATTGTCATTAGATGATTATCATGCTTTCCACTAACTGTGCTAATACTTCTCACAAACGCATCAGTGGCGTACGCTTTATCTCTAACATAACTTTAAAATTTTTTATTTCAAAAACGGTTGTACAAGGAATTTTTTTTCTATTTTTCCCAGCATGTACTCATTTCAGACTACCATGGGTGGAATTTTGTTGGTCTATTTAAGAATCACGCTGTACAGTTTGGGGATGATACAACCTTACTTAATAAAAATAATTCTCTTTCAGAAATTTTGCTGAATAGTAAGGATACACAGTCAAAAACATTTGAATGGTTTTCAGCAAATCAACTCAGTCTAAATTCTAATAAATCTATCACTATGATATGTACACTAAAAAACAGTACTATAATCCCCATTGACTACCCTCCACATACAAAATTTTTAGGTATATATCTTGATTATCAACTTAATTGGCAACAACACGGTGACTTCCTAGCTAAAAAGCTATGTAAAAACTTGTTTTTGTTAAGAAACTTAACAAACGAAGTATCAACACCCACCTATTTCTATTAGTCACTAGAGGGCTCTTTTCCGACTTTGAACTTTAGGTAAACACATCTGGCCGATCTACTGAAGCCTCAGGCAAAAAGCACCCAAAGGTTCTTACCGACAATATGACTATAAAAATTCTTACACTTAGGCACAATTGTGCACATGAATATCTACATTATGATTATGCTGAAACACTGATTTCTTTCGAACATTTTAAACAAGGAGATATTAGACCCAACAATTTGCAAATATATTTAATTATTTCTGAAATTAATCTGATAAATTCAGAACTTCAATTGGAAAAGGTGTGGATTCAAATACTGAATAATACTACAAGTAGAAATGTAATTAAACCAAAGTAAAAAAAGATATATTTTAAGCATAAATTAATGTTCATTGGAATGTTTTTATACGATATACAAGTACAACTAAAAAAAACAATTTACAAATGAATATAATATATTTATTAGGTACACATAATTATAAATATTATAACAAAACATTTTTGTTATCACAATAACCCAAATTACAAAACAAACGTATTTTTTATAACTTCTATAAATATAAATTGATGTAAACGTAAAACAATAACAACAAAATTATTTTCATTTTTGAATGCTATGTCATGGACCTTGTGTTAATTTTTTTCTCAAATAGAGCAGTAAACCAAATCCATAGGAGATACAAATTTCCGGCTCAAAACCAGGTAGTTGGGATGAAACAACTGTATTCCGTTTAGATAAGGAGAAAATCCATTTATTCAGCTTGGCTAAAATTCTCATAGAGGTTTCATTCTAGTTTATGATTTAATCGACAATTTTTTTAATTTGAAACGTGTCATTTCCTCTCATTCAACAATTAATCCAAATTTCACATCGACTATTTCAATCATTAATATTTCGACCAATAGCACTCTCATTCAACAATTACTCCAAATTTCAAATCGACAAAATCCAATCCTGGAATTTTTTCGGCTTTTCGGCGATGACGTCATACCTTATTTGCGGAGTATTCGATTTGAACCTGTTCACACCAGGGAATTTTGATAATCCCCTGCAAGATTATAGCGACCTCAACCATTCCACACGTTTTTTTCGCGCTTAGTTATTTCAGTGGTGAAGTTGTGTTTTCGAAGTTTTTTTCAAATTACTTTTGAATTATTTTTTCTACTAAGTTACTCAACTTTTTTAATACTATTATTTAACGCCTCTAAATATTTGGTTCTTTTTTTAGGTTCTGGGTGCGATTTCATTTGGTTATAATGTTGAAAACAGTACTTGATGAAAAAACTTTAACAGAACACTGTTTTTTAATTTATGCCACACAAAACTTAATTTTTTTTATGATTAATAACGATAACCGTTTTTTTTACGATAATTCCTCTTACATTTGGTACCATTTTCGAGTACTTAATGCAAAAAATAAAAATGTAAAAAATAATGATTATGCGGTCATTTTAGTACCTAGCAGATTATTTTCAACAATCACCTAATTGAATCTCAACTACTTCATCCCGTGTCAAAAATTTTACTTACATAGTTTTGGAAACTTTAGCTAGGTATCGAATTTTCAGTCCAACTCGATCACTTTAGAAGGTAATCATGTAAGGGACCGCTTAATTACAGTTTGATGGTTGGGGATTATGATCAGGGATGGGCGTTGACACGTCGACTTTGATTGTCTACACGACGTGTCAACAATTGCGTCGACAATGTCTACAATGTCAACAGTGTCAACAATGTCAACAATAGGTCGAAAATGAGAATATGAGGTTATGTTGTGTTTTATATCACATTTTCTTTTGAAGAAAAAATTCTTTTGAGAACAAAGACGAAGAGGCTAAAAATAAAAAGTGAAGCGTAAAAACAGAAGAAAAAGAGACTAATTTATTTTATTGTTACCATTTTTCGAGAATTTTATTTTTATTTATTTATTTTTCTAATACATATTTTATGTTTAAAAAAAGTTTTAATCATACTTTTAAGTTTTATTTTTAACAATGATATGGTCAAATACCAGTTTACTGTCAAAATTTATTATTTCTGTATTGTTGACATAGTTGACATTGTTGACATCACTTCAAATATCGACGTCGACGCAATTGTTGACAGGTCAACAATTGAATTGTCTACCTTGTATTGTTGACACGCCCATCCCTGATTATGATACCCCCAGTACCCCAGCCCAACTCCGATGCGTATGGAGAACAAATAAAATGAAAATCAAAATTACAGTTTCTCAAAAACTATTTATTCTACTGTTACATAGATGGCACTTTTATCGTGCAACGCCGTTTCCAAAATTTTCCACCTCAAGAATTTGTCGCCAGCTGCCAGTGTACGCTGAGAAAGAAGCTGTCGGGCGAATCTTCAAATGAGCAAGATTGAAATAGAATTTACACCAAAAAAACAGTAATCGAAATGGTTTTTTACAGTCGTATCTTGCTCCTGAATTAAATCATTACCTCATAGGTTGGTTATTATTTAAATTTAAATGTTTGTAACGAATTGGAAAATTCAAAAGTTTTAATTTTTTTATGAAAAAACCTTACGTTCAAATCACGTGAAAAAAATACAGTGACATGAATACGTTATCTACTATCCCCCAAAAATTCATTAAAAAAAACTTAGTAAAGTTTTTTAATAAAAAAATAAAAACGTCAAAAAGAGAGGTTTTTTTCATTTTATTTTTAAAAGACACTATCAATTGCTTTAAAATTTATATATGTTGTTACTAAGGCCATCATAAGATTATGGTATTTTTTTCATAATTTTTGAACGACGAATATTTTTTTCATTCAGTACAGTTCAACCTTAAGAAATGCCTATTTTTCTTTAATTGAAAGTCACTTATGCTACGGGCTGATATTGTGGGGTCACGCTAGTATAGCAAAAAGAATTTTTAAACTGCAGCGGAAAGCCGTTAGAATTCTGGGAAATTTAAAATTTCGAGAAGACTGTCGTCAAACTTTTATTTGCTTTAAAATACTAACACTGCCTTCAGTGTTTACTAGCTATAAAACAAAATATTAACAATCTTGAAACACACAAAGATATTCACTCCCACGATACGCGAAATATTGCCAAGCTTTGCTTAAAAAAACAGATTGGCAAAATCAATGAATAGTAAATATCTTGGTGTTAAATTTTACAATGCAATGCCTGATAAGGTTAAATGTTTAGATATAAAAAAATTTAAAATTAGTTTAAAGTCTTATTTAGTTCGCAAAGCCTTTTACAACTTTGTCGACTTTATTAATAATTGTGAAAACATGTAATATCTTGTAATGTCCAATTCCATTATCTTTGTTTATATTTATTGTTTATTGTTTCAACTGTATTGTTTTATATTGACGTTTGTAAGACCTATATGGTTGTCAACAAGAATAAAGATTATTATTATTATTATTATTATTTTCATTGAGCACAATTCAACGGATTATGCCTGAGTACCAACTCTCAGATAAATATCTTTATTAGAACTTTCAATACTTCTAATGTGGGGTTTAGATGGACCACCCTGTATGAAGCAATGATTAAACTATGGTAGTAGAAATGTTCCTATTGAAGCGCATTATTTTGGCATAACACTCGGTGAAATGGACGCTTTGCGTCTGGACTCTTAAAACGGCGTTTGCTCGGCGTCTGGAGGATTATCAGCGACGCTCGGCGTCAGTATTCGGCGTCCATCGTTCGTGAATGCATGTTTGCACATCGGGAGCGGTAGTGCGCGTGTTTAAACCAACTCTCATTTAGACAATTTGTAAGTAAAATTGGTAAAAATCACAACTTTCAAACAACAAAACTTGTTAAGTTTCAACCAATTGGGAGAAAAATGGTGGAGGCGCCGGTTTATTTCAGAATTTAATTAAAAAATGTGACGTTGTCGTGATGCAATCGGTCTTTGGGTAAACAGTTTATTAATCTCAAAATTTAAATCAAGTCCAGGTTTAACTGAGTTGAGTGTCCAAATTTACGTTCTGAATTTTATTTGCATGATTATACAATTCTCAGGAGGGATTTTGCAAGTGGAGATAATTAAATAATTAACAAAAGGGGTTGAACTTTATGCAAGTGCTAGCTAAAATTGGGTGTATTTTCTTTGTTTGTCACTATTATCGTTTAATGTTATGGTTCATTCACTTTTATGTTGACACAGTACGTTGCCGCCCAAATTTTGTTAGCTTAAGGGAGGAAAATTATGGTGAAATAATGGAATTTTGGTAATAAACAGATTTAGTTACGTTCTTGGCCCAACCAAGCCACAAAATATTTTATTTTTTCCAAAAAATTAAGTCTTAATGCCTTACCACAGTGACAATTAGAGGTTTTAATAATCAGGGACGGATTTTTAAGAAAACTTTATTTAGGTGGCAAAAAATTAGGTATTAAAGTCTGGTAATTTAGGTTTTTTATTAATTCCTACTACCGAAAAAATAAAAACTTATTGTTATTGCAATCGAACTACGTTTTGTAAAAAACTTAAAATTCTCTCTTGCACAAAAAAGCTATAAAGTAGTTAATTAAGCTTTGAACCTAAATATTGTTCTAAATTTGCTGTTGTAAAATTAGTTCGTTTATCTGTAAGAATTCATCTCAACCTAGAAAATGAACTCACTGTTACTAAAATCAGGCACCTCTGCATTACCAATATTTTTTCATTCAATTAACATTTTTATTTTCAGTAGATTTTTATATCCAGAATTTTTTGTATAGTTTGTCACTAACAAATTTTTTCCAGAATTCTTTGTATAGTTTGTCACTAACTAATTTTTTATTTTTTCACAACTCCTGGAGTACTTTTCACAAAAATTTACACTTTATTCACGAGTTCAATAGCTTCAATAAGTGACAGGCCTACTGTTTCTAATTCTGTTATGCTATTTCCTAAAAATTCAGAATGAGAAAATAAGTCAGTTTTCAAAGTAGCTGGACTAACATAATGCTGTGTTTTTGTAAGGGCTTCTTAGTAGAAAAATTGACAAAGTAAGCTTAACGCTGATTAGAAACCAAAAAGCTAAAACCCCAAAAAAAAAACTAAAAAATAATGTGACTGAAATTGTGAACTAAAAAATTCTAAAAAATAAAAAGAATGTCAAACTCCCAAAATCCGCCTAGTAACACTAGTTTACAATTTTTTTTTCTTTTACCAAGAGATAATTTATACCGATTTTGTTTTCTTCTTCCTCACAGATAAATCAAATATGTCACATTTGTCTATCACGTTTAGTTTTTTCAATACAGGGTGTTAGGAAATGGTTTAGCAATATTTCGTATGTGAATGTGTCATGTTCAAACGAGTTAAAAAGCCTTATACCATTTTGCCAAAAAGTGCATACTTTCTTTAAAAAAATGTATTAATCCACCTGTTGAGAGCCACTGTGTCGTTGATGGTAGTTTATTAGCGGTTAATTTTTTCTTTAAACAAAGTGGACAAAGTGGCGCATGGACGTTTTGAGAATTTTTCAAAATTGTAGATAGCATGGTAATTTGTGTGGGAGGTTCGAACCCCAGTTCTGGCATAAATTTCTTTTTGTTTTTTTTTTTGAAATTTTGATCACAAAACACAAATTGAAATAGAAGAATTACGGAGTGGACCAAGAAGTTAATTTACCTTTGCTGTTTTGTCAATAATATTAACATTTACGATAATTTTATCATTCTAGTTCAGCGGTTCTCAAAATTTGGGACTTTAATTTCAGAACGATTTTTTGGGAAAACTATGCATTTTCGATTTACAAAAATTTTACTTAATCGATTCGTTTCGCCACTCTCTATCAACCTTTCAATTTATGCTAAACCATTTCCTAACACGCTGTATATTCACTAAAAGTTTTGAAAATTTGTTTCTGGTGTCTAGTTTGGCATTCGTTGTTTCTGTGATAAACTAATTGTTAAACACTGTAGTTACTTTAAAATATCGTCAGGTAAATGCAGATTAAGCCCAAACAACTTTTGTTATGTTTGTGGTAAAATTATTCTAATAAAACCTGGAAAACTTAAGCGATCAAATGGTAAACATTGTCATCAAGATTTAAAGTCTGAAAAAAAGTATACAAAGGTTTTTGGAATAAAAATATGTTAGCCGATTACTGCTGGTTACAATAATAGAAACTGACACTACCCAAGTAGCACACACAGTTTTTATTTGGTCACCAAAACGTTTTCGCAGTAAAATGAACAGCCATTTAACTTTCACAGCTATCCACAGAAGCGCTTTGGTAAGGTTTCTGTGACGTTGTACTGACCAATTTGGCGCACCAAATGGCAATTACAGCTTTAAAACAGCCATCAATATTTGCTGAAATACAGCCATTTGACTGTGAAAATTGCAAAGTAGCAGCTTTTAAGCTTTTGAAGCTAACAAGCTAAAATGTAGAAAAAAAAGCTAACTAGCTATAAAAACATCTTTTCTACCTATTTTGCTCTTATGGCCAAATGGTCAAAATATTTGCTTTTGGGGAGAAAATGGTAATATTGTAAATAAAGAAGAGCAAAAACCTGTAAATGCTGCTATGCATCCATCCAGAAAACTAAATAACTATAACATGGCTACACCAGCTGTTATAGGAATGGCGGATGATGTTACTTTTTTTGTGTTTTTGATAAATAATATTAGGCTTGATATTCAGTCCCAATAATATAAAAGTTTTTGCGAACTGAGGTTTATTGACAAATACGCATAAAAAAGATCCGAAAAAGTAATGCGCCTTTAGAATAACAGAAAATACAATAAATCTTTCATTACTGCAATTTTTTAATACATCTTTAAAAAAACATTTAATTTGAAAAAAAAATTTTACATCTTAATAACGTAACACTTGTATATTGCGATGGTAAATTGAATAAATCTGCTAGAAATTTATTATTTGCAATTTTTTTTTTAATTTTAAAACAACATGGAGGATCTTTCGCTTTCATCCAACATGTCCTCCTACTCCCTTGTACCGCCATTTAAAACTATAAGGCTGTGATGTGGAATAATATGTTAGTTTTCAGCTTAATTTTCCCTAAAATGTATTTTACAGCTATTTGGCTGAAATCTGGCGGGCAGACCAAGAATGGTATCTGCAGTTATTTCTTTCTAACTTTCTAATGTCTTACACTTTCTCTTTCTGTCTGTGAGTTGTTTGCGCCTTTGGTTGTAAATTCCTGTAAAAATAGCGGGAAAGATCTGTGACAATGAGATGAGGCAGATGGCGCAAAAATTTAGGTATCGAAAGTATGTCTGAAATTATGTAAAAGTCGAAATAAAAGAGAAGTCTTCTTACTTCACCCAATAAACAATTATCAGAGAAGCATCAATGTTGAAATTTTTTTGTATATCTTCTTTGATATGAGACATCTTTAAAGGCAGTGAATTATATTTTGATATTTGATAAAAAAAATTAGTAACTAAAGTGTGCTTATTATTCTTATTATGCTGAAACTTATTTTGAGCTTCAACAAATTCCACAGCATCGGTTATGTCTATTGGCCACAAATTTCTTTGTACCTAATTTTTGTTAGGTAGCTACTATAAAATGTAGCAGTCAAATTAAAGCATATTAGAGTGCATAATTTATCAATAGCTAAAATGTTTCCACAGATCCGTATGTCCAACTTAAAAATGGAAGATAATGCTGTGGCTGTATTTTGGCTTAGACATGAGTTGAAATTGTACGATTTACAGCTGACTGAAAAGCAATGAGGTAATTCGCAGCAAAGAAAAACATTTGATTCGGTTTTGATAACGTTTTCATGACTATCTTTTGGCTGCAATTGCCAAATGGTTAAAGCTGTGCTACTTGGGTAATCAGTGCAAAAAAAGAAACAATCTGTGCCATTTATAATTTTTTAAAAGTTTTGAATCAAATTTATTGTGCTGTCTTTGGCATTCCTTATTGACGTCCTTAACAAATTGTTAAGTATTTTATTTGCTTTAAAATATCATCAGGTGAATGTAAATTAAGCCCAGACAACTTTTTCTGTTTATGTTTAAATTATCCTAACAAAACCTGAGAAGCTTAAGGGATGAACCTGGTGAATGTTTCCATCAAGATTTACAGTCTTATGAAGAGAGTTATTAAGGTTTTTGGGATAAAAATATGTTAGTCGATTACTATTAGCCTACATTAAGATAAATTGACCCTGATAGTGCAAAAGAAGAAGCAGTCTTGCTACATTTTTGATGTTGCAAAAATTGTCAAATACTGATACTTTATAATGAATATTTAAAAAACTTGACGTTTTAATTTTTTCGACATCAGTATCAGACTTAGGGTTGTAAACTAGTATAATTAACACGGTTGGAATTGTCGTCAAAGCCAGCGAATATTCTTGTTTTTGACTAAGCAAATTAAACCTGCCATTGGCAGTTTTCTGGTTTAAAAGCTGTTGGTTTTCAGAGTTTGTCGAGTCAATAACTTGGAGTAAATTAAGTGTCGGGTTAAAAATTAGTGGTCGTGTCCTTGCAAGAGTTCCCTCTGGATAGAATACGGAGAAAATCACGGGCTATCGCCGCAAAACGCGGCAAAAAAGTCAAGGTAAGTAATGGAATATTTATCTAAGTAATGTCGATCAAACGCTTTTATATTTCTCCTTTCAATAATTCACTCCACAACCTGATAATGGTCGTTAGTGTCAAACTGGAGCGTGATGGATTCAGGTCCACTCTGCTCTGATTGAGAGGCCTCCAGAGAGACTATGAAAAATTCGGTGCATCTTTTAAACAGTCGGAATGGCAATAAAAACTGCCAATAAGGGGAGTTATCCGAGCCCTCGTAAAGATTATAATTGAAAATGAGCGTAAAATTTTTATGCAGCTGCTTTTCCAAAAGCCCTAAAATTGTTTGTCTCGCTTGTTATTGACTGCAATTTTTAATACTTTTTTTTTTCAAGTTAAAGTTGAACTTTATTAACTTTCATATCGTCTAGTTTGGTTTGTGTTTTAAATACAACGAAACCGGCAAGCCATTAAAATCAAATATTTGAACACTGAAAGTAATTTAACCGTTGCAAAATTAAAAATTCAAGCTGGCGTATTTTGTTAAATCTATTCTTTTTTGGGTAAGAAATTAGTCGATTAAATTACTTTCTTTGATCTTCAGAAGCTTGAAAATAATTGGAACAGCAATAATTAATAATTTAATTAACTTTTTTTAAAATATTATTAATTTTCTAACTGCCAATGTGAGTATCTCAAAAATAAATCATCAGAAACAGCTGTATTTAACTTCATTTAACATCATAATAGTTAACTCACTTGAAAAGAAAATTATTCCAATAGTATTCTATTCTATTCTATTCTATTCTATTCTATTCTATTCTATTCTATTCTATTCTATTCTATTCTATTCTATTCTATTCTATTCTATTCTATTCTATTCTATTCTATTCTATTCTATTCTATTCTATTCTATTCTATTCTATTCTATTCTATTCTATTCTATTCTATTCTATTCTATTCTATTCTATTCTATTCTATTCTATTCTATTCTATTCTATTCTATTCTATTCTATTCTATTCTATTCTATTCTATTCTATTCTATTCTATTCTATTCTATTCTATTCTATTCTATTCTATTCTATTCTATTCTATTCTATTCTATTCTATTCTATTCTATTCTATTCTATTCTATTCTATTCTATTCTATTCTATTCTATTCTATTCTATTCTATTCTATTCTATTCTATTCTATTCTATTCTATTCTATTCTATTCTATTTTATTTATGTTTACATTAGAAATTAATTGACTTGGCAATTCTTATTTAAAAAAACATTCTTTATTCGTATTTCTTATTTTATATCTTTGTAAAACTTTTCAAATTTTTATTAATAATACCAAACGTCTTTGTCACTGAAACGTAGAATCGTAAATTTTTATAACTGTTCTTTTCTTAATTTTGAAATAACTTGCCTAAAATAATGTTTTACCATTAGATAAGCTTTGTCAAAAATTCTTCTCATACAGTCAATAGTCAATAGTGGGTTATTTCAGACTTTTTTATTATGCAACCAACAATACTAGAATAGTACTAATTCCAGGTGACCAGATCGGTAATCGGTATGAAATTTCAAAATTAATTCACAATTACATTGTTCTGAGTATTGT
This sequence comes from Tribolium freemani, assembly GCA_939628115.1. NCBI lineage: Eukaryota > Metazoa > Arthropoda > Insecta > Coleoptera > Tenebrionidae > Tribolium > Tribolium freemani. Next base: position 14,291,600 of record OW626786.1, on the reverse strand, counting down.
CAAGTTTATCTTAACAGTTTAGCTAAAATTTTATTATGAACTATTATTATTTAAATGATAAAAAACCAATGTTAATTCAATTAATGTTTTTAAAAATCAAATGAAGTATCAAGTGGTAAGTGCAATTAGTATTTTTGGTTGCATCTTACGACATGTCATTCAGCCTGTACCTAATAGACGTGGGTACAATATTGCATCGTTTTTTTTCAATATCCTGTTTTTTTTTATTTTTTATTTTACGGAAGTTTTTTCAAAATTTTTCGACCTTTGCTTATAATTAATATTAATTAATTAAAAATATTAAGGGCCTGTTTAATTAATTCGCATTTGAATGCGTGATCACGTGACCAAACTGAACCAGTTTGATTGGTTCATCCACGAAATTAACTTTTAACAGCGCATTAAATTTTAACTGAGCTTTCTGCAAATAGTATCAACAAAATTAAATATACGAAAATATTAATTAATTGCGAATTTTACGATTCTAAAACAATGATGCTTAAAATATATTTTTAGTCAAAAAGTCCTAATAATATTGTTGCTAGCACCAAAATTGCGTTTATTTGAATTTTGAACTATTTGCTAATTCATTATTTTTTACGTTAATAGCATTTTTTACAGATTTTATACAAAGAAAACACAAAAAAGAATTATTTTTGCAGGTACTTTATATTAATTAATTATTTAAAAATTTACGTAATCCGGATTGTCACATTTCATTTAGAAATAAACGGAATTTGCTTAATTATTTGCTTTCATCACGGAATTTGTTCAATATTTGTAAAATAAAATTTTGTTTTATTTCGTATTCTAGTCTAATATATTATTTAATTCAATTCAATTCTATTGCTATTCTTATTACTTTCTATTCTGAGCCAAATAATTTTTGAAATTGGCGATAAAAATCACCACTTTTATCACAACCGGTTTCTATCAGTTAATTTAATGAAAGCAACGCTTTATCTCATTATCAAGTTATCGTAATGAAGCAATATAAAATGTTATTTGCCGCTAATACATAGCCCCCTCTTGTTCAAATAAATTTACACCAAAATTCATGTTGTAGTAAGGCAAATATTGCTCTAGCGTTAATATCTCAACAACAATATTTTTATCAACGATTATTTTAATACTTTTTGTGTGATAAAATAACACCGCTCTCCCACTATTGTGTGATAAATAATAATACAGGATGATGTTTATTTCTGGTCAGTGAAGAATGCCATAATCCTAAATCTATAAACACTTTGTTATTCGGAATGAAATTGGCCGAAACATTTCAGGAATTATAAAGCTATTAATTTCAAATTTAGCGCATTGTGCGACAGGTTTTACAATCATAACTTCCGGATCAGTCGAATAATAAATTTTTCATCAACACGAACTTATCCTTGCATCATTGAAGTGTTTAAAATTTTGTCCTTTCGAAACTTTTAATTTTGCCAAAAATGACTGAATATTTCTTTTTAAAAGCTTTTATTTAGCTCACAATGTTATCTTTCTGTCTGCTATTTTTTCGGAGCCAAATTTGAAAGGGTTCCTGTTGTCCCACTGAAGTGAAATTTGGCATACTTTCGCATGACAGAATTACTTTGTTCAGTTGACAACTCCCAAAGCTTTTATAAATTTTAGAATTTTAACCTGTAAGAAAAAATATTCACCTGTGATTGAAATACATTATTTTTCAATTTTTAGTGCATCTTTTAAATAAAAGCTTTTTTTAAAAAACATTTTTTTTATATATTTTTATTTTTTTCGTGGTTTTACTATCTTAACTTATTCATTTTCTTATTTTGCAGTTTCATAGTTTTTTAATTATCACTCTTTCGTTCACTTTAATCTACAGAATTTTAATCTTACTGTTTTTTAGTTTCTTTGTATTCCAGTTTTTAAGATTTTTAGTGTATTGGTTTGTTACTCAGAATCTCTTTTCCAGTTCTATAGATTTTTCAGTTTCTCATTTTTTCAGGCGCTTAGTTCTTCAGAATTTCAATCCCACAATTATTTTAGTTTTTTTGCGTTTCAACTTTTTAGTTTCTCAGCCTTAAGGTTGCTTTGTCAAATTTGAACTCAATGGTTTTCCTCACAAAACTCAAAAATGTACCAAATTAAGTAAAATAATTTATATCTGTTTAGTTGTTAACTTGGTCATTTAAAATTTTCAAGTTATTCAACTTTTAACAAACTTCTTATATTTTTATGTTCTCAGACTTCCAGTTTTGTGTTTCAGTCTTACAATTTTTAAGTTTATTCTCAGTATTTCAGCTTTTTAGTTTCTTAATTTCCCATATTTTATATCATTTCCTAAATTTATCAGTTTTCTCCAATTTCTTAACGTTCTTACTTTACAGTGATGTAGTTTTTTACTCTTTCAGTCACTTACATCTACAGAATTTTAATTTTTTTGGATACCAGTTTTTAATTTTTTTACTTGTTCAGTCTTATGGTGTATTGATTTTTTATTCTGAATGTCATCTTTCAATTTATTACTGTTTCTCTTCTTCTGAAGACTCACAAATCCTTAATAATTTCAAGTATTTGACAAAACGTAGTTGGTGTTGTTTGTTTGTTTTTGTAATGGAATTTATTGCAATAAAAATTATGTTTTTATTTCTCCTGTAGAAGAAATTAATAAAAAAATGTATCCTCAATTACCAGATTTTAATACCTGCACTATGTAATAACAAAAATCTATGCAATAAATAAAGACTAAAAAGCAAAAAATAAAAATATATAAAAAAAATGTTTTTTAAGAAAAGCTTTTATTTAAAAGATGCACTAAAAAGTAAAAAATAATGTATTTCAATAACAGGAGAATATTTTTTCTTACAGGTTAAATTCTAAAATTTATTTAAATTTTAAATAAATTTTAAAATTAAATTAATTTTAATTCATTGTCCCATTTTTCAATTTTTCGTGGTTTTACTATCTTAACTTATTCATTTTCTTATTTTGCAGTTTCATAGTTTTTTAATTATCACTCTTTCGTTCACCTTAATCTACAGAATTTTAATCTTACTGTTTTTTAGTTTCTTTTTAAGTTTTTTAGTATATTGGTTTGTTACTCAGAATCTCTTTTCCAGTTCTATAGATTTTTCAGTTTCTCATTTTTTCAGGCGCTTAGTTCTTCAGAATTTTAATCCCACAATTATTTTAGTTTTTTTGCGTTTCAACTTTTTAGTTTCTCAGCCTTAAGGTTGCTTTGTCAAATTTGAACTCAATGGTTTTCCTCAGAAAACTCAAAAATGTACCAAATTAAGTAAAATAATTTATATCTGTTTAGTTGTTAACTTGGTCATTTAAAATTTTCAAGTTATTCAACTTTTAACAAACTTCTTATTTTTTTATGTTCTCAGACTTCCAGTCTTGTGTTTCAGTCTTACAATTTTTAAGTTTATTCTCAGTATTTCAGCTTTTTAGTTTCTTAATTTCCCATATTTTATACCATTTCCTAAATTTTTCAGTTTTCTCCAATTTCTTAACGTTCTTACTTTACAGTTCTATAGTTTTTTACTCTTTCAGTCACTTACATCTACAGAATTTTAATTTTTTTGGATACCAGTTTTTAATTTTTTTACTTGTTCAGTCTTATGGTGTATTGATTTTTTATTCTGAATGTCATCTTTCAATTTATTACTCTTTCTCTTCTTCTGAAGACTCACAAGTCCTTAATAATTTCAAGTATTTGACAAAACGTAGTTGGTGTTGTTTGTTTGTTTTTGTAATGGAATTTATTGCATTAAAAATTATGTTTTTTTTTCTCCTGTAGAAGAAATTATTAAAAAAATGTATCCTCAATTACCAGATTTTAATACCTGCACTATGTAATAACAAAAATCTATGCAATAAATAAAGACTAAAAAGCAAAAAATAAAAATATATAAAAAAAATGCTTTTTAAAAAAAGCTTTTATTTAAAAGATGCACTAAAAAGTAAAAAATAATGTATTTCAATTACAGGAGAATATTTTTTCTTACAGGTTAAAATTCTAAAATTTATTTAAATTTTAAATAAATTTTAAAATTAAATTAATTTTAATTCATTGTCCCATTTTTCAATTTTTCGTGGTTTTACTATCTTAACTTATTCATTTTATTATTTTGCAGTTTCATAGTTTTTTAATTATCACTCTTTCGTTCACTTGAATCTACAGAATTTTAATCTTACTGTTTTTTAGTTTCTTTGTATTCCAGTTTTTAAGTTTTTTGGTGTATTGGTTTGTTACTCAGAATCTAATCTTTCTCTTTTCCAGTTCTATAGATTTTTCAGTTTCTCATTTTTTCAGGCGCTTAGTTCTTCAGAATTTCAATCCCACAATTATTTTAGTTTTTTTGTGTTTCAACTTTTTAGTTTCTCAGCATTAAAGTTGCTTTGTCAAATTTGAACTCAATGGTTTCCCTCACAAAACTCAAAAATGTACCAAATTAAGTAAAATAATTTATATCTGTTTAGTTGTTAACTTGGTCATTTAAAATTTTCAAGTTATTCAACTTTTAACAAACTTCTTATTTTTTTATGTTCTCAGACTTCCAGTCTTGTGTTTCAGTCTTACAATTTTTAAGTTTATTCTCAGTATTTCAGCTTTTTAGTTTCTTAATTTCCCATATTTTATATCATTTCCTAAATTTTTCAGTTTTCTCCAATTTCTTAACGTTCTTACTTTACAGTTCTATAGTTTTTTACTCTTTCGGTCACTTACATCTACAGAATTTTAATTTTTTTGGATACCAGTTTTTAATTTTTTTACTTGTTCAGTCTTATGGTGTATTGATTTTTTATTCTGAATGTCATCTTTCAATTTATTACTGTTTCTCTTCTTCTGAAGACTCACAAATCCTTAATAATTTCAAGTATTTGACAAAACGTAGTTGGTGTTGTTTGTTTGTTTTTGTAATGGAATTTATTGCAATAAAAATTATGTTTTTATTTCTCCTGTAGAAGAAATTAATAAAAAAATTTATCCTCAATTACCAGATTTTAATACCTAATTTCTGAATACGGTTTTATCTTACTAAAAATCCGATCTGTAGTTATTATGTTTCAGAAGTAAGCTGCAACACAGACTTATGTTTTTTTAAATAAAACTCCCTAAATTTTATTGCCTTTTTGGACGTAGTCTGTAATACTGATGATTTTATTTGACCTAAACTTGATCGATCTATCCTGCTTGATTTTTTTGACGAAAACACGATTTTTTAATTATTACATAAAAACTAAGAATCATAGAATAAAAATATATAAAAAAAGCTTTTATTTAAAAGATGCACTAAAAAGTAAAAAATAATGTATTTCAATCACAGGAGAATATTTTTTCTTACAGGGTAAAATTCTAAAATTTATAAAAGCTTTAGAAGTTATAAAACTACGGCATGACAAAATTACTTTGTTCAGTTGACAACTCCCAAAGCTTTTATAAATTTTAGAATTTTAACCTGTAAGAAAAAATATTCTCCTGTGATTGAAATACATTATTTTTCACTTTTTAGTGCATCTTTTAAATAAAAGCTTTTTTTAAAAAACATTTTTTTTATATATTTTTATTTTTTTCGTGGTTTTACTATCTTAACTTATTCATTTTCTTATTTTGCAGTTTCATAGTTTTTTAATTATCACTCTTTCGTTCACTTTAATCTACAGAATTTTAATCTTACTGTTTTTTAGTTTCATTGTATTCCAGTTTTTAAGTTTTTTGGTGTATTGGTTTGTTACTCAGAATCTAATCTTTCTCCTTTCCAGTTCTATAGATTTTTAAGTTTCTCATTTTTTCAGGCGCTTAGTTCTTCAGAATTTCAATCCCACAATTATTTTAGTTTTTTTGTGTTTCAACTTTTTAGTTTCTCAGTATTAAAGTTGCTTTGTCAAATTTGAACTCAATGGTTTCCCTCACAAAACTCAAAAATGTACCAAATTAAGTAAAATAATTTATATCTGTTTAGTTGTTAACTTGGTCATTTAAAATTTTCAAGTTATTCAACTTTTAACAAACTTCTTATTTTTTGATGTTCTCAGACTTCCAGCCTTGTGTTTCAGTCTTACAAGTTTTAAGTTTATTTTCAGTATTTCAGCCTTTTATTTTCCTAATTTCCCATATTTTATATCATTTCCTAAATTTTTCAGTTTTCTCCAATTTCTTAACGTTCTTACTTTACAGTTCTATAGTTTTTTACTCTTTCAGTCACTTACATCTACAGAATTTTAATTTTTTTGGATACCAGTTTTTAATTTTTTTACTTGTTCAGTCTTATGGTGTATTGATTTTTTATTCTGAATGTCATCTTTCAATTTATTACTGTTTCTCTTCTTCTGAAGACTCACAAATCCTTAATAATTTCAAGTATTTGACAAAACGTAGTTGGTGTTGTTTGTTTGTTTTTGTAATGGAATTTATTGCAATAAAAATTATGTTTTTATTTCTCCTGTAGAAGAAATTATTAAAAAAATGTATCCTCAATTACCAGATTTTAATACCTGCACTATGTAATAACAAAAATCTATGCAATAAATAAAGACTAAAAAGCAAAAAATAAAAATATATAAAAAAAATGTTTTTTAAAAAAAGCTTTTATTTAAAAGATGCACTAAAAAGTAAAAAATAATGTATTTCAATCACAGGAGAATATTTTTTCTTACAGGTTAAAATTCTAAAATTTATAAAAGCTTTAGGTGTTATAAAACTACGGCATGACAGAATTACTTTGTTCAGTTGACAACTCCCAAAGCTTTTATAAATTTTAGAATTTTAACCTGTAAGTAAAATATTCTCCTGTGATTGAAATACATTATTTTTCAATTTTTAGTGCATCTTTTAAATAAAAGCGTTTTCTAAAAAACATTTTTTTATATATTTTTATTTCCAAAATAGAATTTATATGTTTGTTTTTTGATAAGCGACATCTCTGGCTATTACAAGAAAAAAGTTGGGACCGCAGCAAGGTCCTTGCCCTTTGCAGTCGATATTTTATGGACTTTGTTCCCACAAACAGACTGAATCGAACGCTGGGCCCTAATGGATCATTAAAGAACCGACTCAAATGATTCGCCTTCACTTATGCTGTAACAAATATTAATTAATTATCCCTAATTGCTTGGATCGTGTATCGCCAAGGCAAAGTTCTGTAAAAGAATTTTCTTTGTGTGGAGGAAGCGGTGATACAATATTGTGAGGTTTTAGCATAATTAGAACAACTTGCAAGGTTTCAAATGGCGAACAACTTGCAAGACTTTCATTTGGCAAACGGCCAGCTTGTGGAGGAGAATCGAGAGTTAATGATACAAAGGCGGTAGTGTTGCAATAACTGGAATGGAATGAAACAAAATTATAAAAACTTTCGGGAAAATCATCAGCTGAAAATAAGATATGGGGACACGACATTATCAAATCTTTGCTAAAGATTAATGGACTGGATGTCGTGTGTGCAAGCACATTTTGCAGTTTCTAGCCGATTGAACCAAACAATAAGAAAATCAACAATTTTCTTAATGACAATGTTGTTATTTTCTTGCTCTCGATCATTTACAAGTTTGATCTGTTTAAAAAATACAAAAAAAAACGGCGAAAGAACAAAAAATAAGTATAAACAGTGCCATCTTACAGAAAAAAAATCCGTGATATTGAGGACACCAAAAAAAATTATGCTTAAAGAATAATTAGCAATTGATTTATTTATAACCTAGCAAAGTGCTCTCGAATTAAAACTTTTCTAACATTAGCAATTGTGTTTTTTTTTTTCAAAAAAATCTTCGTTTTTTAATCATTCTTTTCTAACCATTGTATTTTTTACAATTTCAAGTCTTTGAAAAAAGATCGTAAATTAAATGTTGTTTAGATTTATGATATTTTTTTATAAAAGTTTTATGGAGGTCGTTTGTAGATAAGTTGCTGTAAAATAGTTTTGTCTACAGCCAAATGCTTACAGATCACAAAGTTTTTAGATACTTTTGTAGCAATTAAGCTTTAAACCTAAATAATAAAACAATTTTAAAATTGTACAGTTTTATCACAGTTGTTTATATCTTAATATAGTTTTAACAAAAGTTGTATAATACTGTTGTAGTTGCCTTTTTTAAAACTTTTTTGTGTTTCCAGACCAGACAATCTTATCTGGTCAATAGATGTAATAAAACTATAATTATGTAAGTGTTTATGAAAATTTATTTGTTGTAAGAAAATACATATTTTCTTCACCAAAACTCACTGTGCTATTAGAGCTGCGTTGTATATACAGGGTCGCTAAAAAGTATGGATACAGTTAAATGTTTTAAAAACTATTCATCAAAACTTATTGAAATTTTGTATAAGCTTAAAAGTATATAAATTCTATCGTTTTAGATGTTTATCAAGTTCCTATCCTCTTTTGTTCTGAGGATACAAGGCTAACTTGATTTTTTTTAAATGGCAAGAAGGGCGAAATTTAATATTTTTAAAAAGAGCATATTTTTCTGAATTCTATGGTGTAACACGTGCATACCTTATTTTAATCGAAACTTAAAAAAAATTATCGAACTAATAAAATTTTCAAAAATGTAAAATGTTATTAGTCTTGGAAATGTTGACTTCATCAATCGTTAGCTCTTTGCCGCTTGAATTTTGACCAAAAAACAAGTAAAAGTTAATAATAATTGTTAAAATAACACTTTTAACTGAAAAAGAACATATTTTAATAAAAAAAAGCAAAACACAAAATACATGTTTTTTATGCTTCAAAAGTTTATGCTCAAAATGATTTCAATTGACTTCTTGGCTTTCTGTCGCCATAACCAACGCTAACTTACTTTTACATTTGCAGAAATCCAGAATAAAATTTTTGAATTTTTATTTATTTTGGTCTTTTAATGAAAATAAAGGTGGGAATATGTTACATCATTAAATTCAGAAAAAAATGCTCTTTTAAAAATTATTAATTTTAACCCTTCGTGCCATTTAAAAAAAATCAGGTTAGCCTTGTATTTTCAAAATAAATGACAGTAGAAAATTAAAAAAAATCTCAGATAACAGAATTTAAACGCATTTAACTGTACCCCAAGTTTCAATGTGCTCTGTTAAACCGTTCTGAAAATATTTAGCTGTATCTATACTTTTTAGCGACCCTGTATTATAAAGACATTCTCTGACAAAGGAAAACGATTACTATAAGCTCTTTAATTACCTCAGCATTTAATTATCTTTAATTAAAAATTAAACCAACTCTGCATGGACACAGTTATAATTTCTGGCGGGAAATGTTTAGGTAAATGTTTAGGTAAATACAAGTAGACTTGTATCGTAAAACTAAATGGTTTTAAAAAAGTTCTGTAAAGAAATTTTTAGTTTTATCTAAATACTTATAGTTTTTATTAAGTTAAAGTGCATTATCTGTAGTCAAAGGTGTTTTATAGCAGTTTGTATAAAAGTCAATTATGCTTACCTAAAACTTATTGACTTTTATTGAGAGTTAATATTCTTATAAATAATTTTAAATAGAAGAAGTGTTCATTTAAAAAAACTCTAGAGTGCTTTGAAAATAAAAAAAAATATTTTGTATGTCTGTGATTAATTCGTTCTCTCATAACCTTACTTTTTGACAATTAAAAAGATAACAGATTTTCATAAAAATATTTATTTATTATTTATAAAAACTGTTGGACACACATAACACATCGCCTTTGAACACTATTTATCAATCTTAGGTTAGAATTTTGGCGAGATGGTTTAGTAGGCAACCAACAATACAATGATAAAAATTGTTCTACGACTTCCGTAACAATCTCAGGGCATGTTGCAAGTTTTTCTAATAATGAACACTTGATAGTTTTATACATTCAGCAGCTACATTTTACTGATGTTTGACTTAAAATTACTTTTTAAACATTAAAGAAATGGTAAGAATTTTTTTTTGCTTTCCTTAGTAGTAACATATTATCATTCAAACAAATTGCTAAAAGAATTATTAACGTAGATTTTTATGTCTAGAAAATAATATAATTTTTACAAATGTTTATAACTTCGGTATTTATAAAGTTCCTAACAAATTCAGAAAGCTGGTTGTTTTAAAATTTTCTACCTAGATATCGTGTTTTACCACTTTTTAAAAGTGATAAAAGAGAAATATACTAGATGAATACGTAAGAATAAATAGTTTTGCGCTCCGAGACATATATTTCTTACAACAGAATTGAAACATACTTTTAAAACCAAAGTATCTATACTTTTATCTTTATTACAGTTCTCATGAAACCTTTTTTCATTCCCGATGCTTTAACATCAGGTTTTATAAGACTCTAAGAGCATATTTTAAAACTATTAAAAAAATAATAATCAGTTTTATATTCTTAAAGAGTAGACTTTTTTTAGTTTTAAGACACTCTTAGGGTGTTAATAAGACAAAAATATTATTCTAAATAGTTCTTATAGCATCATAAAACTTAAATTGTTACTTGTTAATTTGCAACTTTTTTACATAATTAAATAAATGTACAATTAAAGTGATTATAAATAGAGTTTTGAGTTAAAGTCGACATAAATTTAAATGAAGCATTAAATTTGTTTATGAAATTTTAGGGGTAGTTTTTGGTTTACTTGTTAAATTGACTCAGTTTTGGGGATTTAAGTTAATCTCTTAAAGGACAAAAGACGAAATCTTTAAATATTGGACCGCATTGCGTCCTAATCCGGATTTATTTCGGATTTGAAACCGGGAAGTTTTCCAAAGCAATACGCTTCATTTTTAAATAATAATAGATAGTTTCCCTTTCTTGACTGCACTAAAAGCCGGAATTAAAATCTGCCGAATGTGATTGTAATTTCCAATCGCATTACAAACGGGGTTAATGGGGTTATATTGTGCATTGCACACGCAAAGCTATCACGCCACCCTTAAATCGCGATCCACCACAGGTTTATAGGTAACCGTGACGGTGCAGTGCAATCATTAGGTCACAGTGTCAAAGACCTTTATGATTGCAGGTGGGTTATCGACTCCGGGAACTCCGGGTTTTTAGCTCATAACTCGTTCCACTTATTTTCAACAGACGCATTTAGCTAAGTGTCGAAAGCGTGATTTATGATAGCCTAATTACCCAATTATAGAACGAATCCGGTGATTTGTTTATGTCCAAAGTTGGGGTTTTGTCGCATAAATAAATAAATCAGGTGGGGGAAAGTTGGGTCAGGTAAACCGAGTAGTCTGTAACATTAAGGGGGACACGACCAAAAAGTAACGGTAAATTCGAGAGCTGAGACTGACGTAAAGTGAAAATCATGATGAACAGAGTTATGACGTGGCAGGCAAAACATTTGGACCAGTTTCTACCACCCGAGAGTTCCGAGACCTTCAATGATAGACAGGTCGTAAAATGGTACCTACAGTCACCCAAAATGAAAATGACGCGTCGATAAACGAACCCCTGCTATAAATCATTAGAGATCGTAAACTAGTTTTGAAATGTTTAAGGATTTCTTGATGGAAATTGTTGGTTATCCCAAATGTGAAATAATACAATTTTTATATATTATTGAGAGAAGGTCACAAAAATAAAATTGTTAGTTGGTTTGCAAATTTAATTTATTATTTGGTTGATGCAAAATAAGTTTTAGTGTGCAATTAAAATCTGCCAAATAAAAAACACGGCTAAACATGGATTCTTATTTCATTTTGTTTAATTTATCATTAAACTAAATTCCGCGGATTGTGATGCGATCGCGAAACGATCACTTTGATATCCATTGTCCAAAAATTATTTCAATTCAAAATAATTATTATACTTAAAATCTGATTGTCACAAATAGTTGTGCATAAAACAAGATAAAATAAAAATATCGAAATTCAATTGTTATTTTAAATTTCAAGCAAAGACGTCTACACTCTTAATGGTTTTAATTATTAATTGCACAATCGTTTTTGTGAACATTTTGGTTTACTAGTGCCGGTTTATAGAAAGTTCCATTAAATTTTAATTCCTTGTTAAAAGCTAACGATCATTGATAACTTTTATTCTGACTATTCCAATTTTTTTAAACGTCTTTGTTTGATATTTGAAAAACAATTGGATTACAATTTTTGCTTTAATAGTAAATACTTAATTAAGACAAGATTGAGTACGAAAATCTTAAGACAAATAAGTTGTAATCTTAAAATTCCAAAAATTGAAACCGCTCTCAAAAATAAAATCTAATTTTATCGTGTTGTATAATAAATAACTAAACTACTTATAATAAGTATTTAATTTTATTCATGAATTGGAAATAGTATTATAAGTTTTTTTTTGCATCAACTAAAATATAATAAATTAAATTAAAAAAAATACATTTTTTTGACCTCTCAAAGTGACGAAATGTGGCGATGAAGATGACATTTTTTTATTTCTCATATGTCTTCTAAGAAAATTAATAAATGTTTATGTTATGAAGAATTTGAAAATTTTTTCCTTGAAATTTTCGCCTTTAGTTATCCCCTGGGGTAAGAGTTTGTTTGTCATTTCCTGTGAACCTTATTTGCAGTAATGGTCAGAATCTCATTCGGGTATTTCCATGAATGAATTGCCGTAACGTCATTGATAACTTTTATTCTAATTATTCCAATTTTTTGAAACGTCTTTGTTTAAAATTTGAAATACAATTGCATTAAGACATTTTAATTTTAATAGTAAATACTTAATTAAGACACGATTGACTACGAAAATCTTAAGATAAAGAAGTTATAATTAACAAAAATTAGTGGTAATTCAATTTTAATATTTTAATTTTTATAGTGATCTTTTTGTGGGTTCTTCTAAAATTTAAACAAATGCAGAAAACAATAAAAATTTATCTACTTATAATATTTGATTTTATTCATTTTTTTCGAAATGGTATTCTAAATAAAATCAAATGAGACTTGGAGTGTTTATTTATTATAATAAACTTAGTTTAACTTATTTTGCATCAATTAAATAGTAAATTAAATTTGCAAAAAACAAATTGATTTTCTTTGACCTCTCAAAGTGTCGAAACGTGGCGACGAACATGAAACTTTTTTTACTTCTCATTTGTCTTCCAAGAAAATTAATAAATGTTTATCAATTCGGAGAAGAATTTGAAAATTCTTTCGTTGCAGTTTTGGTTTTAAGTTATCCCCTGTGGTGTTACGGGTTTGTTAATTATTTTCCAGTGAATCTTATTGGCGGTAATAGTCGGAATTTTAATCCGGGTATTCCCATGAATGAATTGCCGTAACATTCATTGATAATAACTTTTATTCTGGCGATTCTAATTTTTTAAAACATTAAGGGCAGGCTTATAAAAAGCTCCATTAAAATTTAACACGTTGTTAACAACGAACTAAAATTTAATGGAGCTTTCTATAAACCGGCACTAATAAACTAAAATGTTCACAAAAACGATTGTGCAATTAATAATTAATTTAATTTAATTTAATGATAATTTAAACAAAATGAAATAAGAATCCATGTTTTGCCGTGTTTTTTATTCGGCAGATTTTAATTGCACACTAAAACTCATTTTGCATCAACCAAATAATAAATTAAATTTGCAAACCAACTAACAATTTTATTTTTGTGACCTTCTCTCAAAGCGTCGAAACATCGCGTTGCGAAGAACTTAAAAATTGTATTATTTCACATTTGGGATAACCAACAATTTCCATTCAAAAGCCGATAAATGAAATGTGGAACTCGACTCAAAACTAGTTTACGATCTCTAATGATTTATAGCAGGGGTTGGTTGCGGTCAAGTAGGCGTTCGTTTATGGACGCGTCATTTTCATTTTGGGTGACTGTACCTAATTCTGGTCGACACGACGGAAAAGAATTGAACTTTACTTATTTATTAATGATAATGTAATGGGGCAATGGCATCACGCGCATTTAATTAATGATTAAAAATTTTTTTTTTATTAAAGAGAAAAAAATCTACACACTCTTGCATCAATTTTTTTGTATTTTATCTTTCAAACAAGAGTGAATCTATTTAGCTAGAGGCTGTTCTATATCTGGTGGCGAACTGACAGTGACATAAAAGACTCTTGAAATGCACCCACTTGGTTATGATAATGAAATACATGGGCGTGCATTTTTTTCTCTAAAATTTACTTAGTTGTCATTTTAACATTAATAAAATTTGAGGTCAAAGATACATAGAAATATTACTATTCTTATTAATAATTTCTTTATCATTCTTCATCTTACTTATCTTTATTATAATTTTTTAAAGACTAACAGTGGGTTTGAAAACATTTTACAACGACGCCTATGGGCAATTTTTTCCTTAATAGTAAACATGTTTAATGCCAAAATTCAGTCATTTTTGTCAATGTCAGTTCGCCACCAGGTTTGGAATAAGCTCTATTATTAAATGAGTTTTGGACCTGTTATGAATTATGTTACCTTAATCTAATTAAATAATGGTTATTTTTGTAATTTGCCAGCATTTTGATGCTTCAATGGACATATAAAAGCACGCAGTCATCAAGCGCGATGTCATTATAGCCATAATTTCACGGAACATTTTACGGAAATTTTTAGGCTGGCAGGAAGGAAATTCGCGACCATATTTTTGCCAAATTTACAAATTACAAATTTCAAGGGGCGTTCTTACAAGATTACCTTCATTATCATCCATACTCATGCTTTTTGACAGAATTTAGTTATTTGTTGAGATAGGCTCTTGAGAATATGAGTTTGTAGCATTAAAATAAAATTATTTTGATTTCTACAATTCCATCATCTCCCAGGAGGCCAACCGAACTTGCCGGTAAAAAGAGTTATTTTTCCGAGAGGATAGTAGACCATAAGGTACAACTTTTTGATTTAATTTGGTTTCAAAAGACTTTACTGCATTCTCTTCGTTATAATTATTACCATTATAATTATTATTATTACCAATAGCAATTGAGTGAAATATGTACTTTACTGTTTTTGTCCTATACGTTTTTTCTAGAACATTGCAAAATTTTTCCAAAGGTAGATGCTGTTTAACCTATTTAATCGTTTCCGTTGCCATAAGTTACAAGTAGGGCTGGGAATTTTTATCATTACAAAAATAATTTTTCATTTTTATTGTTGATCAAATTCCGTTGCGATTACAATTGTAATTAGACAACGTTGTCACATGTCATCTATTTAAAATTCGTTATTTATAGGTAACTTTAATACATAGATTCTTTTTACTATTTTTGCCTTTGTACAGGGTGCTGCATTTTGGAAGTCCGAATAGGGGATCTCCTAAACTAAGAGGTTTAGAGAAAACCTTATAAAACATACACATTTGAAATAAAGACATTATACAGGCACTTTTTTACAGAGAACTTAGTAATGTTATCAGAGATTTTTTTTAATCATTCGTATAGCTGTAATAACATAAAGTTGTATTTTTTTAAATAGGAATCATAGTTGGCTATGACATTTTCGAAAAGCTTATTTTTTTTTGAACTAAAAACAATATAAATACAGTTTGATATTTTTATATACTTTTGATAAAAAATATATTTAAAATATTTGAAAGTAGTTGGCCATGGAAAAATTATTTCACATAAAAGGTGTGAATAATCTAGAAATTTTGTGAACGGTTATTAAAGTAAAAAATGTGAAATTATAAAAATAGCTATGTTAAAGTTATTTTCAATTGAACAAATATACGATTGCCGCAGATTTTAATTACATAAGAAATGTGTAGAAAATTGAAAACGATGTGTCACTACCATTTGATAACACTTTTTTATGATTTAGTAAAGTGCAATGGAGGTGACCTTGATAATGTTATGTATTTTTTTACCGCAGATGGGATTTAATATTGGTGCTTGGATTGACATTTTTTTGTAAAATAAAATTTCATTGACAAGCAATCACACAATTAATAAGATTTTTCTTTTTCCGACATTGTATGTTTAATTAGAAAATAGAATAGCAATAAGTAAGCTTGCCATTTTAAATCTAAAAACAAATAATATTTATTAATTGAAAACATTTGATCTAATAATAATTTATTATGCTATTTTTGAATTAATTAGTTTTTAAAAAATTATTAAATTATAAATACTTGTTGGGTAATATATTTTTCATAGTTTTAATTGAAAATCCAAAATTTTTTCATGGCCTACTATAAAGAAAAAGCGAAATGTTATGTTTTTTTTGAATATTTAAAAATAATGTATTAGACAAATAGAAATATCAAATCAAAAAAAAATAAGCTTTTCAAAAATATCACAGCCGCCTATGATTCCTATTTAAAAAAATACAACTTTATGTTATTACAGCTAAACTGATGATTAAAAAAAATCGCTGATAACATTATTAGATTCTCTGTAAAAAAGTGCCTGTATAATGTTTTTGTTTCAAATGTGTATCTTTTATAATAAGGAAGATATGATTTTTTTAAGATTTCGTTGAAATGTCAACTTTTGTTTATTAAAAGATTGTGATAGCAGGATGCGGTTTTGACCAAAATTATTTTCTCAAAAAACGGACCCGAGAATGTGTCACTCGTTTTTCTCTAAACCTCTTAGTTTCGGAGATCCCTTATTCGGACATCCAAAATGCAGCACCCTGTACATATGTAAGTATTGATGCGCTGGTTTTTGAGCACCCGGTACATAGTTTCTACATGTTCAACAAGACTAAAGATGGTTTCACAAGCATCTTTACATTCAATATGCAGGGTGTTAGTGAATGGTTTAGCAATATTTCGTAAGTGAATTTGTCATGATCAGACGAGTTAAAAAGCTTTATACCATTTTTCCAAAAAGTTCATGCTTTCTTCAAAAATTTTTATTAATCCACCTGTTGAGAGCCGCTGTGTCGTTTATGGTAGTTTATTAGCGGTTAATTTTTTCTTTAAACAAAGTGGACATAGTGGCGTATGGACGTTTTGAGAATTTTACAAAATTGTAGATTGCATGGTCATTTGTGTGGGAGGTTCGAATCCCCGTCTCGTCAAAAATTTTTTTTTGTTTTTTTTTTTAGAAATTTTGATCACAAAATACAAAATGAAATAGAAAAATTACGAGTGGACCAAGAAGTTAATTTACCTGTGCAGTTTTGTCAGTAATATTAAAATTTACGCTAATTTTTGTCATTCTACATCAGCGGTTCTCAAAATTTGGGATTTTAATTTCAGAACGATTTTTTGGGAAAACTATGCATTTTCGATTTTCAAAAATTTTACTTAATTGATTCGTTTTGCAATTCTCTATATACCTTTCAATGTATGCTAAACCATTGCATAACACGCTGTATATAAGAAAAATAAAGTTACATTACGGACCTCTATTTTCTCACTATAGGTAATTGTAAGAATAAAAACAAACAAACAGGTTAGAAGATTAGCTGAACTAAAATTGTTGGAAAATCCCATAGAGCCATGCCGCTTATTTTGTATCGGATTGTTAGTTGTAAAATGTTAATTAGCAATTTCATTGAATGAAAAAATCTGACTTGCATTAATTTCTTAAAAAAAATATAAAATGTACACGGAAAAATATCAGTGACAATTCGTATTTCACCTATCCACTAATTTTGTATATGCGTCCGCTAAAACTTTGTTGAAGTAGAATTATTGTTTTTTTTTCGGTATAATTTTATTAGGTCTTTGAGTTGATTTTGTAATTTATTGCGATTCCTAAATATATTATTCAGATCTCGCTTTTTCTCTATTAATTAAATGATATCAAACTAAATATAAAAGGGGATAGTTTAACAACCATCATTATATTCGTAAGAGGAAAAATAAATCAAGCTTCAGAGCCCTATTTTATAACTACGTAATTGTAAGCACAACAAATCTTGCAGCTAAAATTTTGTGGTTTTCAAAAATGACCCTGACAATGATAGTTATAAATTTAAGCTCAAACCCAGGCCTCAAGAAAGAGAAAGCTTGTGAAAGATAGAAAACTTCGATACATCTTAAAATGAAAAACGTTGCAGCCGTTTCTTAATTAATTATGCACTTAATCATAAAACCATAAATTTTCTCGTTTTGTTAAAATCAAACACTAGTGCATGTAAATAAAAAAATAATAAAATTTATTTTTTTTTACAAAAAAAAATTATTAACCTTTGTTATAACGCGATATTTGAAATTTTGTAACATCTAGGCACTGCAGAAAAGCATACACTTTAACGCTGTGAAAACAGAATTCAAAAATATTAATACGTTTTTGAGTAATTAGCTTGTCACCCTTAATAAAAGGGTTGCAAGTGCTCAAAAAATCCAAGCTGTGTTAAATTAATTTTGTCATTGGTAGCGTATATTTCACAGAAGGGCGTTTGCGTAACTCGAGGTTGCCCAGTATTCAAATATGCAAATTCTGCCGTTAATTTTATGCACTTGCCTTCAATGTAAATTCCATAAAACCGAAAATGTATATTTCATAGGAAATAGATGTAAATGTCAATTCGCTTTGCTTCAGTGTTTATATTTGCAATGTTGATTAATTGATGTGTGTTTATATTTCGTGCTTAAAATACATTCGGAAATTTTTCTTAACGTAAACAAGCTTTTTGACGGAGTTTGTCTGTTCATTGTAATCAAAGGATTTGGATGCACTTTCCGCCACAAATTCGCCGGCAGATGCAACGATTTAATTCAGATCATGCATTGTTTTAAACTCTGCCAAATATTTTTATTACATTCATTACAGTGACTTGCACTTAAACTAAAAATATTTTTCAGTTTAATAAGGTTGATTTTTCCGATTTTTGTGGAGATTTTGTAGTCGATTTTTGATATCTGGAGCATTTAGAAAGCCCTTATAATTATCTATCATTTATAAAAAATCAAGGTTCCGCCACTAATAGTTTTCGAGAAAGTTAGTAAAAAAGGTAGGTACAATGAAAAAAAAATCATAACTTAAAAACTGTTGGGAATTTGGCGATTTTATTAACGCCAATCGATTCCCTAAAGCATTTTACATAGGTTTACGTTAAAACAGTTCTACTTTTTTTTGGATAATTTTGCTGTTATTAAAAATTAGAATAACCAGGGTCAGAGAGGAACACTTACTCGTATTTCTTCAATAAAAAAATTTATAACTCAAAAACTAAAAGTCGTAGAGCAAAGCGGTTTGTTCTAGTGAATTCTACGGTTCATTTTGCGTATTATACCAGCTTTTCACGAGATTTAAAATTTTGATTTTTTTGCTTAAAATTTTAATGGTCAAGGCACTCACCTACATAAAAATGAAAAAAAAAATATATTTTTTTTAACTCACTCTAGCAATGTTTTCGGGACTTTACTATGCTTTTACAACCCTCTGGAGTTGTTAAAACTATAAAAAAATTAATATGTTCGATTTTAAAAATTTTGATTTTTGCAATTTTGTCACGATTTTGGTCGATTTTCGGTACCCGGAACATTTATCAAGTAATAACTCCGGAACTATTAGAGATAACCCTATGAAGTTTATTATCATTGAAAAGCTCTTTTAAGTGGCTATCTTTTTCAAGAAAAATTATTGTTCTCCGACTTACAGTTTTCGAGAAAATTTCGAAAAAAAGCAAAAGTAGGTAAAATTTAAAAAAATTCATAACTAAAAAACTATTGGGAATTTGGCGATTTTCTCGACGCCAATCGATTCCCCGGATCATTTTACATAAGCTTGAACCAGAATAGTTTCACATTTTCAAATAATTTTATCGTAATAGAGAAAATAAAAAAAGCAAAAAGCAAAAGTAGGTCAAATTAAAAAAAAATCATAATTAAAAAACTATTGGGAATTTGGCGATTTTCTCGACGCCAATCGATTCCCTGGATCATTTTGCATCGGTAAGGATAAAAATAGTTCCACATTTTCGAATAGTTTTGCCGTATTTGAGAAAATTAAAAAATTGAAAAATTTGTTAACACCCCCCCATAGCTAATTTTTAAAGTCTCTCAAAACCAATTCAAACCCATTTTATCTGATAGATTTTGATGTGCTCTTTACGATGGAAAAAAGAGTTTTCTCCTAGCTCTTTTAGTTTGGCCGTAATCGGCGTTTGAAAATTAAAAAAAAGTGAAAATGGCTAGTTTTTTTGCGTTTTTTTCGGAAACTATAAGACTTGTAGCAAAAATCAATAAAGCATCGGATAGCGCTTGAAATTGTCTACTTTCTCGTTGAAACCCGGAGCCGCTCCGAGCAACGGTTCCGGGTACAGAGGCGTTCAAAATTTTACACCAAAAAAAATCATAACTTAAAAACTAAAAGTCGTAGAGAGAAACGGTTTGTTCCAGCAAATTTTGTGGCTCAATCCACGTACAATACCAGCATTTTTGCAATACTAGCTTACTTGTAAATTTATTAAAAAAAATTATTGTTAATTGAAAAATGGTGGATGCGCCGGGTTATTAATTAAACTTTATAACTCAAAAACTAAAAGTTGTGGAGCAAAACGGTTTGTTTCAGTGAATTCTGCAGCTCATTGTTCGTATTATATCATCTTTTCACAATAGTTAAAATTTTATTTTTATCACAAAAATAAAAAAAATGTTTTTTTAAATATTGTTCCTATAGCAAAGTTTTATGCTTTTACAACCTTTTCGAGTACTTAAAAGTACAAAAAAGTCAATTGATCCGAAAATCGGTGTTCGATTTTACCAAATGGTGTCGAGATTTCGGTCTATTTTTTTTGTATTATCCTCTAGCTCCAAAATCTGGTCTCTACTCATTAATAAATTCCTCTGTATAAAAATTCAAGTATTGCAATTTTTTTAACAAAAACTTTAGAAATGCTATTTTAAAATGCTCTAATTTAATAGCTTTTTAATTATAAAATCAAGCTAATTAGTACAACATTCACGCACTAGCTAGCAAATTCACTTTAACGAGCTTTCTTTCAGAAATCCGCTTAGAAAAAGTTTGCAACAACGTTAATTTGTCTTTTTATTTTAAGCCAAGTTTTCGATTTGTTTCCTCAATTCGCCTTATCTAACCCAAACAAACATGAGTCAAATGCGACTTAAATCATAAGTTTCTATCGCCCGTAATAAATTGTAACTTTTCGTTTGTGTTTTAAATTCAAGCTCAAACTTTGCCGATTCTATTAAGTAAATATGCGCTGAAAATTCGTCCTAGATATCGCACACTGAAATGCGATCTGTTTGTCCTGGTGGAGTGTTGACGCAGGATGACGTATTTTCGATATTAAAAACAGGACATCAAGCTGGATTGTTATAGGACGCAATAACTTGATAAAAATATTAGTTTTATTAACCCAAGAATCGAATGAATAACTTTGTATTAATCCAGTATTTTTAGCACAAGCCAACGAAGCTATCAAGGCACTTAGGGTGGCCTGTTGAATTTTAAACACCGCTATCTGACTTGCTTAATATATCAGACGTTATTAAGGCTCGGAAATTTTTACGACTAACTTCATACAGAATGGAGCATTTTTATTGACTCGATGTATTATTATTTCTTTTAAGTAAACACGAAATGTTTTCGTGAGATTGGTTTGCTTGTGGCCTTTGTAATAAGGGTTCAGTATTGATAGTTTGTTTGTTTAGGAAACACAATTTATTCGCGAATACGTAACAATAAGGGCCCCTAATTGACGGTATCATTCCCAATTATTAAGAGCCGGACCTGCTTCGCGTACATAAATTTCCTGCTGATCCTGGTGGAAAAGCGGAATTTGTGGCTTGACTGCTAATAACAACAAATCACTTCATTTCAAGGGATACCAGGAGAATTCGAAATCGAACAATTCGGCCCAATAAAATCTCACCATGCCTGTCTTTGTACTTGTACATATCTTTGTAAAAGTCCATTTAAATAACTAAGTTTTAACTTTCTTCTTTAAAGTGTTGAAAGTCCTGTTTTAAAAGCTTTTATTTAACTTACAATGTTATCTGTCTGTCGGTTATTTTTTCGGAGCCAAATTTGAAAGGGTTCCTGTTGTCCCACTGAATTGAAATTTTGCATACTTACTTAATCTGCGTGACAATGTAATCCTATGTAGTTAAATACCCCCTATTAAATGGGGTTTTGAAGTTTTAGGTTATATTTACAAAGGGGTTCTCGATTTGTAAATTTGAGAGGGTTCCTGTAGTCGCAATGAAATAAAATTTAACATGCAAGAGAAAGTAAAAGAATAAAAACAGATGTAAAAACAATAATGAACTTAAACCAAATTATTGCATTCGTATAAATATCTATAGTTGGAAATCCAAATACTTAAATTATAGGTAAGGAGCATAAAAAGATTGCAGATAAAATGTGTATAATAGAAATGGTAAACATAGATGAAACAAATTAGATTAATTTAAAACAATCTGTATAAACCAAGATTTGGCAAAGCAAGAAAATAAATTTCAAGATAATTATGATAAAGAAAATAATACAAATGGAATAAAAAAAGTGTAGACAACACAAAAACGACCATAATACAAAAAAACAAGAAATAATTTTACAACGAAGGATAACTGAAGACAACAAGACAACGATAAACAAACAAAAAATACGAAAACTAGAAGCAGGCAAACAAACATAAAGAACATAGTAAACGAAGAAAATCAAAGAGAAAATAAAAAAGTGGCAAAAACGAAGAAGAATTTGCAACGTACAAAACTTCAGAAAATAGTGACAGAATTAAAGAAAAAATTTGGAAACAAGTCGAAATTTACAGCAAAGAAAACCAAAAGCCAGGTACTGAACAATGTAAAGAAAAAAAAATAAACTAAAATAAATATAAAAACCAAGAGGAAACAATCATTTGCAAGAAATACAAGAGAAGAAAATGAAGCAAAAAAAATAAAGCAAATTCTGAATTACCTTGCAAAATAGAGAAGTAAACAAAAAATTAAAAAAATAATAAAAAATCTTTACTGTAATAAATGATAATTAATGATAGAGAGAGAATGGCTGCAAGAAAGGTGGCAAAAATACTTGCAAAAAAAACAAACCGAAAACATTTTAAATTGATTTAAATTTTATTGTAAATCTTAATTTTTTATGTTCAGATTTCAGAAGCACTGTTGACAAAAATTCCAACACAATTAAACGATTCAAACAAATAGTCTCTAATTAAAAGCTTTTATTTAACTCACAATGTTGTCTGTCTGTCGGTTATTTTTTCCTAGCCAAATTTGAAAGGGTTCCCGTTGTCTCACTGAATTGAAATTTTGCATACTTACTTAATCTGCGTGACAATGCAATCCTATGTAGTTAAATACCCCCTAAAGGGGTTAAATGGGGTTTTGAAGTTTTAGGTTATGTTTACAAAGGAGTTTTCGATTTGTAAATTTGAGAGGGTTTCTGTAGTCGCAATGAAATGAAATTTAACATGCTTACGTAATCTGCGTGACAATGCAATTCTATATAGTTAATACCCTCTATGGGGTTTTAAAATTTTAGGTTATGTTTACAAAGGGGTTTTCGATGTATACATACCGTAACTTATACCGACATAGACGGTATGTTGGTCATTTGGACGTCACTATGTAATAACAAAAATCTATGCAATAAATAAAGACTAAAAAGCAAAAAATAAAAATATATAAAAAAAAATGTTTAAAAAAAAAAGCTTTTATTTAAAAGATGCACTAAAAACTAAAAAATTATGTATTTCAATCATAGGAGAATATTTTTTCTTACAGGTTAAAATTCTAAAATTTATAAAAGCTTTGGGAGTTATAAAACTACGGCATTACAGAATTACTTTGTTCAGTTGACAACTCCCAAAGCTTTTATAAATTTTAGAATTTTAACCTGTAAGAAAAAATGTTCTCCTGTGATTGAAATACATTATTTTTTACTTTTTAGTGCATCTTTTTTTAAAAAACATTTCTTTATATATTTTTGTTCTATGATTCTTAGTTTTTATGTAATAAATTAAGAAATCGTGTATTCGTCAAAAAAATCAATCACAAAATATCGATCAAGTTTAGATCAAATAAAATCATCAGTATTACAGACTACGTCCAAAAAGGCAATAAACTTTAGGAAGTTTTATTTAAAAAAACAGTCTGTTTTGCAGCTTATTTCTGAAATATAATAATTAGAGACCGGATTTTTGGGAAAATAAAACCGTATTCAGAAATTAGGTATTAAAATCTGGTAATTGAGGATACATTTTTTTATTAATTTCTTCTACAGGAGAAATAAAAACATAATTTTTATTGCAATAAATTCCATTACAAAAACAAACAAACAAACAACACCAAATACTTGAAATTATCAAGGACTTGTGAGTCTTCAGAAGAAGAGAAACAGTAATAAATTGAAAAATGACATTCTGAATAAAAAATCAATACACCATAAGACTGAACAAGTAAAAAAATTAAAAACAGGTATCCAAAAAATTAAAATTCTGTAGACTGAAAGAGTAAAAAACTATAGAACTGTAAAGTAAGAACGTTAAGAAATTGGAGAAAACTGAAAAATTTAGGAAATGATATAAAATATGGGAAATTAAGAAACTAAAAAGCTGAGATACTGAGAAAAAACTTAAAAATTGTAAGATTGAAACACAAGACTGGAAGTCTGAGAACATAAAAAAATAAGAAGTTTGTTAAATGTTGAATAACTTGAAAATTTTAAATGCCCAAGTTAATAACTAAAAAGATATAACATTTTTTACTTAAATTGGTACATTTTTGAGTTTGAACCATTGAGTTCAAATTTGACAAAGCAACTTTAACGCTGAGAAACTAAAAAGTTGAAACACAAAAAAACTAAAAAAATTGTGAGATTGAAATTATGAAGAACTAAGCGATTAAAAAAATGAGAAACTGAAAAAACTATAGAACTGGAAAAGAGAAAGACTAATAAATTGAAACATTAGATTCTGAGTAACAAACCAATACACTAAAAAACTTAAAAACTGGAATACAAAGAAACTAAAAAACAGTAAGATTAAAATTCTGTAGATCAAAGTGAACGAAAGAGTGATAATTAAAAAACTATGAAACTGCAAAATACGAAAATGAATAAGATAAGATAGTAAAACCACGAAAAATTTAAAAATGGGACAATGAATTAAAATTAAAAAGCTAAAGACTGGAAGCCTGAGAAACAAAAATTCTTTAGATATACAGGGTGATTCTAATATCTTTACGACCTTGAGGAACGTTAAATGCGACCCATTATACATTATTTATTTATACCTTGATATCCTTAGTTATATTTAATTAGCATGAAATCCGGACACCCCTGACATCAATGACAATTACAATTACAATTACTGGTTGCATTTAAAATTTGTCAGGGTCGTAAAGTTATGTGAATCAGCTTGTATAATAAAATAACTAAGAAAGAAATTGAAAAATTCGGTGTAATGATTTTAAAACTAAATACTAATAAAAAAATTGAAAAAATATTTTATTTTATATTAGGAAGGTTAAACACAACTGTAAGATGTTTAAGATTCATTTAGGTTACAACAATTCAATTTAGGAATTTAGGATAAAAAAGTGTCAAATATTTCCATTTTTAAAAGACAATGTTGTCTGTCTGTCGGTTATTTTTTCGGAGCCAAATTTGAAAGGGTTCCCGTTGTCCCACTGAATTGAAATTTTGCATACTTACTTAATCTGCGT
The DNA here is from genome assembly GCA_939628115.1 of Tribolium freemani. Taxonomy (NCBI): domain Eukaryota; kingdom Metazoa; phylum Arthropoda; class Insecta; order Coleoptera; family Tenebrionidae; genus Tribolium; species Tribolium freemani. The sequence continues at coordinate 14,266,114 of OW626786.1, read as the reverse complement.
GACAACGCAATCTTATGTAGTTAAATACTCCCTAAAGGGGTTAAATGGGGTTTTGAAGTTTTGATGTTTACAAAGGGATTCTCGATTTGTAAATTTGATAGGGTTCCTGTAGTCGCAATGAAATGAAATTTAACATGCTTACGTAATCTGCGTGACAATGCAATTCTTTATAGTTAATTACCCCCTAAAGGTGTTAAATAAGGTTTTAAAATTTTAGGTTATGTTTACAAAGGGGTTCTCGATTTGTACATACCGTAACTTATACCGACATAGACGGTATGTTGATCATTTGGACGTCACGGTAAATGCACAATAAATCTATGCAATAAATAAAGACTAAAAAGCAAAAAATAAAAATATCTAAAAAATGTTTTTTTAAAAAAGCTTTTATTTAAAAGATGCACTAAAAAGTAAAAAATAATGTATTTCAATCACAGGAGAATATTTTTTCTTACAGGTTAAAATTCTAAAATTTATAAAAGCTTTGGGAGTTATAAAAGTACGGCATTACAGAATTACTTTGTTCAGTTGACATCTGTGATTGAAATACATTATTTTTTACTTTTTAGCGCATTTTTTAAATAAAAGATTTTTTTTAAAAACATTTTTTTTTACAAAACAAACTTATTTCCAGTTTTAAAGAAAGCCCTTAAAAATTGTATGTTAGGAAAGTTAAAAATGAATAAAGGAATAATGAATAATAAACTTTTTCAAATAGCTGGGACATTCTGTATATCGTTATTAAAAACTCCGACTCTCTTAAAAATAAAATTTGCAACGAAATGTGACTTCGTTTCGTGTCTTTTACGACAGAAATCTTGCCTACTCAACGTAAAAATTTCATTGCAAATTTGCCTCTGTAATGATATTTTTATTCAAAATGTAAAAGCCGCACTCAATTTGATAATAGAATTGGAAATTAGGAGATAAAAAACGATGCCAAGCCAAGTCTTAATTGCCAACTACAATGATTCCTATTGCAAAAATAATATAACCCAATATCCCTGCTTATTGCAAAACCACACGTTCCACAAATAAATTTCCTGCAGTATGGGGTTAAGTATGATTGCAGAATAGGTTCCAATAACAAAAAAATTAATGGAAAAATATGTGGAAAGCCGCTTTTTACGCAGAAGGTTTCCCATCTCGGCAAGACCATAAATTTCAATAAGCCCACAGTCATTTGAATATGTACCGGAAGACTAGAAAAGTAGATTCTCGGACTCGTTCCTGGCAGATATGTGGCGGAAGTCGTAAATATCGACCAGTGGGAAGATGTCGAGTCAAGAGCTTTATTCTCTCCAGCTTAACCCAATTACGCCCAATTTTAAAATTTTACAATACAAAATTGATCTATTTGTTGCAGTTCTCCGAATGGACGGATCATGACAAAGATGAGACGCCGGATATCGGTAAGTTTGAGTTTGTTATGCCAGGGGCGGATCCAGAAATTAATTTTTAGAACGGTGAAGATATTAAATGAAACTTTTGTTATGTTAAAATTCATATTTAAATAAATTTGCACATTTAAGCCCAAAAAACTTTTTTACAAAAAATTTTACAATGTAAATTTATTTTTTCTCAAATAAAAACACCCTATATGTTGTGCATTTTTTGGATATTCATAGGTTGTTGTTGATCATAACGTTTTTTTACTAGTCGGTTTCGCTAAGTTTTTGAAATAATTAGCTCTCATTGACAAAAACAATACACTCTTTTTAATTATTAAAAAAACTACAACATAAAATACAACAGGCAATGTTAGTTTACATACAGTTGTTTAAGTAAGTTTAAGTAATAAAAAATTCTGGACGTAAAAAAATTTCTAAGCAACTTCCTTGTTTTACTTTTCGAGAATCTTCGCATAATATTTTATTAAGTGATAATAATTTATTTTCATTGTAAGGAAAGGTATTTGGTATTTTTTGGCTATCATCTAAAAAAATACAACTTTCTAGAAATGTTTCGATGTTAATTTAATTTTCTTTAGGCCGTCAATTGTTTTTTATAAACGAATTGAAGAAGATTAAATTAAGACGAAACGTTGTCAGAAAATTGTGATTTTTTTAAGTGATAGTCTAAAAAACACCAAAGAGGTACCTTTCCTTATACTGAAACTAAACAAGATGGACACAAACACATTAGAAATTAATAATTTATGTATTTATTTATTAAAAAATGTGCATTAAAAAGACTTTTTTAGGCGTTTTCTTTTCGTTTTTTGTATTCATCTGTCAAATTCCGTCCTTGTGTTATGCACACAGAGTCGCGTTTGAATTTAATATGAAGAAATAGGGAGCGAAAATAAATTAATAAAACGGGCGAATATTGGCTCTTTATTCAAGTGCGTCGCATTTGTAATGGATTTATTTCAGCGTCTTGGAGCGAAATAAATGTGGTGAGAGATGTTTATTCGAGTTTATGAAACTAGCGTTCAAGGGTGTTGTGCTGACTGACTTTCAGCTTCAGGGTCACAAAATACAGGCGTTTGGAAATTCCACAGTAATAAACCTATTTAAAAGCTTTTATTTAGCTCATAATGTTATCTGTCTGTCGGTTATTTTTTCGGAACCAAATTTGAAAGGGTTCCCGTTGTCCCACTAAATTGAAATTTTGCATACTTACTTAATATGCGTGACAATGCAATCCTACGTAGTTAAATACGCGCTAAAGGGGTTAAATGAAGTTTTGGAGTTTTAGGTTATGTTTACAAAGGGGTTTTCGATTTATACACTTGAGAGGGTTCCTCTAGTCGCAATGAAATGAAATTTAACATGCTTACGTAATCTGCGTGACAATGCAATTCTATATAGTTAATTACCCTCTAAAGGTGTTAAATGGGGTTTTAAAATTTTAGGTTATGTTTACAAAGAGATTTTTGATTTGTACATACCGTAACTTATACCGACATAGACGGTATGTTGGTCATTTGGACGTCACGGTAGATGCACAGTGTAATAACAATAAATCTATGCAATAAATAAAGATTAAAAAGCAAAATATAAAAATATATAAAAGATGTTTTTTTAAAAAAAGCTTTTATTTAAAAGATGCACTAAAAAATAAAAAATGTATTTCAATCACAGGAGAATATTTTTTCTTACAGGTTAAAATTCTAAAATTTATAAATGCTTTGGGAGTTATAAAACTACGGCATTACAGAATTACTTTGTTCAGTTGACAACTCCCAAAGCTTTTAATAAATTTTAAAATTTTAACCTGCAAGAAAAAATATTCTCCTGTGATTGAAATACATATTATTTTTTACTTTTTAGTGTATCTTTTAAATAAAAGCTTTTTTTAAGAAACATTTTTTTATATATTTTTTAAGTGCCAATTCATCAAATGCGCCTTTGCCCAATTTTCTCAGTCATTTAGGGCCGGTTGCTCAGTTCGAGCTTAAGCTTTGGCTTACGTAAACTCGGCTTAAATTTAAACTAAGTTTAAACCACAGTTGTGTTGCTCAGTGGAAAGTTTAGCTAAGCCGCGCTGAACTTGTCACTTATGCGGTTGGTAGTACTGTACGCTTGCGCACTTCAACTTGGCGAGTTTTTGTTTTGACAGTTCTGATTTTGAAAAGTTAGGTTCAGATGAAATAATATCATCATTTATCATTATTTTAGTACATTGGAGGAACAATATCGCTATAATATGAACCTTATGTTTAAAAATGTATCTCAATATAATTATTAATTACTAGAATGGTTTTTTTCTTATTTCATGGAGCTCTTTCATGCGCGGTATATTCAAATTCCTTCTGAAAAAATTCAATTCATCGTTTCTTTTCAGAGCACAGCAATAAATTGATTTGCACAGTTTATTTGTTGCCTTTGTGCATTTAAAGACTTGGGCGTCACAGTTTTGAAGCATAACAATTTTATATAAATAATTTAACTGTTTAAAAATTTGTGCTATAATTAAAATCACATAAGATTTACATATCAGTAATTTCTAATATCATTCTATCCTTGACTGCCGGATTCTGCTGCAGCAATTAAAAAAATAATGTTTAATACTAGAATAAAAATAAGTAAGTAAATTATTATCATTATACTTTTTTTAGTTTTTTTTAATATACTAACTTAGAACATGTTGTTGCCATGGCCCTCTACTCATTGTTCAAATTTATTTGTTTATCATAAGTTTAACTCAAACTGAACTGAAATTTATTTAAAAAAGCTGTTTCTGTGCATCATCAGCAAATTCACTGTCGAATCCGGTAATTTATTGGTTTCTTATTACTAATTATCATTAAAAGCAATTTTTTTTCCATTGTGAAAGTAAGTAGTATATGGGCTTGATGGCCCTCCACCAGGCGATTTTTTATAACATTGTTGGTCTGCATATTTTATGATTTTTTTAATTGTCACATATTTTTCGTAATGTAGCAGCTACTCTACTGGTGTCTGCTGTTGCATTAAATCTTGTGCAATTTGGGCCATGGTCTACAGGGTGTTCCGTCTAAACCCCACATTAAAAGTATTGAAAGTTCTAATAAAGATATTTATTTGAGAGTTGGTACTCAGGCATAATCCTTTGAGTTATGCTCAATGAAAATATTTTCAAGATGGCAGCACTTCCGGTTATACCGGAGGTCGCTATTAACTTTCTTATTTTAAATGGAAAGCTATATTTTTCACTGCGTTTTTGGATTAGTTGAGTTATTTTAAGGGAGTTTTTATTAGCTTTCCCTATACCCAAGTTTGACCGTTTTCGAGATATTTAGGATTTTTGAAAATTTTTGAATTTGCACCTGTCCCTTAAAAAATCGGTAACTCGCTTAGTTTTAGAGATTTCGAAATCATGTTTGGAGAATTGAAAGAGAAAGCCTATGTCTGTTGTTCAGTGTGATAAAAATTGGAATTGAAGTTAATAAACCCAAAAATTTTAAGGTTAAGTTTGGACAACTTCATGTACCCAAAACTTAATTTTTTCAAATGGGATGTCCCAATTTTTATTCTACTAGATGGAGGAGAATTTTTTTCTGCATCTATCTGTATTAGCATTCCCTATACCTATCTGTGATAATTTTCAAGTTATGTTGGTTTTTTTGTTATTGGAGGAAATTTTTTACTAAACACAGCTATTTTTGCAGTTTGCCATAAAAACATTTCTGATTAAACTTAAACGACAAAATTGTGTTATCAGACTGTGAAAACAAAACAAATTCATTGGTTGTTGTTTTGAAAAACTTTAATTTCTCACCTTTTTCATTCGTTTCCATGGCAACCTATGAGAAAAGGCCTATGGCTAATGAATTTCTCAATCCCAACAAAAAGTTATTGTAACTTGAAAACTATTAAACATAAGTATAGGGAATGTTAACACAGATCGAAGCAGAATTAAATTCTGTACCATCTAGTGAATTAAAACTTTTGTCATTTCATTTGAAAAAAATGAGTTATGGGTGCTTAAAGTTTTGCAAACTTAATTTTAAAAATTTGGAGTTTGTTATTCTTTTTTAGAAATTTGAAAATACCAAAGGAAAGATCTAGGCTTCCTCTTTCAAATGAGCTCAAAAATATTTCCAAATTTTTAAAAATCGCAGAGTTATCGTTTTTTGAACTGGAAGGTGCAAATCCAAAAAAAAATTAAAAACCATAAATATTTCGTAAACGGCTAAATTTAGGTATAGGAACAGCTTATAAAAACTACCTTAAAATAACTCTAGTAATTCAAAAACGCATTAAAAAATGTAGCATTGCATTTAAAATAAGGACCGGAAGTGCTGCTATCTTAAGAATATTTTCATTGAGCAGGACCTAAAAGATTATGGTTGTACACAAATTTTCAGATGACTATGATTATTACAACTCCTAATACTTCTAATGTGGGGTTTAGACAAAACAGCCTGTATTTTTTTCATCGAACAAAAGCAAGTAATTTTTTTACACTCTAGTGTTAGTTGAATAAAATTAATCAATTTTATTTTCTTTGCGCGTAAAATTGCTACTTCGGTTTCTTTTATTCATCTGTTAACGATTGCAAAGTTATGTATATTAGTAACGTTAATATTAAAAGCATTTAGAGATAATCCAATGCTTAAGCGGCCAACATCGACCGCTTAATTAAACCAATGCTAAGCTTTGGTTTAGTCGATATTTCGTAACTGAGCAACACTCGGTGCCGGCTTAAGCTTAAGCTTAGTTAAACTCGGTTTAAGCTCGAACTGAGCAACCGGGCCTTAACGAGATAAACCCTCGCAGAGAAAGTTATTCTCATCAAAACTTTTGTATTTGCATTTTTCGCAATGACTGAATTTGGCACAAACTACAATAGTGTTAGTTAAAGTTGGGGAAACTACCAACGTTAATTATCGTTCGGAGATTAATTTCGAGATTCTGTCTTAATTACCATCAGCGAACCGGAATTTTTGTTTGAAATAAACTCCGGTTTTTGTGTCTGCACGTAGAATTTATCTCGCTTTCAGCAAAGTGTTCCGGAATCAATTTTTAATGCAATTAGCTCAAACGTAAAGCAGCTGGTCTTAATCGAGGGTAATTTTTATTAAAGTTTCACACTAGAGATTCCAAGCAGTTTCGATGAACTTTTGCAACATACTGTTAGCATCTTCTAAAAATTCTTCTCCTTGAGTTGGCGCTCTCTTTGCAGGTGATGCCACTATTGTGACACAGAACTGTTGAGAAGGCTGATCTACTGATCTCTTCCATTTCCAATATTCGGAAGTGGTACTACTTGGAGTTGTTGTGGGAAGAGACAGTGTTTCGTTATTAGCAACAGTACCATTGAGATTTGTAGTACCATTAATTGTAGCCAGAGTTTCATTATTATTAACATATTTCATTCCTCCTGTTCCTACAGTACTGTTCATGGTACCAATAAGAGTTTCATTATTGTTAACATATTTCATTCCTCCATCATTTGTGGTACCATTATTAAGTGTTTGATTGATTAGTGGCACAAAACCACTTAGTGTAGTGGTACCATTTGGTGGTACCGTACTTTTGACAATGGTATTGTTGGCAAACTTAATATCACCATAAATATCGGCCGTTGAAAGACATGGTATGTCCACCACGACACTAGTTTTGTTAGTACCAACACATTCAGGAGCCGTATTGTTGGTACAAGACATGGTACTACTGGCACAACTCACCATGTGGTTGTTTGCGTCTTTACAAGTGGTCAGAGCTGTGGCAGCCACCACACACATTAAGGTACCATCGCTGGTACAAAGCGAAGTTGTGTTAGCTGGGCATATGGTGGTACTATCACCAACACAACCCATAATAGCATTGGAAACAATCTCCTGTTTTTTGGGAATGGTTTGGGCGTTGTGGTAGTAATGGTGTATTGTGTAATGGTCGTACCTTGGGCGGTACCCATCATAGAACGACTCGTGGGAGTAGGTGGGTGTTGATAATTTACCCAATCTGTACCCTAAGTAAAACCCAAGAATACCACTTCCTGTATCAGAAGGAGAGTAATGGTAGGTTGAGTAGGTTTGGTAGTACCCATGGTAGTGTGGATTTTGGACGGGAATGGAGTAATAACCGGGATAATGGTAGTTGTATTTGTTGATGATTTTAATTGTTGTTTTCCCATGTTTTATTTCTGTAAAGTATTTATTATGATAATGGTTGCCAAAAAATCGTACTGACTTGATCCAGGAGGTGGTGGTAAGTCAACCCATGATGTTTCCTTCTTGTTGTATCGTCTAGTTGTTGTTTGGGGTCTTCGTGTTGTTGGGGGTGGTGTCCATCGGGTGGTTTTCCACCAAGGGGTTGGAGTTGGAGTTGGGTATGTCCTAGTTGTAACCCTTACCCTTGTAGTAGGTCTTGTAGTTATAGTCCTCCTTGTTGTAACAGTTACCCAAGGCCTTGTAGTTACAGTCTTTCTTGTTGTAGCAGTTACCCAAGGCCTTGTAGTTGCAGTTCTTCTTGTTGTAGCAGTTACCCAAGGCCTTGTTGTTGGTTGGGTGCGTCTGGTTGTTGTGGGTCTCCTGGTTGTTACCTGCACCCATCGTTGGGTTGTTCTTATTCTCTGTGTTGTTGGAGGGTTTGTTCTACGTGCTGTTGTTCTAACCCTTCTTGGTGTTGTTGGAGGGTTTGTTCTACGTGCTGTTGTTCTAACCCTTCTTGCTGTTGTTGGAGGGTTTGTTCTCCGTGCTGTTGTTCTGCTCCTCCTTGTTTGTGATTGGTAAGCTAGAGCTTGTAGTTCTGACCCCCAATTATCTGGGCCCACAGTTGATTGAATTTCGTCATCGTAAGCTGCAAATAAAAATTCAATCAAATGTATGTCCTACTTTCGTTCAGTGTTTATTGACCAAGACGTTACCACAAATCTGCTGAGGTAAATATTGAAACATAACTGCAATAAAACGCATTTTACGACGGGCTAGTTCATAATCTTCCGCTTTCAAGAAATGTTTATCTAATTAGGAGGTGGGGGAGAAGGGTGCTTATTATATTCGGGGAATTGTTTCTAATTTCAGAGCCTAAATTTACATAGGAAATTTCATTTTAGTTTGACGAAACTTCACACCGCTCAACTTCTCTTTGCGGACTGGTATTTTCTTTGTAAACGTTTCGGCGGCCAAAAAATTCAACAAATAAGCAATTAATATTACGTCAGAAATTAATTACGAGTTAAATCGCTTAGAATTCGTTAAAATAACGAGTTTTGAAGATTTTTCGATGTGAAGTCATTCAGAATTGAGTAGTTTTACTTTAATATTGTTCGTTTCTGGTATCATTGTTTTTTGTTTTTCTGTTAGAAGGTTTTTCTAAATTACTGAGTTTCTGATCTTTTCAGAACTGTAATATGATACTAAGAGTGCTAAATAAAATAATCTAAATGCTAAGTTTTGCAAAAATGCTTCGTATTTTGTAGATACTTTTTGTGTTAAAAATAACAGCCCTGTTAAATAAATTTTATCACTACTTATCTTACTAATATTTCTAACAAGAATGTTAAAATAAGTGCTGTTGCTACATAGCATTATCGATCTCAGTAAAAATTCAAATTTTGCACGACAAGAAGAAGAAATAAAAATAAACGATCTAAAAAGGACAAGTAAAATTATCTCTTGTCTATAATTCCTATTATAAATAATCAAATTTAATAATTTTAAACAAATAGGAGATGTAGAGTAAGAACAAAAAAAATATATAAAAAAATGTTTTTTTAAAAAAAGCTTTTATTTAAAAGATGCACTAAAAAGTAAAAAATAATGTATTTCAACCACAGGAGAATATTTTTTTTACAAGTTTTAAAATTCTAAAATTTATAAAAGCTTTGGGAGACAAAGTAATTCTGTAATGCCGTAGTTTTATAACTCCCAAAGATTTTATAAATTTTAGAATTTTAACCTGTAAGAAAAAATATTCTCCTGTGATTGAAATAATTATTTTTTACTTTTTAGTGTATCTTTTAAATAAAAGCTATTTTAAAAAACATTTTTGTAGATATTTTTATTTTTTGCTTTTTAGACCTTATTTTTTGCATAGACTTATTGTTATTACACTGTGCATCTATTGTGACGTCCAAATGACCAACATACCGTCTATGTCGGTATAAGTTACGGTATGTACAAATGAGAACCCCTTTGTAAACATAACCTAAAATTTTAAAACCTTATTTAACACCTTTAGGGGGTAATTAACTATAAAGAATTGCATTGTCACGCAGATTACGTAAGCATGTTGAATTTCATTTCATTGCTACTACAGGAACCCTCTCAAATTTACAAATCGAGAACCCCTTTGTAAACATAACCTAAAACTTTAAAACCCCATTTAATCCCTTTAGGGGGTAATTAACTACATAGGATTGCATTGTCACGCAGATTAAGTAAGTATGCAAAATTTCAATTCAGTGGGACAACGGGAACCCTTTCAAATTTGGCTCCGAAAAAATAACCGACAGACAGACAACATTGTGAGTTAAATAAAAGCTTTTAAAAACACAAGACAACACAAAAGATTTAACAGATTTGAGGCAAAGCCGAATCTAAAAATATAGTTGCCCCAGAAGATGTTCTAATGAAGCAAGACTTAAGACAAAAAAATTAATAAAATATGGGCAAAGTATTAAAAACAAAATCTGTTTTAAAAGAATTAAATTACTGTTATCTCTAAAGAACTTGTAGATGAGAACATGGTAATAAAAAGCAAAAATTTGCCGAATCTCAATAAAAAAACCATTCGGTGAATAAGTGAGTGACTTAAGAAGAAGCCAAGAAAATATGGCTGCTGCTATTAGCAATTTGATGTCTGTCTTAAATAACTTGATAAAAAAACTTAAATTGGATTGAGAAGATATAAATTATACAAAATTAATTACTTAATTAATAATTGATATTAAAAAAAACAAATACACGAGTATTTAATGTTAAATTTGAGTTAACTAACTTTTTTACGTTGACTTTGAACATTTTACGTACTGGTTTTATTGTACGTAGAAATTTATAATTTACTTTTTTATTTGAATAACTGAATGACAAACTTGGAAGTAATAATAATAATAATAATAATAATAATAATAATAATAATAATAATAATAATAATAATAATAATAATAATAATAATAATAATAATAATAATAATAATAATAATAATAATAATAATAATAATAATAATAATAATAATAATAATAATAACAACAATAATAATAATAATAATAATAATAATAAAAATAAAGGACTTTTATTATATAAAATTAAACAATAATGCTATTCAACATAACCTCGAAAAACAATTAATAGAAAATGTAATAATAATAAAAATGAAAATCATAATTACATATAAACAAAAAAGGGTTTAAATAAAAAGAAATTCGGAAATTACTTAATAACTAAAAACTAAAAAGAAAATCCATTGCCAGTTACTCAAGAACAAAAGCAACAAGAAACAATTCCTTAGGAAGAAAACAAGAAAATTAAATAGGAAAAAATGATTTTGCATTTATTATCAACATCAGTTTAAGTAACTGATGTTGATAATAAATATAAAAGTAATTGTTCCTGTTTAATTTTCTAACCCCCGGTTTTTTGAACGATTTATCGTTACATAAATTTTATCGGTTGGATAGTTGCTAAGGTAGAGAAGATCTGATTGGTGTTTCTATAGAAATTATTGAACCGATAGTATTTATCTAACTATAACTCGTTCAAGAAACCGGGGGTTAGTTGAGCAAAGTTAAATAAAAAAAAATATTTAAAAATCTAACCTCTGGCGAAAGACTGCAGAATTGCTCTAGTTTCTGATAATTCGATTACCAAAAAAATTAGTTAGGCACATTGTGTTATGCATGATTTGGCGGTTAATATTTTTACATTTAATTAAATTACCTAGCCTTTGTCTAGTCACACTTTTGTAATTTTTTAGTTTATTTCGGTATGCTCTGTAAAATAAGTATTAGGGCTCAAAATATTACAATTAAAAAAGACAAACGTTTTTACTATTAAAAATAATTTTTATTTTGAGCTTACAAACATAAGGTAACAACACACTGTACATAACACAAACTACAACTTCCATGCGGATTCGATAAATTTCTCAACAATCGACTTGGCATCTTTCAAAAACAATTCCCCTTCGGTTGGTTTCTTCTCAGCAGGGAGTGCAACAATAGTAACACAGAAATTCTGAGCCGTTTCCCTTTTTGTCCGAACGGGTTCTGAGTTGGTTAAACCATCACTTGAACTAATAATAACCATTGGAGTCGTAGTTATGGGATATTGTGTGGTTGTGGTTGTGGTAGTGGTAGTATTTGTCGAGTTTGTTATAATTGTATTATTAACAGTCTTAACATCACCATAAACCTTGGCATTACTAATGCACGGTATGCTCACAGTTGTTGCATTCTGGCCCGAATTTTTACATTCCGGTGCTGTGTTATTAACACACGGTACCACACTTTTGACACAGTTGACTTGTCTATTATCTGTGCAGTAAAAATTCAAAAATTTTGCACTACAAGAAGAAGAAATAAAAATAAACGATCTGAAAAGGACAAGTAAAATTAACTCTTGCATATAATTCTTATTTTAAATAATCAAATTTAATAATTTAAAACAAATAGGAGATGTAGAGTAAGAACAAAAAAAAATATATAAAAAAATGTTTTTTTAAAAAAAGCTTTTATTTAAAAGATGCACTAAAAAGTAAAAAATAATGTATTTCAACTACAGGAGAATATTTTTTTACAGGTAAAAATTCTAAAATTAATAAAAGCTTTGAGAGTTGTCAACTGAACAAAGTAATTCTGTAATGCCGTAGTTTTATAACTCCCAAAGATTTTATAAATTTTAGAATTTCAACCTGCAAGAAAAAATATTCTCCTGTGATTGAAATACATTATTTTTTACTTTTTAGTGCATCTTTTAAATAAAAGCTATTTTAAAAAATATTTTTTTAGATATTTTTATTTTTTGCTTTTTAGTCTTTATTTTTTGCATAGATTTATTGTTATTACACTGTGCATCTATCGTGACGTCCAAATGACCAACATACCGTCTATGTCGGTATAAGTTACGGTATGTACAAATCGAGAACCCCTTTGTAAAGATAACCTAAAATTTTAAAACCCCATTTCACACCTTTAGGGGGTAATTAACTATATAGAATTGCATTGTCACGCAGATTACGTAAGCATGTTAAATTTCATTTCATTGCGACTACAGGAACCCTCTCAAATTTACAAATCGAGAACCCCTTTGTAAACATAACCTAAAACTTCAAAACCCCATTTAACCCCTTTAGGGGGTATTTAACTACATAGGATTGCATTGTCACGCAGATTAAGTAAGTATGCAAAATTTCAATTCAGTGGGACAACGGGAACCCTTTCAAATTTGGCTCCGA